>CM057454.1:639372500-639985000 GCA_016271365.2 Neoceratodus forsteri
GTACCGAGGTTGCACGCCAGCTAAAGTTTACTGTGCTGTCACTGCTGTCCTGCCAATCAAGTGCCAGACTGAAGAGGGATGTGAAGTATCACCTGACATATTCGACTTCAGAGACTCACCTATCCCAAGTAGCTGGAGAAACAGGATTAGTAAAAAGCAGGCTCAGCGAACCAAGGTATTCTCCCTCAAGGAGTGGAATGTCAGATGTGCTACTGGCACAGAACACCATATATGACTGCATGATGAGCGACCTTTCTGGGAGAGATCCAAACACCTAGCCCCTGCTATCTCAGGACTGCAATGTCAGGCATCATCTGCAAGAGATGCTAGCAGCCAGCATAATACAAGAGTCTTGGAGTCCTTATGCCTCTCTGATTATTGTAGTGCAAAAGAAAAATGGCTCTGTCAGAATGTGTGTGGACTATAGAATGCTTAATAAAAGAACTGTCCCTGATCAATATACTATGCCATGAATACAGGATGCACTGGACTGTGTAAATGGCAGTAAGTGTTTTTTTCCATCCTCGATTTTCACAGCGGATACTATCAAATCACAATGGCTCCAGAGGATAGGGAGAAAATAGCATTTATTTGTCCCCTGGGATTCTACGAATTCCTCCGTATGCCACAAGAAATTTCAAGTGCACCTGCCACGTTTCAGAAATTTACAGAGCGTGCGGTGGGCAACATGAACCTCCTTGAATGTTTGGTGTACCTCAATGATGTGATTGTATTTGGGAAGACCCTCGAAGAACATGAGGCCCATCTGTTTAAGGTGCTTGATAGACTCATGGAATTTGGCTTAAAGCTATCCATAGACAAATTCCAATTCTTCCAGAGTGCTGTGAAATATGTAGGTCACATTCTGTCTTCACAGGGTCTACAAACAGACCCCAGCAAGGTGGAAGCATTAATTGACTGGCCAAGCCCAATAACTTGAAAGCGCTTCAGAGGTTTCTTGGATTTTGTGGTTATTACCACTGTTTTGTTTAAGACTACACCAAGGTAGTACGGCCATTGCTGAACTTAACTTTAGGGTACCCATCTACACATAAAAAATTCAAGAAGGTACTAGCAAAGAGACTGTAAAGATGAATTTCAGACCCCTTGATCCATTTGGTCAGAGATGGACTCCTGACTGCGACACTGCTTTCAAAGAAATCATTTACCAGTTGACTCACACTCCTGTACTTTCTTATGCTGATCCTTCAAAACCTTACATGTTGCACACAGACACCAGTCTAAGTGACCTAGGGGCTGTACTTTGCCAAGGGTACACAGAGGGATTATGCTGCATAGCTTTTGCTACTAGGAGTCTCATGCCTTCAGAAAAAAATTATCCAGTTCATAAATTGGAATTTCTCACGCTGTCAAGTGGGCAATAGTGGAGCAATTTCACGAATATCTGCACGGTGCAAAGATCCTGGTCAAGACCAACAACAACCCATTGACATATGTCCAGACCTTTGCCAAACTAGATGCTACCGGAAGCAGATGGCTCTCTGCTCTCTCAACATATGGTCATGCAGTAGAGTATCACCCAGGTTTGAATCACGTCAATGCCAATGCTCTTTCTCACAGACCTGTCCCAAATCAGCAGTGGGTGCATATTCATGTTTCGTTGAGGCACAGGTCAGGAAGCATAGGAAAACCAGAAGCAGTTTCAAAATTTACAAATAGGCCCAGATATTCAAAAGAGTTGAGCCATGCGTAATAGGGTTGCGCCTGCGCAAGTCCAAAATTGCGCCATTCTGCAATATTCAGCAGGAGGTAGTTGCGCCCCCGAAATCATGCTGAGCAACAGCGCAATGATAATGAAGGCATGCACAACCAAAGGGGGAGGAACCATGCATAAATGGTGCAGTGCGATATTCAACGACTTGCGCCATGCGCAATAGGGGAGCAAGCAGAAGTTGCGCCATAGCGGAAATGAGCCAAAATAAAGGAGCAAGGGAGAGGCGCAAGAACGCTACAGGGAAGCCACATGAGGCAGAACCATAGGCAGACAGACAGGGCAGGAGGCACAAACAGGGCAGGCCAGGGAAAGGGCACTCTGAACAGCCAGGCACAGGGAAGGTATGGGGAGCTACAGCTACTGCAGAAGGGGGAAGTGCCACAGAGCACAGAGGCCAGCACTGGCAGGTGCTCCCAGTGCAGGGGAAGCAGCAGGGAGGACAGCGGAGGGAATACAGCAACAGCTGCCAGGGGGGGTTAACACAAGCCAGGGACATGGCCAGTGCCGCCTTCCAGATGGAGGCCGTTATGGGGGGGTGAGAAGGTGGGTGGCAGGGGGCCGTGGCCATGGAAGGACCCCGTCAGTGGTATGCCCCCAACAGGCAGTACCGAGCCAGCACCAGCTTTGAGCTGTACACTGATACTGAGATTGTGGGCTGGTACTGCCTGAATAGGGCAATTCTGAGGTGGCTCTGTGAGCTGTGCAGTGATGTGATGCAGGCACCCACACGGCGGGCCATGCCCTGTCAGTGGAGACTAAGGTAACAGCCTGCATGTGCTTGCTCCCACGGGTACCTTCCAGAGACCTACTGGGGACACCACAGGCATAACCTAGTTGGCCACGTCATGCCACCTCACCCAATTCCTCAGCGCACTGCTGCCACATGCTGCAGAGTACATCCATTTCCCCAGCACAGTGGCAGAGCACACAGCAAACATACAGGAGTTCCACAGGGTAGCACATATGCCTGGCATGCTAGAGGCAATAGACTGCACCCATGTGGCCATACACACACCACCTGGCCCCAAAGGGGCCACATACATCAATCGCAAGGGCTATGCCAGCATCAACTGCCAGGTGGTGTGCGATGCCAAGGGGCGCATAATCAATGTCTGTGCCACGCACCCTGGGGGAGCACATGATTCATTCATCTGGCACCAGTCGGCACTGTGCCACAGATTTGAGAGTGGGGACATCCCCACTGGACACCTAGTGGGTGAGTATGCAAACCACATGGACAATCATAGGGCCTGGGGGCATGGCCAGAGGTGACATGGGTAGTGGCCTACATGGCTTAGGGAAGGGCGATGCTGATCACCAAACTAACCTCTGCCCTCTACACACAGGTGACAGTGGATACCCACTCCATCCCTGGCTGTTCACACCCTACAGGCAGCCTGCAACCCCATCACAGCAATGCTACAATGAGGCACACGCCACCACATGTAATGTCATCAAGCGGGTGTTCGGGATGCTGAGGGCACTTTTCCGTTGCCTGGACACCTCTGGTGGTGCCCTACAGTACAGCCCCTCAAAGGCCTGCGGGCTATTCCTGGCCTGTTGCATCCTGCACAACATGGCCAATGAATGTGGGATAGCTGTACAAGTCGAAGAGGGGGACAGCGATGGGGACGATGAGGACACCAGTGACGATGGTGATGGGCAGCCCCCCCTTGGCCGATGGGACCTCAGACTGATCCGGCTGGCACAGCTGCACCGGGACACCATCATGGAGGAGCACTTCAGCCAACCCAGGTAAGTCATGGGGCCATGTGCAACCACCAGTGGCTAAGGCACAACCCACAAACACGCATGGACACACACCAGGGGTGCATGCCATCAAGGGAAATGGCCGGGCACAGAAGCACACACACAACCAGGAATGGGTGAGGATTAACATGCCATGCAGATGGACACACACACACGCTCACACACAACACAACAAACGTGCACAGAGGGCAAGAGGTACACCGACCCAGAATGCCAACCCTAGCAACACACATGTCCACAGGCCACCACGCCCACTGCCTGTCCATGTGCATGTGTCAGATGCTGAGCACCATTGCACATTGGTGTACAGCACAATGCAGGCATCATCATGCACACGCAACTGTGGACAGCAGCTGGGAGGGTGTGCAGGTGGACTGTGTGTCCATGTGCATGGCTGGGTACCCACCTGTGCACTGCCCACTGAAACACACAATGCACACAGGGCAGCACCAGACAGTAGCCATGCTGGGAGACAGGTCAGTCACACGACACAGTGGCCCGGCCCCCACGGATGCATGGACGGCCCTGCCAAGACCCACCAGGACTGACAGACTGACCACTGGCCTCATGGGGTGGCAACAATGGTCCCCCAGGGGTTTTCCACTGCGTGAACATGACCATGCTCGTGCAGGGGGTCTGCAGCACACCGAACATGCATGCGCCAGGAGTGCTCGGGATGCCCACAGCTGAACCCAGTGTCGACAGGGTGGGAGTCGCATGACACTGGGAATGGGGGGTGGATAGTGCACTGCGTGGTGTCTGCAATGCATTGGCACCTGACTGTGTGCCCATTGTGGCCATGACAGCAGTGAATGCCTGTGCATGCCTGTCAATGGCAGCGGTCACATCCTCCTACAAACGGTCCATCCCTGCCAGGATCAGAGCGGTGTCCCTGCTGTGACGCTCCTCTGCCCACTCCAGAGCCACACACAGTGCATCCACGGACATCGCAAGCCAAACCTGCTGCTGGACTGATGCTTGTAGTAGGTGAGTGTGCTCATCCAAGAGGTCATCTGCCTCCTTGGCATCCTGTCCCTCAGGGTGTGCACGGCCCTGATGATCAGCACCCCTTGAGGGTGGGTGCTGTGCACCAGAACCAGGTATGGGCATGTCCACAGGTGGTGCACAGATGCCGCCACTGAACCCTGTACCCTCAAGCCCATTGGCCAACTGCTGATGCTGCCCCTTCAGCTGCTACTCCCCAGGGCTCAGTGGTGCCACTGCAGTGACCACAACAGTCCCACTGTCCTGAACAGACACTAGTGCTGCCCCACTGGTGCTGACAGGCACAGGCTGGGACTGTGCTGACATGCAAGCCTCCATGGCAGCACCACCCACAGCCATGGGTGCGAATTGCCCTGCTGTGTGGCCATCCCGTGGCACACACGTGTCACTGCCCATGATGGTGCGTCATCGCTCACTGAAGGCGGACTCTGCACCAGCCACAGTCACAGCATGCTGGCATCCATGGACACCAGCACGCTGGGACACAGGCAGGCTTCCTCCACACCTGTTACAATGACATCAGTGTGGACAGCCAGGCGGCCCACTGTCGCAATGCTCACGTGATACCTGGAGGTGGATGGGCCCTCCTCCAACTCCAGCTGACTGTCTCAGTGGACAGGCCCACCACTGCTGACCCATGCAGATGCTCAGGATCTGTAAGGGAAAGCAAAGTCACGTTACTGCATGTGACCTACCCTGCCCCCCCATAGACAGACCATGACTTACCATGCAGTGATGGGCCACCACCCATCTGGAAGCCACCATCTGGAACACCCTCAATGGCACTGTGCTGCATGCTTCCAGCAAGCCTCTCCTCCTGTGGGGTCAGCTGTACCACCTCCGGCTGTCCCCCACCTGTTGCAGCACGTGCAGCCCTGATGGCAGCCACCTTCTCCTTTATCCTCCTCCTCCTGTCCGTGCCCATCTTTTTCTTACACTCCTGCATGGAGCGCTGGTGGCTGCCATGCAGGTTCACAGCACGTGCCACCTCCTCCCATGCAGCAGCACGGGCTGGAGGTGTTCCCTGCTGTCCACTGAGAAGTGGCTCCTGATCCAGGTAAGCCTCTAACAGGGCCTCGATTTTGGCCTTTGTAAAGTTAGGCCTCCTCCTCCTCCCACCACTGTGTTCCTCCTCTCCAACAACCTGCTCAGTCATTATGTAGCCTGTAAGAATGGCAGTTGTTACCTGTGACTGTGCAGTCCCATGCATGTCCCTAAATCCACAGTCCACACTCCCAAACAGCATGCAACTCACCAATAGACTGCAGTAACTGACTATGGCCACTGCAGCATAATGTCGCACTTTTATAGCGCAACCCATGCAAATGAGGCGAGGAGCAACTTTAAGCAGATGCAAATTGCAGTGCTGCGCCATTGAATGGCTGATTAGATGATTTGCATATGACAGCTAAATATCACGCTGTTGCGCTTTGTGCAATTGTGTTGAACGTGCTGAGCCAATGGCGCAGTTCTGTGACATGCGTAGTACACACCTCACTGCACATGCCCAGGTTGCTGATGCAGGTGTCTGCCACGCTGATGATGTGCTGTGCACGGTAGGCAATGCAGAGCATGGCCACCATTGTGCCAGTGGCGCTATAGAGATGGTCACTACATGGCACTGTGGCACTGGGCCATCATATGCGCAATGGGCCAACTGTGCGGTAGGCCGCTATGGTGCTGGCACACAGGCAGCCAATCACACTACACGCATTGTGTTCCAATGGTGCTGTGCATGTCCATGCACCAGAGACCCTTGACTGTGTGCCTGACCTTTGCCCCTAGGCGCCATGCATCAGGCATGGGTGCACCTCTATTGCACTGTTCGGTGACAGCACGATAGGGAATGGCAGCACTGTACTGTGCAGCATCTGCACGTGGGAAGCCACACTGAAGAGTGCCATATTGCCAACTAGAATAGAGAGAATGGCACACAGAAGGGCAGCCCAGTGGTCTGAAATTGAATTGGCCAACCTAGTGGCCATTGTGGAGCCACACCACCGGCCTCTGTTCGGGGAGGTGCCCCTGGACAGGGCCAGGACCCAGGTGTGGCAGAAGGTGGCCACTGCCCTGGAGGAGGCCACTGGATGGGGGAGGAGTGCAGAGCAGTGCATGCACTGATACGGGGACCTGCGGAGGAGGGAGCGGGAGCTACTTGCGCGCCTGCGGGCACGTGCCAGGAGAGGCACAGTGCCACAGCCAGGTAGGGTTCCGTCAACACACTTTTATTGTCCATATGGGTAACAGTGTTGTATGTGTCCAGCACATAGGGGAGGGACTGTCCGGGGTTGGCTGTGGTGGTGTTCACAGGTTGTGGGGTGGGTGGGTCTGGCTGGGTGGGAGGGCACACACCTGGGGGCAGGGGGACTTTGCTTCGGGATTGTACTGATGTTCCTCTCTCCTTGTTTGCCCCACAGGCCCGGAGGAATGCCACCGTGTGAGGGAAGAGCGGCGGCGGGAGGAGGATCATGCAGCCAGGCGGGGCGAGGGCCCTCACCGCCCACCTGACCGGCCCGATGAAGGTGAGTGCCATACATCCATGATTACTATTGCATGCTATGTGACAGGGTGGGCAGCGGGGCATGGCCACCATCCATCGACACCATTGCCATGCACGCAACTTGTTACAGTCAACACTGTCCAGTGGCAATGCATGTCTGGGAGTGTGTCAATGGTGGTCCATGCGTGCACCAGGTACATGGTTGTGCCACTGTCTTTGCACCACATAGCCATGTCACTAAACGGCCACGGTGGTGCTGTGCGTGACTTGGCCGGTGGGTGTGTGCAGCATTCTGCATGGCTGTATGCGCCTGGGTGGGCAGGTCCTGTGGACATGATCACTGCGGGTGGTCACACACCATCACAGTGATATGTCCCACAGCCGTATGCCATGCACAGTGGGCGGGCTGTATGGGGTTGTGCATTCACACCTATTGACTGTGCTCCCTTGTCCTAGGTACCCACCATCTTCGTGAGATCCGGGAGGCACTGCGGGAGATATTGGTGGTGGCATGGGCATCACTGGACATCCTGTGATGCATAGATGAGACCAGGATACTGAGGAGGCACAGGGCCCGGAGGAGCCAGAGTGGGGAGAGGCACTCCCGCTAGGAATAGATTGCTTCCAGTGTTCCCCTACCCCCTGGACCCACCCTCATTCCCCTCCTTCCCCGTCCCATCTGTCCACCCCTGCCCTCTACCCACCCCCACCTAGTTTGTGGCCCCCCAACCTTGTATATAGTTCCTATGTTATATTGCATATAGTTCTTGTATTATTGTATATAGTTGATTGTTATATTTTTTTTCAATACATTTAATTTTGATATGAATACTGTGTGGTCTCTGATTTGCAGCAGGCTATAGGTGCTCAGCTGCAGTGATGTGCATGGCATCAGGGGTGGTGCGGTCATGGATGTATGTGTATGTATCTGTGTGGAGGTGACTATGGCGTGGGGGTAGCTATCAGTCAGTGTCTGTGGTGTGTGTGTTGTTCCCTGTGCACTGGATGACTGTGCGCATTGGCCCATGGTGCATGCTCTGTGTCCATGGCGCACCCATTGGCCCGTCCATGGCCTGTGCAGCTGACACACATGCATGTCTGTGACCTGCATGGTTCACTGGTGTGTCAGTAGTGGCAGTCCCTGCAGGGCAGCCACTGTACCTGTCACATTGCTGGGTTGCCTCCTGTCACTGGTGTGGTGCATGCCTGCCTCAGGTGGCACTGTGGGCACCACAGTTGTTGTCCCACCTCCATGCTGTGCCTTGTGTGTGTTGCAGGGGATGTGCCCCACTTTCTGTGACTTGTGCTCCGGGTGACTGCTGGTGGTGTACAGGTCCACAGTGCCTGCGCAGGGTGGCTGGCACTCCAGTGCCATGGAGGACTGTGGGTTGTGTGTACACAGTTTACATGGGCCCACAATGGGGGCTTGGTTGCCCCACCACTGCGTCCCTGTGTTGTTGTGCCCTTGGGTATGGGTGGGTGTCTGTCCATACACTGTGTGGCATCCGGTGTGGTGCATGCTTCCACGCACCACTGTGGGTGGCTGTGCTGGCTGTTGTGGTCGGGGTGTGTCATTGGACTACTGTGCAGGGTGCTGTACCACTGGTGGTGGTGTCAAGGGCACGCCCTGTCCCATGTGGGGTACCTCATGTGCTGATGCATGGTTGGTCTCTCAGCAGTACCTCAGGGGGACTGTGCATGGTGGCACTGTGTCTGCCATTGTTACATTGCTGTGTGCTGCCACCTGCTGATGGGTGCTTGTGGTGGGGCAGGCTTGCATGGTTCTGTGGTGCACAGGGTTGCAGTGTCACAGTGAGGGTGGTGGCATGCATAGGGTTTCCTGCAGTGGTGGTCACTGCTCATGGGGGGGTGTCTGGGGGTCACAGTGCAGGGTGTGCTGTGCATTGGGGGATGGTGTGGCACAGGGTGGTCAGCCCTCCTTGTGTGCCAGTCACAGCTTGCCGGTAGGTGTGATGGGGCACTGTGGCCCAGCTGTGGGTTGTTTGCTTGTCTCCATGGGCCAGTGGTTATTCTGGACCTCCCCCAGTTGTGCAGTGCATGGGGTGTGGGGGGGACGATGTCTGTTCTGCTGTGTGTTCCTGTGCCCATCTGTGGCATGGGTGGTGGGCCCCTACCTCCCTGATTGTGCAGTTACATTGCTCTGCTGCAGGGGGGCATCCCTGGTTGCGCTATGGCACCTCTGGACTGCTCAGCTGAACATCCCTTGTTGCGCTATGGCTCATCAGATCTGCTCAGCTTCCCCTCCCTAGTTGCACTATGGTGCAGGTGGTGCAATATTCAGTCATCGGCTGTAGGCACAGTTTGGCCTGCTTCATGTTTGAATATCGCATCTCTTGCACATGGGTGCAATAGACTTGCACTTACTCCTGCTATTGTGCACTTTTTGGGCGCAGTTTGAATATCTGGGCCATAGTGTTTTATTATTAATGACAGCAAAATAAAAACAATAAAAATTGTTCAGTATAACTATTTACAATGGCAGTACAAACAGAGAAAACAGTCCTCCTTCTGAGTGTTTCATCTCAGTTTTAAATCTCAGTCTCTCTCTCTTACACAAGCATTGCTGCTCTTTTTTATAAGTCTGTGGCTGGGAAACATGTTAAGAAAAAAACGTGTGCTTCTCACACTATGTTCTTGTAAGTTTCCAGTGTTCTTGCAGATGCAGCAAAAAGAACATAATGACCCAGAACTGATCTTTTGTAGCCAGCTCTGCAGAGATTTTGTATCCAGCATTCTCAGGTTAACCCCTTGAGTTCCAAATAACTTTGCAATCATTTCAACATTATAACTATATATAGTTTTAAACAAAAGGATCCCAGTATCAGTGACATTTCCACATAAAGATTCACATATATTTTTATACCTGCAGATATATGCAAGAGGGAAGAAAAAGCATAACAGCAAGTGAAGGCAGAGAGATAGCAAGAGACGGAGAATTGCGAAACCGTCGGAATGATCAGTTCCTATGTCTCACAAGAAAATTTGATTGCCTAACCAGAAAGACAAGAGACAGAAAAGGAGAGGATAGAATAGATCCTTGCACTTAACCTCTTTGTGCATAACAAATGGGACAGGGCCTTATTAAACCCTGTCACTCACCCCCTTCTTTAACAGGGAATCTGTTATACAGAAACAGGTTTCCAAAACTTTCATTTAATTATCTTCCAGCATTAGCTTATAACTTTCATATTAAGTGCATATGCAGCATAGCAAACAGAGAAATTTAAATTCACACATTTTTGTTTTTTCAACATTCAGAATTCTCAATTCCTGATCCATATCTTGCCAGATTTGTGCATCACTTTAAATTTAAATGGTTGTAGTGCCAGGTACCACCGTGTGATCCTAGAATCTTTATCCTTCATTTGGTTAAGCCAACAGAGAGGACTGTGATCTGTTACAAGTACAAAGTCGACTCCTAGTAAGTAAAACTTAAGGGACTCCATGTCCAACTTTGCCGCAAGGCATTCCTTTGCAATGGTGGAGTACCTTTACTCTCTGCTGTGCCATTTCCTACTTATGTACAGAACAGGATGTTCTTTCCCATCTATATTTTGACTCAGGACTGCACCTAGACCTACCTCTGATGCATCAGTCTGTAACAGAAATTGTTTCTCAAAGTCTTGGCTTCTTAAAACAGGGGCTGAACATAATGCAGCCTTAATAGACCAAAAAGCTTCATCACAATATGGGGTCCATTTCATATTATTCAGGAACCATTTCTTTTGTAAATTCAGTGAGGGGAGTAGCTAACTTGACAACATGGAGAACATGTTGGGCTGGCAGTATAGCCTAGAGGATAGAGGAACAAGGTGTGAACGAGCTTGATACATCCAGCAGACCAGACCTGAGTTTGATTCTCACAGCCTCCACTTGCATACTGTGTGACTCTGAGCAAGTCACTTAACCGCCCAGTGCTCCCAGGTCACCCCTGAAAACAGGTACTTGTGCCTAGTGGGCCTTACCCAGTTACCAAAGACTAAAAAAAAAAAAATTTCCAGTAGTAATCAGCCAGCCCTAAAAATGACCTGACATGTTTCTTGGTTTTTGGAACAGGGCTGTTAGCTACAGTTTCTATCTTGGAAACCTCTGGCTTGACTTCTCCATTTCCCAAAACATAGCCCAAATATCTGGTTTCCTGCATTCCCAATACACATTTTGTAGGGTCAATTGTCAGACCTGCCTTTTTGATTGATTGGATGACTGCTCGTAAGTGTTCCAGGTGGCTTTTCCAGTCACGACTGTACACCAAGACATCATCCAGGTATGCAGCACAATAACCGATGTGAGGGGATAAATGATATCCATGTACCACTGCAATATAGCAGGTGCCCCATGTAAACCAAATGTCATGGTGGTGAACCGATAGAATCCTATAGGAGTGGCAAATGTAGTTTTTCCTCTGGAGTCTTTAGCTAGGGGGATTTGCCAGTAACCCTGGGTGAGGTCGAGGGTGCTGATATACTTGGCACACCCAATCTGTCCACCAAATCATCTATTCTGGGCATAGGATAACTGTCAAATTCTGACACTTGATTAAGTTTCCTAAAATCAAGGCAGATTCTTACATCCCCTTCTTTTTTGTTTGCAGTTGCAATTGGTGATGACCAAGCAGTTCTCGACTCTTCTATGATACCCAGTTATTTCATTTTTTTTATTTACTCAACCACTTCAGCTGTTAACCGCTCTGGTAATCTGTATGTCTTCTGTCTAATAGGGCAAGCATTCCTTGTCACTATTATGTGCTTGACCCGTTTAGCTCAGCCTGGTACTGTAGTAAAAGTGCTGTTAAATGTCTTTAGCAAGTTACAAATTTCTGCAGTTTGTTTGGAGGTTGAAGAAACATTCACCTTGACGGCATCAGCAGTAACAGTTTATTCCAGTCTTTCATAAGCTACATCAATATCTTCATCAGTTTCTGGTAAAACTAGCAAAACAGCTTTTGGTGTTTTTTCAACCCATTTCTTGAGGAGGCTAGCATGGTATATCTCAATAGGATATTTCCTATCAGGGGTCTCAGTCTCATAGTTAACTGTGCCAGTACATCTAAGTACATTATAAGGCCCTTGCTACTTCATTAACAGTTTATTTTCTGTAGTAGGTAACAGTAGCAAGACCTTTTCACCTGGCTCTAAAATGTTTTCTTTTACCCCATGGTTTTAATACACCATCTGCTGGTTTTGGGCCTCTTCATGATTACTATGGGCTATTTCAACATATTTTGCCAGCTTCTTTCTCAGAGCACACATATAAGATGTAATAGATTGTTTCTGACTGGGGTTTTCTTCCCATGTTTCTTTTATTACATCAACCAAAGCAGCGTGCACTAGGACAGTGGTGCTCCTGAGACTCACTTAGTTAAAACAACCATAAGGTCTCAGGCACACACAAAACCCACAAGAGGGACACAAAAAACTCAAAAGACATAGATAACTTACATAACTTTTATTCAGTTGGAAATGAAGGACACACATAGAAATATCCCACCTGACATGTTTCAGACACAGCTGTCCTTTATCAAAGGCTAGGGATTTAGTAAAAGCACACACCTTTTAATCTAAAAAACATCATATGACCCTATGACGCAGTTTCAACCAGGCCCATTTCATTGGCCAAAGACTTCATTCAAAATGAGCATATAACAAGAACCATTGCAAACATTAGTTGGCAATCACATTACTCATCGGGCTAAATGGCTTATAATGTCTGAATTCACACTTCATATAAAACATTATAAAAAAGATACATTACCACAATAAATCAATAAATAGTGCTACCATAACAATCCCTAAAGTGTTACAAACCTTTTTAAAAATGGAGATTTACCCTCTAAGAAGTGTTTAAATATTGAATAATGGGAACTGGTGGCGGACGGGGGAAGAAGGAGAGACAAAGTGTTAGGAATAAGGAGGGAAGAGGAAAGAGCAGGGGGGAAGAAAAGGGGAAGACGGGGATAGGGAAGAGAAAAAGGGGGAGACAAGAATCAGATTCCAAGTCAGAATCACTAGTAAAGTGCATAAATTATGTAAGAAGCACCGTGTAACTTCATAATTTCATAATTATTACATTAACTCCAAATTTTAAATTCTACAGTTCACAGACATAACAAACAAGTATGAATAACATCTTAAAAATAAGGGGAGATGAATGGCTACCAAATAAGTATAGAGAATACACCTGACGGAGGGGGGGGAGAGGGTTTTGAAACATATAATGGACACTTAATTCCAATACTGTTTTATGCATCATAAATAACCCATACAACACATGTAACATTACCTTGGTTAAACATTCCTTTATCTCCTTTTTTGTTGTTTTTTCAAATATGGTCTTACATCAAGTTCAGAGTTCAAACCAGAACTGTTGTTAGCTTTCAGTGATAAAATCCAATAGTTTTCCCTAAGAAGCATGAAATTGTCGAAGTCACCCGCTCTAGGGTTATGGCACGCTTTGTCAATAGCTAGAAACTTAAAACAATGCATTTCATTTGTATTTGCTCCTATAATATGGGCTGCCATTGCGTATGTTATATCTCTGTTATTTATTGCTCTAACATGTACACTTACTCTAGTTTTAAAAGATCGAGTGGTTTTACCCACATAAAATGCCGAGCAAGAAGATGTTGCTAAATAAATCACTCCCTCGCTACTGCACGTAGTGCACTGTCTAATGGTGTAACTTCATTCAATATTGCAACTTGAGAATGCCTTTCTTTGTTCTATATTGCCACAGAAGGTGCATTTCCTACATTTGAAACATCCCATGGTTTGATTCAGCCATGTTTTTTGTGTGCTGTTGCTAGTGAAATGGCTCTGTACTAATAGATCTTTCAAAATGGGAGCTCGTTTATAGCACATTCTCAGTGGTTCCTTGCTCAAATCTTTGAGTCCTACATTTGCTGTTAGTACACACCAGTGTTTTCTAAGGATAGTCTCAAGCTCCCTAGCTTGTGCTGAGAAACTTGTGACAAAGCCAAATCTACTGTCAGTATCGATATTGTGATCTTTGTCTAAAAGTAAAACTTCTCTATCACTATTTCTAGCACTGTTTTTTGCCATTTCAACATTTTCTTTCTTGTAGCCCTTCTGCAACAATCTTTCAGTTAGGTCAGTGGCACCTTCTTCAAAACTTTTCAGTGGAACAGTTGCATCTGGTTCTTAAAAACTGACCCTTAGGAATATTTCTTGCTGCGTGTGGAGGATGGCAGCTGCTTGCAAGCAATATGGTATTGCCATTGATTTCCTTTCTATAAATGTCACTTTCTAAATGCCCTTCTGCATTCTTAATGAGTCTTAAATCTAAGTAGGTAATGGATTCCTCATTGCACTGGTATGTAAACCTTAAGTGAGTGTTAGTGCTGTGGAGCCAATCTATAAAGTTTTTAAATTCTACCTGGCTGCCTCTCCAGATGACTATGACATCATCTATAAAGCTCTTCTATAATACTACATTGTTGAAAAAAGGGTTTGAGTAATTGCACAAAACAGTTTCCCCCTCCAATTGTCCCACATACAAATTTGTTATGGATGGGGCACATGTAGCCCCCATTGCAGGGCCCTTTATTTGAGAGTACAATTTTATTATTAAATAGAAACACATTGCATTTTAGCACATACTCGGAGTTTCAGGAGGAAGTCTGTAGGAGGTGTATCAGGCTCAGTACTACAATTAAGAAAACATGCTGCTGCATCAAGTGCCCCCTCATGGGGCACATTCATGTACATAGCCTCGATGTCCATTGTAGCCATAAACATGTTGTCATCCAACTTAATGTCTTTAATTAAATGAAGCACTTCCTTTGTGTCTGTTTAGTATGTAGGTAACTTGGCTACCAAGGGCCTGAGAAAAGCATCACAATATTGAGAGAGTAGTTCCATTAAGGAGACAATACCACTAACAATGAGTCAGCTTGGAGGGTTGTTCAAAGTCTTGTGGACTTTAGGTAATACATAAAAGGTTGGTCTCATTTTATTTTTGGTAATTAGAAAGTCTCTAGTTTGCATGTCAATGTCCCCCTCTCCAAAAGGCCTCTCTAATTATTTCATCAATACTGTGTTTGTAGTCATAGGTTGGATCATGCATCATTCTGACATAAAATTCTGTATTACTCAATTATCTCTGGACTTCTGTGATGTAATCATTATTATTCATCAAACCTACCTCCCTACCCCTATCAGCGTGTTTAGTAATCACATTTGTGTCCTCTTGTAGAGTCTTAATTGCTTGCCTCTCTGAGTTGTTAATATTCTGGAAATGTTTCATTTTAGGGGAATCAAATAGGACTTCCAAATCATTGTCTACCAGTTCTTTAAAAGTTGTAACTGCTGGGGGGGGGGTGCAAAAAGTCAAGGGATTTTTAAAAGGCATCATTTATTACATCTTGTGGCCCTCTAGGTATTCTACCATACAACATTTCAAATAGGGAGAAATCTGTTGATGTCTGTGGCACTTCTCTGTAAGCAAAAAGCAGGTAAGGTAAGTATTGTCCCAATCTTTCCCTTCCACTTTTACAAACCTTTTTTAACATGTGTTTTAGGGTTTGATTAAAATGCTTAATGAAGACCGACTTTCTGAGGGTGATAAGGGGAGGTTCTTATGGCAGTAATACTTAATAGTCAGCACAGCTCCTTCAGTAATACAGCACCAAAATTACTACCCTGATCAGTAGTAATCTCTTTAGGTATACCCCCCCTGCTGGACATTTTGGCAAGATCTGCTGCCAGTTTTGGTGCTGTGGCAGTACGCATTGGAACTGCCTCTGGGTATTGAGTAGCATAGTCACATACTACCAGAATGAATCCATTTCCCTTTTTACTATTGTCTGAGAGGTCAACCACATCCATTGCAATTCTCTCAAAAGGCACATCTATCAAGGGTAGGGGCACCTTGTCTTTTTTAGTCACCAGGGCTACTTTCTGACACTCAGCACAAGAACTGCAAAAGTAGCAACATCTTCATGAATTCCAGGCCATTAAAATCTGTACAGCAATCTGGCAAGGGTGCGATCCCTCCCTGAGTGACCAGCCATAGGACTATAATGTGCCATCCATAACAACTCAGATCTATGCTTTTGCGATATAATCAATTGTTCCATCTGGTGGTCCTGTGTCTGAGGTTTAACCCAAACTCTGTACAGTAGCCCATTACATTTTTTAAACATAGGTTCACCCTGTTTTGGTTTCACCCTGAGCTGCTTAAAATAACCCTGGAGAGAAACATCATTAGTGTGTTCTGAAAGAAAATCACAATCAGTTGTGATTTTAATTTCATCATTTTCATATATTAACCAATTATGTCCAGCAGTCTTTTTTTGTCACTGTTTCTTCAGGCATCGTCTTTCTTTCCCGGACTTCTGGATCTTGGAGATGCACACAAACAAGTCTGAATCAAAATCAGCAAAAGGAAAAGAGTCCCCCTCATCTGAGATTTTCTTTGCCTGAGCTCTTGTCTCCACAGCTGCTGAAACATTGGGATTTACTCCCTCTTTGATTAACTCAGTAAATCCTGGAAAGTCATTTCCAATAATCACAGGCACAGGTAACTTAGCTACTACCACCACTTTCATTTGGTGTGACACACCATTAATAATCAGAGTCACTTGGCTGGTGAGATAGTATCCAGTATCCCTGTGGATGCAGATGACACCGGTACCTGGTCCTTTTGGACATTGTTTTCCCAGCACTTCAATATGAACTAGTGTCTGTCTGCTTCCTGAATCCTATAAGTCCCTTCACAGTCTTATCTCCCACCTTCACATCTGTTAAGTACTTGCCCCAATTTGTTAAGGACACATCTGCTCCAGTATCATTCATCTTACTATGGCAATTTCTTGCATTGTGACCTGGCATATTACAGTTATAGTAAATAAAGTCTTTGGGTGCAGATTTGTCACCCCCACCAGAGTTATTATCAGACTTGGAATTTAAATCGGAAAAAGAGTGTCTTATCAGTGCTTGGCTGTTGCCTCACTGGTGTGGCATCTGTCTGGCCAATTGGTAGTCTTCAGAAAAAGAAATGGCCTTTTCCCCACTTTCAGATCAGTGTTCTTTTACCCAAAGCTGTATATCTGTAGGCAGGATGTTGATGAATTGCTCCATTGCAAATGTTATGATGATCTACTGGAGTGTTTTGCCATCTGGTCAGAGCCATTTCATAAGGAGTTCTCTGAGTCAGATGAAGGCCTCTCAAGGATTGTCGACAGAGCCATACTTCAGAGACCAAAATCTCTGCCTGTAGGTCTCTCCTGAGATGTCTTAACTTTTCAGGATTTCACTTTTCACCAGGTCGTAGTTTTCTGACTGTGCAGTGTCCATGTTGCTGTAAGCAGGTTTGGCTTTCCCTGTCAGGTAAGGTACCAGTCTGATTGCCCATTGCTGCTTTGGCCACTGGTAGGCTGCAGCAACCCTTTCAAAGGTTGTCAGGTATGCTTCAATATCATCCGAGGAACACAATTTTGTAAGTTCAATGTATTTTAAGTTGTTTGTGTCTTGTTACTCTGTTGGACCAGTGCCAGATCCTCCAACTTTGATAACTTGCAAGGCATCCATCCATCGCTGTATCTCTTTTCTTCTTTGCTGCTCCTGTTGCTGCACCTCTTCTTTTCTCTGCTTCTCGAGTTGTTGCATTTCTTCTTTTCTCCATGCCTCTTAATGTTGAATCACTTTTTCTCTCTGTTGCATCTCCTCTCTTCTCCCTTTCTCCATCTCTTTGTGTTGTATAGTCCACCATTTGTAAAAGGCAATCAGGCTTTCAGGTTCTGTCACTGCCAGATCTTTTTCCATAACTGGTGCTAGCTGTATAGGCTCATCTTGTACTTCTGTCTCTGCTAGTTTGGCTACAATTCTCCTGGTAACCACTCCTTGGCTTGCTGCTGCAGCATCCATACCTTTCTTCTATGCTTTCCTGGTACCAGGTCTCGTACCCACGAACAAAACTCCTGGCTTAGAGTATGCAAGGCATAAATCCCACTTCTAGCACCATCAGTCATTGAGACACAGGTCAGGATGCATAGGAAAACTAGAAGCAGTTTCAAAATTCATAAATAGCATTTTATTATTAATAACAGCAAAATAAAAAAATTAAAATTGTTCAGTATAACTATTTACAATGGCAGTACAAACTGAGAAAACAGACCTCCTTCTGAGTGTTTCTTCCCAGTATCAAATCTCAGTCTCTCTCTCTCTCTCTTGCACAATCATTGCTGCTCTTTTTTATAAGTCTGTGTCTGGGAAACTCATCAAGAAAACAGCATGCTTCTCACACAATGTTCTTGTACATTTACAGTGTTCTTGCAGGTGCAGCAAAAAGAACATAATGACCCAGAACTGATCTCTTGTAGCCAGCTCTGCAGAGATTTTGCAAATAGATTTGCAATCATTTCAACATTGTAACTTTATGGAGTTTTAAACAAAGGGATCCCAGTATCAGTGACTTTCCACATAAAGATTCAAATATATTTTTATACCTGCAGATATATACAAGGAGGGAGAAAAGACAGAACAGCAAGTGAAGGCAGAGAGATAGCAAGAGGTGGAGAATTGCGAAACTGTCTGAGTGATCAGTTCCTAGGTCACACAAGAAAATTTGGTTGTGCAACCAGACAGACAAGAGACAGAAAAGGATAGGATAGAACAGATCCTTGCATTTAACCTCTTTCTGTATAACAAATGGGACAGGGCCTTATTCAACCCTGTCACATCCCGAACAATCAGTAAAAGCTCTATGCCACAAATTTGATAGAGATGAATCTCCATCCTCAGAGACTGTTAATTGCTTGACTGACTGCTTGGGGCTTCCAGACACTTGCATACCAGTGGCTTACTGTAATTTTGCAGCTCTAGACTTAAGCTCTGAACCCCAAATAACCTCAGCTGACATTCAAAGAGAATAGAACTGTGACCCAATGATGAGAAAAGTCATTGATGCCTTAAAAAAGCAGATAGTGTCTCTAAATTGCATTCCACTGACCCCAACACTGTCTTGTTATTGAAAGAAGAGCCTAAACTCATATTGCATGAACAGTTATTGTATAGAGAACTGACTGACAGCCAATGAGAGTTTGTTAAAAAACAGCTAGCTGAATGCCTTACAGACCCTTCTTTCTCTACGGGAAAAAATACTTCACATTTCTACAGGTGAAACCTGAATACACAATTCTAAAAACACAGTCCAAATACATAGAACAGGAAGAAAAAGCAGGGCGTCTCCTTGCTCTCAGGTTATGAAAGCTCAAAGCATCAAGACTTATACCTTCCATTGTGGCCCCTGATTGGTCTTTAAAAACACTTCCTAGAGAAATAGTCTCTGTCTTTGAACAGTTTTATTCTAACCTATATGGAAGGCATCCAAATCCACCTGCCCCAGAAGAGATAGCTTCCTATCTAGATTCTGCTCCCCTACCCCATCTATTAGATCATCACTGCATCTTCCTCTCCACTCCCATCTCTCTCTGGCCAAAGTAGAAGCTGCCATCAACAGCTTGGCTCTAGACAAGGCCCCAGGTCCAGATGGCTTCCCATAGAACTTCTATAAACTTTTCATAAAAGATCTCTCCCCTCTCCTGCTTTGCCTATACCAATTCATTTTCTCTTCTGATTCCCTAGATCCCCCACTTTTACAAGCCACTGTTGTATTACTGCTTAAACCAGATAAACCTCCCTCACAACCTGCTAGCTATCGACCCATCTCCTTACTAAACTGTGATATTAAGATCCTAACCAAAATTCTAGCTACCAGAATAAGAAAGGTTTGGATGTGTTTACTCAGTCCTGAGCAGGTTGGCTTTGTCCCAGGGAGATCTTCTGCTGACCATCTTCATAAGATAAGACACCTCTTCCAAACAGCCAATGCCTCCCCTATACCTATAGCCTTGATTTCACTTGATGCCAAGAAGGCATTCGAGAGAGTCGACTGGTCCTTCTTGTGGCTAATTCTACAGAAGATGAGCTTCCCTAACCTATTTCTTCAGTGGCTACAAGTGACATACTCCTCCCCATCAGTCAAAATCTACTGCAGTGGTGTTTTCTCATCTTCATTCACTCTTCACACAGGCACACATCAAGGTTGCCCCCCTTTCCCCCTTCTTATTTAACCTATATGTGGAACCACTCTTTAGCTGTCTTAAATCCTCTAACGCCATACGAGATATCCCCATTGGGAACTTAGCCCCGTCCCTTTCGGTATATGCAGATGACATCTTACTGCATCTGTCTGACCCTGTTTCATCTCTTACTGAGGCTCTGAAAATGATTGACCAATATAGCCATTACTCTAATTACAAACTAAATCTTAATAAAACTGAAATATATCCTCTCATCCACTTGGTGTGCAAGCAGGACCTCAACTTCTTTGGAATAAAATGGTCCCCCAGCTCTATCATATACCTTGGAATCGCTCTCACTACATATTCCTCTTTATTACAGAAGCTAAATCTAGAAGATCTCCTGGTTGTCATACAACAAGATTTAACTAGAGGGAAAGATCTTCCACTCTCACTATTGGGAAGAATAAACATCATTAAGATGAATATCCTTCCCAGACTTTTCTATCCCCTAAATATGCTCAATCTTTGGCTCCCACTATCCTTTTTCAAATGCACTCACTCACTTATCACTTTCTTTATATGTCTCGGGAAATCCCCTAGGCGCTCTTATCTTAAATTAGGGCTCCATAAGGACCCAGGTGGCCTTAGACTACCTAACTTCCTATTCTATTATTGGGATAGTCATCTCTATCAATGTGGCAAATGGCTTTCTATTCCTCAGGATCCATCTGAAGACACCTATACCCCTATCTGGCTAAGGATAGACTCCCATTTGATTGCAGCCCACTACATCTTTCCAGTTGCTATACCTTTCTCTCCTTGGAAAGCGCTCCCAGCCTCACTGAACTCTTCCCCAGTTGGAGTCTCTAT
The DNA here is from genome assembly GCA_016271365.2 of Neoceratodus forsteri. NCBI lineage: Eukaryota > Metazoa > Chordata > Ceratodontiformes > Ceratodontidae > Neoceratodus > Neoceratodus forsteri. Next base: position 639,393,444 of record CM057454.1, read on the forward strand.
CAGAGTGTTCTCACAAATTTGTGCATCCTGAAAGTCTCTCCCAGTAAGGAATTCTCACAACCCATTTTTTCTAACTTAAACATTAAAATAGGTGGATGTTCACTGTCTATTGGGTGGCTCCCTATAGAACAGGAGCTCAAGGTAAAGGATTTCTACCCCCAGGTATCGTTGCTTACATCTTCAAAAATACTGGTCAAACTCCAACTAGGCCCAACCAGTATTTTCAAAATTTGCCAACTCCACCATTTGATTTTGAAGCAGGTTGGTCTGACTGTCAGGTCCTCAATACTTAATGATCTTCTTAATCAAATTCAAGACCTCGCATCTATACTCCATGGAATCTCGGCCCTATATCTCTCCCTTCTCACCACCTCTCAGGTTTCCTTCCCAGTTGATTCCAAAGTATGGGAATCATTAATGTCTGATTATACCTTTAACTGGCCACTTCCTTGGAAGGATCTTTATACTTACCTCAAGATCTACTAAGGCTCACTCAATACCACATATTAAATAACATGTATTATACCCCGTTCAGTTGGCTAAGATAAGTCTGCTCCCCTCCCTCACCTGCACCAGATGTGGTAAGGAAGATGGGTCCCTGCTACATATTTTTTGGTCATATGATGTGGTATCCCTTTATGGGTGAGTATTCAAAAGCATATTGATCCCCTATTGGGGCTAGATGTTTTTTTTTTCTCCCCTGAGGTATGCATCATTGGGGATTATTCCCAAATCCTGGTTAAGGAGAGGAGATGCCACATGGCACTAATTTCTCTGGCTGTTAAAAAATTGGTTCTTGGACACTGGCTGGATCAGTCACCTCTCTCATATGGTGAGTGATTGCATGAGCTATCCTTCTCCCTTGGGACAGAGCACATGATTGCCAGTTTCTGACACCACCTTTCCCTCTTCAACAAGAAATGGGGTAAACTTTATGCCCTGTATTTTCACTACTGCCTTTTGACTCCCCTGGTTCCTTACTCTAGAATGATATACAACAAGCTGCCTTAATTTTATGCTGAGAACTTATATTTGCTGGGAACATTGCTCACTCCATAGGGGTGGGGTGGGTGGGAGGGTATTTTTTGGGGGTGGGGTGGTTGGCTTCCTCATTCATTGCTCTGTATAATCTTGTTATGGCTGTTTATCTTAAAACAATAAAGCTGATTTAATATAAAAAAATTAAAAACAGCTAGTGTTGCCAACCAAGTTTAAGACTGCTGTGCTACAGGCGTTACACAATAATATGGGACATTTGGGGAGCAAAATAACTCTAAACTTGGCCTGATCACATTTTTATTGGCCTAAAATGGGCATGGACATTGAACAATACTGTAAATCCTGCAGCCGATGCATTCAAAGTAAGACTCAGCTTCAGAGAGCAGCCCCACTGATCAATAACTACAAGTGCCCCAATGGAGCTGATATGCATTGATTTTCTTAGCCTAGAGCCAGACTCAAAGAACATTGCTAATGTACTCGTAGTAACAGATCATTTCACAAGATATGCACAGACCTACCCGACCAAGGACCAGAAGGCTTCTACAGTGGCAAAAGTTCTTGTAGAAATGTTTTTTGTGCACTATGGTGCCCCTCAGTGCATTCATTGGATCAATGCCAAGATTTTGAGAGCAGACTCATAAAGGAACTGTTATCTATCTGGGATGTCAGGAAATCCAGAACCACCCCATATCACCCACAAGGAGATCCGCAACTGGAGAGATTTAACCATACCTTATTAGATATGCTTGGCACCCTAAACTCAAAAGACAAGCCCAGATGAAGTCAACAAATAAGTGTGTACTATATGCCTGTAATTGCACAAACAATTATGCTACTGTTTTTTCATCATACCACCTTATGTTTGGTAGAGAAGCTCGTCTCCCTGTGGATGTGTGCTTAGGTGTCTCTCCTGATGGTGCCCAATCTGATAACTACCTTCAGTATGTTAAAAAGTTAAAAGAACAGTTGAACCATGCTTTCCAGCTTGCTAATACCATGGTTGCCAAAAGAAATTTGGTCAACAAAGCTTGTCATGATAAATGTGTCAAGGCCCAAGAACTCAAGGCAGGAGACCATGTGATGATGCACAACTTAGGATTTCAAGGCAAACATAAAATAGCTGACCACTTGAGTCATTCCCCCTATATTGTAATCAGTAAACTAAATGATTTGCCTGTGTACAAAGTGCATCCAGAAGGGGACCCTCATGCTGTCAAAACCATTCACAGAAATCATCTTTTGCCTATCAGACAAATAGTTTTGTACACAGTGTGACAAGCTGCACTTCCCACAGGCCCTGTAAACAGATCTGCTACTCATAACAAACAACTCAATCTGCTTTCTGTTGCCCACCAGTTAGAGCCTCCGTCCAATAATGCAGGTCACATTAATGATGCTAATTCTGAAGATGATGAAAGTGAGTTTGGTGTTGCTTACTACCCGTTGCTTGAACATAGAAACATAGAATTTGATGGCAGATAAGGACCGCTTGGCCCACCTAGTCTGCCCATTTTTCTACCTAACAGATAAGCTGCAGATCCCAGTTAACCAACAGCTTACTTCCTCCTACCCCCCACTAGGACTGCCTTATGTCTGTCCCATGCATTCTTGAATTCCCCCACTGTTCTTGACTCCATGACCTCCTCAAGGAGGCTGTTCCATGCATCCACAACCCTCTTCGTGAAAAAATACTTCCTCACATTACCTCGGAGACGTCCCCCCTCTATCTTCAGATTGTGCCCCCTTGTTCTTGCACATCTCTTTTTCTGAAAGATACTACCCTTTTGGACTTTGTTGATTCCCTTGAAGTACTTGAAAGTTTCTGTCATGTCCCCTCTCTCTCTTCTTTCCTCAAAGGTATACATATTAAGCTCCTTTAGTCTTTCTTCATATGTCTTCTGGTGCAGACCCTGCACCATTTTGGTTGCCCTCCTCTGGACAGACTCCACTCTGTCTATGTCTTTGCAGAGATGGGGTCTCCTGAACTGCACACAGTACTCCAGATGGGGTCTCACCAACTGTCTGTACAGAGGGATAACAACTTCCTGTTTTCTACTATCAATGCCTCTCCCTATGCATACCAGTATTCCCCCCAGCCTTTCTTACTGCCTTCTCACATTGCTTGCCCACCTTTAGGTCATCTGATACAATTACCCCCAGGTCCCTTTCCATTTTTACTGTTGAACTTGCTCAATTGTTCCAGGGAACCTTCTCTTCTAGTCCTAGAAATGCTTCTAATAGCCATGTGGTTTCCTGACAATCTTAATCTATCCATTGATCCTGAACCTCAAGAAAATTATGCCCACAGTGTGAGCTCTGACAATGCTGATTCCCTTTGTATGGTGGACTTAACCAAAGTGTACCTGAACCAGAAGAAACCTGTAGTAAACCCACAAGTGAATCTGAAAGTGCTATTGAACTAAGTGGGCTAAGAGAACTGTTTCATTCTAGAAAGAGTATTGCTGTCCCTGAAACTGCCAGCTGTGTTTTGGATGATGCCAACTTTGTGAAAATACCCCTTTCCAATGAAGATGAGCCTAAAGAATCAGACAGGAGGGCAACTAAAATGGTGCAGGGTCTGCAAGAGAAGCCATACGAGGAGAGACTAAAGGAGCTTAATATGTATACCCTTGAGGAAAGGATGGGGGGGACATGATAGAAACATTTAAGTACCTCAGTGGAATCAACAAAGTCCAAGAGGGTAGCATCTTTCAGAAAAAGAGATGTGCAAGAACAAGGGGACAGAATTTGAAGATAGAGGGGGGGCGGCTCAGGGGCAATGTGAGGAAGTATTTTTTCACAGAGAGGGTGGTGGATGCATGGAACAGCCTTCCTGAGGAGGTTGTGTGGTCTAAAACTGTGGGAGAATTCAAGAATACATGGGACAGACATAAGGCAATTTTTGTGCGGGGTAGGAAGAAATAGGCTGTTGGTTAAATAGGATCTGCAGCTTTTCATCTAGGTAGGGAAATGGGCAGACTAGGTGGGCCAAGCAGTCCTTATCTGCCGTCAAAGTCTATGTTTCTATGTTTCTATGACAGCTATGGTGATGTGCAAAATAATGGGCCTACAACAAGTTCTGATCCTCAAGAGAGTGCAGTGGAACCCCTTTCATAAGAAGCTGCCTTGTTGCTGGACAATGAGCCTGGAGTCACGAACCTGAATGCTAATTTTGAAAATCAAGTACCAATGCCCTCCATGCCCCAAAGATCAGAAAGGTCTGTAAATGCTGTGGTTCAGCTCACATATGACACACCAGGAAAATCTGTTGACCTGCCTATGAATGTTGTTCATAAGGGAGTGTACATTACAGCCAACTCTCTGCCCAAAATAGTGTTCGCTGCCTCCTCTAAAATAAAAATCAAAACCTCCACCCAGTATCCTAGGGGTCGCCCTTACAGAGTCAAAGGGGTTAGTTTAAATATATGCTTGATTATTGTACAAATGAATCAATACCTAGAGGTTCTAAAATGTTAAGGTCTTCTCATATGGTTAAATGCCAGAAACGGTATGTAATGGTTAACTTCAGAATATCATGACAATGTGCCAAAAAAACAAACTATGCAATTGCTTAAAAGAGTACCACTTAAAGTTAGATCATGCTTTAATGTACTGTACATAGTTGTCTTATATCTGCACTGATGTTGTATATATTAATGTATGGTCTAGACCTGTACACAACAAAAGGTTTTAATAGTAAATGTTATTTGTATTATAGGCTTGACACGAATGCCAAGTTTCCAGGGCAGGAGAGAGTGTAACCCCCCAATTGGGAAGCTTGCCTTAAGTGTCTAATGCCCACTACCTGTCTGATGTCCAGTAGAGGAAGGTAAATCCATGTACAGTATTATTCTACTGCTGATCCTCGTTAGTGTGCAAGCCATGCCGCTGCACTGTCCCTTTAAGAAGTCAGCCTGTGTGCATATTGTGCATAGCCTGGGCTGGGTATGAGTGAAACAAAGCTCATGACCAGCCAGGCAAAACCCTGAGTGCATCCACTCTGTAGTCACTCAGTAGAGCAGAGGGAGCACTGTTGAAATCTGTAAATGTTTATTTCTAAAACAGTACTGCTGCATTTAAAATGAACTGTAAATGTGGACTGTTTCTTTTTCTGAAAGTGAGTTGCCATGTTTAGACTGGGACTCTGCCTTTGGACCATTCGGAACACTAAGGATCCTTAGGGGTCCTCATTACGGTGACTTCTGGGAGAAACTGTAAACTTTTCTCTTGGCACCTATTTTAACCATCTGGGACTCCAGGAATGCGAGTGACAGTTTGGGCAGCCAGCTGGAATACGGAAATCCTGGTCTTCAGTTGAGATCGTGTTTAAACAGGGTGAGATCAGCTTGAGCTCTCGTAGAGGTGGGAGTCTGTGTGGTTTAGCAACACATCACAATGAAAAGGCCTGCTTTGCCTCCCTGCATGGATCACCAGTTCTGGGACTGCCTGAAAGCAGAAAGTGAACATTTTCAGCTTCCAAAGCTGATAAGGAAAGCACTTTGCTAAGTGATGTGACTTTCTTTTGCTGAACTGTCTCAGAAGCTTGAGAGATTGCTGAGGGGAGATTGCCTCAGAGATTCCTGTACCTAAGGTGGAGCCTGAAAATGCTGGAATTGTCTCCTGCCACATTTTCCAGAAAAAGGAAAGACTAGAGATATTTCCCAGTTTATAGCTAAAAGACCGAAAATCCTGAAGTGAGTAAACTGTGTGTGGCATTTGAATTGCACCAGGGACTGAACTGCATGTGCTGGGCCTGTGTCACAGAAAGCCCCAGAGACTGTTGCTGTGAGTTGCAAGCCATTCTGGCTAAAGACCAGCTCAGGAAGTCAGCCCCTGCGGAGAAGGATCACAGGCTGCGGCCACCTTGTAGAAAAGGCTGTGAAGCAGATGTGAGTCATGTCGGCCCTGGTTCCCATGTTCCTACTTGGCAAGCAAGAATACAGCCTGACTACAGCCATCAGTTCTGTTGGTCCTGGTACCATGAGTAACCATGTCTTAACCTTGCAACACAAATTAAAGTGTCTATGGTCATCTGATTTGCTTTCTAAGTTCACCTTGGTGTTTACCTGTGATTGCCATTGGGCTTTGGATTACAATTGCCATATTGTTTCAAAGAATCTAATTTAACCAAAAGCAAGTTTTATTTCTTTAAGGGCCCCAACCAGCTGCAATGCCAGCCTCCCCTTGGCAATGCTTCAGGCCTGCACCTAAATTTAAACTGAATACCCAGCAGCATAAACTGAACTGTATATCACAAGGGTCTAAATGTAACAGTTGTATACCTGATTCATATCATCTAATTGCCTTAATCTTTCATCTAAATTCATGCCCCCTCCCTTTGTTTAATCCCCTAAATAAACCAGATTTACTGTTTGAAGTTTAATCTGGTCTCTGAGCATATTATTGCTCAGTTCAAGTTATTGTGGCAGCCAAAAGATGTACTGTTATTGCTGGTCAATGTTCTTTGTAGATACCCAGGGTATGTTCTCAGAAGCCAGAACCCTGATGATAAGTGTGTTGTCCATGAGCATATTATTAGTGCCCACCAATAATTGTACTTTGAATGCTAGATACAGAGTTTGTGAAACTTTATGTATAAGGTCACTAGCTGGGGCTGTGGGTTGGTACAACTTCCCAGAGGGTTGTGCTAACTTAAGATCTAACCAAATTAAATATTACTCTGGGTGGAGGCACCATATCAAAGCATTACTGTTAGAGCCAGGCCCCTCAATCTGCATTTAGGGAAGCAGGCAGGGGTAGTATCCTGTTGGGAGGTGGCGCCTGGGTTACATGTTTTTCTGGGAAATTTGAGCAATAGTTGGAGGCATGTTCCATTGGTACATGTTGGGGTGAGACACATCAGAAGTGTCAGGATGACTAGATGGCCCCAAATTGGGGAGAATAAGATAGAGGGGTCTGCCCTGTCTAACTCCAGTCCTGAAAAATCCTTCTACTGTAGGAACAGAGGGCAGAGAGCAAATGGATGGACTGACCCTGCTTCTCCCCTCATGGTATGTTATGTAACAACAGCTCCCTAAGGAATAAAACAGTGGTAATATCAGATTTTATTGCCAATTCCACAAGGGACCTGGTATGTCTCACTGAGGCCTGGCTTGGGGATGACTCTGAGTAGGTTCTGGAGGCAGCAGTTACAGCCAAGTTCTTGGTGGTACACTGCTCAAGAAGGTAGCGTGAGGGAGCCATTTGATCTTGATCTTGCTTGAAGCTGATAGCATACCCACTAAATGAAACTGGATTGTTTGAATGTGTGACAATGAAGTTTAATGGTGATATGAAGTGTACAATACTCCAGGTGTACCACCTGAGGGGGGGGGGGGCATCTGATCTTGAGTTTGATCTTGCTTGAAGCTGACAGCATACCCGATAAAGAAAACAGAACTGTTTGAATGTGTGACCATGAAGTGTGATGGAGATTTGAAGTGTAGAATTCTCCTGGTGTACCACCTGTTTGGGTGGGAACAGGCATTCCCACAGGAATTTGCAGACTTCAGCATCGACCTTTCATTGAATACTCCAACCTGATTGTGTTGGGGGATTTTAATGGATGGATCAATGAAGAACTATCACATTTTGCTCAGCTATTTCTCCAGTTCATGAAATTACTGGGCCTCACAAAGGTTGTTGCCTCTGCAACCCATGAATGTGGCCATACCCTGACCCTTGTTTTTTTCTCTGGGTGAAAATCTCGATCCAGTAGGGTGGTCAGATCACCACACTGCTCAGTGTCTGGAAGAGGCCACCCATACAGATTATCCACTGCAGAGGGGGTCCAATACTGGCCAGAATGAAATCTGGACCCTGAAAAGCTCTTGGAACTGCTGAACATCACGGGTGTGGTGTCAGTGTGTGACTGTGATTGAGCATCAGCTATGGATAGTTATTATTTGTTGTATCAGCGGCACTGGACTCCCTCGCACAAATTTGTGTCCACCCATTGGTCTCCCAGCACAGCTTACAATAATATAATGATGAGCTGAGGCAGACGAAAACACTAGGGTGAAAGTTGGTGCATTCCTGGAGAAGGTCCAGCATGGTAGATGACAAACTATCTCTGAGGTCCAACAATAGGGACTATCAGAAGGCAATAACCCTGAAAAAGGCAGAATTCCTGTCATGGGGTATTGCATCAGATAAAATTAAGCCTGCTCAGCTCTTCTGCATAGACAGGAAGTTTAATTAACCCTCCCTGTAATCAGTCCAGAGGTGTTTTATTTCAGGAACTGTGAGAAGTTTGGCATTTTTTCCTGGACAGACAGGGTGTCCTCTCTCAAAGCTGGGATCTCTCCAGTGTGCCTGTTGTGGGCCAGTGGTGGTGGAGCTGAGTGGCTTGGAGGCATTTCAATAACTTGAAGTAAGCCTCAGCCAGTTTTTCAGGAGTAGGTGCTTGATGTCATCTCTGAACTATGCCTCACCTGCTGTGAACCAGATCCAGCACCAGCACTGCTGTCAGTGGACTGCTGTGTGGCTTCGGGTCTGGTTTGTGACAAAATTATCCATTGTTCCCTTTTAGAGGGGTGCTTGCCTGTGGCCCTTGCAAAGGCCTTAGTGAAGCCCCTTCTGAAAAAGCCATCCCAGGATCAAGACATTCTGGTGAACTATAGACCTTTTATGAACCTGCCCTTTCTGGACAAGGTTATTGAGGAGGAGGTGGTGGTAGTGTATCTTGAGGCTCACCTTGAAAAATGTATCATTTATTAACCTTTCCAGCTGAGTTTGAGGTATGGCCACAGTACAGAGTCAGCACTCTTGAAGGTGCCCAGTGGCTTGCTCCTTGCACAGGATAGGGGGATTTGTCAAACGTTGATCTCCTTGATCTCTCATTGGCATTTGACAGTGTGGACCATAGGGTTTTGGCAAAATACCTTGAGGAATATGGGGTACTTACTGAAACAACCTTGAAAAGGATTACATCATACCTGTTCAACAGGATACATCCGCTTGAAATGGGATCTTTCTTGTTGCAATCTGATGGGTTCCTCAGGGATTGATTTTGTCCCTCATGCTGTTTGCAATGTACATGTACATACAAAACAGCAGCACCATCTGTGTCTGACTTAAGGGCAACTCATTTGACATTTTGGAGCTGGTGGAGTAGGCTTTTGTCCCCTCTCCCCAGAAACAGCACCTGAAGCTCTGCTGAAGGGGATGGATTCAAAGTCATCTATAAATCCATATCCACTAGTGTGTCCCATCACACTCATGTCCCATAATGTGAGTGGATCAGAACAGGGTGGAATGGGTAATGCATCTTCGGCATTGGCAGGCATCCACAGGTAAGCAGGGGGCTCTATCAGATGGACAAGGGAAAAGCTAAGGCACCGTAAAGCTTATTGTTACTTACTGTGTAACTGCATAGGTAGCTACAGGTGGTGGGGTAGTGGGTAATTGTAGGGAAAGAATCAGGCAAAAAAAGCTAGAGGTAGGAGTATAGGAAGTATAGGAACTTATCTGAGGTAGTGTAAAGCAGTAATACAGGTAGGACAAAAGGGAAAGGTTATCAAAAGGGTGGAGTAAATAGGCAGGAGGGTATAGGATGAATTTTACCTTGAAATAACAACTATTTTAAGGAAAAGGATGTCACACCTTATATAGGATAAGGTGATAAATTAGATCCTGATAGAGGGTGTAGCTGGGTAAGGACAGTAGGAGTAAGATACATTACAAAAACAGAAGGGCGTGACTGATATTTGCAGAAATAGGAGTGGTTCAGAGCAGTGGTTGTGTATCTGTTCTTTCTCTGGATACTTTTTGTAGACTGAGGTGCTGCCCCATCTGCATGCATCTCTCTGGGTTGAGGGCAGAGGTAGCTGGTCTATGTGCCAAGCTGGCTAGGATCCAGAGGACATCTTGCCCCACCCAAGGGATACCAAGTCTGCTGCCAATGCTCCAGAGGTAGCCTAGACAGAAGAGGGCTGGCTGGACTTTGGTTGGCTCCAGGAGGGTGGGGATTGTGGGTCAGAGGCACATTGCTCAGCCTGTGCCACTATAGAATTCCTTTGCCACTCTGGCAGGACGGGACCACCATGAAGAGGTACCCACAGTGGTGGAGAGGAAGGATGTGGAGGCCCTCTGAAGGGAAGGCCCCAGAGAGGGAGGTAGAGAAATCAGCATCTGGTGGACTCTATTGTCAGGGGGATAGGTTTGGGAGCAGGAAGAGGTGGAGAGAAGGAGGTTAGGTACCTACTAGGTGCCTCAGCTCAGAGGGATGGACAGTAGATCCTAAGATCATTAGGGCAGTAGGACAAGAAGGGGAACTGGATGTCATTGTCCACCTGGGGACAATTGATCTAGTGAGGGATGGGGCCGGGGTAGTTCAGGGAGAGTTTAGGGAATTGGGGAGGTGCCTAAGGCAAGTAGCATGAAAGGTGGGATTTGTCAACGTGCTACCTGTCTACCTCCATGGGAAGGATAGGGTACGCCACACCAGGAGCTTCCACACTTGATTGAAGGATTGGAACAGGGAGAAGGGTTTTCGTTTTCACTGGGGACTGGGAGTCGATCTGAAAGGGTATGAGTCCACACAGAGGTAATGGCCTGTATCCATCTGGGAGGGGCACCACATTCTTCAGTGGAAGATTTAGATGTTACCTTGATGAACATTTAAACTGAGACATAAACTGCATCTTGCCACACCCTGAAGTAACAACTAGAGAGAGTCAAGGGGAGGAAACTCCCACAGAGCACAAGACAAAGGAAGAAGAAGTATAGTAGGGGACAAGGGGGGAAATGGATCAGAAAAGGTGGAAAGGAAAGTGTGAAGAAGGCAACACACGAAGAGGACAGTGGGGGGGAAGGGATAGAGGGAAGTTTCAAGTGGCAACAAAGACAAGAAGGGAGGTAACAGGCAGAGCGGGAGCAAGGTATGGAGAGCCATGTGTGCGAATGCAAGAAGTCTTGAAAATAAAATTTCAGACCTAAAGGCCATCATGGCAGAGGCAGACCTGGATATTGTGGCCATTACTGAGTCATGGTGCATAGGGAGCCACAACTGGGATATGGCCAAACCAGGCTACGCTCAGTTCAGGAAGGACAGGGAGGGGTGGGGAGAAAGAGCAAAGAGGTTCTGCTATATGTGAGGGAGGGTATCAGAGCAGTGGAAATGCAGGAGAAACTTGGGGTAAAAGGTGGGAAGGAGTTGCTGTGGGTCACCTAGAGGCAGGAGTGGGAGCCACTATTCACACTGGGGTGATATACAGCCCTCCAAAATGGGGAAGAAATGGATAAGGAAATAGGGAAACTGTCAGCACAATGGCAAAAAAGGGGGAGGTGCTGCTGGTGGAAAACTTCAGTCTGCTGGATGTAGACTGGAGTCTCCCAACCGCTGCCTTGGCTAGAAGCAGGGCCATCCTAGACTCCCTGCAGGGTGCATTTCTCTGGCAACTTGTCAGACAGACCACTCGAGATGAGGCAGTACTGGACCTGGTGCTCACAGTCAGGGACAGTATTGCAGATGTCTTCATTGTAACCTCTATTCTTTGACAGCCTTGCTGCTTCCTAGTTTATATTCACAGTATAGCTCAGTTTGTTTAATCCATAACAGCCTGGCCTTGGGCTCAGTTTCTCCTTTATTTACCTTAATGGATAAAAAGACTTCTGATAGGGATTTGCTTTCAGCAAAATCTATGCAGTTAGTTATCCCCAAGATCAAATTAAAATTGGGAATGCATGCTCTTTCTATCTATGGACCAATATACTGGAATAAATTACCTCCATCTCTGCAGCAAATTGCCAGTCAGGATGTTTTTAAATTATCTGTTATACAGTATTTTTTAAATATGCTGGCTGGCCCGTCGGCGCAGCGGTGGGATTTCCGCTTGCGACGCCCGTGACCGAGGTTAGGGAATGGACCAGTATTCGGAGGGCTGCTGGGGGAGATGGATTGAGCGTCCGTCTGGACTGCTCTCTTCTCCGGGGAGGTTCGGGCAGCATCCGGGCGATGGGACTCTAGCAGAGGCTAGGAACACCCGCTGCCGCTCAAAAGAACGTGGAGGAGGTGGGGCAGGGCGTCATGCGTCATTGCACGTCCCGCCTTCCCAGAAAGCGAAAAAGGGACAGTTGCGGCCACCCTCCATGAAGCCCGCTTGGCGGCTGATTAGCCCGGCAAGTCCTTCTGACCGACACGGTCTCTGCGGGATGTTCCTCTCCATCCCGTGGGCCCGCCATGGGGTAAGCCACTGGTGTCGGAGGACTTGAGGCCCGATTTGGGGGTGAAGCCGGTCCGGCTGTTGAGAGTACGGGTGACGACACCAGGGTGGTGGAAAAAATGTAAAAAATAAATAAATAAATAAATAAATATGCTGAGATGTGACTGTTACTAATACATTATTTGTATCATTTGTATATGTGTGTACTGTAACTGTATTGTATGTAACAACTTTACTGTATTTTTACAACTGTCCCGGGTTGCATTTGAAAATGGGCCTTTGGCTCATATTGCTCACCTGGTAAACAAAAGTTAAAATAAATAAATAAATAAAAAGTGGGATGCCACCTGGGGACTAGAGATCACTGTAAACTGTGGTTTAGTGTAAGGATGGTAGCAGATTTCAGCATGGCAGATTTAAAAAAAATGGGTGAATGCCTAAGAGGTGACCTAGTGGGAGGGGGTTGTCTGAGTGGGGTGGCGGGACAGTGGGCCAAATTAAGGGATGGCATGGTGAAGGTAACAAACCTCTGCACAAAAGGAGTGAGCAAAAAGAGGAGGAAAAGGAGATCACTGTAGTTCTCGAGGGAAGTGTCTGAAAAGGTAAAGGCTAAAAGGGTTGGATTCAGAAAGTACAAGGAGACGCAGAGGGAGGACAAGAGGAAGGTGTACTAGAAAGCAGAGAGAAGTAGGGAAGGTGGTGAAGGGTACAAAGGCACAAACAGAGGAAAGGATAGCCAATGGGATCACTGAAAGTGACAAGACCTTTTCTGATACAAAAGCAAAAAGCAGAAAACAAGGGGAGAGATTGTGACGTTAAGAAGGGCAGGGGTAGACTGTGCAGAGAAGGATAAGGAAAACGCAGATATTTTGAACAAATACTTCTGCTCAGTCTTCGCACTGGAGGGAGAGGGTGATGGATCATATAGATGCAGCAGGAACACTGGGGGGAGGGAGGAAGATATAAGTCCATTCACAGAGGAACAATCCCTCAAAGGACTTACGAACATGAAAGTTGATAAAGTTTTGGGGATGGACAATGTACACCCAAGGATGCTGAGTGAGCTCAGTGAGGTACTGGCTGCAATTCTGACAGCCCTATTCAACCACTTACTGGACTGGAGACATGAGTGGTTCCAGAGGACTGGAGGAGGGCAGATGTAGTCCTGCATCACAAATGTGGCAGCAGGGAGGAGGCTGGTAACTATAGGCCAGTTAGTCTAACATCAGTGGTGGGAAAGTTAATGGAGATACTTAGAAGAAGGCTAGTGGGATATTTTAAATCCAGCATACTGCAATACCGAAGGCAGCATGGATTCATGGGGGGGGGATGTCAGATGAACCTGATCAATTACTTCAACTGGGTGACCAATGAACTAGATTAGAGTGGGGCAGTGGACATGGCTTACTTAAGCTTCAGCAACTTTGTACCAGATAGAAGGCTTATAATGAAATTGCAGTTTTGGGGAGGGACCCAAAGTGGTAAAGAGGGTACGCATGTGTTTGATGGATAGGCAACAGAGGGTGGTGGTAAATGGCACTCCCTCTAATGAGTGAAGGGTAACCAGTTGGGTACCTCAGGGCTAAGTACTGGGTCCAGTCCTCTTCAATGTCTTTATAGGTGACATTGCAGAGGAGCAGGAAGGGAAGATATGCTTCTCTGTGGCTGACACCAAAATCTGCATTAGGGTAGATACTCCGGAGAGGGTAGAGAGAATGAGTGGAGACCTGAGGAAACGTGAGGGGTGATCTAGGGTATGGCAGCTGGGTTTCAATGCAAAGAAGTGCAAAATCATGCAGCTAGGGCACAGAAACCCAGATACAGTGTATGAAATGAGGAAAGAGGTATTAATTGCCACTAAACAAGAAAGTGACATTTTGGTTGACGTATCTGATTATCTCAAGGTGGTGAGACAGTGTGACAAGGTAATAGGCAGGGCCAGTGGGATGCCAGGGTGCATAGGGAGGGGAATCACTAGCAGAAGGAGAGAGGTGGTTTGACCACTGTATAAATTATTGATGAGACCCCACCTAGAGTGCTGTGTCTGGTTCTAGAGACCACATCAAAGGAAGGAAATAGACAGGGTAGAGGATGTCCAGAGGAGGGCAACTAAAATAGTGCAGAGGTTGCATCAGAAGACCTATGAGGAAAGACTAAGGAATCTCAATATGTACACCCTAGAAGAGAGGAGAGAGGAGATGATAGAGACCTATAAGTACCTTATGGGGGTGAATAAGGTACAGGAAGGGAGTATTGTTCGCTAGGACATGATGGCATGCAATGAAGCTGAAAGGGAGGAAATTTAGGAGGGATGTGAGGAAGTACTTCTTCAATGAAAGAATGGTGGCACCTGAAACAGTCTTCCAGTGGAGCTGCTGGGGGTAAAAGCAGTGGTGGGCTTTACGCATACATGGGATAGGCACAAAGGAATATTGATAGGAAAGCAAGATAGAAGTAGCCAGAGATCAGGTAGAATCTGCCAGTGCTGAGGCTAATGAGAATTGTTATTGCCTGATGTGTCGATGTGGTGACACACAATAAGCTGCTTCTGACTGTATGATTGTTTTCATCCCTCCTTTTCTTGCAGATCCAGCAGATATCTCCTCTGTTGCCACTCATCAGCTCCTGTGGCTGTGTTCAGTCTTTGGAATTGACTTCGTAGTCTGCTGGGTATTTTTCCTACTTTTTCTTTTTACTTTTCCAGGTTATCAAGGTCAATTCTTGTTCTTGTTTTTTACTGTAACTGTGCTGCCTTGGACACACACATTTTGAAATAAGGGCCACACATACAGAACAACAGTTGAAGTGCTAGCCATCTGTACTACCAAGTCACTGACAAAAGTTTAAATATGTGAGATATAATCCAACTGATGTTAATACTAAGGCAAATGAGAAACGTCATCTTATGTATCGATATGTAAATTCTGTGTAGTAGGCTTCTCATGATTTTTCTCCCCCACTCTCTCTGTCTTGCAGGCCCTGCAGAACTAGACTCTTCTCCTGTAATCAGACTCATCCTCGGCTCACCCCAGTGTGTGTGTGTGTGGTTTGTGGCTGCCAACATGCCAGCCACCCTTAAAAAATATACAAACATCCAAAACATTTTCTTTCTTTGTCATTTAGATAATTGGGAAGATGTTAAACCAAGATCACATCTGCCTGTTCTAATGGTCACTCAGGTGGAAGCTCAAGATCCTAAGGCACTTAAAAAAAAGGAATTTCTCCTATATCACAGGATTTCCAAGTATCCACTCTCAGACATTTCATCTCATTTGGCCTGTCCAGGTCCCCCATTAACTTTCTGCATGCTATTTGAAAAGAAAACAAATGTATGTCTATGAGTGGGATGTTTCCTGTCAGATAATAACCTTTTTTTTTTGTTCATTCTACCTTCTCCCATCAGTCATTTGGACCTCACTTACCCATTCAGAAACATAGCAAAACACTTGAATCTTAGTGTACATTATAAAATGGACAGGGAAAATACTGCACCCTGAATGAATAGGACCTGTGTGTTGAGGGAGTACAATGCACAGGTTAAAAGAGAAAAAAAGTGCTGGCAATCAGGACACAGCACATTAACAATATCAATGTTTTTTTTTTTTTAGTTCCTGATTGCCATTACAAACATGGCTGCCACCTTTACTCACTGAAAAATCATCTAGGTCCCAAAAATTAAACTCCCTCAAAATAAAAAAAGACAAACAAACTGACCAATTGTTATTTTCCTTTATATTCCCCTCCTTACACACATGCACAAATTAAAATGAAGAACCATTCACAGATTTATTTTCTAGATCTTCTTTTCTGACCATGGACCCCACCCTTACCTGCCTACCAGGGAAATCTTTGCTGCTTGCCCTGCCCCAGATACAGTTCAGTCTCTCACTTTACTGAGGCCTGAGGCCTGTCTATGTGTTGGGAGAGGTGAACACTCAGCCAGTAGAATTCTACAGAACATTGAATGCCTGCATTCTAAGATAAACAAACATTTCATCTATTGAATGTGCCTGGACAGGCACTTGATGGCTAGGGAGGGATTGCTTTTTACTAGTTACTTCTAACAAAAGAAAATATTGGTTTTTAATTTAAAAAGCAGTCTTTTTTTGGTTTTAAAATGTTCTCAGTTTACCTATTTCATAAGTGCAATAAGACGCTTTGGGTGAGCATTATGCTGATCTACAGTAACTGCACTTCCAGGGGCTGTAGGCACTCTGCCTGCGGTGACATGCCTCACTATGCCCCTAGATGTGTGGTTAGATCAGCATAATGCATGCTCAGTTGTGTTTTATTGCTTACAGAATGTGTGGAGAATGGTTGTTTAAATTCTTGAAAACCTATCTTTTTCTCCTAGAAATACGATGTTCCTTGAGTTCTTCCACCATGAGACTCATGTCAACCTTTGGCAGCACTTCATAGATGCGTGAAAACAGCTGGCTCTTAATTTCAAAGCTTTGTGCAGGGGAATGTGGGAAGAGTTAAGTCAGCCACTGAATATGTGAATACTGGGTGCTACAACTGTTTCAAACTGATGTGCAAATACTGTGGAGACTAGCAGCAAGCAGAATGTGCTAATCTTGCATACAGAATGCAGTAATGTTTGTGCACTGACTGTGGAAAAGCTTTGTGTAGGGAATATCGGACGAGTTAGTCAGGCACAGAATATATGAATAATGGGTGCTGTAACTGTTCAAAACCCATGTTCAAATACTGTGGGAGGTTACCAGCAGACAGCATGTGCTACTCTTACCACAAAGAATGTGGTGATATAATAAGGGCAGATTTGATGGACCCTCAGTCTCCTTTTACCATCTTTGTGTATCTGACTATGGTAATATTTGTGCAGTGAGTATCAGTCTCAGTCTCTCACTTCCTAGAAAATGGTAAACATTTTTGTCCTTGCCCTTCTCTTACAAAGAGGATATGTCACTAGTACCAATAGTCAACCATAAGACTCGCTGTGAACCTTTGCTAGCACTTCACATCCATAAGAATGCATCTGGATCTTACTGTAAATTGTAACAGTAAAAGGATTTAATGTAATCAAACAACACAACAAAGATAACTATTTCCATAAACATACTAAGAACCTTTTACATGCCAAGTGAACTGGTTGTGCCAGACTTCCACCCAGATGTTCTTCTCATCACTGCTCCTCTGGTGGTGATGATGCTGGCTCTGTTTTTATGGCATCAGTTAATGCTGTCACCTGCTTATTTAGGGCATGATCCACAGAAGGAACCACACCTGTGGAGGGGGTCTATGTGGGCCAAAGGTGTGTAGAGGTCCAACTTCATATATGTGGAGACCTCTGCACATGGCCAGCCTCAGCTGTGCACACCTACCGTAGCCAATTACCCAATCCCATGCTGCATACCCTTTATTTATGTGTGTATTTATTTCTTTCTTGACTCGGTGGATTACACAGTGCAGTAACATGATGTAGTGGAGCAGAAAGTACATAATGCAAGAAAGGTACGCATAGTATACAGTTATGTTATCAGAACAAGGGAAGGGGAAATAGCAAATGGTTTTGTACAATAAGGTGAAGATTGGCATATGAACTAGCTAAAGTTTTGTACAAGAAATAAGGACTACTCAAAACATAAGCATACATTATGTTTTTGAATGTGCTCTTTCATTTTAAGAGAGAATATTTTGTTTGAAGAAGACAGTCTGACAGAGGAGGGAATGGAAGGAAGGTATTCCAGAGGGCTGCTCCTGCGATGAAATAAAAAAGGTGCTGGAGGAGTCTGTTCCTAACAAGCCATCTTACAGAGTATCCTGGCTAGACCTGTGATCCTGCACACAGAGCACACAAGGCTCACTGAGGGATCAGGGAGTGCAACCTGTCTTTGAGCACTGTTTTGGTCCCTCAGAAATGGAGGCAGAATGCAGGAAGGGTTCAAATGAAAACCTGAAAAGGTTTTTGTGCACGTCATGAACTGAGATCATTGGAGAGTCCATACACTAGAGAGCTGTGCTGCTTAAGCCCTGAGGAAGTAGCAAATTCTCGAAACATTGGCTGTAGAAAAGTAGGCTTCTTATATGTGTATGGTTATCAATAAATTTCAGAAGACTGTATATACTGAGTAATGAGTGGGTCATTATTTCCTAACCCTTATACTCTAGAGGACGGAATGGATTTCCAAAGAGAGGCAGCTCAGTAACAGACAGATTTCTGCCCCATGCCTGTATGCATGACCAAGATATTTATAGAAGTATTCATTGTTACAACTCTCCCTTTTAAATGGGTCAAGACTAGGGTAAGATACCTCAGCATCCAGATTCCTGCAAATTTGTCAGATCTCTATACTTTTAATTACAGTACCTTAAAACAACAGATATACACAGGTCTGCATTGTTGGGGAACCCTCCCTCTTTCTTTTTCAGATAGGATTGCAACTATTAAATGAATGTTCTTCCTAGATATTTTTGTTCTCTACGCTGCCACTGCCTGTGCCTCCAAGGGACTGGAAAGATCTTAAGAAAAAACTCTCTGACTTCGTTTGGGCTGGGGTGGAAACCCAGGGTATGCTGGAATGATCTTACAGGACCTAAAGTAAATGGTGGCTGGGGACTTCCAGACTTCCCTAGGTATTATAAAGCTGCACAGTTATTGCCACTGCTTTCCATGCTTTCCCCCAGTCACAAGGCAGGTCGGACAGCCCTATAGGATGGAGCCTATCCTCATGCACCTCTTAGGCTGCAGTGACTGTGTTATCCTGTTAAGCTAGAACCATGCTGTTGCTCTACCAGTGCTTGCCTGACATAATTCCAGCAGTCTGCGAAGCTGAATCAGCTGTGTGGGGGCACCAGACAGAATCCACGTTGCACTAGGAAGAAGGGCAGAACAACTATTTAAACTTCACACTGCTACCAAGCAGAACAGGTACACCTTTCAGCACTATATCTGCTCTTTAAAGATCTGGGGAAAAGCTGCAGTGACTGTGTTACCCTGTTAAGCTGGAACTGTGCCGTTGCTCTACCTGTGCTTGCCTGATGTAATTCCAGCAGTCTGCCGAAGCTGAATCAGCTGTGTGGGGGGCACCAGACAGAATCCACATCACACTAGGAGGAGGGGCAGAACAAATATGTAAACTTTGTGCTGCTACTACTTTAGCCTTGATAGCCAGCACTTCGATACAGAAAATCCATTACCAACGTGTTTTACTAATATTTTAAATTGATTTATTTACTTAGGTTGAATTAGTCCTTGTAGCTGAAAATTTATCTCTGTTGTTTTACCAGCTCTACAGCAGGTATGTACGCTGTTATTATGCGTGATGTACTGATAATGTTATTACTTGCAATACTGTGTACTAATGGAAGGGGTAATTCTAGTAGGGGGAATCTTGCAAACATAAATTCTACACAATTACTTGTAGAAAATGAGATTCTTCTTCCTAATGCATTTGTAGAGAATTTTGATTTAACTGAGAGCTTTGTATTAACATCAGCCAAGGGCTATGGGATTTCACACGTGCGTACACTCGAGTTACATTACAGGCATATTAAAGGTTCACAAAAACCTAAAATATATTTAAAAAAGAAGTTTGCATGGGTGAGGAAGTTGATACTAATGAGTTTATTGATCTATGGTGATGTACATGTGAACCCCGGTCCCCAACTGAGAAATGAATACTCCTTGGCTGATTTTGGTGAATGGAAAAATTTGGGCTTCTTACATTTAAATGTTGAAGCTTGTTGCCCAAATTGGATATAATAAGAACTCAAGTTGAAACAGTTAAACCAGATGTGTTAGCAATAACTGAAACTTGGCTCTCACCTAAAATTAAAAATACTGATGTATCCATAGAGAATTATAATATTTTTAGACAAGACAGACAAAAAAAAGGGGGGGGGTCATGTTATATCTTAATAACACATATAAGGGTCAATTGGAATATGCAAAAACATTCCCAGATCAACTGGATTTACTAATAGTACAAATGCAAGGGAAGTCAGGACTTCATTTACATATTATGGTTTGTTATAGGCCCCCATCTGCTAAAAATGCTGCATTACAAACTTTATGTGAACATATTGCCCCTTTCATAAACTGTGAAACAATATTACTTGGAGACTTTAATTGGAATATGCTAATTCCTCAGCTTGTGATTTTAAATCAGTTTGCAGCTCTTAACTTACAACAATTGATTAATACACATACTCGATTGCATATATCGAATAATGAAAAACATACCTTATTGGATCTCATTTTTACTAATAGACCTGAAAGATATATAAATGCAGTTCATGAAAATGATGTGAGTGATCATTGCTACACTTCATGTATTAGAGACACTCTGGAGGAAAAAACTCAATCACAATTTATTTACACGAGGATGTTTAATCAATTTAATGAACAGGCATATTTGAAAGATGTGGCTGAAATCCAATGGAAATTATTGTATACATGTCCAGATGTACATACAGCATGGCTTTTCTTCAAAATGTCTCTTTTGAGTGTTATAAATAAACATGCCCCACTCAAACTAAAAAATGTAAGTGAAAAAAAAAAGAATGCCCTGGATAACACAAGAACTGAAGGATTTAGTAAATAGAAAATCAAAGTTATGGCATTTAGCAAAAAAGACCAAAGCAGTAAAGGATATCCTAGCTTATAGGATTGCTCAAAATAATTGTACTAAAAACATTAGGAAAATAAAAAGGAAATATTATGAAAATTATTTTTCCTCAGTAGAAAAAACTCAAGAGCTTTATGGAAAGGTGTTGATTTGATGAAAGGGAAGCAATGTTCAGGTACGTTACCAACATTTTTGGCATCTGAAGGGAAAGTTTTTACCACAGATAATGATAAAGTCAATGTGTTGAATTCTTTTTTTGTCTCTGTTGGTGATGTATTTAACAAGATGCATCCTGAATTGCCACTTCCTGTTTTGAATACTGACTTTAATAATAAATTTAAAAGACCTGTATTTTCTTTTAGCCCAACTGAAATATACGATGTTAAAAAAGAGTTGCAGAGTTTTGATATTCGAAAAGGTCCTGGATGTGATGAGATCGCCCCTTTCTTTTTGAAATTGGCAGTTGAAATATTGGCACCCCATTTAACATATATTTTTAATTTCTCCTTGGACAGTTGTGAATTACCAATTGATTTGAAAGCAGCTTTTGTCACTCCTATATTCAAAGAGGGGTGACCCAACAAATCCAGGTTCTTATAGACCTATTTCAGTGTTACCAGTATGTGCAAAAATACTTGAAAAACTTGTGTGTATCCAGTTAAAAAATTATCTTATCAAATATAATATAATAACACATTTACAGTCAGATTTCAGAAAAGGGCATACTACAACGTATACAATATTAAAAATAGTTGCTGACATGTTGAATGCCTTTGACAAAAACCAGGAAGTTCCATCATTATTCCTGGATCTGTCAAAGGCATTCAACACCGTACATCATATTATATTATTAAATCAATTAAAAAAGGTTGGCTTAGGTATTCCGGCATTAGGGTGGTTTTACTCTTATTTGAACAGGAGGTTACAATCTGTTAGGGTAGAAGGTGTTTGTTCTACGCCAACCACTCTGTTAAATGGGGTGCCTCAAGGGTCTGTGCTTGGCCCTCTTCTTTTTTTGTTATACATAAATGATCTACCAAATTATTGTTCATCTAAAACTTATATACAACTTTATGCTGATGATACTATTTTGTACACCAGATGAGATGATGTAGACACAGCAATGATGATCTTGCAACATGATTTTAATAAAATACAAAGGGAACTTTTCAATTTGAGATTGCTTTTGAACGAACAAAAAACACAGTGAATGTTATTTGGAAAGAAAGATCTTAAAGAATCAACTAACGAAGAACTTAGATTTTTATCAGCAATCATCATAGAATGAGTAGACTCCTACAAATATTTAGGGGTTATACTAGATACAAACTTAACTTTTGAAATGCATATAACATCTATATCTATGAGACTAAAAATACTTCTGAGTTTCTTTTATAGGAATAGATCTCTTTTTAGTTTTAAGATTAGGAAACTATTGGTTTCTACTTTGTTCTTACCTATACTGGATTACAGTGATATAATTTATAAAAATGCAAAAAAATCACTACTGTGTTCTTTGGATGTTCTATTTAATAGTCCATTAAGATTTGTAACAAATCTTCCATTTAGAACTCACTGCTGTGTTCTATATCAAAACTCAGGTCTTTTTTCATTGTTTGTTAGGAGAGATTTCCATTGGAATTTATTGGTGTATAAGTTTGTGCTACAATTATTGCCAGCTTTTTTATTAAATTTGTTACAAATAAGGATACAAAAACAGCATTACCTAAGGTCTTCTGCTCGAATAAGTTTTTACATGTCTAAATCTAGGACAAAATTTGGTGATAAAACAATATCAAATTTAGTGCCCAGAACATGGGAATGATTGTCTAAACAGTTAAATAGTACAGTATTGCTACCATTTAAACATTTTAGGTCTTTTTTTAATGATCTTGTACAGTAAACACTGTAATTGTTATGGATAAATTATTTACTTTTATGTTTATATTATAATGTAAACTAACTTTGTACTGAAATTGAAATTGTGTATGTATGTCTGTCTTGTCTTTTGATGTTATATGTTGGATTCAATTGCAAAAGAGATAATATTATCTCAACTTGATATCCAATAAAAGTTTGAAAGTTTGATCTTGCATTCAGATCTTCACAGGGTCACCAACCCTTGGACCAGACATACCCTAACAATTTGGCTAGAGGTCAGACAGTGGTGGGAGATCCCCACTCCTATATGGTGATACATTTGCCATTAGCTAGCCAACTACCAATCATTATTTGCAATATATATTTCTGTTATATATTGTTTTATAGGATTTCTGTGTATGCCCATGACAGTGTTAATTCAAGGAATAGGGAAAAGCCTATATTTTTTTTAAAGGTTTGACCTTTTGACTCAAAGGTCACCTGCTTTGCCAAGAAGTGAGGTTTTCATTCCCAGGTTTTTTAGCAGAGTTGTGCCAAAAGCCATTTGCATGCCATAAACAGGAACTACAGGAGCAGATTGTTTTTGATCTCAGGAACTACATAGGCTATCACATTTTATGAGGGAACAGATATTTGAGCCAGGAATTGGATGGCAGATGACCACTCTAGCAGTACTATGTGAAATAAAGAAATCCGCCACTGTTACCCCTGTCCATAAAAGTGGTGATAGGGCTACTCATGGAAACTACCATCCGGATTCTATATTGCCACCCCTCTCCAAGGCCCTTGAATGTATTGCAGCAGATTAGCTCACAGATTTCCTGGACAAATACAATATCCTGTGCTCGCAACAACATGGCTTCAGGAAAGGACATAGCACCTCATCTTCCCTACTGGAATTCTCTGGCATTTTTCACAGCTCACTGGACAATGGCCAGTTAATTGGGTCCATCTTTATCGATCTGACTAAGGTGTTTGACACTGTCCATCACTACCTACTGCTTGTGCAACTTCTGAAAGCTGGACTCTCTCCTGACTCCACTGCTGGTTCAAACGCTACTTGGAGAACTGGTCTCAAAGAGTAAAAATTGAAGCTATCCACTCTAATACCAGGCCTGTTCACTCAGGTGTCCCACAGGGATCCATTCTGGGCCCCCTACTATTCAGCTTGTTCCTGAACTCCCTTCCAAATTCTTGCTCCGAAACAATCATCCTCTATGCAGATGATGCTGTAATTCGTGCCTCCCACAAGGATCCTAAGCCTCTACAAGACAACCTTCAGCTAGGCTTCACATCTGTTGAAAATTGGTTCTCAAATCACAATCTGCTCCTCATTAATAAGAAAACAAAGTTTATGATGTTCAGTAGCTCTCATAACAAGCATAAGCTGCACCCCCTACCCATCAAAACCAGTCATGGAGTCACCCTGGAACAGGTTCAATCCTTTAAGTACCTTGGGATCACTCTAGACTCTCATCTAACTTACAGTGCCCACATTGACTCTGTAGCCAAAGCAGCAGATACTCACCTTGGCCTTCTCTTCTGGCATAGGCAACATCTTACCCCAGAGGCCCTGACTGTCGCCGTTCAGAGCTCTATTGCCTCCATTATTGACTATGGGCTTATCATCTATGGCTCTGCCCCCACTACCACTCTTAGAAGCATATCCACCTCTCTCAATAAGGCCTGCCAACTTCTCACTGGATCCCACCACCTCACACATATGTGCAACCTCTTTGCACAAACTGGATGGCTGCAACTCACCAATCAGATAAAGTACCTAACCTGCACCATGGCAAAGAAAATAACTATGGACCTTGCGCCCCCTGGAGTGTGTGCACTCCTGCACCCTAGCAATAACCTCCACTCAACCAGGGGGTCTTAATCACAGCTCCTGCAGGTTCCACATTGTCGTACCTCACCAGGTCAAAGATCTTTTGCCTACAGGGCACCCAGCTGGCTAAATGGTCTAAACAATTACATCTCCTCCATTCCTACCCTTGGTGCATTTACATCAAGGCTACGCCTCTGTCTTACTGCCTCTAGCTCTTGTGACTGTCTCCACTAGCTGACCCTGTGAATATTTTCCTAACCTTATGCAGTTCTCTCTCCAATTAGCACTTGGTTACCCCTTAGTACGCACTTCCTCATGTTAAGTCTACAACAATGCCTCTGGCTGCACTTCTCCTCTATAGCTCTCCGCCCCTCTACTCTTCCTCTCTTTTGTCCTCTATCCTCTGTGCACCTCATCTGCCATCTCCTTGTAACCTAGCCTCCAAAACTTGTTTTGTTTCTCAGATGCTTTGTAACACTGTTTAGCTTACACTTTTGTAACCTTGTCCTATGTATTGAATTTGTAATCTGACTTACATGTCTTATGTTTTGAATTGTAGCCTGATGTGGAACCTTTGTAAAAGAGCCCTGGCTCAAAGGTATTGTAATCCTAGACCTAATAAATAAAAACAATTCTATTATGACTCTGTGAATTAGCTTACAAGGTGCTATATTGATACATCAAAGTTTTAACAGTGACTGACCTGTTACTAGTTAATTGTGGAGGCAGAATTAATGTTGAAGCTGGGTGACATCACCAGGTTGCTAGGAAATTGTGGGTCACTGGTGGGGAAAATAAACTGCTTTCCTTATGACTGGAAATCTGATGACACTGCGAATTTCAGAAAGGTAGTTAACCTTTCCAACACAGAGCAAGTTGGCCAGTCTGGTTTTGGACATTCTCCTGAGCACAACAAAACAAGTGACAAGCTGCTACACTGAAAAAAGGACTTTGAACATTTTCAACTTTAAGGTAGAGAAGTAGTTAAAACAGTTTCAAGGAGTTTAAACTGTATACTTTGCAAAATGTGTTTCCATACTGTAACTGAAATGAATATATGTTCTCTTTTACTTGTAACTGAATTTATTTAATTATTTTAGTAAAGACTTTTATCTAAATAATTCTGCCTGTGTGAGATTCCTTATATTGTATGTGTGACTGTAGAAGGTTTATTTAAAATCTGTGACAACTGTTAATGCTTAGAAGGGTCAACAGTTGAAACCAAATTGAAAGGGGTCCGTGGGGACATCCGGATGAATTTTGGAAGAATACCAGAGTCTCGTATGAGTCTGCCAGGAGTGTGAACTGGGTCATTGCATGCCCTGTAGAGTGAAGACCAAATCAGGTGGTGCACTGCTACCCGAAGAGGGCATAACACTTGGGCCTTCCTCCTGTGTGCAATAGTCATGAAAAAGGGTTTATATTTGGCCACAAGACTCAAGATTGGTATTGTGCCCTGACCCAAAGTATAGAGGGATACTCTGGGACCTCATGGCAAGTGTTCTGTTGTAAACCCAGTGAACAATCTGGGTGGACACGAGGAGGGTATCCATTTCCCCCCTCCCTGTCATGGATTGCACGTAGGGGTGGGCACTGTGAGCTCAGTGATCTGACCCTCATGAGTGTGTTCATGACAACATTCCAGTACAAAACTTGCCTAATTTCCCTGATGCAAGCTGGGATACCTCCCTGCAATGCTGGGACAAGAAGGACCTCTCCTATTTGTCTCAATTTCTTAATGAGGATGAGACTAATAAAACCTTTTCTACTCTACAGAAGGAATTTCAAATCTCCCACGCTGATTTCTTTAAATACTTACAGTTCAGACACTATTTAACAACTCTCCCTGGCCTTTCAGGGATACTCACCTCTCCACTGCCTCGGAGTGTTCCATGTTTGGAATGCTGGTAAATGATTTACATTCATACATACATACATAGTTGCCAGCAGATTAAGCCTAATGGTCTATCTTGTCCGCCTGATGCAACTCACTGGTAGTGCTCAGCAGCTTCTCTACCTCCCCCCATTATTCCACCACTCCCACCCACTTCCCCACCCTGTACACCTCTGGTGATCTCCATACCTCCACCCCGTACCATGCCTCTATGCTTGTCCCAAGCTCCCAACCCTTCTTGAAACCTCCCATAGTTCCTAATCTTACCAGATCATCCAGCAGTGCATTCTAGGGCACCACCACCCTCTCCATGAAATAATGCCCTCTTGCCTCCCCTCCTTAATGCCCCCCTGCTAATTTTAGACTATGGCCTCTTGTAGTCCCCTCCTCTTTCAACCTGAGCAGACCCTTTTTGTTCCCTCTGTTGAACCCCTTCAGGTATTTGAAGGTCTCTATCATATCCCCCTATCCCTTCTGTCCTCCAGAGAGTTCATGTTCAGTTCTCTAAGTCTGTCCTCATATGTCAACCCCTGCAGACCACTAATCATTTTCGTTGCCCTTCTCTGAACTCTCTTCAGCAGTGTGATGTTCTTTTCTAGGTGGAGGTGCCAGAACTGCCCACAGTACTCCTGATGCAGCCTCACCAGTGAGATGTGCAGGGGGAGTACAACCTCCCTTCTCCTGGACATTATCACCCTGGCAATACACACAGGCATTTTGTTTGCCTTAGACACTGCTCTCCTGTACTGCTCTGAGTTGTTCTATTTAGCATTAATCTTCACCCCCAGATCCTTCACCATCATCATGACAGTCAGCTGTACCCCCCCAAGTGGTAGGTATGCTCAGGGTTTCTAACACCAAGGTGCAGAACACTACATTTGTGTGCATTAAACCTCAACTGCCAGGTGTGGGCCCAGTTTTCCAGCCTCTCCAGGTCATCCTGTAATGTCCTCCTACCCTCCTCGTTATCCACCACTGCCCCCAATTTAGTATCATCAGTGAATAAACTCATTTTACTACCAACCCCCTCCCCGATGTCCACAATTAATGCATTAAAAAGGATAGGGCCCAAAACTGAACCTTGTGGAACCCCGTTGATGACCTGTCTGGGTTTCAAGACTTTGCCTCCTACCACCACCTTCTGCTGTCTATTTCTAAGCCAATTTGCTACCCACCCCACCAACTTATCTCCCTTCCCCAGTTCCCTCAATTTCCAAATTAGCCTTCTGTGTGGGACTGAATCAAAAGCCTTGCTGAAGTTCAGGTACAGGACATTAGCCGTCTTTCCTCCATCCAGGGACCATGTCACTCAGTTGAAAAATTTTACTAGGTTTGTTTGACATGATTTCCCCAGGACAAACTCATGTTGTTTTTCATCTTTGAAACCATTTACCTCCAGGAACTCCATCATCCGTTTTTTCAAGACGGCCTCCAGCATTTTCCCCACTATGGATGTTTATGCACTTTTGATAGAGGGGGAGGGTCAGTTAGTCATCCTGAGAATTCAAGATAAATGGGAGTAGGAAATAGGATATAAACTATCAGAACAACAATGGTCCGAGATATGGAAGGGGATTCATCAGACTATGGGCTCACCTTCTGGTATCAGGGCGATGGTGAGGGATATTTTTCATACAAACTCTAGCTTGGAGTTTGACCATATGGTCCTGGGGCTAATACCAGCAGAAATTTCCTTGGCTGCTGAGAAATACTTATTTTACACTCTAATTGCAGCAGCATTGAAGGAGGTGACCCAAAACTGGCTTTCCAAGAATAAAATCACCTTTGGACATTTTGAGACAAAATATACTTCAGATTCAAGCTATGGAGGCCACTACAGCATGTCTGAGTCTGCAAGTAGACAGATACAACTCCCAGTGGCTCCCATATTATCATTATAGGGAGGCACTGGAGAGAATCCCAGTTCTAGAACAAATGGTGGGTTAGTTAATTGACTTCTTGAAGACTTAACACTATTTTGGTCCCCTTTTCCCCCTTATGGTTCAAGCTTCACTAGTCTAGGAACAAGAAATAATACACAGCACAGCACACTAAAGTTGTTTACTATGGTTTATTTTTCCCAGCTTGTTGTTTTACTGGGGATTTTATCCTTTTCTCTGTTATGAAATCATTTTTCAATGCTACATGCAGTTGCATATATTGTTTATTAATTATCTATGGGGTACTATAGGGAATCTTGATTGTTTTGCTCATCTCTGCAGTTTGAATTCAATGGTTCTGAGTTCCACATGACTGTGTTGTTTGCGTGGAGATATCTCTTAATTTAGACAATTAGTTTGGAATTCCTCATTACTGATTTACCAACACAGCACTGGAAATGTTTCCTTTTAGCCATGGAGAAAAACTAAGGGCCATCTCGGCAGATTGAGATCAGAAGAAGGGTGGGTGGAAGAGGCAAGAGACCAGGCAGAGGTATTAAATGAGTACTTTGCCTCTGTGTTCACTAGTGAGGGGGATGGGATATCTACAAAGCAAGGCATGATGGGGATAGAAGCAGTAGTGAGTGGGATCAGGGGAGCAACAGAAATGGAGCAAGAGGGAAGGAGAGGT
Organism: Neoceratodus forsteri; assembly: GCA_016271365.2. NCBI lineage: Eukaryota > Metazoa > Chordata > Ceratodontiformes > Ceratodontidae > Neoceratodus > Neoceratodus forsteri. The sequence continues at coordinate 639,422,382 of CM057454.1, forward strand.
ACCCCAGGGGTGTCACATCAGGATAAGGATGAAAAGGCCAGTAAGGTGGAGGGGATGGATGATGCTATCTCCACCAAATGGGTGTGGTTAGCCCTCAGGGCCCTAAAGAAAGATAAATCTCCTGGGCCAGATGGCATTCATCTGAGAGTACTATGGGAATTGGTGGACATACTGACTGCACCCCGGCAGAGCTCTTAAACAGGTCGCTAGAGACAGGGAGAGCACCTAGGAATTGGCGAGAGGCACATGTGATGCCAATCCACAAAGGGGGCTTGAGGGAAGTACCAGGTAACTATAGACCCATCAGTTTGACCTCGGTGGTGGGAAAATTAATGGAGAGTATACTAAAGGAATGATTGGGGGTGTACTTGGAGGAGGTGGGAGCTCTGGATAGTCGGCAACATGGGTTTGTGCCAGGTAGATCATGTCAAACTAATCTTGTGGAGTTCTACAAATGAGTAACATCAGAATTGGACAGGGGAAAGCCTGTGGATGTATTATTCTTGGACTTCAGCAAGGCGTTTGACTCTGTCCCCCACAATGGTCTGGTGGAGAAACTGATGGGGTTGGGAGTAGGCCCTTTGATGGTCAGATGGATTGAAAACTGGCTAGCTGGATGTACCCAGAGAGTAGTAGTTGGTGGTGAGCTCTCGAACCCAAGAGAGGTCAGTAGTGGGGTACTACAGGGCTCGGTCCTGGGTCCAATCCTTTTTAATGCATGCATATCAGACATCAGGGAGGGTATAGGGTGTGAAATGAGTCTCTTTGCTGATGACTCTAAGATGGGAGCAGTAGTTGAGGGGGAAGAGGGGAGGTTGGCCCTGCAAGGGGACCCGGACACCCTGGAAAGCAGGGCTCACACATGTAAATTAAATTTCAATATTACCAAGTGCAAGATGTTACATCTTGGGCAGGGAAACATACCAGGATACACTATCTACAGGAGGGACAGGGAGGATAAAAGAGTAGTAGGAGTAGCTCTTTACTTAAGGGAATTAATCAAAGCAACAGAACAAAAGGGTAAACAGGGAGGAGAAAAAGCAGTGTGGGTAAATTTGGAGACAGGCAATGGCACCACAATTGGCACAGGGATTATATACAGACCCCCTTCTCAGGGGGAAGAAATGAACAAGAAAATGATAGAAAGTGTACTTAGAATGGCAGAAAAAGGGGAGATATTGCTGATGGGTGATCTGAATATGCCAGATGTTAACTGGAGTGCAGTTGCAGCAGTCATTTCGAAGTGGGGTTATTCTAGATGCCCTACAGGGGGCATGCCTTAGACAACTAGTATTGGAGCCCACTCGAGAGGGAGCAATCTTAGACCCGGTTCTCAAATGGAGATGGAGAGAGGATCACAGATGTAGAAGTGGGATGCCATCTGGGAACTAGTGACCATCGAACAGTATGGTTCACAATAAACACAGCAATAGAGTCAAGCCATACAAAGGCAAAAGTATTGGACTTTAGGAGGGCTGACTTTGCCAAAATGGGTGAGTGCCTAAAGAATGCACTAGCAAATGGCCAGGAAGGAGGGGTGGAAGAACAATGGGGAATAATAAAAACTGCCATCACAGAGGTAACAAGCCTTTGTGTGAAGCAAATAAACAAAATGAAACCATGTAAGAAACCACTATGGTTCTCAAAGGACATGGCAGTGAAGGTTCAAGAGAAAAATAAAGCATTCAGGAAGTACAAGGAATCACAGAAGGAGCAGGACAGAGAACTGTATCAGTTAAAGCAAAAGGAAGCTGGGAAGGCAGTCTGAACAGCAAAGGCCCAAACCGAGGAAAAGATAGCCAACTTAGTTAAGAAGGGGGATAACACCTTTTATAGTTACATAAGGGAGCGAAGGAAGACCAAGGGAAGGATAGTGAGGCTTAATAAAGGGGAGGGACTGTGGGCAGAGAGTGACTGTGAAAAGGCAGAGATACTAAACAAATATTTTTGCTCAGTATTTACAAATGAAGAGGAGGAGGTAACTAAAACAAACAGTAGAAAACACTCTGGATACAGAAGTTGATACCAGTCCATTTACAGAAAAAAGGGTTCTGAAAGAACTCTTAAAACTGAAGGTGGACAAAGCAAGGGGCCTGATGGGATTCATCCCAGAATTTAAAGAACTAAGGGTAGAACTAGTGACACCACTGACTACCCTCTTTAACAAATCATGGGAGGATGGGGTGGTACCTGAGGACTGGAGGAGGGCAGATGTGATTCTCCTTCACAAAAGTGGGAGCAAGGCAGAAGCAGGAAACTACAGACCTGTTAGTTTAACCTCAGTGATAGGGAAAATGATGGAATCACTTCTGAAGGAAAGAATTGTTGAGTATCTAGAGGCCAGAGGGGCACAGGACCCAAGGCAGCATGGATTCACAGTGGGAAGGTCATGCCAGATGAATCTGATAGATTTCTTTGACTGGGTGACCAAAGTAGTAGATCAGGGAGGGACTGTGGACATGGCCTACCTAAACTTTAGCAAGGCATTTGACACAGTCCCACACAAAAGATTAATATACAAGTTAGCCAGCCTGGGAGTGGGTCCCAAGATGACAGCCTGGGTAAAGAATTGGCTGGAGAATAGGACACGGAGAATAATAGTAAATGGAGTCCACGCTGAGGAAAGGGGGGTTACTAGTGGGGTACCACAGGGTTCAGTATTAGTACCGGTCCTCTTCAATGTCTTTATAAGCAACATTGCAGAGGGACTGGAAGGAAAAGTATATCTCTTTGCAGATGACACAAAGATCTGCAACAGAGTTGATGGACAAGGTGGGGTGGAAAGGATGAGAAGGGACTTGGCAAGGTTAGAGGAATGGTCAAATGTATGGCAGCTTAGATTCAATGCTAAGAAGTGCAAGGTAATGCACCTGGTAACAAAAACCCAGGGGAAGAGTACACAATGGGGGGTGAGATACTAACAACAACAAAAATGGAAAGGGACCTGGGTAGTCATATCAGATGACCTAAGGTGGGCAAGCAATATGAGAGGGCAGCAAGGAGGGCTGGGGGGATACTGGGATGCATAGGGAGAGGCAACACCAGTAGAAAACAGGAAGTTATTATCCCTCTGTACAGACAGCTGGTCAGAACCCATCTGGAGTACTGTGTGCAGATATGGAGACACAATCTCCGCAAAGACATAGACAGGATGGAAGCTGTCAGAGAGGGCAACTAAAATGGTGCAGGGTCTGCACCGGAAGACATATGAAGAGAGACTTAAGGAGCTAAATATGTATAGCCTCGAGGAAAGGAGGAGGGAGGGGACATGATAGAAACTTTCAAGTGTCTCAGGAATCAACAAAGTCCAAGAGGTAGCATCTTTCAAAAAAAAGTCAATACTGAAACAAAGGGGTCACAATTTGAAGATAGAAGGGGGCAGCTCAGAGGTAATTTAAAGAGTATTTTTTCAAGAGAGGGTTGTGGATGCATGGAACGGCCTTCCAGAGGAGGTTGTGGAGTCAAAAACAGTGGTGGAATTCAAGCATGCATGGGACAGTCATAAGGCAATTCTAGGGGGTGGGGGTAGGAAGAAGTAGGCTGCTGGTTAACTAGGATCTGCAGCGTATCCATTAGGTAGGGAAATGGGCAGACTGGGTGGGCCAAGTGGTCCTTATCTGATGTCAAATGCTATGTTTCTATGAAACCCTAAACACAGGTACACCTTGGTTGGGAGTGGAGGCGCTGGAGGCCTCAACAGGGGAAAAAGACCTAGGGGTCATGGTGGATGCATGTATGAATAACTCTGAGCAGTGCAGGAGAGCAACTAGCAAGGCAAACAGGATGTTGGGATGCATCGTAAGGGGGATCACCTCTAGGAGCAGAGAAGTGATTCTGCCGCTGTGCAATGGACTGGTTAGACCACACCTTGAGTACTGTGTACAGTACTGGAGACCACACTTGAAGAGGGACATACAGCTCCTGGAGAGGGTACAGAGGAGGGCAACTAAGATGATATGAGGACTAGGGGATTTGACGTATGAGGACAGACTTGAGGAGCTCTGCCTGTTTTCATTGGAGAAGAGGAGAGACAGGGGGACATGATTGAGGTCTTCAAGTACCTCAAGGGAATAAATAGGGTAAACATGGAGGGGATCTTTAGACTAAATCAGGGACGTATCACCAGAGGGCATGGTTTGAGTTGGAAGGTGGAAGGTGAGGGGAAAGAGGAGGTTTTTTCACTGAGAGGGTGGTGGACCCTTGGAATGCACTGCCTGGCGAGCTGGTTCAGAGATCCACAGTGGAGGGCTTTAAGAGAGAGTGGGACAGACACCGAAAGTGGATGTATCAGATGATGGCCTGGTCCAGGGGGGTTGGGATGGATGATAGGGGTTTCTGGAACACAAGGGGGGGAGGGCCTCGGCACCCAACTAGGGATCTGAGGTTTGAGCAGACTCGATAGACCGTAAGGCCTAATCTGCTGGCAATTAGTATGCTAGTATGTTAGTAATAGAAAATAAGAGACAGGTTACATGGTGATTACTGTATGCATTTTAGATATTCTTTCATTGTATTATCCTGGCACTATACGTGCTGATATTGGTACATCACTAATATGACCTTGTATTACCCTGTCTTAAAAGCTGAATAAAATTTACTTGTTCAAAAAAAATGATTCGTTGTTGAGCAGGAGTATAGGTTATTGACAAATGTGTGCAGTTTGGAGAGACACTGAGGGGTACTTCCATACAGGGCCTTGTATACAAAATTGGGTAACATTAGCTGGGCCCTGTTTTTTGGTAGCAGCTGGCCAAGTTGTTCAAAGTTAGTACAATAGCAGGACCTGGGGCCTTGAGAGGAAGCAAATTTGGCCACTTTGTTATACAGAGTTCTTTTTATTTTTGCCCAGGCAGTGTCTGGGCAGCATCCGTCATAATAGATCCAAAATCTGTGAAAGGAAGTAAGTTATTTGGTGTAATTCTCACTCTAGTATCCACTGTAAGAGGCTTCTGAATGTGGTATAGTAGTCACAATGTTTGATTAACAGACTTATATGTGCTCATCATATGGCTGTAGAAAGTAAGCCAGGGATCAAGAATTACACCCAGGTATTTGAATTTATTTGCTTCTTTGAGTTGAGTACCAACCAGGGTTGACATATTAAGTTCCTGTGAAAGTGACTTTTGGGGCTGATCCAAGCAACATGGTTTTTGTTTTGGGAACATTCTTCACCTCCATCTCTAGTTTTTCCTTTATGAACCACCTTTGCAAAGAATGAAAATTGTGCCCAAAGGATTTCCCTTCCATGAGCATAAATAATTATGTCTTCTGCATAAAGTAGAGTTTTATCAGTTTTGCAAGTGCTTGATAAGTTATTAATGAAAATCATGAATAACTGGGGTCCTGGGATGGATCCTGTGGGAAACCATGGGTGATGTTATTAGCTGTGGAACTAACTTGCTTAATTTGACTACTTAGGACCTATTTTGCAGGTACAGTAGTTTGAAAACCTATGTATCACTTTGGGACTCAGGTACAAATTGGCAAGTTTTTGAAGGAATATTCCATGATCTACCAGATCAAAAGCTGTGGTCAGATTCAAGAACATGGTAACAGTCACTGAGCTTTTGTCCATGGCTTGGTGCACTGTGTCTGTGAAACTGACCAGTGCAATGCAAGTTCTGAAGCTTTTTCCTAAAGCTATGTTGTTTCTCACAGAGTAACTGGTACTGATCTACAGGAAGCAGGAATTCAGTTTGTTGTCGACAATCCTCTCTTGAACCGTAGCTGAGACCAAGATGATGGATATGGGCCTGTAGTTATCCAGAACTGTACTTCTGCCTTTTTTAAACAGGAGTGCCCTGAGACTAGTTTCCAAACATCTGTAACTGTGTTAGTCTCAAAAGGTACATTAAATATTTTGGTAATTGATTGAGCAATCTGTGGTGCAGCTATTGTGAGGAATTTGGGGATTAATCAATCACTGCAAGCAGATTTGTCAGTTTTTAAGCAATTCAACAGTTTGCAAACTTCCCTAACTGTGATTTTGTTAAAACAGAAAAGGGGATGACATGGCTCTGAATTTGACTTGGGTAAGTCTGTAGAGTTCTCCTCTTTGGTTGCAAGATAACTAAATTTTTCTAGCTTGCAAAAGTGGTCATTGAACTACACTACTACCATTTTTGGATTCATATGTTTAGTACTGTTGACTTCACCAGTCAGAGTGATTGCAGTGGTTCTGGGGTTATTAAAGTGTTACTACAGTTTCAAAATCCTGGAGCATCACCCATCCAGGGCATAGACAGAATAGGAAGAATAGGGGAGGGGGACGTTGGTACACTTGGGTAACAACTATCTGGAAAACCAGCCTGTGGAGCAAGTGAAGTAGAACTTTCTGGGGCTAGGGGACAGATTGCAGACAGACTTGGCATCCCTGGCCTTTTCTGAGGTCCCCTCTGTGTGGAATGGGAGGGAGATAGAATAAGGATGGAAGAGATAGAGGAATGAAATGGGTGGTTAAAAGGATGGTGTCCAGAAAAAGGGTATCACTTGGTGGGGGACAGGGATCCCAGGAAAGATCTGGCAAGGGGAGTGAAGAAAGGGAAGTGGTGGGGAGTGAAGAAAGGGAAGTGGTGGTGATGGATGATCTGAACCTGATGGATATTGAATGGAACATTCCAGTGGCCAAGTGCACCAGAAGTCAGGCCTTGTTGGATGCATTGCAGCACTGTCTGCCGGTGCAGCTGGTTAAGGAGATAGACAAGTGGCCATTCTCGATTTGGTGCTCTACAACTCAGAGATGGTGGATGGAGTGAGGATAGGGAAACCATTGGGATCCAATGAACATAACTCCATTTAGTTCAGGCTGGCCCTCAGGACCAGAATGCCCTGATCAAAACCTGAAGTCCTAGATTTCAGAAGAGCAGGCATCAACTGAATGAGGGAATTGGTCTGAGACAAACTGACAAGGATGGACAGCACCGGAGTAGTTGATGAAAGATGGGATGCAATCAAGAGAACCATTCTTGAGGCAACAAAGTCATGCATGAGAACTGGTACAAAATAAAACAGTTACAAGAGACCAATATGATTTTCAGAAATGGTCAGAAAAGCTGTGAGGGTCAAGAAAAAAGGATTCACCTGGTTCAAGGAAAACAGGGAGAGGAGGAATGGGAAGAGTACCAAATAAAAACTAGGGAACATAGAAACATAGACTTTGACAGCAGATATGGACCGCTTGGCCCACCTAGTCTGCCCATTTCCCTACCTAGAGGATAAGCTGTAGATCCTATTTAACCATCAGCCTATTTCTTCCTACCCCCCACAAAAATTGCCTTACGTCTGCCCCATGCATTCTTGAATTCTCCCATAGTTTTAGACCCCACAACCTCCTCAGGAAGGCTGTTCCATGCATCCACCACCCTCTCTATGAAACAATACTTCCTCACATTGCCCCTGAGCCGTCCCCCCTCTATCTTCAAATTGTGTCCCCTTGTTCTTGCACATCTCTTTTTCTGAAAGATGCTACCCTCTTGGACTTTGTTGATTCCACTGAGGTACTTAAACATTTCTATCATGCCCCCCCTCTCCCTCCTTTCCTCAAGGGTATACATATTAAGCTCCTTTAGTCTCTTTTCATATGGCCTCTGTTGCAGACCCTGCACCATTTTGGTTGTCCTCCTGTGAACTGCCTCCATCCTGTCTATGTCCTTTCAGAGATGGGGTCTCCAGAACTGGAAGCAGTACTCCAGATGGGGGTCTCACCAACTGTCTGTACATGGGGATAACAGCTTCCTGTTTTCTGCTGCTGATGCCTCTCCCTATACATCCCAGTATCCCCCGCCCTCCCTACTGCCTTCTCAAATTACTTGCCAACCTTAAGGTCATCTGATATGATTACCCCAGGTCCCTTTCCATTTTGTTGTTGTTACTACCCCCGCCCATTGTGAAATCTTCCCTGGGTTTTTGTTTCCCAGGTGCATTATTTTGTACTTCTTTGCATTGAATCCAAGCTGCCATACTTCTGAAGATTCCTCCAACCTTGCCAAGTCCCTTCTCATCTTTTCCACGCCTCCTTGTGTATCAACCCCATTGCAGATCTTTGTGTCATCTGCAAAGAGGCATACTTTTCCTTCCAGTCCCTCTGCAATGTCACTTATAAAGACATTAAAAAAGACTGGACCTAGTATTGAATCCTGCGGTACCCCACTAGTAACCCCTCTTTCTTCAGAGTGGACTCCATTTACAATTATTTTCTGTGTCCTGTTGTCCAAATAATGTTTTACCCAGGCTACCACCCTGGGACCCACTCCCAGGCAGGTTAATTTGACTATTAATCTTTTGTGTGGGACTGTCAAATGCCTTGCTAAAGTCTAGGTAGACCATGTCCACAGCCCCTCCCTGGTCTACTACTTTGGTCACCCAGTCAAAGAAATCAATTAGATTCATCTGACATGACCTTCCCACTGTGAACCCATGCTGCCTTGGGTCCTGTGCCCCACTGGCCTCTAGGTACTCAACAATTCTTTCCTTCAGAAGTGATTCCTTCACTTTCCCTACCACAGAGTTCAAACTGACAGGTCTATAGTTTCCTGCCTCTGTCTTGGTCCCACTTTTGTGAAGTGGAATCACATCTGCCTTCCTCCAGTCCTCAGGTACCACGCCATCCTCCCATGATTTGTTAAAAAGAGCAGTCAGTGGTGTCACTAGTTCTCTGCTTAATTCTTTTAGAATTCTGGGGTTAATTCCATTTGGCCCCATTGTTTTGTCCACCTTCAGTTTTAGGAGTTCTTTCAGAACCTTTTCTTCTGTGAAAGGACTGGGATTGACCCTGCTATCCAGAGTGCTTCTGTTAACTGGATTAGGCACCTCCCCCACCTCCTCTTTTGTGAATACTGAACAGAAGTATTCATTCAGTATCCCTTCTTTTTCACTGTCCCTCTCTGCCCACCCACCGTCCATTCTATTCAGCCTCACTATCCCTCCCTTTGTCTTTCTACGCTCCCTGATATACCTGTAAAAGGTTTTATCCCCCTTCTTAACTGAGTTGGTTATCTTTTCCTCAGTTTGGGCATTTGCTATTCTGACTACCCTCCCTGCTTCCTTCTGCTTTAACTGGTACAGTTCTCTGTCCTGCTCCTTCTGTGTTTCCTTATACTTCCTAAATGCTATCTTTTTCTCCCTAACCTTCATTGCCACCTCTTTTGAGAACCATAGCAGCTTTTTTTTTCATTTTGATTTGTTTATTTGCTTCACACAAAGGCTTGTTGCCTCTGTGATGCCAGTTCTGATATTTTCCCTTTGTTTCTCCACCCCTCCTTCTAGCCTGTTTGCTAGTGATTTTCTAAGGCACTCTCCCATCTTGCCAAAGTCAGCCTTCCTAAAGTCCAGAACCCTCTCTTTTGTATGGCTTGACTCTGTAGCCGAGTTTATCATGAACCACACTGTTTGGTGGTCACTTGTTCCCAAATGGCTACCCACTTCTAGATCTGAGATCCTCTCACTGTCCCCATTTGAGAGTATGAGGTCTAAAATTGCTCCCTCATGAGTAGGTTTCAAAACTAGCTGTCTGAGGCATGCCACCTGAAGGGCATCAAGAATGGCACTGCTTTTGGATGTGGCTGCAGCAAAGGTGCTCCAGTTGACATCTGGCATATTATGGTCCCCCATCAACAGTATCTCCCCTTTCTCTGCCATCCTAAGTATGCCTTCTATCACATTCTTGTCCATTCCCTCCCCCTGATGTGGGGGTCTGTATACAACCCCTGTGTGGATTGTGGTGCCATTTCCAGTCTCTAAGGTGACCCACAGTGCCTCCTCTCCTCCCTGTTTACTCTTTTGTTCAGTTGCTTTTATCCCTTCCCTTACATAGACAGCTACTCTGATCCCTCTTCTCCCCTCCCTGTCTCTTCTGTAGGTTGTGTACCCTGGTATGTTAACATCCCCATCATGGTTCTCTGTGTACCATGTTTCTGTGACTGCTATGATATCCAGGTATCCCTCTTCCATAAAGGCCACCAGTTCAGGGAGCTTGTTGCCCAGACTATGGGCATTGGTACTCATTACCCTCCATTTCTTGATGGCCTTACCCCTTTTTGGCCCATCCCTGTCCTTATTGCATTTGTCACTTTCTCCATTTACCCCTGTGCTTCTCCCTATCAACATCTCTATTTTGGTGTCTACCTCACTTAGCACCCTGACTTTTTGGGGGCTAGGATTTTCCTGCTCCTCTCCAGTGCCTCCCCACTTGGCTAGTTTAAATGCTTGCCAATGAAGCATTTAAACCTATCACCTAGGATCCTGGTTCCCCTCCTGGACAGATGCAGACCACCATGCCAGTATAGGCCTGCATCCCTCCAGGTGGACCCCCAGTCCCCAATGAAGCCAAATCCCTGAGCTCTGCACCAGTTTTTCAACCACTGATTAAATCCCATGGTGTGGAGCACCCAAGCTTCACCTGTGCCACAGACAGGCAGCACCTCCGAGAAGGTTACAGTCGTGCTATTTGTCTAAGGCCCCTTCCCATCTCCACAAATGCTTCTTGCACTGCTCTGATCCCTTTCATAGCCAGGTCATTTGTCCCTAGGTGGACAATGACATCCAGCTCCCTCCCCTGCGCAGTTGCTCCTGTGATCATGAGGATTCACTCCCTGTCCCTCCAAGCCATGGCTCCAGTCAGGCACCTTACCTCCCTTTCCCCTTCCTCCCCCAGTTCTACCTTCCTAACAATGAAGTCCCCCACCAGGAGTTGTTTCCTTCCCCTGTGGGGTCCCATGCCACCCTCATGTGGGTCTCCTTTGTGGAGGTTCCCAGCATCCTCCTTGGCCTCCACTGTGGGTGTCTCCATAGAGGAACCACACTTTTCCAGAATGGCATAGAAATTGTGGAGAGGTACAACTGGAGGGATGCGCCTCTGTTCTATCACCCTCACCCTCCCTGAGCCCACTGTGATCCAACCACTCCTCTTTCTTGGCAACCTCTGAGGCAATGGCAGTGACTCTGGTGGTCCCTGGGTGGGACAGGAGGTCCCACAAATCCTGGCCAACTCAGTCTGGAGATGAGCAACCTCCTTCCTCAGCCCAGAGAGGTGCCTGCAGATGGGACAACACCGCATCCTCCAGAATGTCTCCCAGAAGACTGCTGCACCACAGCCACTGCACTGCACCACTCCCATCATGTCTTATTTCTCGCCCCCTAATTGCTGTTTGGAATACTTACTCTTCCTCTGTTTGTTTATTTCTTTTTTTTCTTTTCTCTTCTGATCCTACTTACACCTCTGTGCCCTTTTAGCTCCTGATCTTCCTGTTCTAAGACAAGAAGTTCCTATATTTCTCAGTAGTCTCCTTATTTGCTCAGAGTCAGACTTCCAGCTAGGGGGGATTGGAGAGCTACTCTTGCCCTTTTAGGATGGTGAGTCTTTGGTGGCTCTGTGATCACTCACTTTCTGCTTCTAAACAGGAAGTTCCTGTTGTCAGTTAAATCCTGTGCCTATAAAAGTAGAACTGCCTTTGGGGTGGGGGGAGGGTGGAAGGGAGGGAAGGAGGGCAATATAGTCCAAGTAGAGAAGTTTAGTTATACCAGCAGGTCCTTCCTCCTGGTGCTCAGCTTGTTTGGAAGCAAAGAGTATGGTCAGGGAGGCAAAGGTAATATGGAGCCACATATTGCAGACAGGGTTAAGGGTGAGGAAAAACAATTCACAGCTATATGAAGAAAAAAAGGAGGCAAGGAGGGAGTATTGTTAGGTTACACAAGGGGAGAGTGAAATAGAGAAAGAGGAACAAAAAGCAGCAGTCCTTAAAGAGCTAGTAGAATCAAGAATAGTAGACAGGAAAATGTTAACAATTTTAAGAGGTAGTCAGTTGTAACTTTATTTCTGAAGTATTTTTCTTGTTCCGTTTGCTCATTAGAAAGTTTTCTATGTGAGAGTATTATGTTGGATGTGTGGAATAGCACTCTGCTTGGCAGCGGATATATCTAGTTCTATTCCCTTCACCACATCATCAGCACTGTGACCTCAGTGACTGTGAAATCACAGGTGATTGACCTGGTGGCTACTGAGTGGCTCTTTCTGAGTAGCTGTGATGTCACACTGATGATGTACTGGGGAGTAGTGCCAGATATGTCAGCTATCAGGCAGAGTGCTGTTCCAGAAACCACACCTACAAACATCAGATAAAACATCTTGTAATTACTCAAAAGGAAAAGAAAAAGCACCTCATATATGAAAGGTAACAGCTGACTGCTTTTAAAAACTAATATTAATTTTAGGCAGTACATTAGCTCTTTAGTGATTACTTCTGCTGTGTCTTCACAGGGTAACACAATGGGCCCCTGATTGAAAGTGGCATCAAGATGGCTGCTAGGAGTATTCTTGAAATGAAACAGCCTGTATTTACCAGAGAAGGTGTCCAGAAGGGGTTTGAAGCTTAAGGCTGTGCATACCTCCCAAAGTTGGACCATACAAAGTCTGACCATCAAACAAGGTAAAGTTTGCCAACGTTCTCTTAATGGTGGGCTAGTTTACACAGCTATTACCATTAAAAAGCAGTAGGAAATGGAATAAAATGAAATAACATAGTGTACTGAGCTGATGAGGCACCCAAAACAGCAGGATGATGCAATGGGACACATTGAGGGGTACTGGTTCCAAACACTGTGTCCAGTCAGTCAGGCCAAACGTGAAAATTGCTAGTAATAATAAATAACTGTATGTGGCTAAGTAATACTGCTCAAATAAAAATAAAATGGTTGTAATTGTAAGGCCTATGTACAGTATTCCCACAAAATATCAGCACAGAATCCCACAGTGTAGGCTACTGGTTCCAACAATTGTGAGCTCTGTAACAAGGGATAAAGAAGTTTGTCCCCATATTGCAGCCTAACCTCATTTTGGTCTGAAATATCATGTGTCTGTGTAACAAATGTTGGCCTATATAATTGGATCATATAAAGCTTGTAAAGCCACAAGACAAACTAAGCCACAGTTGCAATATTACAGTGCCTTTTGACATTTGTGCTGACCATGTAAGTAATAGCAAACATTTGGCCTATGTGACTGCAAGCAGGAACACAGGGTAAAGTCCAAGTTCCCCTTTTTACTAGTCTGTAGTGCTTATCCTTATATGGACAGGCCAAAGTGCTTGTTAGTGCAGTTTTGAGTTGGAAACTTATTTCTTCCTCCTGGACTTTGGTTACTGGTGGTGACAGCTGTTACTAGCCATATATGATAATAGAATGTACACCATCTATACTTGTGCTGACCAAGGATGAGCTCATACATATACCAAAGAAAAAGTATTACATTATAAGTTGATGTCTGTGCTTGTTTTAAACCAATCATAGAAAACCATAGGAAATGATGATGCTGTCTTCCACTATATAAGCAAGCCAGCACACACTATTATTTTGAAGAATGTACCACTTGTAATCTCTCGCTGTGATTATTGTTATAATCATTAAATTCTTCCGCCATCAGTCTCGTCTCCGTTCGTCTCCTTTCTAAGTATCTGTAATTGATAATTTACTAACTGTAATTTTTTCTCAACACTACAAGCTCACTGGGACAGTGCCAACCATAAATCTGAAGAAGACTGCGGGAAGACAACAGTGCAGCATCCCAGAGTGTGGGCTACTGGTTCCAAAAATTGTGTAGCCATTAGGACAGGGCCACACATGGACAAGGCTTCCAGTTCTGCTATGAATAAGTGTTGTACACAGTGGTTTCATGGGCTACATTGTTCAAAAAATTATTTATTTGGCCATTGTAGACCAAACATTAATCTGCTGAGGACTGAGTGAAGGCAACAGTGCTGCATCCCACAGTGTGGGCTACTGGATCCAAAAATTGTGTGTCCATTGGGAGAGTGTCACACATGAACAAGGCTTACCATGATGCTATGGAAAGTGTTGCACACAGTGGTTTCATGGGCAACATTGCCCCAGAAATTATGTATTTGTCCATGTAGGCCTGGCTATCAATGACAATGATTTATTAGAAGGTGTGGGTGACTTTCCTTCATGTGATAAGTTCTTTTCAAATTGCACATGTAAAAAGGAAGTGATGCTCAATTTCAAACAACAGGTAAAACTTTCTCTGCTGATTTATTTTGACCTTTGCCAACAACAGACCACTGAAGCCCAACTCAGCAGCCTCAGCCCCTTGGTTCAACTCTCCTTTGCCCAGCACCAGAACCCCTTGCCTCAACAGGTGCTCCGTGCTCATCTTTCGTCAAAGTGAACCCAGGAAATAGGAGCTATCATGGTATATAGTCTTCAGAAGAAAAGGAGTGCCCACAAGAAAAAAGGTGCAGATTAGATGACTTTTTGTGCCCTGTGAAGAAGACTGTAACAGGTGTTGCAAGTCTAATGAATTTATTACCCACTTAAAGATCCAGAGACACCATACTATCTGTCTGAGAAAAAAACACAGTGTGAAAACTCTGCAGACCAGTGAGTCATGACTTGAATGAGCCTTCAACAACAATGGAATTTAAGTTGGATAAACAGAGAGCATCATCAGGAACAGATTGCCATCTGAAACAAAATGGTGTTGACTATTGCTGTAATTTATTTTTTTACCTGAAACAAAGGAAATGGTCCCTTGCTGACTGTTGGCGGCCCACACCCCCAAGCCACAACCACCCTCTGCGCACCCACCTCCCACACACCCTTAGCCCATACTTACCTCCGGACCCCGGCGCGATGATCTTCAGTGGACCGGGAACACATCTGCACTCTTCAAAGCCAACCACAAACTGAAGTAAGTTCTATAATGGCATAAATAGTTTTTTTTCAACTTTGGTGCATATCTCAGGCATTTTTGGGAATTATGGCACAGCATATTCAACATGGGGTTATTGGAACCCCTCCTCATGAATTCAGGCACTATCATGGCATTATTCGGTCCCGAAAGGTAATTTTGCAGTCGCTGCATGAAATCACATTTCAGGACTGAGTAATGAAATGACAGTGCCACTGTTCATGAAGTGGGCTCCCAAAAAGTCTATGCTGCAAATTTGGTGAAAAAATTCCAAAAAATGACTGTCTTACGAGTGTGTGTTGCACAGTTCCCACGCACGCTTTTAACTTCAAGATTTTTTAATATTTTTTTCTCCAAATTTTTAACATTGCCATTTTTTCACACCTCCTTATGAACGGTACAGCTTCATTTTTCACGTCCTGATCGAAATGTGTTTTAGCACATCCGGCGCACAGTGATGCAGTTGCTGTAGGAAAACAATGCTCTGGACACAGTAAGAAAATCACTGTAACACTGTTTATGAACAGAGGTCCCAAAATGCCTATGTTAAACAGCTGGTCAAAAAATTCCACAAAATGACTGTTACAAGCATGTATTGTGCAGTGTCCACGCGCTGTCATAAGTTCAAAAATGTTTAATATTTTCACTCCAGATGTTCAACATCACCATCTTTGCACACCTTCCTATGAGCAGTACAGCTGTCATTTTTCACACCCTGACCAAAATGTGGTTTTGCACATCTGGCGCACAATGGCACGGCTGTTGTGGGAAAACAAAATGTGGGACAAATTAAGAAATTCATACTGCCACTGTTCATAAGCAGAGATCCCAAAATGCCTATGTTAAAAATTTGGTGAAAGAATTCCAAAAAACAGACTATTACGAGCGTGTGTTGCCTAGTTTTCCTGCATGCTCATAACGTCAAGCATTTTTAATATTTTCACTCCAGATTGTCAACATTGCCATCTCTTCACACCTCTTTATGAATGGTGCAGCTGACATTTTTATATGGTGCAGGACGGTGCGGTCACTGTGGGAAATCAGCATTCGGGACACATTAACAAAATCACAGAGACACTGTTCATAAGCAGAGGTCCCACATTATTTCATGAGGTAGGGTCACAAAAAGGCTATGTTGAAAATATGAAGTACGAATACCAACAAATGCCCAGGGTATTAGGGTTTCTAACCATAACATCCCACCCTGTACAGACTAACAGGCATCAGGGTGTGCCTTTGGATTGTTGGCTGTAATGCTCATGCCATTGCACCCCCACCCTGCAGCCACTGACAGGCATCCAGGTGTGCCTTGGACTCTTTGGCTCCAAAGTTCACCCCATTCTCCTATGCTGTACTCATCTGAACATATTTCTCTCTATCAAACGGGTGAGCGTGGTCTGGATGACCCTACAGCATAACAAGTACTTTGTCAGAGTCTGCAGGGTAGGGTGAAGTGAAATGGCATTAGTGTTATGGCCAACGACCCAAAGGCACACCCCAGTCTTGAAAAGGGGAAGACTGTAATTGGTAAGTACCATGCTGAACAACTGTGCAAGCTAAGAGAAGACATCATAGCCAAATGCCATAAAAAATTGAAGCAAGGTGTTTTGCTCCTGCAGCACAATTCTTCTCAACACATAGCACAGGTTGCAGTGGCTGATGCAACAGAATGTGGGTATGAACTGCTCCCTCACTCACCCTGCTCATCAGATCTTGCTCCTTCAGGCTTCTACGTGTTCCCAAAACTGAAGGCTGAACTCCATGGAAAGAGATTTGCTGATGATGAAGAGGTCATAGTTGCTGTGGAGAGGTTTGGGGTGGGCAAGACATAGAATTCTACCATGAGGGGATAACAATGCTTGAATGATGCTGGACTAAGTATATTGAACTGAAAGGAGACTATGTTGAAAAATAAAATAATACTAGGTTCACAGTGCATTTCTTTCTGTGTCAGGCTGCAAACTTTTTGATCGACCCTAGTATGTTCAGTCAAACCTGTTTGCCAAGCACCTTATAAGGTAAAAGCTCCTTTCTCCAGGGAGTTTGTCTCAGGGTTCTCAGGGTTTGCCTCTTTGCAGACAACACCAAGATCTGCAACAGGGTGGATACCCCGCAGGGGGTGGAAAGGATGAGAAGAAACCTGAAATGGTTGGAGTGATGGTCAGGGGCATGGCAGCTAAGGTTTAACAAAAAGAAATGCAAAATCATGCATGTGGGGAGCAGGAACCCTGGGGCATGTTACAGGATGGGGGGAGACTGGCTGACAGTAATTAAGGAGGAGAGGGACTTGGGGGTCATAATCACAGATGACTTGAAATCCACTAGGCAGACTGCCAAGGCAGTGGGAAAGGCCAGTGGGATGTTGGGATGTATTTGAAGGGTAATCATAAGCAGAAGGAGGAAGGAAATTGTTCCGTTGTACAAGACCCTGGTGAGACCTCATCTTGAATACTGTGTACAGTTCTGGAGACCACACCTTCAAAAGGACATTGACAAAATAGAGACAATGCAGAGGAGGGTGACCAAAATGGTGAGTGGATTACATCACAAGCCTTACAAGGAGAGAGTGAGGGACCTAAATGCGAACAGAGGAGGAAGAGAAGTGACATAATAGAAAAATTCAAGTACCTCAAGGGCATAAACAAGGTGGAAGGGAACAACATATTTCTGCTCAACAGTAGTGCCAGGACAAGAGGACACAACATGAGATTGAAGGCTGGCCGCCGGCCCGCTGGTGCAGTGGTTGGATTTCCACCTGCAATGCCGGTGAACTGGGTTCGGGAATGAGCCCAGGTCGTTGGAAGGCCAGCCTGGAAGAGAAGGATTGAGCGTCCTTAGGACTGCTCTCCTTCTCCAGGGGGTTCTTGCAATCAGTGCAAGAGTGGAACCTAGCAGCAGCTGGGTACATCGCCCAATGCAATGATGCACAGTCAAGGGGTACTGGGGCGGGACAGACGCTGGCGTCATTGCACATCACCACCCCAGCTTATAGGGATAAAAAATCCCTCTCTGCAGAACGTCTCTATGACGCTGTGCCCCTGGACTCAATCAGCAGCCTAGCTGAGAGCTCCCCCAACCAGATATGGATCCACGGCACCGGTGTTTTTGGCGGTGCCATGCCCTGCCTCCCGGGTTGGGGTAAGCTGAGAGTGACTGAGGGAGCGAGGGGCTCATAAGATGGTGGAGTCTCGGGAGCATCATGACCAGGGCAGAGATATGATGGATGGCAGAGGATGGGACAAAAAGTAAGATAAAAAAAAAAAAAAAAGATTGAGGGGTGGCCACATAAGGGGAAATATTAGGAAGTTCTTCTTCATGTATAGGGTGGTGGATGCATGGAATAGCCTGTCCCAGGAGGTGGTAGCAGTCCATACTGTGGTGGGTTTTAAACATGCATGGGATAGAAGAAGAAGAATCAACATTTATATAGCACTTTTCATACACAGCATCCCAAAGCACTTTACAAGCAATGCTAGACTGGCAGTGAAGTGACTGAATGTGTAGTGGCTGCCATATCGCACATCATCACCCACACACAGCCTAAATAATTGCATGAGCCGGTTTATGGGTAGGGGAATGTTGGCCAGGACACCGGGAATGTTCCCTGCTCTTTCGCGAAGAGTGCCCTAGGTTCTTTTACTTCCACCTGGACAACACCAGGATGGGCAGAAGGGACCTCAGTTTAACATCTCATCCAAAGGACGGCACACTCCAGCAGTACATCACCCCCCAATACTGCACTCAGATGCCAGCGATTTTTAGGTGCAAGTCCAATCCCGGCGTGGGACAAGAACCCACGACCTTCTGGTCCAGAGGCAGATGTGCTACCAACTGAGCCAGGCTGACACCTAGAGAACATGAACACCTGACACAGAAACAAAAGAATAATAGAGATACGAAGAAAAAGCTAAACCAATGACCAATTAAGTTCACTGGTCACTTTGTGAGCTAGCGTAAACAGGTGGACTAGATGGGCCAGGCAGTCCTTATCTGCTGATAGAATCTCTGAATCTATGAGTCAGCCAAAGGGCAGAGTGTTTTCCCAGACATGCAGGACAGAGTTACATAATCAGGCTCATGCAGAGGGATGGGGTCCTTTCACCTAGTAAGGAGTTTTACCTTATAAGGTGCCCAGCAAACACGGATTTGATTGAATATAAGACTACAATATAAAAGCATTGTGATACACAGATAACAGCAATTTGAGGGGTCTGATGAAGTGGTGTATAGGCTAGGAAATGTTCCACATACATGCGTACTGTGAAACTAAAGAGTCCTAATACTGGATTATTTGAGTGGCATTTGTCCTATTTTCTGTGCATCAAATGCAAATGGCATTCCCATCCAGTAGATACAACCAAACTGTAACTTCATCTGATAGATCATTCATTTCCCTCCTAAGTGCCTCACAGCATGATGACACCCTGAGATGTCAGCTTTTCTCCTTTCATTTGCTTTTATTTTCAAAGTATGGGGAACAGACCTTTCAGTGTCCCTTTTCTTAAAAAAATAATTTTTCTCTGCTAAAACATCTTGGTTAACTTTTCCTTGTCCTAATGCCATAAATTTAGAACACATTCCAGTAGCAGTGCTTCCATGTTGATGCAGATGTTTACGTTGATGAAGCAATGTTTTTCTAGTATCTTTCTGTTATTAGGTGTAAAACAAAGTGCTCTTTATGAAGCCAGTATACGTATTTGTTACTCTCCTGACTTGCTCCCCCTCAAAAAATAACAGTTTACTTAATTTTTGACAGTCAAAAAAAAACTTAACTTGTATATATTCAGTGTACTGTAACTTTCTCAGAATTATTTTTGTCAAACCCACCAACTTACAGCTGGACTCATACTTCCACTTTTCTGAATTTGACTGTTTTCCTGCTTTCTTAACTGTACAAAAAGCTCACAATGATTCTGAATTTCACAGATACCGTCCCCCTCCTCCCTCAGCTAGCGCAAAATATAGTCTCTTGGTAGCAGCGAAACTGGTCTCAGAGCAGGTCTTAGGGAAACAATCTTCTTCCACTCTCTTAAACAAGCAGAGGGTAAGCGATGCAAGGGACTGCTCAGCTCTAATGCCATAGCTATTATCTTATGCTATACTGAGCCTCTTGTCCAACTGTGAAACATTCCTTGCAGTATGGTAAACTCACCTACTAGGTGTGGAGTCCTCTCTGCAATGGTGGGGGCCAGATCTGCCATTTTCTCCTATTTATAAAGGCTCTGGTTACCATGGTAATACCGTCACAGGTGACAAAACATTTGTGCATTCTCTATGGAACTAAAACGGGCAATTGAACAAAAGTGCCCAGTTTGCTTTGTTTTCATAGAGGCTCTCAGATAGTTAGCATCTTCAAAGTTAATGGGTTTGAATGTAACAAAGAACACCCAATAAGATCTAAGGACAGAACTAAGGCTAGCGTGCTATCCTACTACATGTCCCTATTAATAACAAGCATTTGTCAATGCCGAATGTTCGTTGAGTGCACTGGTTACATGGAGGAGGGGATGTCTGAAAATTGCTTCAGTGAAGTTGTTTGTGAGGTGAGGTCCCAAAAACCATATTTGGGGCAAAACTATTTTAAAATGGCGAAGTTATGCTACTAAGTAGAAAACCCTATTGAAATACATTGATGCCGTAAACCCCATTGAAATACATCGAAGCGCTGACCTCACTTTGCGGTTGGGCTTTGTAGAGCGAAGATGTGCCTGCAGTCCAAGGTAGATTACAGCAACAGACCTCCAGTGGGCAAGTATTGGGTATGGAGGGTATGGGGTGGTGGGTCCTAAGTGGGAAGGTAGGGGGTTGGGTAATAGCAGAATGGACAACAATGGATGGTTTTCTTTTTACAGGAAAAAAACTATGAAGGGCCGTTTTCTGTTTTTCAGGGAGTTTGCTGAAAAGATGAGGACACTGGGGGATTGAGCACTCCCAGTGTCTGTATGCTGTTTGGAGGGAGAGTTACACAGTGGACAACAATGGATGGTCAGATGACACTGGGGGATTGGGCAGCCCCAGTGTCTGCATACTGTTGGGGGGTACACAGCACACAACAATGGATGGACAGATGAGGACACTGAGGGATTGGGCATCCCCAGTGTCTGTATACTATTTAGGGGAAGGGGTTACACAGTGGACAATTATGGACAGTTTTCTTTTTTTTTAGGATAAGAAACAAGCATTTGTCAATGCCGAATGTTTGATGTATTGAAAGATGTTCACCTCTGCACTTTGTTTATGCGCTTGAGATACTTGAACGAATCTATCGTGTTCCCCCACTCGCTCCTTTCCTCCAATAAGTACATACTGAGGTCCTTTTAATCTCTCCTGATATGTTCTGCGTTGCAAGCCATGTACCATCTTGGTTGACTTTCTGTGGACAGCCTCCATCCTGTCAATGTCCTTGTGCATTTGCGGCCTCCAGAATTGCACACAGTACTGTAGGTGAGGCCTCACTAGTGCATTATACAATGGCATCACCACCTTATGCCTTCTGCTAGTGATACCTCTGTCTATGTGCTCCAGCATGCCACTGGCCATCCTTGCAACATTTGTGCTCTGCTTTGACACCTTTTGGTCATCAGAACTGATAACTCCTAGGTCTCTTTCTTCCTTGGTGATCACCAGCACCACCATCACATGCTGTAACTCTCCACAGGTTTCCCTCTTCTCAGGTGCATTATTTGAATTGCTTTGTATTGAACCCCAGTTGCCACTCCTCAGAACATTTTTCAAGCCTCTCCATGACCCTGCTCATTTTCTCCACCCCTTCTGGAGTATTCACTCTGTTACAGATGTTGGTGTCATCTGCAAATAGACAGACAGACCCACCCCCTCTCCCCGGATTGGATCCCACTACCACCACTTTCTGCCTCCTGTATGTCAGCCAGTTTCTAACCCTTTTTATCAGCTTGTGCCCCACTGCCAGACTACTCATCTTGTTAATCAACCTTCTATATTGGACGTTGTCTAAGGCTTTGCTGAGATCAAGGTAGGTGACATCAAATGTGCCTCCCTGATTTACTTCCTTAATGAGGCATTAGGGTTTCCAACCTCATCGTCTCATTCTCGCTTCTGCAGAGACCGACAGACATTGGGATATTCTTTAGTCATTGGCCGTAATACTCACGCCATTCTACCCCCACCCTGCAGACACTGACAGGCATTGTGGTGTGCCTTGAGGTCTTCAGACCTAAAGCTCACCCCATTCCATAATGAAATAAGCTGAGATGGGTGTAGTGTAGGAGAATGGGGTGAACGTTAAGGCCAAAGACTTGAAGGCACACCCCCCAATGCCTGTCACTGGCTGCAGGGTGTGGGGTAGAATTGTATAAGCATTACAGCCTATGACCCCAAGGCACATGCCTGACACCTGTCAGTCTCTACAGGGTGGGGGGGGCATTACAGTTGGAAACCCTAATGCCCCAGATGTTTGTTGGTATTTTCACTCCACATTTTCAACATGGGCTTTTTGGGACACCACCTCGTGAACAGTGGCACTATCATTTTGGTATTCAATCCCAAAAGGTGATTTCATGCAGCAACTGCACCATTCGGTGCCACAGGTGCTAAAACACATTTTGGGCAGGATGTGAAAAATGACAGTTGTACTGTTGTACTGTTCACAAGGAGGTGTGAAAAATGTCAGTGTTGAAAATGTGGAGTGAAAATATGAGAAACTGGCCAAGTTGCGAGCGTGCACAGAAACTGTGCAATGCACACCTGTAACGCAGTCATTTTTTGGAATTTTTTCACTAAATTTTCAACATGGACTTTTTGGGACCTCCCCTCATGAACAGTTGCACTGCGATATTGTTACTCCATCCCAAAAGTTGATTTCACACAGCGACCATGCTATTCTGTGCAGCTGGTGCAAAAACACATTTCAGGCAGGATATGAAAAATGACAGCAGTACTGTTCAGAAGGAGGTGTGAAAAAAATGGCAATGTTGAAAATCTGGAGTGAAAATATAAAAAATTGGAGAAGTTACAAGTGTGCATAGAAACTGCACAAAGCACTCATAATGCAGTTATTTTTTGGACTTTTTTCACCAGATTTGCAACATGGGCTTTTTGGAACCCCACCTCTTGAATAGTGGCACTTTTGTTTTGTTACTCTGTCCCAAAAGGTGATTCTGCACAGTGAATGCAAAATCACCTTTCCGGACAGAGGAACAAAGTGACAGCAACATGTTCATGAGGTGGGGTCCCAAGAACCCCATGTTGAAAAGTTGGGGCCAAATTTCTTAAAATTGGCTGCGATATCAACATAAGTTGAAACCCCCATTGACTCCCATTATACAGCTTACCTTTTATTCTTTCAGTTTGCCAGTTGGCTTTAAAGAGTGCACACGTCCCACTCCACAGAAGATCGCATCTGCCAACTTCGGAAGGTAAGTATGGGGTAAGGGGGGTAAGGGGAGGTGAGTGCATAGAGGGAGGGTCGGGATGGGGAGGGGGATGGGGGAAACAATGAGGAATGGTTTTTAATTTTACAGGTGAAAAAAAAAGACTGTGAGGAAATATTTTCTTCATTTACAGGTAAAAAAAATATATATAAATTTAGGCACACTGGGGTGGGCTCCCAGTATGCCACAATAGTGGTGGGGAGGGGGGATGCTGACATGGAGATTGGGCACTCCGATGTCAGCGAGGGATATAGACAGGTTGGAGGGGCACATGCAACACCAGGAGTGGGCATCCTGGTGTCAGAAAGGGAAAGGGAAAGGGAAAATTGTTTAACCAGGAAAGACACACTAAGCCACAGCTAAAGGGCTTGCATTTCAAAGGACAGAGCCACATGCATCGTTGGCTCTGTCCTTTGAAACGTTTGCAGAGACAAGCCCCCTCAGCAAACCAGTGTCATCAGGACACTGCCTGCTGATTTGCCAACCAAAGACCAGCCACTGCAGCACAGCTGACCATTGGGCTGGCACCCCTCACACCTCTGTCTAGCAACTGTCATATCAACATGTTCATCTGTGCTTGCACGAACGAAAAACATAAAATTAGGAATGGGTGAAGAAATCATTTCTCAAAATAGCAGTTGCAAAGGAGGAAAATGCAGTATTTTCCTACTTTAGCAACTGCTGTTTTGAGCAGTGATTTCTTTAACCCCTCCTGTTTTCAATCCTTAGATCTTATTTGGTGGCTAGTACTTTTTAAAGGTTATTAGCAATGCATTGGCATCTGTGATATAAATACAAGATCCACTAACTGTAATTAGCTCTATGATAATTTCCCTTGCTACATTCAACCCCCAGTAACTTAAAATATGTAATTTGTTAGCTGCTATGTAACAAGGCTTGTAACATGGCACTCCAGACACCAGTGAAAGCCAGCAACGGCATTGGCTGAAATGGCTCAGGTGACACTAACCGAGTGGTGATTAACCCACAGGTAATGCCCGCTCGGTTAGTACCACCTGTGGCCACCGCAGCAGTAGAGGGGACCTGTCTGCTCCATCACCACCCGGTCATGCCACTTGCGGCGCTCATGAGGCATAGCCTGGTGGTGGCCGCCTCGTCGCCTCCTGTGACATTCCCAACTCTTGAGGGCACCTGAGCCTTGCTCTCTGCCATGCTGTCACCCGTCCATGGAGACAGATGATGCCACAAGCTCCCAGCTGTGTGCCCTGCCTGGTGGGATTTGTGCCCAGTTGAAAGTACCTGTGGATGCAGCGACCGTGGCTAGGGAGTGCTTGTACAGCATCTCCCACCGCTCTGTAACCCACATGCCCAGGATCTCCAGATGTGTGTTGGTCACATCATAGCCGGTGGCCACCTGCAACCAGCCCGGCATGCAGTCCTTGCCCTAGGCAAAGAGCGGCTGTTGCCGCTCTGCAAACTGTCTGTCTCCATCTGTCGGGTGGAGTTTCCGGCATGGAGGGACACACTCTGGTAACATAGGCTCATCGCCACCGCAACAAGCCTATGTTACAAATGCATTAATCGGGATCTGCCGGTGATTAATGCCCTCTGGGTGGTTCAACCCCTCGGGCTTCGCCCTTGGGCACCAACCCCCCCCCCCCCAGCGGGCATTAATCCACCGGCAGAGCCCTCCTCTGTCGGTGATTAATGCTTACAAAATCTACACTTTTGAGCAATATCTTGTTTCAGCTCAACAGTGCATGTGTGAAAGTTTTGGCATCTGATAGTATTACCATGCTAACCAGAGCAAGTATAAATAGGAGAAGAAATGGCAGATGTGACCCCACTATTATAGAAACCTAATAGGTGAGTTTATGATTCTGCAAGGCACATGTCAAAGCTGCAGAAGAGACATGAGAGTGCATAATAAAACAGCAACAGTGTTCAAGGTGGGCTGCAGCATCTGAACCTATCTGAGAGCACACACGTGCAAGCAGTGAGTTGTGACTAACTTTTATTTACTACCTGTAGATACACTTTGAATTGGTGAAGTGTTGTCAAGGTATGCAGTTCAGGCTTTGTGGTCACAGTATTCAAAATGTAAAGAGGTACAGAGCTACTGTTTAAAAAATGAACTTACAAGCTTTGCGCTACTGATCAAGTGCTAACAACACTTACAGTAAATGTGTAAAAAAATACCTGCCAAAGGAGAAAATTGGTCCATTTGGTTTAAATTAGAATTATCCAGTGTCAGCAGTACAGCTACAAAATCTAAGGATTTTTTTGTTGAAATATATGAGCAAAAGAATCAGTGCTTGTAGCCGTTTCATTTAAAGGAAGACCATCTCACTGGCAAGGCTCAGCAAACAGCAATTCTGACCAACTGACACACCATTTTCATTTTTGTTGTAGGTGAGGAAACATATAAATAAAAAAATCAAAACCTTGAGAGAGTGTGAGAGGGAGAGCTGATTGTTGGAGCTTAGCTATTCATTCTACCCTACAACTAGGCTCTAAGAAACTGCACATAGTTTTTGCCTATAACCCCCCTAATGGTAGCACCGCTGGGCTCAAGGAACTATAATAACAGGTGGACATGGCCATTGGTTGAAATGAGGTCCTCATTATGGGTGACCTAAATCTCAGCTGGACTAGCAAATGAAATCAGTCCTACCACACAATGGTTCATGGTCATAACCTCCACCAGCTAATCACTGACCCTACAAGGGTTTTGCCCCCCCCCCCCATTCTAGTACTTTAATAGATTGGGCTCTTACTAATCTCCTCAACAGCATAGTCTTTGCTGATACCCTGCTAGATGCTATAACTGGTCACTCCCCAATTTACTGCATCTGGCGCTCTGCTAGACCGCCATCTCCTCCTCCCAAACTCATTACCTTCCGTAATCTGGCTAATCTTAATCAGGCACATTTTTTGCTTGACCTCTCAGTGATAGACTGGTCTCCTATCTTTGCCTCCTCTAATGCCCAATCAGCCCTTGACTACTTCCTGGCAAGGTTTGGATGCCTACAGGACATCCATGCCCCCAGAGTCACTCGCCACATATGAGGAACACAAACAAAGTGACTCACCAAAGATCTCCTTACTCAGTTCAGGGCAAGGGATAAAAGTAGGTGACATTTCAAGGCCTCAGGGCTTCGAGCAGATTTTAACAGCTATAGGGTCCAGAGGAACTCCTGCAAAAGGAATATTTGACTAGCAAAAAGCTCTTTCTGTAAGGACCTATTAATGAAATCTGCTGGTGACACCAAGAAATTTTGGTCCGTTACAAAAACTCTTCTTGGAACCAGCAAAACATCCACTAGTAATGACATGTTGATAAACAACATACATTGTAATAATCTGGTGACCATAGCCAATGCACTAAACTGCCATTTTGCAGATCTATCGAGCTACTCAGCCTCCTTCCCCCTTGGTCCCCCCACCTCCAGCTCCATGGACACAGAACCCTCAATCTCTCACCCACCATTCTGGTTTTGGACCATCTCTAGAAAAGAAGTTCTAAAGCTGCTACTCTCCATCTCTGATAGCACTAGCCCTGGTGCTGATGGATTGGAACCTAAGCTACTGAAAACTGCTGCCCCTCTCATCGCCTCCCTTATAACAAAAATCTTTAACTTATCGATATGTCATGGCACGGTTCCCAACATCTGGAAGATAGCCAGAATCACTCCCATCCTTTAGAAAGGTGATCCTAAAGAAATATCTAACTATCGACCTATTGCCTTTCTCTCTGTCCTTGGCAAAATCCTTGAAAAACTAGTGGCAACCCAAACTACAGCATATCTACAGAAGCATAACTTCCTCTCAGGCTCCCAGCATGGTTTCTGCAAAGGCCACAGCACTACCACTGCCATCCTAAAACTTACAAATGACATATATGGTGCAATGGAATCTGGCTTCTTGACAGGGGCCATATTCATTGACCTAACTAAGGCGTTTGACCTGATCAACTACATCCTTCTCCTTACCAAACTCTACTCGCTTGGTTTCTCCACCGAAACAGTTGCCTGGTTCAATAGCTACCTAACCAACTGGATGCAGGCTGTAGCTTTTAACTCAGCTATGTCCAGTCTTTCTCCTGTACTTATGGGAGTTCCCCAAGGCTCCATACTCGGCCCGCTACTTTTCTCAATTTTTATAAATCACCTCCTATCGGCTGCTCCAGAATGCTCTTCCTTGCTATATGCGAATGACCTTGTCATTTATCGTAGCGGAAGTAATGTTGTGGATATTAATCACTCCCTAACTGAAGACTTCCTCAGTATTCAATCCTGCCTAAGTGAAAACTATCTTGTTCTTAATGCAAGCAAAACACACTCCATGCTTTTCGTCCCTCCAGCCAGACTCAAATCGACTCGGAACTCCTTTCAAATTTTGTGTGCAAATGGCTCCCCGGTAGTTAACACCAGCTCCTTCAAATACCTGGGCATCATCCTTGAAGAATCCCTGGACTTTAACCTCCATATCACCACCACCTGCAAATCGATCAATGCAAAAATCAGAGGTGCCTACCGTACAAGCTATGCCCTGACGCGATCTGCCAGGCTTGCTGTGGCTCAAGGCCTACTGCTTCCAGCTATGGCTTATGGCTCGGTCACATACCGAGGAGCTTCTAAGACCTCGCTCCATAGATGGGACACCACCTACAATAGCATCTGCCACTATGCCTCCGGATTGCCACGTTTCAAACATCACTGTCAGCTTTAAGCTGAAATAAAATGGCCCAGTTCTTCTGCCCACTAGCTACTAGCCTTTAGCTCCCTACTAGATGGTATAACCAGATCAGGTCTCCCCAAATCTCTCACCTCCTTGTTACAAACCCAAACCCCCTCCTGTGGTCTCCAATCCAATGACTATGCCCCTCTCTTCATCCCTAGACGCATAACCTCTATGGGTGCACGTGCTTTCTCTTACTCTGCACCCACTGGAATTCTATCCCTCAAACTATTCGTCTAGCTCCCACCCATGCCAGTTTCAAGAAACTCCACCGTGAACATCTACTGACCTCAAATCCATGTACATGCTCCCATCCACCCAAGCCCATTCCACTCCTTCCACCTTCCACCCTGTTCTTTCCTGCACTCACCTTCTTCCCTCTCATCCCTTTTTCACCCTGTCTCCCACCCCTCCTTCCCTCTCCCACTCCCTCTCTCTCGTTTCCTCTCTCTCAATATTGCGTCACACGATGGCACTTACTGTTGTTCTGCACTTTCCTGACAGCTCCAATACAGACCTGTTGACACTTGATTTGTTTATTTTTAATTTTCCTAGCTGTACTGTCTATATTGTTTAACATTGTCTAATCTCTGTATAACAATCCAGTTGACAATATTGTTTGTATCGCAGATAATCCCATTGTCTACCTCTCCCCTTGTGCTGCGTCACATTGTAATGCTCATGTATTTTTCACTTGTATGCTTCCAGGTCGTGCCTGAAAATAGACATCTCTATGTCTAGTGCACCCACCCGGTTACCAAAAGCAAATAAATAAATAAATAAATTGTGATGCCACTCAGCTGCTTGCTGGGTGGCATAATGCAGATAAAATAACAGAGTAACGCTGTCATATGAGTGGCTCTCTCCTTTCAACTAAAAAATGTTCCCACCCCACGAGCACTAAACATTGGCTGCCACAATTGAGTCCACTGCAGCCTGAGCTGTACTGGACCCAACAGTGGCACACCTCCAAAGGTCTGTTCTTGTAATAAAATGTTTGGCTGTGCATGTACGCATGCAAACATGAAAAGGACTTTTGTCCTCCACCTTAAAAGGTGACATTTCAGAATGATAAAGATAAAAATGATAATGGCCTGCGTCCTTACCTGAACATTTGTTTTCAGTTCTTGAATGTCTTAATAAATTTCTACACCACCGGAGTGTTCGCCCAGGCTCAAACACCAGTGCACTTGCAGGTGCAGCACAAAAGAAGTCTTTCTCAATGGCTACTTCTACTGCTGTTAGCCCAGACCTGGGAAAAACAATGTAGTGAGGCACTTTCAAGAAATATCTGTCTGGCTTTGGAGAAGCACTTCCAAAACTCTATGGGCTTCACAATGGCTCAGATAAAAAAACTTGTCTAACTGGTCAAAAGGACAGAACTGCATGAAACTTAATACAGTATAAGAAATTGCCTGATGAAAGTAAAACCTTGAGGAAAGATGACAATTAGATGTTTCTGGTGCAGCATTAGCTACTGCTAAGCTATTTAGATCACAACTGTAGTGAGAAAGAAATAATGTGACCTACTGGGAATTGAACACAGGATTCTGGGGACGGTAGTCTGAGAGACCTGGGTTCAGTTTCCAGTAGGTCACAGTGGGCCATATGCACAAAACAGGTAGGAGTACACAAAATCAGAGCATACCCCACCCGCGTAGCTGCGCACCCGCAGACAGGTGTGCCCATACCAGCATTCACTAATGCTAGCCACCTGTCTTCAGCTCCGCCCCCCTGGCATGTAGGATTCCACATGATGGCCGAGGGAGGAGTCACGGTCTTGGGCAGACATCCAATGGGATGCCCCTCCCAAGACTCAAGGTAGATCCCTTGCATAGTGGGGCACAGGTCCGGGGTAGTGCATGCCTACAGCAGGCACCCGGACCTGCACAGCATAGCCCTATCCCCATCCCAGCTCATGACACTCAGCACCCTCTCAGTGCACAGACAGACCCCAGCGGTAGGCACTGCTCCCATTCCGCAGAACACACCTCCACAATTCTGCTGTGCCCCAAGCCACTCCTGGCCATGCCACCTGCCACTATCCTGCACCCCCAGTGGTAGGCAATGACACCCCCCCAGCACCAACAGCACCCCTCCCAACAGCCGGTTGGAGCCAGGCACTTGGCCCTTCAGCAGCCCCGCCCACCTGTATGTCCCAGTGGGTCATGGCCACACCCGGCGGGAGGTATCTATGGGGATGTGCACCAGGTTACGCCTGGTCCCAGCTGGCACCCTGGCACCACCCTCCGCACCCATACAGCCAGCACTACACAGATTAGTGAATACTGTGTAGTGCTGGCACACCCCAGAATATCCCCAGTGCAGAGTGGTAAAGGATATTGGGTGCATTGGGGCCGCATGCCCCCCAGTTGTGCATACCATGCAGGGGGCGCAATGGGTGCGGGGTGGGTACGCGCCAATGTTATGTGGTATGTAGCCACTCTGAACCTTCATGCTTATGGCCCAATATTTCTTTCTTACTACAGTTTGTAATCTGAATTGCTTAGCAGTGGTTAATACTACACCAAAAACATCTGTCATCTTGATTGTTCCTAGTAACAGGATTTGCAAGACCAGTGAAAGACAAGCATTTGTCAATGATAAATGTTTGCTTGCAGGCATTAGCATTGGATGTGTAGGAGTTAGACAGATGCAGAATAGGAATGGCAGTGAAGTAGTGAACTGATGCCAACCCCCACCCTGCAGAGATGGACAGGCATTGGGGTGTGCCTTTGGGTTGTCGCCCATAACACTAACACCATTTCACCTCACCCTACCCTGCAGACACCAACAAGTGTTGAGGTGTGCCTTGGGGTGTTCAGGCTTTACACTCACATCATTCCATAAGGAAATACACTGAAATGGCTGCAGTATAGGAGAATGGGGTGAACTTTGGGGCCAAAGAGTCCAAGACACACCTCGATGCCTGTCACCGGCTGCAGGGTGGGGGTGGGAGTGGAATGGCGTGAGCATTACTATCGACAATCCCAAGTCACACCCCTGATGTCTGTCAGTCCCTACAGGGTAGGGCATTATGGTTGGAAACCCTAAGACCCCGGGAATTTCCTGGTATTTTCACTCCAAGTTTTCAACATGCGCTTTTTGTGACCCCACCACATGAACAGTGACGCTATCAGTTCGTTAGTCAAAAGGTGATTTTGCACAGTGACTGTGCCATTTGGTGCCACAGGTGCCAAAACACATTTTGAACAGCATGACAGCTGTACTGTTTATGAGGAGGTGTAAACAAATGGTAATGTTGAAATTCTGGAGTGAACTGGTGAAGTCATGAGCGTGGATAGAAACTGCACAACACACACCTGTAATGCAATTATTTTGGAGATTTTTTACAGCATATTTTCAACATAGGCATTTTGGGACCTCCGCTCATGAACAGTAGCACTGTGATTTTCTTAATCTGTCCCGAACATTGATTTTGCACAGCATGTGCCACAGGTGCAGGATGTGAAAAATGTCATCTGTACTGTTCATAAGGCAGTGTGCAAAAATGACAATGTTGAAAATCTAGAGTAAAATATGAAAAATTGACGAAGTTATGAGCGTGCATAGAAACTTTTTTCCTTTCTTCTTTTTCCAATTGTTTAACCAGGTGAGACACACTAAGCTGAAAGCTTGTTTACAGGCGCAACCTGGGAGCACAGGGAAGTTAAGTGACTTACTTAGGGTCACACAGTATGCAAGTGAGGGCTGTGGGATTCAAACCCAGGTCTCCAGATTTGCAGCTCAGAGCCTTAAACCACTGCACTGTACTGCACAATGCATGCTGGTGACACAGTCATTTTTGGGAATTTGTTCACCAAATTTTTAACACGGGCTTTTTGGGACCACTCCTTATAAACACTGTCACTGTGATTTTCTTAATCTGTCCGGAACATTGATTTTGCACAGCGACCATGCCATTGTGCACCAGATGTGTGAGAACACATTTTTGTCAGGATGTGAAAAATGACAGCTGTATTGTTCATAAGGAGGTGTGGAAAAATGGCAATGTTGAAAATCTGGAATGAAAATATTAAACATTCTCAAGGTTTCGGGCGTGCATGGGAACTGCGCAATGCACGCTTGTAACACAGTCATTTTTTGGAATTTGTTCACCATATTTGCAACATAGGCTTTTTGGGAGCCCTTCGTGAACAGTGACACTGTCATTGCATTAATCAGTCCCAGAAGGTGATTCCGCTGGTGACCGTGAAATCACCTTCGGGACGAATAACAATATGACGGTGACTGAGTTCATGGAGAGTTCAAAGAACCCGCACATGAAAATTAGGTGCCAAAGAAGTCTAAAAAATGGCCAAGATATCTGCCTAAGTTGAACCCCAATTTATGCCATTATACGGCTTACCAGCATATCTTCAGTTCGTGGTCGGCTCTGAAGAGTGCAGACGTGTTCCACTCCACCGAAGATCGTGGCGCCAGACCTCTGGAGATAAGTATGGGGTGGGGGTGCCAGGAGGTGGGTGTGCAGAGGGTGGGAGTGGGTTGGGGGAAGGGCTGCAACAGACAGTGAGGGACCATTTTCTTGTTTAAAGGTTAAAAAAAACTTTGTGGGAAGGTTTCTTTTTCTCAGGTACATTTGCCACACTGGGAAGGGGTCCTGGTGTGCCACATGGGTGTTTTGGAGGGGCTGGATCTGACGGGGATTGGACACCCCATCAGCAAAGAAAATTGGTCTGTGTTTGGGGGGCATGATGCTGAGGGGGATTGGGCACCCCCCCGCCAGACAAATTAAACTACAGTGACATCATGCTAATGGCGATTGGGCTCCCCATCGGCAAATGAACTGGGGAGGAGGCATGCTAACAGGGAGACTGGGCACCCCCAATGTCAGCTTTCGTGGGACTGTGAGAGGCGGATGGTGACAGCCACCACCATGTTTACTGAAATGTTACACCAGGCAAGGCACACCCTGCAATGAGGGGGTGCTCCCTCACTGCAGCAGCGAATTTCTTTCAAGTTGGTGGCATGCTTCTGAGCTGCTGTCATAGACAGTGTGCTCATTCATTGGTGCCACAGAGACAAGCCTCAAAAAGCAATGGCAGCACTGGCCACAACACTGCCACACCTCCACAACCTGCTACTCCAGCAAGCTGTCACAACATGTTTCTTGCGCATGCATGCAAGCAAACATAAAAATGTGTCCTTGAGGAAAGACATAACTAAGAACCATGCAATGATAGATTGTCTGCCCTCTCTACTACAAGCTTCAGTACTTAAGTGCCTACTGGAAAAAATGTAAGAGTTTGAGAACACACTTTGTTTTAAGAATTTTAAGTTTGTGGGTACATGAATGCCAATTTTTAAGGTATAACAAACTGGCAATATTTTTGTATATATATATATATATTTTTTTTTTTTTCAAAGTGTTTTACTACCTGATAATGACACTGATTTGCAATCAGTAAAGTTCTGAAGTCTAAAATAAATTAGTGCATACATAAAATAGAAATTAACCATTCAGTTGCAATTGCATACATCTTTTTTGACTGTGACCAGTTAAAATCCTTTATACAACAATAGCAATGACAAGCATCTTCTGTTTCCTTGGCCAATACAGATGAGATGGAGTCCAGAACACTAAGCACAAAAAGATTTAAAGGAAGTGTTGAACAGTGAATATAAAACTTGACTCAGTTTACTCCCTATCTTTCAATATGCACATTTTTAAATAAACAACCCCAGAATGTAATTTGACAAATATTTTTCTGTCTAAGCAATAAATTAATATTGATTTCCCAACTCAGCTATTGTTTAATGATATAAATAGTATGACATTTTTATTTAATTTGCCATTGTTAAACTTTTTGCCTTACTGCATTTACTCCCTCAACACACATATACACACACACACACACACACACACCATGAAAAATAGGGATGAGTGATTAATCTATAGAAGTAATGACTGATTTTTTTGCGTTCGCTTGCGCACATGCGCAAGGAACGTTTTGGGAGAGTAGCACACTTTGGAGGTGTGCCTCTCCCTTCCAATCCACTGCTCCGTTGAGCAGGCATGGTGATCCTGCACCAATGGGTCGGGAAGCTGTGTATGACTGGCAGTGGTCTTAAGCCCAAGAAAACCACACGCTGTCGCCTGAAACACCGTCATCCGCCACCCCCGCATCATCGCCCCCAAATCTTTGGTGCCATGCTGGGAGCCCACCCAGCGTGGCAAACATCCAGCGTTGTTTGCCGATGGGGTGCCCAATCCCCGTCGGCTCCACGGCCCCCCAGCCATCCTTCTGCCATGCTGGGAGCCCACCCCAGCGTGGCAAACATCCGCATTGTTTGCTGATGGGGTGCCCAATCCCCATCGGCTCCTCGGCCCCACCAGCCATCCTTCTGCCACACTGGGGTTTTTTCACCTGTAAACCAAAATGGTCCCACGCTTCTCCTAGTCCCCTCCCACAACCCGCACTCCACCCACTGCGCACCCAGTTTTCCCACACCCTCTCACCCCATTCATACCTCCGAGCTCAGCACGACGATCTTCGTGGACCGGGAACACGTCTGCAATCTTCAAAGCCAACCGCAAACTGAGGAAATGCCGGTAAGCTGTATAATGGGCTAGATAGGGGGGGTTCAACTTTATTGCATATCTCAGGCATTTTTTGGAATTTTTGCACCAAATTTTCAACATGGGGTTTTTGGGACCCCTTCTCATGAATGATGTCACTGTCATGGCATTATTCGGGCCCGAAGGGTGATTTCACAGTCACTGAACAGTCACTGCGCGAAACCACCTTTTGGGGCCAAATAACATCATGACAGTGACATCATTCATGAGAAGGGGTCCCAAAAACCCCATTTTGAAAATTTGGTGCAAAAATTCCCAAAAATGACTGTTTTACAAGCATGCATTGCGCAGTTCATACGCACGCTCGTAAGTTTGCGAATTTTCAACATTTTCGCTCCAGATTTTCAACATTGCCATTTTACCACACCTCCTTATGAGCAGTGCAGCTGTCATTTTTCACATCCTGCCCAAAACGTGTTTCCGCCCATGTAGAGCACAATGGCGCAATCGGTGTATGAAATCAATGTATGGGATGCATTAAGAAAATCAGGGTGACACTGTTCATTAGCAGAGGTCTTAAAATGGCTATGTTGAAAATTTGGTTAAAAAATTCCTAACAATGACTGTTTTACAAGCGTGCGTTGCACAGTTCATACGCACGCTCGTAAGTTTGCGAATTTTCAACATTTTCACTCCAGATTTTCAACATTGCCATTTTACCACACCTCCTTATGAGCAGTGCAGCTGTCATTTTTCACATCCTGCCCAAAACGTGTTTCCGCCCATGTAGAGCACAATGGCACAATCGGTAGTGCAAATCAATGTATGGGACGATTAAGAAAATCAGGGTGACACTGTTCATTAGCAGAGGTCTTAAAATGGCTATGTTGAAAATTTGGTGAAAAATTCCTAACAATGACTGTTTCTGACGGCGTTGCACAGTTCCTATACCTTCGTAGGTTTGCGAATTTTCAATATTTCCACTCCAGATTTTCAACATTGGCATTTTACCACACTTCCTTATGAGCAGTACAGCTGCCATTTTTCACATCCTGCCCAAAATGTGTTTCCGCCCATGTAGCGCACAATGGCGCAGTCGGTGTGTGAAATCAATGTATGGGACACATTAAGAACATCACAGTGACACTGTTCATTAGCAGAGGTCTTAAAATGGCTATGTTGAAAATTTGATGAAAAATTCTAACAATGACTGTTTTACGAGCATGCGTTGTGCAGTTCCTACGCACGCTCGTACGTTTGCGAATTTTCAATATTTGCACTCCAGATTTTCAACATTGCCATTTTACCACACCTCCCCATGAGCAGTACAGCTGTCATTTTTCACATCCTGCCCAAAATGTGTTTCCGCCCATGTGGCGCACGATGGCGCAGTCGGTGTGTGAACTCAGTGTATGGGACACATTAAGAAAATCACATGTCACTGTTCATGAGCAGAGATCTTAAAATGGCTATGTTGAAAATTTGGTGAACAAATTCCTAAAAATAACTGTTTTACGAGCGTGTGTTGTGCAGTTCCTACGCACGCTTGTAAGTTTGCGAATTTTCAATATTTTCACTCCAGATTTTCAACATTGCCATTTTACCACACCTCCTTATGAGCAGTACAGCTGTCATTTTTCACATCCTGCCCAAAACATGTTTCCACCCATGTAGTGCACAATGGCGCAGTCAGTGCGAAATCAATGTATGGGACACAGTAAGAAAATCACAGTGACACTGTTCATTGGCAGAGCTTTAAAATGCCAATGTTGAAAATGTATTGAAAAAATTCCTAGCGGCTGTTTCTGACGTCGTTGCGCAGTTCTACGCGCTCGTAGGTTTGCAATTTTCAATATTTCCACCAGATTTTCAACATTGGCATTTTACCACACTTCCTTATGAGCAGTACAGCTGCCATTTTCACATCCTGCCCAAAATGTGTTTCCACCTATGTAATGCACAATGGGGGTAACAAAAGGTCATGCTGAAAATTTATTGTGCAAATACCAGCAGTCGCACAGGGCATTAGGGTAAAGCACCATATGTGCCAAACACCACTGCAAATACCTGCAAGCGAACCTTCGGCATTGACAAATGCTTGTTTTATCTTGCCCCCTCCTATTTTTGGTACTGACCATCCTAAACTATAGGACACAGATTTTCATTTAATTTATCTTTTTTTTGGATAATTACTTGATTATTTATTTAGTTTATTTAGTTTTTAGTTACCGGGTAAGTGCGCTAGCCAAAATTGACCATTTTTCAGGCATGACCCGGGACAGTAAAACAAGCATATACAAACAGTTAGCAATTCATGGGAGCAATTTCAAGTACATAAAGAGGAGGATTACATTCAATATCAACAAATATTACAAAGGAATAACATTACGTAAGAGCTAAACAATAATTATATAAATGACCAGAAACAGAATTAGGCAAAACAATGTAACAAAGGCAGGAAAGTAAAAAATAAAACAGGGTTAGAAAGGAGAAGTTGTATTGATTACAAATATTCATGTCTACAGTAACATTCGAGGAGTAAAGAGTAAATTATGAAGTGAAGAAGTGAGAGTGAAGAGAGGACCAGAGAAGGCAAGTAGAACCTGAGTAGAAACAGAGGGACTGAGTTAGGCATGACTTGAGGAAACTAGGTCAGGGCAGAAGGTAGAAGGATAGGGCAGGTTAAAGGGAAAGGGAAAAAAAACATTCGGTAGGGAGTACAGAGAAACAAAGCAGGATATAGGAAAAAAAGGGAAAAGACAGGGATCAGGGTAGTCAGGTGTGGTCAAAACAATTGCAGGTGTCGATCAGAGATAATTATCACCTCAGCTCACGTTTGAAGCAGAAATGAGACTTTGTCAGCAGTATGTGCAGGGGAAGTGAATTCCAGAGCTGAGGGGCAGTATGCTGGAAAGCAGCAGCACCTTTGAGCATACAACACCTGGATATATGAAGTAGAGATTTATTAGCAGACTGCAGAGCATGGTAGGAGTTTGGGGGGACAAGCAATGTAGCAAGTGAAGATGGGGTATTTTGTCGAAGAATAGAATCAACGTGTGAGCCCAAAGCAAATTTCCTGTGAGCCGAGGGAGAGAGTCATTTTAAGTCCTTGTAGAGTTGGCAGTGGTGCATGAGGCAAGGAGATGAAGAGGCATAGATCGAGCCAAGAAGCATGGCCTTTGTTTTTTTTGTGTTCAGTGCCAGCTTATGGTCACACAGCCAGTGCTGGATGTTTGTGAGATCAGTAGACAAGGATACACTGAGCTGATACACCCTACATTGAAGGAGCAGAGTAGAAGACCAGATCATCAGCATACAGAATCAATGAACATGATTTGAATGCATCTGTAATATTGTCTATGTAAAGTGAAAAAAGCAGTGGACACAAAATAAAGTAAAGTAAAAAATGTATTTACATAAAGCGCCCTTCCTGAGCTCCGGGCATTTTTACAGTATTCCATACAGCAACAGTACAATACAGTTTAAAATCAGTAAAACTAATAACAAAAACAGTACTAACAATTCACCAAGTCTCTGAGAATGCCTGGTTAAATAGGGAAGCTTTCAAAGATTTTTTAAAGCCTTCTACGGTCAGGCTATCTTGTATCTGGTGAGGTACAGAATTCCACAGGGTAGATGCCATAAAGGCAAATGATCTTCCTCCAGATGTTTTAGGGATACTCTGGGAATCTCTATCAATCCCTCATCAGAGGATCAGAGTGAGCAAGAGGGGCAGTAAGACAACAGGAGTTCTTTCAGGTAGTGAGGTCCCAAGTCGTGTAGGGCATTATACGTCAGCAATGCGACCTTGAAGGTAAACCACCACTGTATAGGCAGCCAGTGCAGTTCATGCAGCACAGGTGTTATATGACTGGATCAAGAGATTCCAGTCAACAAACTGGCCGTCGAGTTCTGCACAAGCTGCAAGCTTTGGATATCCACCCCCGGCAGCCCTAGATAGAGGGCATTGCAGTAATCAAAATGACTGGTAACAAAGGCGTGGACCAAGGTAGGAAGATCTTCAGGTGGGACCAGGTGCTTCACCAGGGCTATATTCTTTAGATGGAAAAAGGAAGACTTGACTACAGCTAACACCTGCCCCTTCAGGGTCAGGCCCTCATCAAATAGCACACCCAGGTTACGCACCTGGCCAGAGGCCATAAGATAGATCCCTGGGGCACCGCAATATTGATGGTGGTGTTTCCAGATAGGGAGGAGTTGTATTTCACCATTTGGGACCTATTAAACAGGTAGCTCCTAAACCATTCGACAACAGGGGATAAGAAACTGAATTTTATAAGCACGGTAAGAAGCAGTGGGTGAGTAACAAGATCAAAAGCCTTCATAAGATCAATAAACACAGCACCATGGCAGTAAGTAGACCTCCATCCATGTTTGAGAGAATATCAGTTATGAGTTTAAGGAGAGCTGTTGATGTGCTGTGTCCTTTCCTGAAACCATGCTGTGTTTCAGAGAGAAGGTTGTAATTGGTTAGATGGGCAGCTGTTTGTGAGGCAACAAGTTTCTCCAATATTTTACTCAGGACCCAGAGAATGGCAATAGGCCTGTAATTTGTGATATCCTTCATGTCACCCTTCTTCAAAACTGGTGTAATTCGAGCAATTTTCCATATTTCAGGAACCTTGCTGTCACAGAGAGACAGCGTATAAATTTTAGCTAGCGGCGAGGCTATAAGGGGAGTGGCAAGCTTAAGGAGTCATGGTTCAAGGGAGTCAGAGCCCATGCTAGTGTTGTCTGAAATGGATTTTAGTAATACCAGAACATTTTGACTTGTGATGGCCTTGAAATAGAAAGGCAGAGAGTTTGTAAGCTTATTAGGTACATCAGTAGCGGTGTTTAACTGATCAGTAGTAAGGGTTGGAGGGCGTATAGTTGACTGCTGGAAGAGGGAGGTGTACTGTGTTAAATCTGAGAACATGTGGTTAAAGGAGTTTGCTGTTGTGTCAGGGTTATTACAATGTACTCCATTCAATATCATATCGCCTGACATCAGATTGGGAAGCACTCAGAAAAGTCTTTATATGTGCCCAGAATTTCCTTGGGTCACCAGCAGAGCTTACGAGAATGTTCTTGCAGTAATTACTCTTAGCTGTCCTGATCATCTTTCTACTAGAGTTCCTAAGAGCTCTATAGGTATTGAAATCAGAGAGAAGTCCAGTATGCTTGTAGCACTTCCAGCATTTATCGCTGAGACGCAGGTTTGCAAGCAGGTCTTTGTTGAGCCACCTGGTTGGTTGACCTCTAACATGCCTGGTAACCTTAGGGACATGCTTCTGCTGGACAGCAAGTAATTCACTGAGAAATATTTGTAGGGCAACATCAACATCCGTAGAGATAAGAATCGCAGTCCAGTCAATTTTAGAAACATCTGATAGAAATTCATTCACTTCCAGCTTAGCAAAGTCAGTGAATGTAACAAAACGCAAAGGAGGTGCACCTGCTGACCAAATACAAAAAGTAGGAGAGTTGTCAGATAACGAATCAGCTAATAAGCCTGATACATATACGTGCTCCAATCGATTTACCAGTACCCAGTCAATTAGAGTTTACGATTGCTGTAATGGGGTGCTACAAGTAGGCTCTGTTAACAGCTGGTGAAAGTTATAGCTGAGCACCAGAGATTGTACAGACCCAGGGACTGCTCCAAACCAGTTCAGGTTCAGATCACTCAAGATTATCACTTTGTTACTATTTGCAATTTGACTTGTTTGATTTAGAAAGCTTTGCAGGCCATCTATGCCACCAGTAGGGGGGTTGTAGACGCAGCTGATATGGAGTTTTTTTGTTGCAAGTGCAAGGATGACATGCAAGGATTCACAACCAGCTGTGAGGACAGTGGTAGGAATAGTCACAACATTTAGGTGGCTTTTGAAGAATATCGCAACTCCGCCGCCACATTTTGAGGACATTCTATCTTTACACAACAGGAAGTAACCATCCAGGGAGCAAAATGAGTCTGGTATTCCTTGCTTGAGCCAAGTTTCAATGAAGCATAAAATGTCCTGTTTATAAACTTGTACCCAGGCCTCAAGATCCACATGATGACAGGTTAGACTTCTGATGTTCATGTGAGCAATAAATAGCCCCTTGCTAGTGACCCTAGCTATATCGGTTGTGGAGAAATGAACCGATGGTCCAAGATTAAGTTCTATATTCCCAGAGAGAAGGATGGTGAGGAGGGCTAGGAACCAAGATCTAGTGCTGTGAAGAATAAAAGAAAATTTCTGCAAGACCAATCTCCTACTGATAGCAGAGAAGACATGATAGGTGCAGCCCTTATGGAGGAGAAGGTCATGCCACCCTGACAGAGGGCAGTGCTCAGCGATAGTATTTGAAAAATGAAAATTAAAGAAGTCTGATGGAATGTCATGGGATCTGTAGTTACAAGGGGTAAGCAGAGTCAACGCATTTATGAAGAGTAGCAGGGAGATTGAGAGAAACAACACTCCATAGCAGAGAACTGCCATACTTGAAAGGGGTTTAGAATTGAAACTTCCAGGAAGAAATGTAAATTCCTGCTTGGGAACAACATTTGCATTACCAGCCCTGGTAGTCAGGATATGCCTCAGAAAACCCTGACAGAGCAGAGCAAAAGAGACCTCAGAAAACCCTGAAACAATAGGAAAGACTGATACTGACTGAAAATTAGAACAGAAGGATAGGGAGAGGAACGAGACCAGAGCCCAAAGCCAAAACCACGCTTGCTGGCCTCATGCAGGAAGAGCAATAACTAGATGAAACCTCACAAGTACTAC
Source organism: Neoceratodus forsteri (assembly GCA_016271365.2). NCBI lineage: Eukaryota > Metazoa > Chordata > Ceratodontiformes > Ceratodontidae > Neoceratodus > Neoceratodus forsteri. Next base: position 639,463,506 of record CM057454.1, read on the forward strand.
ATAGTATGTCAGTAACACTACACAAAGGTATGACAGTGGGACCCTGGCTAGATAAAGCAGAGAGTAGTTCAGAAAAATAAAGCAAACCAGATCAAACAGAGAGTTTCCTGATGAGACTTCTGGCAAAAAACCTTTGCAGAATGTCTGTAAGCTCAGGGTATCATTGAAAGTAAACCAGGAACACTGAAAATATGAACACTGAAACCCTATCAGGTTGTGTTTAAGATAGGATTAGGAAGTCATGGGCTTATGAGCAAGCAAGAGAATGGAAAACACCCTAGTGGTTGGCCAGTATAAGCAGCCAATGGGAAAATGGGCACTTAGGCACACAACAGGCTATAAATTAAAGGGTCAACCCTGGGTGAGTGAGGTTGGGGGAGGGTGGGGAGCCGGCACACAGCCCTGGCAGGAAAAGACCTGTTCGACTTTTGTTTCGGCTGTGTATTCACCGCGCAGCTCAGGGACCTCGTGGAGCAGGGAGTGCTTCAAGCTGTGTCGGGTTTCAGAATCCGGCGGTTCCTTCTACGAACCATAAGTTCAGAGGAACAAGCACTGGCGGCAGTCAGTGGCAGGGAGAGAACCACGCAGGTCAGCTTCAAGCAAGACCACGGCTCTCGTGTCGTGGCCGGCAAGAGCTGAAAAGGCGTCCAAGTTTGAGGTTCATTCCCCGGTGGGCTAATGGTGGACCTGGAGGGAAGAGTAAGGAGAGGATTATATAGCAACCAGAGTGGGGGGGTTATCAGAAAACAAAGAAACAGGGCAGGGCAGTCACGTAGGTTAACAGAAAACAAAGAAACAGAGCAGGGCAGTCATGTAGTTTGGCGGGTTTACAGAGAAGTGGGGAGAACAAAGAAACAGGGCAGACCCGGAGTTTAGAGGGGAGTGTAAAGGGAGGGAGAGCTGAGAGTAGAAGAAAATGGAAATTAGGTCAGTAGAACAGCGCACGAGTCTAGCACTCTAAGCTTTCTGATTTTAAAACCGGCTGGTAATATGAGTAATAACAGTAATTACAGGAGGCAACACTAGCACTCTAAGCTTTCCGGTTATAAAACCAGCTGGTAACTAGAGTAAAAGCAGCAAACTTAACAAACAGCTGGCTTCAGCATTATATGGCTAACAAGAAGGAGACTAGTCTCTACAAACTATAACTTTCTCTGCAGGCTTAAACATTTTTACCTTTTAGCCGAAAAAGGGCTGTAATCACTTTTACCATATAAAACAGGCTCAATAAATGTTTTACTTCCTCCACGAAAGGGCTAAAATCACTATAGAATGTTTCTCTATAAACAGGCTTCTTAGCTTAATAGATGTATGCTTGAATGAAACAGTCGTCTGAGCAGTGTGGGGAAACTGACCACAGTCCTCACTTTGCAGAGCCAGAAGGAGCCAGTCCCAGAAAAAATTCTGAAGTCCCAGGGGAAAAGGCTCCAACTCCATGGCATATACTGGCAAAGGGATTCAAAGCAAGAGACCAATCAGTGAAGATCCCAGAGGCCAGAGTCCACCCATCAAAGAGAAGGCACCAAGTTTTGAAAAAACAAGAGGTGCCAGAGATTCTCCACGTACCTGTTCGGCTTTTGTTTCGGCTGTGTCTTCACCACACGCAGCTTAGGGAGCTCGTGGGGCAGGGAGCACCTCAAGCTGTGTCAGGTTCCAGAATCCAGTGGTTCCTTCTATGAACCGTAAGTTTGGAGGAACAATTATTGGTGGCAGTCAGTGGCAGGGAGAGAGAGCCACACAGGTTGGCTTCAGGCAAGACCACGGCTCTAGAGTCAGGGCCAGCGAGAGCTGAAAAGGTGCCCAAGTCTGAGGTACAAGCCCCGGGGGGCTAACAGTGGACCTGGAGGGAAGAGTAAGGAGAGGGGATTATATAGCAGCCAGAGTGGGAGGGGGTTATCATGTTGGTTAACAGAAAACAAAGAAACAGGGGAGGGCAGTCATGTAGTTTGGGGGGAGTGTACAGAAATGGGGGAGAATAAAGAAACAGGGCAGACTCGGTGTTTAGAGGGGAGTGCAAAGGGAGAAAGAGCTGTTACTACTTCCTTTGTAACTAATCAGTATGTTGTAATAAAGTTTCAAAACATTTAGCATAGATCAACTGTACAAAGATGATTAGGAGGCTAAAAAACATGCTGTATGAAAATTGGCTGGAGCACCAGGGTTGTTCTCCCAAGAAAAAAAGAAGACCACAGGCATTATGATTGATGTATTAAAAATTATGAATGAGTATACAAATGTAGACCAGGGGCTGGATTTTCAGAGCCCCTGAAATTCCTGCAACTGTCAGGGGGAAAAAAACTGGCACAAGTGGGTTGCCACTTGCATAGTTGCAGTTTTCCCTGAAGCTGTGGTATTCTGAAAGAAGGAGGTGGTTTGTGACCAGCTCCCTAATTTGTGACAGCTTGCAGCCAATTTTTCACTGCAGTTGTGTAATGATATGCCTAGTAGAATCAGGTATACCATCTCCCACAGCGGCATGCACTGAAAATATGAAAGCCCACAGGTGCGGAGACTGTCAATCCTGTGGCTAGATTTTCAGCCCTCCTGGGACTAAGCACCACTCCACAGTGGCTGGTACAGACTGAAATCTCCTACTTTGTGCCAACTCACATGATGGGGCATGACACACACCAAGTTGAATCAATGTACAGTTATGTCTTTGAATTTCACCAATCAAAGTGCAGGATTTCTCTGTGCCATTTCATGAACATACGAACATAAAAATATGCCTGCAGAAACAGGCCATTTCAGTCTATTGACTCTGCTCGAGTGTGCAGCTCTCAGCTGATTTTACTGGAGCTGGTCTCCCTTCCCTTATCCCCATGGAGTTATCATCCCTCATCCTCTTTTCCCCCTACCCATTATCACACATGTTATGATTCTCCCTTTCACTCTGTTCCACCATCTTTTAAAGCTGCCCACCATCCTCTCAAGTAAACCACCTCCCCCAGCAGTTTGTCCCATTTGGACACCACTTCTTCCATGAAAAAGTGCCTCCTCATTTCCGTTTTGAATCTTCCCCCAGTAATTTTAAACTATGCCCCCTAGTGAACCTATTCTTCCTCAACTTGAATATGCCCTCCATACTAACCGTGTTCATACCTTTAAGGTACTTGAAGGTTTCAATCATGTTTCTCTTCTCTCTTCTTTTATAAGCTTTTTCAAACTTCCTAATGAGATATTAGGGGTTTATTAAAGTTTCTGTATTTCAAGTGGATTAGTGTGCTGTCTTCAGTTCCTGACTAGATTCATCACCTATGTGTTATGCAACTTCTATGATATGTATATAACATTTTATGTTCCATGGGTTGCTGCTCGAACCTGCTGCTGTTGAATTAGATGCTGACTAGCATAATTTTAAAGTATCATGTTTCACTGCATACATAGTTATCTGTCTATCCATTTATTTGAAAGTTTTGACCTGAAAAAGCACACCATGTTCTGTGTGTATGTGTGTGTTGGAGGGAGGAGGTTACATGGACCTATTTTGGTGAGTGCTGACCATGAGACCAGGGAAAATCCCATACTCTGGCAGCAGAAGACGCTGTAGCACTACAGCAGAGATGGAGGACTCCAGTTCAGGTTTGGCCGTGGTAGAGGAAGGATGCGTAGTGGCAGCTCCTGACCGAGTGTTGGAACTGGCAGTGGATTCGGACCAGGGAGCAGAAGCTCTAAGACAGCAGGTGGAAGCTGGAATTATGGATGCACAAGTAGAAGAGAAGACTGGTTTGGATGAAGAACATCTTTTGCAGTTGCAACTGGAGAAAAAGAAAAAATATTTAATGGAAATGTTGATGGCTGCAGAAAGTGATTTTCGAATTAGCAAGCTGAAGTTGGTAGAGGAATGAAATAAACAGAAAAGATCGGCTGTGAGCCCTATACAGGAAGGCAATAAATGTTTGCCTTTAGCTTTGAATTTAGGCCAGGTACTGGGAACTTTTATGGCACCAGAGGAGATACCTGTGTCTCAGCAGTTGGAAGATGGGGAAGTGGACTTTAGTAGCACCTCCACTGAAAGGACCCCAGGAGGGGCTCTATGAGATGTAGGCTGGATTCTTAAAAATGACATTTAGGTATCTGATACAACCATTCCAATTCCAGAAGCGAATGATGATGGGCAAACACCGGTTACTGAATCCGACCCGGTGCCTCCTATTCAGATCACGAATGAGCTTTTGATGAATGCTAAGTCCTCGATATTGGTTGCTGCTTCTGCGTGAAGTGCAGGTGAGGCTGTAGATTTGGAAACTGTGCCAGACGCTATTCCTATGACTCAATAGTGTTGTGCAACGAGAGGAGATGGATTATGTCAGAATCTTCGGCGGGGTGTATTCTGCTGAGTAGTGCTGCAGAAAGCCCGATGGAAGATATTTCAGATACTTCAGATATGACGTATGTAACTTCTCCAAAAAATCTTCAGGATGAAGAGGAAAAAGGAGAGAAAGGCCCAAGAGTTGGAAAACAGGGCCATCAATCCTATGCTGGTCTTTTTCGTAAGCCATCCGAAGCGGCCAAGAGACGATACTTGGTTCATCTCAGATATAAGGGACATGCTCCTGTGGTCCCTGACAGAATATGGGTGGGTAAATCTTTAATTATAGATTCATTGGGAGTCTCTCCCACTGAAGTATATGCCTTTATACATGCCCCAGGGGATAATACATATGATGTTAGTTTTTGCACAATGGCGTCCCTAGATAAATTCTGGCGTTTATATTATGTACTTAAAGACACTGACATTTGGAAGGAGTTTCTTGCAATCCCTATTACAAAGCCCACTATCAAGACAGTAACACTTCTCTTCTGTAATGAAGGAGTGAATATTAGTAATATTATATTTTGGTTGGAGAAACTATGTACTGTTTTTGATCACCCCAAGCCCATTATGGATGACAATGGATTTTGGACTTGGGGGTGGACTATCTGGGTTCAGTTGACTCAAACTGAATCTGGTATACAACATTTGCTGAGTTCATTTTTCTTGGGAAGGGATAGAGGAATTTTGTTTTATGTTGGTCAACCGAAAAGTTGTTATAAGTGTGGTTCCTTGTCTCAGTTGAGTAATGAATGTGACCAAATTAAATGTTTTCATTGTGTGGTATTAGGCCATTTGGCAGCTGTTTGTAGGGCACTCTGCTATGTAATCTATGTGGTGACAATGATCATTCATTTGCTGACTGCCCTTGGGCTGAACGTAATTTAGATGATGCTTCTGATCATGATTTTTTTTTTGTCACAAGCTATACACCCCTTTAGCCCCCCCAAGAGACAGTTCTATCTGGTAGAAGGAGAGGTAGAGGTAGGGGAGGGAGTTTAGGGGGGAGAACTCGGGTTCTGTCACCTAGGAGACAAATTTCCTTGGTTCCATCCCCAATAACCCCCCAGGAGGAGTCACCAGTTACGATAGAAGTCCCTCAGCCTATGATACAGCCAGCAGACTAGGAAACCCCTTTTGTGACACCTCAGAGCTCCCCACCACGTAGAGAAACTAATTTAGCCTTGCTTGCTCGTGACCAGGTTTCAAGTGGGGTACTTTTGGCCCATAGTTCTGGTCAACTTGATGAAGAGCTAGTAGTTGTAACAGAGGAGCAGTCTCCTTCTTTTCCCTTTCTTAACCCCATTGAGAGTGTAACCGTAGGAAGTGATGGGGTTCCTTTATCTCCATTACCCCTTAGTAATCGATTTGAGGCTTTTTCAACATGAGGTGATCAGGTGGAGTTAGAGCACCCAATGGAGATAGAAATTAGTAGTTCTGCAAACCCTGGGCCAGATGAAACAGAACCCTCCTCTGGGAATGTAATTCTCCATTCTGGTAACTTAAAATCCCGAAAACCACAGAAGGGTGTAACGCGGTCTAGTGGTAAAATTCTTAAACCTCCTCCCTAAGCCTGCACATTTAAAAGTGGCTAGTTTAAACATTAATAGTATTAAGTCTACAGTAAAATGAATAGCAACTTTAGGAGTTCTACAACATTTTGACTATGATGTTTATTTTTTGCAAGACACCAGATTACATTCTACGGGTGAAATTGATCAAGCTTCAAGTGATTGGAAATGGGGTAATTCTTATTGATCCATGGGACTAGATGCTTGCTGTGGAGTAGGGTTTTGCTTTACTACACCTAGATTAAAAGTTTTTCAAATAGTTGATATAGAAACAGGATGAGCCTTATTGTTAGATGTAATGATTAATTCAGTTTATTCTAGATTAATATATATGGACCTCAAACCAAAGCTTTGCGTATTGAATTACTGCAGAAGATTCAACCTTTTTTACATAATAGTAGGCAAATAATTTGGGGGGTGATTTTAATATTAATTTACAGGAATGGGCAGTAAGGGGAAAACAATTTTGTGGCAAAATGATGCTGAATTCTATTGTTCAAATAGCAGGGTTGCAAGATGCTCATTTAGGTAAGAAGGGTTGAGCAAAACCTACTTTTTACAAGGGACGACTTTCCTCTCGTATAGATTTTCTTTTTGTTAAAAAGGATTTGCCATTGGGAACTGTAGTGACTGTACCAGTAGAAATATCAACCATAGCTTAATTGGCTTGCATATAGCAGTACCCCTACGACGGGTTGCGGGAAGGGTTGTTGGAGACTAAATACTTCAATTTTATGGGAAGAGGAGGTAGTACAGCAATTGAAAGCAATAGTTATAGATAAATGTACTACCATTGCCCTTTATGAGAACATTGGTCATTGGTGGGAAGCCTTTAAGTACTGTGTGATGAGCTTTTTCAAAGTTTATGGTAGTTCACGGAAAGTGTCTGCATATGAGAAATATTTGGGATTTAGAAAGGAATTTGAGGAGCTTCTTTCATGTCAGTGTAAAGGGGATGAGGATTTGGCAACTGAGATTGGGACAGTACGAGAAAAAATGATACAGTTTCAATATAATAGATTGTGTTCCTTGAATAGGGAACAGCATTTTGGTATTCAAGGTAAAGCTGGTCAGGTGAATCCATATTTAGCTAGCCAGGTAAGGAGGGAAAAGAAAGTTATTTCTTCTTTGCTTACTTCTCGTGGTGATGAAGTTTGGGATAATACTGATATTATGAGAGTTTTAGAGGACCTTGTAGAGCAGGTTTTTGGGAAATCAGCAGAGAATTTTGAATTTTCATCATTAATATTGAGAGCTGCAGATCCTCCAAAATTAGACCCAAATTCAGCTGCTGCGATGGTGACCCCCTTTATTATGGAGGAAATGGAAAAGGTGATCCATAGTTTTAAGAAAGATACCTCTCCTGGTTCAGATGGCCTCCCAGGAGAATTTTATCAGTTACTTTGGTCACTTAAGCCACAAGTTTTGTTACAGATATTTTTTTTTGTATGAACATTATTTGCCTACACAAATGTATGAAGGAATATTGATTTTTCTCTTTAAATCTGGGGTGCGTTCTAATATATGCAATTGGAGACCAATCACATTGTTGAATGTAGATTTAAAATTGTTTGCAAAAACTTTTAGGGAATCGCTTAACCTTGGTCATGGCCGATTAAATAATCCCCACTCAATTTTGTTCTGTATCTGGGAGACGAATGACTGACTCTTTACTTTTACTTAGAGAATTAACAGAGAGAGAGAGAGAGGTACAAGTTGGTGGAGACCAACTAATGTCTGGCTATATCATTAGTTTAGATCAGGCAAAAGCCTTTGACAAGGTATCCCATTCTTATTTATGGGAGTGCCTTAGATCTTATGGAATTCCTCCTCAATTTGTACAGTGGCTTCAACTGTGTTGTGATCTTGCATATGTAAGACCTTATGAGAATGTGTGGTTGGGGAGAAAACTTAGGATTCTTACAGTGGTTAGACAAGGGTGTCCACTGAGTCCCCTGTTGTATGTATTCTCGATAGATCTGGTGTTGCAGATATTGCAAAAATCCCCTCGAATTTGTGGTTTAGGAGATGATGGCTCTCAACTTTATAAGGTTATAGCTTATGCCGATGACTTATGTTTAGTGTTAAAGGATGGGAGATCTCTTACTCTTGCCTGTAATTTAATTCAAGAGTTAGGTAAAGTTACGGGAGCAAGTATTAACACTCAGAAGAAAAAATGTTTAAGTTTACAAGGATTTCCATCCTTGTCTGAGCCTTTCAGGAATTTTCTTGTAGCTATGTCACCATGTCAGTTTTGGGGAATTTATTATGGAGGAGAAGATATGACAGGTTACAACTGGGAAAGGGCCTTGCAAGTGGGTATGGCTAAAGTTGCCCAATGGAATTGATGGAAGGTTTAAAAGAAAAAAGTGAGTCTATTATATTAAAACTTTTTTGGTTCCAGTTTTTTATTTGTTAGTATGATTTTTTCATTACCTAAACGATTAGAATCGAAAATATTAGGATGTTTTTATTTAGTTGTTTTTGGGGTAGCAGGCTTAATCCAGTTAAAAGGAATGTGCTATATAAGGGAATTCAGGAAGGAGATGCAGGCATGTTGAATCCAATTTTGTTTTTTTTTACATTATTTTTATATAATAATATTTTATCTATGATGAAAGGGTGTTCACAACTTTGGGGGGAAAGGGGTATGTTAAATTACAGGGGGTAATGGGAGAGTGGAAGAAGAATGCATTTCTACATAAAAATTAGCATAAACCACAGTTGGGGCAACAGTGGGAAGGGTTTTTTTGATAAAATAAAAGGTTGGAATATCAGTTATGAGTCAGTACATAGACTTTCCCGGAAAGCTCTTTATCTGGAGGTACAGAGGAACTGGTTTCAAGAACAACCCTTTGACGGTTTTTCGTCAGGCATCAGGAACAGATTTTAAATATATTTTGGATAATAGATAGATAATAGATGGATAAAATGTGAGATATGGCTTGGTTGGGAATCCATGGAAGGATAAATGTTAAGGGGAATCAAAAACACAAGTTCTTACAAGAGAGATATTGCCCTAGAGCTACATGTGTGTCCATAATAGAAACTATGGACCATTTGTATTTTCAGTGTTCATACGCAGTTCAGTTTTGGGACGTGGTTAAAAACCGATGCATATCAGCAACTTTTATACCACCTGATTGTAATTTATTGTACTATGGGGTGATTCCCCCCAGGTTGATGCATTTGCACCATAGTACCCTTCAGATGGTAATGGTACATTTTTTTATATTGGCTTTGGATAAGCAGATGTAGATTTACTTTACAGCAATTGTCTATTTTAGTTTTATATCTGTTTTTTATTCTTAATACAAATCTCAGAAGACTGAAAACTATAGAGAAACTTGATTATAGATTTGGAAATGGGATCAATGGTGGAGATATTTTGATTATATTTAAGAAAATGTACTGTGTTTAGGAAATCTCCTAGGAATTTGAGTGAAAAAATAGGAGGAGGGACATTGTTAATATTATTATGATAGTGATTAGTTAAATGGGTTATTTACCTGAGGTATTGAATTTGTTTAAGGTGCTATAATTCTTGTTTGGGTTTTCCTTCTTTAAATGGATTCTTTTTTTTTTTTGTTCGGCATGATAGCATGAATTAATAATTTGTGTTGTTGAATTTTCCCTACATTTCTGAGTTTGTATGAAGTAGTATTGTCTTGTATATAATTTGGTTTGATTTCAATAAAAATGTCCCTACTCTTATAGTGGGAGGGATGGGTGAGTCATAATGTTTTTCTTCTGTTTTAGGGTAATTGTATGAATTAATATTTATTTTTGTTTTTGTATCTTTCTTTTGTATGATTATATGATGGAATACTGACTTATATACATGTGTTTTGATTTTGTTTTGATTTCAATAAAAAAAATTCCCCAACTCTGCTGTCGGGCGAACCCTTGGCCATCTACTTGCTAAGATGGATGCTGTCCAGGCTGGTGGAGGAGCTGGCAGAGAAGAAGTTGGTGCAGCAGTTACTATTCTTGATCCTGAACTTGTTTCTGTTCCCATTGTACAACCGGGTGTTTTGGATTTTATTGATTTACAACAGACTGCAGAAGGCTTGGAGCATTTAGTTTCTAAAAAACTTTGCCTGGGACTGCTCAGATGTGTCCCTCCAACACTGACCTTTCTGATGAACAACTTAAGAAGATATTCCTTAGGCATCGCACTTTCTTACTGAATCTTGTTCAGGAGGATGCAGATATCCAGGATTCTATTCCAGTGGCCGAATTTTCTGCAGTTCAATCCCCGGTTGGTGACTTTTCTTCCCCATCTCAATGACCTTAGGACTCTGGTTCAAGACCGCTGGTAGAACCTAAATGTTCGTGGTCTTCGGATGCTGCTTTGATGGCAGCAGGTTGGAAGCCAGTTCAAGACAGCATGTGATGGACTTCTCCAGGACCAGTTGCTGGTTCGGATATTATTTCTTCAGCTCAGAACCCTATTCCTTTGGATTTTCCTACTGTACCTCATTCTACTTCATCTCAGGAACCTTTGAGTTCTTTTTCGCATCAACCAATCAGCAGTTCTCTTGTTGACCAGCATCATGGCGGTCAGGATCACCACATGGGCCCCAACGAGTCAACTTCTGCAGCTCATATGGACGCTGTACTTCCTGAACCAGGTAGACACTCTGAAAACTTCAAGATAAGCAACTTGTTTAAGGTGGGGGGGGAGCCGGCTCAGAGGTGCAATGCTGTCTACCTCAAATTTGTGGGTGATACAGCTCTAGCTCCTTCCCACTGGACTGTCTTACATAATATGCTTAAGGACTGTCTTGAGATCAGTCTTACAGAACTGTTTGTCTTTATTCATATTAAGGAGAAGCTGGTATATGACATAAGCTTTAAAAACAAGAGTATTGAATTTTAGAAAGGCTGACTTTGGGAAAATGAGAGGGTGCCTCCGAAAAGCACTAACAAATGGGCCAGAAGAAGGGGTGCAGGAACAGTGGGGAATAATCAAAACAGCCATTGCAGAGGCAACAAGCCTTTGTGTGAAGCAAATCAACAAAAAAATGAAGGAAAAAAACACTATGGTTCTCAAAAGAGGTGGTAGGGATGGTTAAGGAGAAAAGGATAGCATTCAGGAAATAGAAGTAAATACAGTAGGAGCAGGACAGAGAACTTTATCAGTTAAAGCAGAAGGAGGCAGGGAAGGCAGTTAGAATAGCAAAGGCACAAACTGAAGAAAAGATAGCCAACTCTGTTAAGAAGGGGGATAAAACCTTTTATAGGTACAATAGGTACATTAGGGAGTGAAGAAAGAGCAAGGGAGGAATACAGAAACTTAAAGGGGTGGGATTGTGGGCAGAGGGTGACAGTGAAAAAGCAGGAATACTGAATGAATATTTCTGCTTAGTATTCACAACTGAAGAGGAGGGGGGAGGTACCTAAACCAAACAAGAGAGAAACTCTGAATAAGGGGGTCCATACCAGTCCATTCACAGAAGAAAGCATTTTGAAAGAACTCTTGAAGCTGAGGGTGGACAAAGCAATAGGGCCTGATGGGATTCACCCAAGAATTCTAAAATAACTAAGTAACTAAATAACTAGTAACACCACTGACTACTTTCTTTAATAAATCAGGGGAGGATGGGGTGGTACCTGAGGACTGGAGGAGGACAAATGTTTGATTCTACTTCACAAAAGTGGGAGCAGGGCAGAGGCAGGAAACTAAAGATTAGTTAGTTTGACTTCAGTGGTAGGGAAAATGATGGAATCACTTCTGAAGGAAAGAATTGTTGAGCACCTAGAGGCCAGTGGGGCACAGAACCCAAGGCAGCATGGTTTCACAGCAGGAAGGTCATGTCAGATGAACCTAATAGATTTCTTTGACTGGGTGACCAAAGCAGTAGACCAGGGAGGGGCTGTGGATATGGCCTACCTAGATTTTAGCAAGGCATTTGACACAGTCTCACACAAAAAGTTAATATACAAGTTAGCCAGTCTTGGAGTGGGTCCCAAGGTGGTAGCCTGGATGAAAAAACTAGCTGGACAACAGGACACAAAGGGTAATAGTAAACAGAGTCCACAGTGAAGAAAGGAGGGTAACTAGTGGGGTACCACAGAGTTTGGTACTGGGACCGGTCCTCTTTAATGTCTTTATAAGTGACTTTGGAGAGCACCTGGAAGGAAAGGTATGTCTCTTTGCAGATGACACAAAGATCTGTAACAGGGTTGATACACAAAGTGGGGTGGAAATGATGAAAAGGGACTTGGCAAGGTTGGAGGAATGGTCAAATATGTGGCAGCTCAGATTCAATGCAAAGAAGTGCAAGGTAATGCATCTGGGAAACAAAAACCCAGGGGAAGAGTACACAATGCAGGGTGAGTTAATAACAACAAAAATTGAAAGAGGCCTAGGAGTAATTATATCAGATGACCTAAAGGTGAGCAAGCAATGTGAGAAGGCAGTAAGGAGGGCTGGTGGGGATACTGGGATGCATAGGGAGAGGCATCAACAGTAGAAAACAGGAAGTTGTTATCCCTCTGTACAGACAGTTAGTGAGACCCCATCTGGAGTACTGCATGCAATTCTGGAGATCCCATCTCCGTAAATACATAGACAGAGTGGAGGTTGTTCAGAGGAGGGCAACCAAAATGTGCAGGGTCTGCACCAGAAGACATACAAGGACAGACTAAAGCAGCTTAATATGTATACCCTAGAGGAAAGGAATGAAAGGGGGGACATGATAGAAACTTTCAAGTATCTCAATGGAATTAACAAAGTACAAGAGTGTGGCATCTTTCAGAGGAAGGGATGTGCAAGAACAAGGGGGCACAATTTGAAGATAGAGGGGTGACGGCTCAGATGTAATGTTAGAAAGTATTTTTTGACAGAGAGGGTTGTGGATGCATGGAACAGCCTTCCTGAGGAGGTTGTGGAGTCAGGAACAGTGGGAGAATTCAAGAATGCATGGGACAGGCATAAGGCAATTCTAATGGGGGGGTAGGAGGAAGTAAGCTGTTGATTAACTGGAATCTGCAACTTATCCATCAGATAGGGAAATGGGCAGACTGGGTGGGCCAAGCGGTCCTTATTTGCTATCAAATTCTATGTAATGTTTATACTCCCGAACGTTTTTGGGTCCAGTATGAAACTGTAAAAACTTCTCCGTTGTGGTCCCCCTTTCTATTGATTCCCTTTACCAAACCTTTGGTTAAAGTTATTACCCTTCTTTTTCATAGTGAGAGAGTTAATATTAATGATGTTCAATATTGGCTTAAGCAGCTGTATGAGATCTTGGATACTCCATGCCCTGTGCTTGATAAGGATATGGTTTGGATGGGGGGTTGGAGGATTAAGGTTCAGCTCCAACAGACTGACCGTGGGGTTTCTCATCTGCCTGGCCGTTTTCACATAGGTAGGGACAGGGGCTTATGCTTCTACCCTGGACAACCTAGAACTTGTCACAAGTGTGGTTCTCACACTCATTTAAGCTATTCTTGTGACCAGTCGAGATGCACCTTGTACCTTACCTACGGGCATGTAAGTTTAGGCTGTCCCAATCCTCAAGTTTGTAATTTGTGTGATGAGAGGGGGCATACTTATCCCCAATTTCCATGGGCTGAGCATAACAGGTTTTACCGGGGTCCTCAGGACAACACTGCAATTGTTCTTGAATCCCAAGCTCAGGCCCTTGCTAATATACAAGAGCTTTCCCTCTCTCCACCACATCCTGTACTTGTGGATATGCCTTTATCTTCTAGTGTGCCATCTGTAGTTCCTACCCCCCTTGATGCAGAGCTGCCTGCCCCTTCTGTTTGTTTGGCTTCCTCTGGGACCCCTGGAGTTCCTCCCACCTTGTTCTGGACCCCCCTACACAGGCCATGTCTCCCCCCCTTCTAGGGCAGATGACCCCTTTCTTCCTGGTCCAGCTCCCAAAAGAGGTAAAGGAAAATGGAAAGCTGATGCCTATACTCCTACTACACCAATTTTGATGAGAAACAGATTTCAGGGTTTAGCAAAGAGGAGACAATGGGGTGATACCGAAGGTGAGGATGCAGATTCTGATTCTTCTGCTGCATCTTCCTCTCGGATGGATTTTTCCTCTGAATCTAGTAAAGGGGATTCTCATTTAGGGCCTCCCCGGGTTCCCCAGCTTCCAGATGGTTGAATGTTTTTTCCCCTTTCCTTTGTTTTTTTCTCCCCCTTTTGGTTTTTATCATGTCTCATCCTTTACAGCTTCGATGCTGCACGCTGAACATCTGCAGCGCTAAGTCTTTCAGGAAGCAGTTGTCTACCTTTTGTTTTTTATGGCAGTTGAGACAAGATTTTTATTTTCTCCAGGAGACTAGGATTAAAACTACTCATGAGGTTGCTCAAATTAAAAGTATCACAAAAATGGGAGCTGTGTGCTCAGTCAGGTAAAAGGGTGCAGGACGGGGTAGCAAGCCCCATAAAATTACAAAGAACAAGGATAAAGCTCTGCACTCCACTGCAATAAACCACTGGAAGACTTAAATCACTGTTAGTCTTCTATTTATTTCTTTTAACACTGTAAGGTCAGCAGCATAAGTAAAATAACATTCCAGCATATTCAGTGGTAACAAAGAACAGTGACCACTTTCCTACGTCCGAATGAACACTCCCCTGCATTTCAACTGACTACTCAGTCTTCTTTAGGGGGTAAAGCATGTTTCACATTATCTTCCTTAAATAGCCACAGAATCAGTCATTAAATTATTAAATTAATGTAATCACCACTTAGGGATATCCCTATTGTTACATCATTTTCTGCAACAAATAACAAGTGGCTGTAGAGGGATTTAAACATGCTTGCATCCAGTATCTAAATTAATATAAATTTATCTTGTTCTTAAATCTGTATAATAATCTTAATACAAACTCACAGAATACAAGTCTGTAATGACTTATTTAACCAATAAAACTGATCGTGATGTTCAAAGAGACAGCTAAATTTCAATGGTAAAAACGTACCATGTAATGTATGTATTATAACCAGAGAGACACTATAGAACTTGGGAGAACCTACTTTAACTATTTCAAATATTTATGTTAAGTTTAAAGTTTCAAATAAATATGACCCCCTTTATAACTCCCTGTAAATTATAACTTAGGTCACATTAGTGGCTCTGGTGGGATACAAACCTTATTGACAAAATTGAAACTAAATTGCAGTTTCTTTGTCACCCCCATTAAACCATCCACTGCATTGGCCACAACACTGTCACATCTCTGCAATGCACTACTGTCTCAATATGTTTCTTGTGCATTGCTCATGCAAGCAAACATAAAAAGCAGTATTAAACAACATGAATGCAAACAAGAAAGCAAGTGAAATATGAATGCAGACCGAAATAAAAAATAAAACAACTGCAAAAAATAAGTCTAACTAAATGACAAAAAGATGGGGGGACCAGAAAATGTATCCATTTTATGTATTTTATTTATTTTGTTTCATTTTTGGAATGATGCCTTTGAGCTAAGGGGCTCATTTACAAAGGCTCCAAGTCAAAAAATACAGGACAATACAATGGTTACAGGTAATAACAGGCAGACAAAACAGTAAGTACATAAAAGGTTACACAGTTTCAGTTACTGAAGTGCTATGGGAGAAAAACTACAACAGCACTCCACGAGTGTGGTACATAGTTTTGGCAGATTCAGTTTACAACTTAAGGTCAGGGAAAATTCCTGGGCTATATTGGTACATGGAGATGAAATATACACAGCCGAGGGTGGCTCTGTCAAGGGAACAGCAGGGAGGAATAGTTTAGAGGGGTGGGAGTAGGAGGGATGGAGTAGTGAGTGAAGAGTTACCAAGGTGCAAAGAGTAGAGATATCTGCAGCCAGAGGTGGCTTGACAAGAATACATCAGAGAGGGATAGTTATGAGGGGTGGGAGTAGGAGGGATGGAGTAGGGGGAAGGGTGATCAGAGGGGGTGGTATAAGGTAATAAAACGGGAGAGAGAGAGAGAGTGAGCTCAGCGGTAATACTGAGTTACCCAAGTTTATAAGGAGCAGCAGTCATTTTCATGGGCTAGGTAGGCTCTGAGCCCAGTCTTAAACTGGCCCAGCATGCTACAATCAATAAGGGGTGCAGGGAGGTCATTTAGCCACTTAGGTCCCTTATGAAAGGGATCATTTTCCAAGCGTAGTGCACTTAAAGGGAATCAGTAGCCCTCCCCGCCCATCTTGGTCACAGTTCTGGTGTTTTTGGTAGGTTGGGCGTTCCTAAATAAATTAGCTGTGGATTTAGGTGCCGGTCCTAGATGTGATATTTTTCCTCAGCAGGCAGGCCTGGTATTTTACTCTGAGGTGGAGAGGAAGCCATCCAGTCTCTTTATATAGAGCACAGGTGTGGGTCAGATAGTCTGCCCAAGAACCAGCCTACAGCTCTTGTTCAGAAGGGTTTTGACCCTTTTCCGCTTGGTGTTCAAACCAGCCCCGTAGATCACTAGCCAGTAATCAATGGTAGACAGCACAGAACTGCACGTGACCAGTTTCAATGCTTCTGAAGTCAATGCATGCCTGTGGCGGTAAAGAAGATCCAGCTTAGCATTAGTGGATTTTATGACTTGGTCAATATACGTGGAGAAGGTGAGGGCATAGTCTAGGTGAACGGCCAGGTTTTTATATGTGTCTACTTGCTCCAATATTTCCCCTTTGTAGCTATGGCTTAATAGCGGACCATATTTTTTTTTTTGCTATGTGGCATAGTGAAGAGCATGCATTTAGTTTTCTTATAATTGAGCAAGAGTCTATTCTGTGCAAACCACGTTTCTAGCCTTTGGAAGTTGGGTTGTAGTTCCGTTGTTATTTCTGACACATCCCTACCAGATACTAAGATGACAGCATAGTCAGCACTGAGCACAACGCAAGCAGGGCAGGTGGAACATAGGGAATTAATGAATAGGCTAAACAGCAAGGGGCAGAGTATTTATCCTTGAGGGACTTCAAGGCTCACTTCCCTTAGTTCAGAGAGTGTTCCACTGATGCAAAAGCATTGTGATCTGTAGGAAAGGTAGCCGTCAAACCAGGCTACTGTGTTAGGGGACAGGCCAATGGATAGAAGGCAGTTTAGTAGAAGCTGGTAGTTTACGGTGTCTAATGCTTTTGTGAGGTCTATGAAAATAGACCCCACTGCCATATCATGGTCCAACACATCATAAAGTTGAGTGGTGTAGTCAACAAGTGCAGTCAGGGTGCAATGGTTTTTCTGAATCCCAAGCGGGTGTACACATAGGAGATTGTACTTATCCAGATATTCTGTTAATTGATCAGATATTTACAGAGACCGTAGGTAGTGATTTTCACCTGCACTCTTTAGTATCAGACGAAAAACGTAACTTTCTGGTTGTTTTTTGGTACACCTTAAATTTGTAAACCGAAAAAGTTACGTTTTTACAACCCCTTAATTCGGACACACAACCCTTAAAACTGCAGTTTTAGAATAAGGACGAAAGCGCTACTTTCTGACTGTTTTTGACTGCACCTTAATTTCTGCCCCGATGCAAGCAGGGATATGGGTGTCTTCTGCAAATCCCTTAATTCGATGCAAGAAACTATTGATTGATACAGGCCACTTCGGCTCTCTGTGCAACCCACCCCCGATTGACTTGATTCAGTATTTAAACGTACCTCTCTCCTTTCCTCCTCAGTGTACCAGGATCCAAACTTGAGGGTCCAAGTCGGAGATCATGAGGGTCACAGAAGAACCCTCCCCCACCTCCTGAATCTGCTCATTCAGGTATGGACATGCTTTATCGGCGTGCTGTGGAGCACCAGCCCTCTGAAGCAGGAGAGGAGTGTGTGTGTGTGTGTGTGTGTGTGTGTGTGTGTGTGTGTGTGTGTGTGTGAAGGCCCCACTGATGCAAGCGTCGGCTCCCCACCACCCTTGGTGAGCACTCCCTTTTATAGGCTCCAGAACCGATCAGCCAATTTCTCCATCTGCAGGTTATACTTAGCTGCCAGTAGGGGCAATGCTGAATCTTCTTACCAAGTACTGGATTCCCTTGGCTCTGCATCACGTCATGGCTTCTATGACACGATCACTCCTCCTACTACACTTTCAACTACCCTATCTAATAACTCCCCCAGCCAACCTCCTGGACTACTCACCTCTCTTTGGTCCCCTATGGCTGCCTGGCTGGCATTGGCAGCAAACTGCAACTCCTGATACCATCTCTAGAAATTAATCCATTGCCTCTGACCTCTTCAGTACAGACTGGACTCTCCTCACAATCCTTCTGCCGTCTCTTTTCTCCCAAGCACACCACTCCACACACAGCACTTCCTGCTCCCCCTGCAACTTCTGCCAGCCTTGCCACCTGTGACTCCAGCCCCTACCTCCTGTCCCCTCACTGCGGTTCCTATTACTGGCCACACCACACATCGCTAACCTCCCCATCCCCTCACTCCTTGCCGTAAAAGGACATTTGGGCCACAGTGTATATTCTCAAAAAACATCGAAATGGCACCCTATCCGCAGATTCTTTCTCCTCCTCCTATTACTCACATCAGGAAACGTGCACCCAAACCCTGGCCCCACGTCTGCCCATCCTCCCATGTCTGACCACCCTCCAACCAGTGGACTACGTATTGCCACCATCAAAGTGGGACTCCTTTCAGGGCTGGGTCCTCCAGCACCAGCCCAATATCATAGCGGTTGGTGAAACCTGGCTCTTCCCTATGATCCCGGACTCATCATTAACCCTCGCGGGGGTATAACTTACACCATGCTGATCATCAGGGTAAGCGGGGGGGGGCTGCACCATAGATACCAAAGCTACTCTACGTGGACAGCTACTTCCCACCCCTCTACTTCATACTGGTCCACAAACCCTCACAATCAAAGTCACACTGGGCAACCCCAAATCCTCCCCCCCATCATCACTGCAGTCTACATGCCCCCCAGAGACCAGAAGGTGGCCTTCCACTCTGTACTGTCCTACCTGACCATGCTCCCGCCACATGCAGAGAAAATTGGACTTGGGGACTTTAATATTAACTGGCTAGACAAAGCTGCCACACCATTCAAAGACGTGGCCACTGCCCAAGACCTGACGCAAGTCGTATTATCCCCTAACCGACTGAACCTTCACACCGGGTCCTCCTCCTTGCTGGACCTAGTATTCACCAATTGTCCCCATAAAATCACTAGTACTACTGTCCTCCCAAATGCCCTTAGTGACCATCCCCCGGTCCTCTGCTACTAGACGTGCAAACTGCCCAAGTCCCCCCCCAAAATAATCTGTCAGCACAAGCTTGGACCAGGCAAACTTGCTCAACTCAAAGCGCATCTCAGAACAATAGACTGGTCCTACCTTACTATGCTCCTTGACCCAGAGAGAGCCCTGGACCTCTTCATTCTTGCTTTCAACACCTCTTGCGACAAATTTGCCCCCATCACCAAAAGGGTGGCCAAAGGCAACCCTGCACCATGGATCACTGACCAACTCCTGGACCTCATGTGGACCAGAGATTCCTTATGGCACCTCTCTAACAAAACTGGCCTACCCGCCAATAGACAGAAATATAGAGAGGCTCGGAATAAATGTACCTGGGCCTTAGGCAAAGCAGAAGGACAGTACTATAAGACCTCTCTAACCAACACCTGGGGCTCAGGACAAAAGTTCTGGGCTAATGTTAAGGACCTATATGGCAACGTTCCCCAACACAACCCCTAACCAGATTATGATTGATGGGCGCCTGTCCTCGGATCCAGCCCGAATAGCCGCTGCATTCAATGACGCCTTCTCTAACCTCAGCAGGGTCCTCCCCACTAACTTCTTTGACCCACCCCCCCGTCACCTTTGCCTCCCCCATTAGCCCCTCCCTTTCGTCTGCATTGTATTTTGCCTAAAGGCGCCAAACCGTATCTCAGAACGGCCCTAAGTCACTCCCGATATAGTAGTGACACCTTAGACCTGAAACTCCTTCTTCTCTTGCTCCCTGAGGTACTCAACCCTCTTACTCATATACTAAGCCGCTCCTTATGCGATGGGAAATTCCCCTCCTGCTGGAAATCTGCCCACATAACACCAGTATTTAAAAATGGGGACCGCACCCTTACTAACAACTACCGCCCTATCTCCATCCTCCCTCCTCTATCTAAGGCCCTTGAGAGGATCATTGCGGATCAACTCACAGACCACCTCAACAAATACAACCTGCTTAACAAGCAGCAACATGGCTTCCCGGAAGGGGCATAGCACCACTACCGCCCTCTTGGAACTCACCACACACATTCACTCCACATTAGATAAAGGTCATATCTCTGGGGCTGTCTTCATAGACCTCACAAAGGCGTTCGACACCGTTAACCACCTGCTCCTCATATCCATGCTGATCAACACCAGATTTTCCCAGGATGCCCTTGGCTGGTTCACTGATTACCCGTCCAATCATTCCCAGCAGGTTAAAATTAGTAACACCCTCTCAAATAAGCTACCAGTCCTCTCCGGTGTCCCGAAGGGGTCTGTCCTTGGCCCCACTTCTGTTCAGCCTCTTCTTAACTCCCTCCCCAGTTCTTGTCCAGGGAACCTACTCCTCTATGCAGACGATGCCATCCTGTATACCTCCAACTCTGACCCTCGGCAATTACACCTCTCCCTGCAATCTTCCTTTAGTGGTGCCGAAAAATGGTTCACC
The DNA here is from genome assembly GCA_016271365.2 of Neoceratodus forsteri. Taxonomy (NCBI): domain Eukaryota; kingdom Metazoa; phylum Chordata; order Ceratodontiformes; family Ceratodontidae; genus Neoceratodus; species Neoceratodus forsteri. The sequence continues at coordinate 639,484,021 of CM057454.1, forward strand.
TCACAACGTCTTATCCTGAACTATAGCAAAACCAAGGTTATGCTCTTTTCCCATCTGTTCAACGCCAGAAAGGATCTCTGCCCTCAAATACGAACTGCCAACCAGACCCCTCTGGAGCAAGTGGACTCCTTCAGATACCTGGGTATTACCCTTGACCCTGCCCTTACTTTCCACCAATATATCCACCTTCTGTCTAATGCCCTTAATGCGTGGATTGGGCTCCTGTATCACCTCAACACTGCTTTACCCCTAACGCGATGAGACTAGCTGTCTCCTCCTCTGTACTCTCCCTGCTTGACTATGGCTTAATCATTTATGGGGCAGTGAACACCTCGGCCCTTCAAAGACTTCGTGTCTCCCTAAATAAAGCCTGTCGCCTCACCCTGGGGTGTGACCGCCTAACTCACACTTGCTCCCTATATAATGACACCAACTGGCTGAACCTTGACAACAGGATAATGTTCCATACCTGTCTCATGGCAAAAAAAATTGCCCTAGGGCTCTCCCCCACAGGACTTATCCCTCTAGTTCGACCGGCCCCGACACACAAGATAACCCGTGGCTCTGGAAAACAACTCCTCTCGGTCCTCTATGGTCACACCTCCCAATTTCAAAGGTCCTTTAGCTATACAGCCCCCGTCTGGTTAAACAGCCTGCCCACTCCACTTGCTAAAGAGATAAGACTTGGACCCTTCAAAACCTCTCTTAGAGAACTGTTACAGTCCTCAAACCACTGTGACTGCCTTTGAATCACCCCCCACTATTCGGTCTGGCTAAGGTCACTGGCCGGCCTCTCCGACCCTTCCCACCCTAATCTGTGTCCGACTAGCCTAGCCCTTAGTTTGTGTCCTATATGTTTGGTGTGATCTAATCTAGTTTTCTCACTGTTAGCCTCACAATCTGCTACTGTAACAACCTGACTATGTACTGATGTACTGCTATATATCCTGTATGTCTCTGTTTGTAAACTATGTGACGTGGAACCTTTGTAAAGGAGTCTTTGACTCAAAGGTAATTTCCGAACACTCAATAAATAAAAAATAAAAAAGATACAATTCTTTCCAGGGCTTTAGATGTGGGGGGGTAATATTAAAATAGGCCTGGAGTTAGACAGATTGGGTCTGTCACCACTTTTGAAAATGGGGGTGACAAGTGCTGACTTCCATTTGTCTGTGAACACTCCCTTTCTTAGAGATGTATTAAAGATTTTAGTGAGTGGTGCCGCCAGCTCATCCAGGGTGAGGTCAACCATCTTCATATCAATTATATCACTCCCCATCCTTGTCTTACCTAGGACCCACTTGACATATTGTATGGTTTCAGCTACAGTATGGTTATATGTCTGAAGTAGAATGGTGGTATGCCATTATGGTTAGTGGGGTGAGTTCTCCGAGGGTAGCTGTCCTGGCAGGGGGGAGGTGAGGTAGCTTGTAGGTAGTACAGCACTTAGATCTGTGAAGGCTGAGTTGAAGGCATTTGAAATATCACTGGCTGTCAGGGACACTCATCAAGCTCATGTGCTATAGAGGTAACCTATGGCACAAGGCTAAAGCAACTGGGAAAAAGGCTGACCTCATTGCCTACAAGGTAGCCAGAAATAAATGCTCAAAACTCATTAGGAATGTCAAAGCCTCATACTATAATGACTACCTGGGCAGGAGTTGAGGCCATGGTAGGGACTTCTGGAACTCTGTGAAATCCTTACCAGGTAGTGTTTCCGATGCTGTAACAATCAAGTCTGGTGGTGCCTTGGAAACCCTACCCATTAGGGATTTCATAGAGTTCCAGAAGTCCCTACCACAGGCCAAACTCCTGCCCAGGTAGTCATTATAGTATGAGGCTTTGGCATTCCTAATGAGTTTTGTGCATTTATTTCTGGCTACCTTGTAGGCAATGAGGTCTGCCTTTTTCCCAGTTGCTTTAGCCTTGTGCCATAGGTTGCCTCTATAGCACATGAGCTTGATGAGTGTCCCTGAGAGCCAGGGGTTTGAAGTCCCCGTTACTTTTTTGGACTTAAAGGGGGTGAAGATGCTGTAAGCATTTGTAAAAATCTTGCAGAAGTAATCTAGGGTCTGGTTACCATCCTTGGCACTGTCTATGGGAGTCCAGTCGGCCAGTCTCAGATACTGTTTGAATGGCTTCAGCAGTCCATTTCTTAGTGATCAACTTCTAACTGGCTGTGGAATGCACTCTGTGAACCTATTGGACCAGGTGCACATTACAGGTGAATGGTCACTGAGGGAGTCTGGTAAGACTGATACCTCAGTAATATGTTCTGGGCTGGTGGAGAGAGGCCAGTGAATTAGGGTACTCATGAGCATCTGGTAATTTTGTCTGGTGGCTTGGGTAACCATCTGATTTGATCTCTTATGGCTGATGCTTCTTGGGATTGCCAGTTAATGCTGAAGTCACCAACTACTACCTGTTCCCAGTTATGCTTGAGCTGCCTTTGGTTATTAATGAAATGCTCGATGCAAATTGTATGCTTTCCAAGGGATATGTATACTGTTGAGAGCACTAGTACCTTGTTTTGTAGGCCTATGGTGAGTTTGATGGTTAGTATTTGTGTCTCACATGTGCGAAGGCTGCTGGGCAGAACTTGACCTTTGATGTCATTGCAGAGGTAGACCAGGCAGTCACCACCCCACTAGACAGTCAATCCTGGTGGAAAGTGGTATAGCCATCTAGTGTCACAGTGGCATCCTGGATTTTAGGCAACATCCAGGTCTCAGTCAGTGCAATGATGTCAGTTTTGAGATGCTCAACCCATACCTGGAACTGTGGTGGCTAGGGTAGTAGGCTTCCTATATTCAGCGAGACAATCTTGAGGTGTCTATGCCTCGTGGTATTGTCCGTACTTGGAGGTCCAGGGTTAGGGTGCACATTCTTAGATAGCAGAAGCAGAATTAAAATCATTTTTCCTGAGGTATCATGTCCAGAACACCCAAGCTGAGCCAGCGTGCTTGTACTTGGTATGCCTATTGACAGTAGGGGTGACAGCAGAGGTCCAGCATTATAGCAGGGTGGCTATGGGTATAAATGGAGGTGTTGGAGGCATATATTGCATTGATGGAAGTTGGAGGGCGTGTGCCATGGGGGGTTGTTGCCATCCCCCTATCTGTACCACTATCACACTGTAAGATGTATGGGAATGTTGACTGGTGCATTAGGGCTAATGTCCTGTGTTCTCCATCTTCTGTCCCTATCATGAAAACAAAGAGTACCAGCAATGCCAGTCTGTGATGTCCCTGTACATTGGACAGTACTGAACACTGCTGAGTGTTCATATTAGAGTGGCAGAAGGAAGGTGCCACTTTGAGCTTCGGTGTACGGCCTCGCACCATATGCCTTTACTAAGTAGCTACCACTACGTGGAGTGAGGTGCTGGACCAAAGGTATCCATCCTGTTAGAGTGAGTGGATGCTGCTTCACAGCAATTGGATTTTGACCTAGTACTAAACTGAGCACTGGTTGCAAGGTGTTTGTCCCTTAAGAGAGGGAGTGTGAGTGTTCCTGTTCCTGCTCTGACGTATCAGAGATAAGAAAGCTGAGTAGATTCAGTTCTCAGGAAGAAAGTGAGAAATCTGAGTTTTGAGTTAGGCAGGGAAGGAATCACAGAGTGAGAGGGGAAAATAAAGGATAGCGTAGGGGAGGTAGTGAGTAGGCAGGCAGCAGCATATTTTACAAGGCAGTTAAAACACCTTAAGGCATATACAATAACATCAGGGTTCTGCTCTAACATAAAATTCAAACTGGCTGTACACTGTCTCACTGTACAAACTCATAGCCTGGTAAAAAGCAGTGAAAAAATACAGAGAAGCAAGCAGTCCAATAGGATTTAAGCAGAAGTGCTGACTTTTCCATTAGCAGATTACATCTTTTAGCCACTAGAGGGCCCAGTTATAAGCACACTTACCCAATCCAACACAATACAGTTCCTGTCTCATTTCTCTTATTGTGTGGTCAGTCTATCACTATTCATCAGTCTTTGCCCCCCCCCCCTTCTACTGATTTCTCCCATTTGCAGCTTATACTCTTCGCCCCCCAGAGGGGTTTTCCCCCCCAACTGTGCCAAAGCTGCTCTATATCTCCTTACTCTCTACTACAGTACTTCCTGGACACTCTTCCTCTACTACTCAGCTGCTCTGTCCTCCTGCCTGGAAAACCTCCCTGCACCTCACCCCCCCCCACTCTGCTCAATACTTAACCTTCCTACCCAATCCCCAGACAACCACACACCCACATCTACCCCCTAAACTGCTCCCTTTGAGACCACTAGAAATCGCTATTTCCACCCCTTTTTTCACCACTACTCTAGCACTCCCCAGCCTTCTCAGCAACCCCAGACAACTTCCCCAGTAGGCTCCAAGACCCCCCCAGGGTATTCAAACCTGGTACCTTCTGCACCAAAAGTCGGCAGCATTACCACTGCTCCACAGTGGCAGTCACCCTCACTGAAGGTCAGCCTGCACCCTTGTTGTCTACTATAGGAATAAAACTATGGGTACCTACACTCTGTTACTAAGTCTGCTCTCCTTCACTCTTTTGGTACAGACCTCACACCGACTGGATCACCTGTCCTCCACACTAGGCACCTCATCCCCAAATTACCCCACAATGACTCAGCCCTCCCCCACCCTCAACACACCTGTGACCCCCCAACGCCCCCACTCTGCCAACACTTCCACTCCCTCCACCCTCCAAGGCCCGACCTGGACCCAGCTCTCCCCTGCCAGTCCCACCCTTCGCACTTTATCTATCACATGTATCTTGTTTGTAAAGTCCTCAGCTAGGTGTCAACACAAGGGTCTCCATCACCACCAGCCACTAACCAGAATAATCACACTGCTATTATTATTATCTGGTAATGTTCACCCAAACCCAGGACCTATGGCTTCCAGTCCTTCCAAACCCTGTACTGCAACTGGCCTCCACTTTGCATCCTTAAACATTTGCAGTCTCCTAAAGAAATCCGCTGTCCTCCAGTGCTGAGTCGTTCAACATCAACCTGACATAATTGCACTGGTAGAGACTTGGCTCTCCCAAATCCACCCCTGACTCTGCTATCACCCTCCCTGTATATACCATCTACAGGGAAGATCAAGTAGGCAAACGCAGTGGTGGTTGCGCACTACTCGTACAGGACTCCATTATAGGTCAGGAACTCCCAGCTCCCAAACTTGATTATGGAGCCCAAGCCCTCACCTTAAAAAAAAACACACCTGACCCCGTCCGAGGCCCTCTCTTCCTCACGGTTTCCTACATACCCCCCGAGGGATCAAAACCAAGCAGTCCAGTCCCTCATTGACTACCTCATATCTCTCCCTCACAAAGTGGAGCAAGTCATCCTAGGTGATCTCAATGTTAACTGGCTTGCCTCCACTGCCTCCCATATAAGGGACTCCTTTGCTGTCCTGGATATGTCCCAGTTAGTCACCCAGACCACCAGATTCAACCACTCTACTGGTACCAGCATTCTCCTAGATGTTGTTATATCTAACCGCCCCTACAAAATTCGGGATGTCACTGTCCTCCCCAACTCTCTTAGCGATCACTTCCCAGTCCTCTCTCTGGTCCTCCTCCACTCTGAAGCCAGTGTCCCAGGCCATCTTACGCCACTGTTTACACGCCGGAGGCCTCAGAAAATTAAAACAATACCTAGCCCAGCTAGACTGGTCCCTTATCCAGTGCACCCCTGACGTTGACTCAGCTCTTGACCACTTCACAAATGCCTTCTGTAAGGCTTGTGACTTTTTCACCCCCCTCATCAGGATCCGCTCCAAAAAATGCAATGCCCCATGGATCACCCCCACCCCTCCTCCAGAGACTCAAAAACATAGATAATCTCTGGCACATTGCTGTAGAATCTGGAAAGGCATCTGATAGACAGGCCTACAATGCAGAACGCAATAAGTGCACTTGGGCCATTAGGTGGGCCAAGGCAGAGCACTACCAGACCACCCTCGCTTCTACTTGGGGTTCAGTCCAGAATTTCTGGGATAATATGAAAGAGCTAAATGGGAAGTCCCATTGCCCCCCATCATCCCAGCTCTCCATCAATGGCACCCCCAACACAGATCAACTCCTTATAGCTGATTGCCTTAACACCACCTTCTCTGACCTAAGCTCGGTCCTCCCCAGCAGCTTCTTTGATCCAATCCCCACCTATCTCCCTCCAGTCCTGCATTGCCCACCATTCTACCTGTGTACCCTATCCCTTCAAGAAGCCAGGCCACACCTACTAAAAGCCTTAGGCAGCAATAACCCCATGAGTGACCCCATCAACTCCAGGATCCTCTGTATGGTCTTGAACGAAGTCCTAGTCCCCCTGACTGACCTTCTAACCTGGTCTCTATGCCTGGGTCAGTTCCCAAGTGCTAAGAAAACTGCTGAAATCACACCGATACATAAGAGTGGGAACCAGTCCACCCCCAACAATTACCGGCCCATCTCCATCCTCCCCCCACTCTCTAAAGCCCTTGAAAAAGTGGTGTCGATCCAGCTCTCTGAATACCCAACCAAGTACAATATTATGTGTCCAGAGCAGCATGGTCTCCACCCAGGACACAGTACAACCATGGCTCTCCTGGAATTCTCCCAACACCTGCAAGCTGCTCTCTACTCTGGCAGCCTTGCAGGAGCAGTGTTCATTGACCTCTCCAAGGCCTTTGACACTGTCTGTCATCCCCTTCTACTCGACTCTCTCCACCAACTTGGCTTCTCTGGTGCTCCCATTTCCTGGTTCTCTAGCTACCTCTCTGCTAGATTCCAGCATGTTAAGATCAGCAGCTCCCTCTCCAGCACTCTTCCCATTCACTCCGGGGTCACTCAGGGCTCCATCCTGGGTCCAGTACTTTTTAGTCTCTACCTCAACACTCTCCCCAGCTCATGTACCAGTAAAATGCTCCTCTATGCCGATGAAGCAGTTCTTGTTGCCTCGCATCCCAATCCCACCTCCCTCTAATTATCCCTCCAGCAAGCTTACAACCAAACCGAAAGGTGGTTTGGTGACCGCAGACTGGTCATTAACCTGAAGAAAACCAAATCAATGTTCTTCTCCCACCACCAAAATAAAGCTAAAAATATCCCCCTCTTGAGTATCCCCAACACTCTGCACCTGCTAGAACAAGTGACCACATACAAGTACCTAGGCATCATGTTTGATACTGCCCTCTCCTTCCACGCCCACATTAATGCCTTGTTAGCCACCATAAACTCTCGGATTGGCCTGCTATACCAGCACAGGGACTGCCTGCCTCAGGTTGCCCTCAGGCTGGCCATCACCTCCTCCATCTTGTCCCTCATGGACTATGGCTTGCCCATCTATGCCGCAGCTGATAACACTGCCTTCTCCAAAATCCAACTCTCCATCAATAAGGCCTGTAGGCTCCTGACTGGTGACCCCAGCTGCACTCACACCTGCCTTCTCTATACTACCACCAATCTGCTCAACTTTGAGGAGCGACTGCTCTACCAGACCTGCCTTCTCACTAAGAAATCACTACTAGGAAGGACTCTCCCCCCCCGGGGTCTCCACCTCCCTACAGCAGTCATCATCATCCATCACCACCCATAGCTCTGTTAAGGCCACCTTCCAGGTGCCCAGAACCAAGACCTCTCTTGCCCAGAGATCCTTCCTCTACCAAGCCCCCACCTGGTTCAACTCCCTCCCTAGCAGCATCTCCAACTTGCCAAAAATTGACTCCTTTAAAACAGCCCTTTGGAAGCATATCTTTAATACCCACTGTTGTAGGTGCAACTAACCCCCTGTTGTAACCTGTGGTACCCACCCGCCTTGCCCCCTGGCTCAACAACATCCATTGGGCAGCCTCTCCCTCCCCCAGACCCACTCCTTCCCTACTAGGTCCAAATAGGGATATAACCCACTGTCTTCTCTGAGGACCTATTATATCCATTATTGTAACTCACAATTTTGTAACATTATGTAACCTAAGTAACATACAAACTACTATATTATGTAACCTAGTGAGTGTATCTATGTTAAATGTTCCTTTTACTGCACCTGTAATGTTATCCTCTGTTTTAATCTCCACTGTAATAACTGTCTTGATGTCTGCCCTCCCTGTGATGAAATGCCTTTGTAAATGAGTCTCTGACTCAAAGGTTATAAACCCAATTTGTGATGAATAAATAAGTAGAGAAGCGGCCAATGGTAGGCCGTGGCTGGGATGCAATGGCCAATGAAAATACTGGGTTTGGATTCCCTGAGGTAGAATCATACCTTGGCAGCAGAGATGGATGGGCAGTGAAGCAGGCACGTCCAGCGGAGATCCCAGCCATACCACCGGTCAGCGAGGTGCTCGATCAAATGAAAGCAACTAACTAGATGAAGAACTAAATAAAACAGTAAAACAACCCAAACAAGAAAACTGCAAACTAAAAAAAAAAACAGTTGAACATCAAAAATGCTAAACAAGCAAAAAAAAGCAGTTGAAAAGAAAATGAGCTCTGGCAGAGCCACTATGGTTGTAAATGAATTAACTAGATAAGGGCGTTTCATGGGCTTAAACATAAACATGCATTGCCATTACATTCACTAACTAAATCAAAGTACGGTACATTTAGAAAGGGCAGATATAAAAATAATGCCACCATCTATATTACAGTTACCTGTATGTTTCACATTTTATTCTATGTACTGTTATAGCAATCAACTCAACAGAACCGGGCCATCATATACATGAAGGTACTGTACTGTACCTTAATTGCAACTACTGCTGAGACAACTATATGTTGTGGCAAGATGGAAGATAAACACAATGTTGAGACATATTTAGGAAGACATTTGATGTGTTTAATTGATATTTTCAGAGATTGCTATATAGTACACGTACATAGTTAGTACAATATAAAAGTGCATATACCAAAACACCAATGTAAATCTTATACATTTCATTACAAGTTGTTCTCTTGAAGGAAGATCTTACTGTACAAGTCCTAAAAATGGGTGTTAGGTAAAAGTAAACTGGGGTAGGTGTGTTATTGAGGGTATTGCATAGTTTATCTTTTATTGCTGCTCCATCCCGAGGCACACACAATATGAAAGTCAGCAACCCCTTGACATGAAGCAACAGGAATTAGTACAAGGACAGAAACAAGTAGGAGACTGAGTAAGTGGGTAAACAAGCATGAGTATGTTAAATCAAATTACATTTCAAAAAGTCTGACTAATATAATTCATTTTTTACAACTGTATCTGCACAGTTGACAGTTTCTGTAAAAAGATAATAACAATGGGAGTTATTCCACATAACACATCATTTCAGTGAGAGGAATGAAGTTAATAAAAATAAAACAAAGTGGAATGGAAGAGAAGTAGCTATAAAATGAAGGGGGGGGGCAAATGCAGAGTTATTCCAGTGGCAACAGATGATGCGTTCAATTACTCTGCATGTCAGGTAGGTGCACAGGCAAAAATAACATAGCATATATGGTAATAAAGAAAAATAAATAAAATACAGATCACTGCAGAGCAGATTAGCAGCCACACAAATGTCCGTGGCTGAGATGTTTCTGAAACAAGCAGTAGAAGCAGCCATGCCTCTGGTTGAGTGCCCTTTCACTTCCTCAGGAAGAGGTTTATTGTACTTCTGGTAACAGAACACAATGCAGTTTGTCCACCATTTAGACAGGCACTGTTTTGAAGCTTCTGTGCCCTGTCTTTTGGGCACAAAGGAAACAAACAACTGATCAGACTTACAAACATCTTTAGTCTGGTTAGTGTAGTAATGCAGAATTCTGTGCACATCCATAGTGTGCAGAAAAGCCTCCCCTTGATTAAAGTACTCAGGGAAGAAAAACGGCAGTTGAAGTGTCGGATTCAACATAAACTCAGAAACCACTTTAGGTAAAAACTTAGGGTTTGTACACAGAGCCACTCGGTCTCTGTGGAAAATCAAGTAAGGCTCCCTACGCACCAGGGCCTGAAGCTCTGAAATTCTTTGAGTTGAAGTAATAGCAACTAAGATAAGCACTTTCCAAGACAAATAGTGCATAGCACAACTTGCTGCTGGTTCAGAAGAAGGCAAAGTAAGTTTTTCCAAAACAAATTTCAAGTCCCACGGGGGAATGGATTACAAATCAGTGGTTTCAGATGGAACATTCCTATCAAGAAGGTTTTGGAACTATCCACCTGAGCTATTGTTTTGCCATTCACAGGGAAGTGGTAGGCTGAAACAGCAGACAGCTGGACCTTCAAGAATAGCTGAGGCTGAGATCTGAAAGATGCAAGAGGTACTCCATGGCCTGGGGCACCGGGCAAGAGAAAGGGTCCCAACCCTTGGAGGCTGCGCAAATGGAGAATCTTTTCCATTTCATGGCATAAGTAGTTCTGGTAGAAAGCTTTCTGGCCTCTACAAGGACCTGGGCCACTAGAGAGGAAACTCCAAAGCAGCTAAGTCCACAGGTGCCACGCATGCAGGTGGAGGGATCTGAGGCCTGGATGCACCAGTCTGCCCTGTTCCTGAGTCAGAAGATCATGACCAAGAGGCAGCGGTACTGGGGGTTCCATCAATAGCTGTTGAAGCAGAGGGAACCAAATCTGATGAGGCCAAAGTGGGGCTACTAGAATCATCTGAGCCCCTTCCACCTGTAGCTTCAGGAGAACCCTTTGAAGCACTGGGAAGGGAAGGAAGGCAGGCAAGAACATCCCTGTCCAACAAAGAGACAGTGCATCTCACCAGAAAACACCACACCCAGGAACAAGCAAGAAAAAATTGGCTAGTTTTGCATTGGATGGTGAGATGAAGAGGTCTGTCTCTGGCTGACCCCACAGGTTGAATAAGCTTTTGACCACCTTTTGATTTAGCATCCACTCACGAGCCCTAACAGTGGTGCAGCTGAGACTGTTTTCCAGGATGTTGCTGATGCCCGGCACATGGACAGCAGTTGAGCAGAGGTCATGTTGGACTGCCCAGTACCACACTTGCATCACCTCCTGGCATAGAGGGTACGAGTGAGTGCCTCCCTGTTTTTTCAGGTACCAGGCCATGGACATATTGTCAGTCTGAGCCAGAAGTATCCCCAGATGTAGAAGAGGCTGGAAGGCCTGGAGGGCATAACAGCACTGCCCTCATTTCTAATACATTGATGTGTAGAGACGCTTCCAGCTGAGACTATGTTCCCTGGGTCTTATGGTCTCCTAGGTGGGCTCCCCAGCCTTGACACAAAGCATCCATTGTAAGGGTTATGGTAGGGCCAGGGGGTTGAAAGGGAACCCCCTTGGAGAGATTGGACAACTGTTGCCACCAAAGAAGATCCTTCTTCATGTACCCAGACACTAGGACACTGTGGTCCAGGTTGTCCAGCTGCTGATCCCATTGGACATGAAGAGTTCATTAGGTCACCCTCATGTGCAGTCTAGCTAGAGGAACTGTAGGAATCACAGCAGCCATCTGCCTGAGAAGATGAAGGATTGACTGGGCTGTGGTCCAGTATGAGTTGACCACTAATCTGACCTCTTCCAGCAGGGCATCCACTCTGTCTGATGGGAGGAAAGCCCTGCCCTGGACCATATCCAGCACTGCCCCAAATCAATTGTAAGCACTGGGAAGGGAGAGGTGGAAATTGGGATAGTTGACTGTTATTCCAAGTCTGGAAAAGAGGTCCAGGGTGAAGGAGAGGGACTTCCTCAGACTGTTCTGTGATAAGGCTGACAGAAGCCAGTCATCCAGATACAGGCACAATTAGATCCCTCTGTGGCATATGGCCACATCCACCACTGCTAGGCACTTGGTAAAAACCTGAGATGCTGAGGATAGGCCAAAATGGAGAGCCTTGAACTGGTAATGTTCCCCCTGGAAAGCAAACTGAAGAAAGTGGTGGAGAGCCTGGAAGACAGAGATGTGCAGGTAAGCATCCTGCATGTTCAGTGCACAAAGCCAATGGCCCTTGTGGAGCAGGGGTAGAAGTCCCTGAATGGTGAGCATGCAGAAACTCTTGTACATGATGTACAGGTTGAGCATGCTGAGGTCCAAGATGGGTCTTAGTTCAACTGTCTTTTTGGGCACTAGGAAGAAATGGAAGTAGTACCCTCTTCCTAGCTGTGCTGTAGCCACAGGCTCTATGGCTGACTTTTGCAGAAGAGCCTGGATCTTGTACCCTATCAGAGACAGGTGCTGCCATGGAGTATAATAAGAGGCACCCGGGGAGTTGTCCGGAGTCCTGTCTAGGAACTCTATGGTGTGACCTCTTGCTATTAACTGAAGGACCCAAGAGTCTGTGGTTATGTCCTGGAAGGTGGAGGGCAAATCCTTTCCCCCACTGGTTCCCTTGTAAGATCTGGAGGAGACAGGGGTGTCCCCCATGAGTCAGGAGGCTGAGGGGAGGGAGTTGCCAGCTCCTCCGAGGGGCTTCTGGGACTTGGCAGGGGGAGTATAGGTTCCTGATGCCAGATACCGTCATTTAGCCTGGTGTTTGGCAGGGGTCTTTTTGGTCTGGCATCTCTGTTGCTGATGAAAAGGCTGTTTGCCTTTGTAACCCCCTCGGTACATGAAGCAAACATTGTGGATGGATTTACTGTGGTCCTGCAATTCATTGATAATGTCCTTGGCGTCACCTCCAAATAACACAGATCCCCTGAAAGGGGCATCCAGGATAGAGGTCTGGACATCTTGTGCCAGGCCAGCAATTCTGAGCCATGAATGTCGCCTAACGCAGACAGCAGTGGATGTGATGCGAGCAACTGAGTCTCCTGTATCATAAGTGGCCTGGAAGGCATGATGACAGGAGATTTTAGCCATTCTCACTGTCATGGCAATCTCAGCCTTAAGCTCCTGGTCCTGGATAGCTTCCACCTTAGATTTGAGTGAGGCCAGGGAAGATTTCTGGTAGGAAACCATATGAGCCACATAATTAAGGGACCTGAGGGTCCAAGTGGAGGAGGAGGAACGGATCTTGCGACCAAAATTGTCCAGCTGCTTAAACTCCTTATCAGAAGGAGACATGCCCAAATATTTAGGTTTAGAGGACCAGTTGTGGGCAGTCATGATAACAACTGAATCTGCATTAGGATGGCCAGTAAGGTGTGTGACCCCATCTGGGGGGTGGTACATCCTGTCTGCCTTTTTTGAAACAGCTGGAATGGAGGAAAGCTGTTGTCAGATAGTGGATGTCAGGTCTTCATGGGGCCCAGTCCAAGGCAGTATGGAAACAGAAGCTGTGTCAGTCATGTCTAGATGCTCTGCAAGCCTTTTCTGCTTTGGATCCTGTTCCTGGATAGCCCAGCCGCAGGCATTTTGTATAGTTATGAGGAGTTCTGCAAAGGAAGAGTCCTCCAGAGGGGACTTTGGGGACTCCTTAGGCTGAAGCTCTATAGATGCATGAGTATCAGAGCTGCAGGATGAGTTGGAGTCAGAGTCTGAAGAGTACCTGCTGGGGGTCTGAACCCTTTTTAGGGACATGTCCTGAGCTTTATCGCTGACCTGGTGTCTAGAGGACCCTTCTCAGGAAATGTGGGAATTCACAGTAGAGGCTGATAGAAACATAGAAACAGAAGTTTTTTTATTTATTTTTTTATTTATTTGTTCTAGGATTACAGATATCTTTGAGCCAAGGCTCTTTTACAAAGGTTCCACGTCATTGGTACAATTGAGACAATCATAAGCAAAGATAACAGTTTATAAAATAAAAAAAAACACATAGTCTTATAGATGAAAAAAGAACAATAAGGTGAAACTTTGGGGAGGGGAAAGGAGGAGGGTGAAATCAGGGAGACTAAGTGGATGGGAGAAAAGGGGAGGTAGGTTGGGGGGGACAGAGAGAGGGGGGTGGGCGGATAAGAATAGAGGTAGTGCAGCCGGGTGGCATTTGTCATGGGCCAGCAGGGGAGGTGAAGATAGGAGGGGGGGTGCTGGCATAGTGCAGGATTAGATGTGGATCCAAAAAGGGCATCTTCAGCTATGGCACCAAAAGACATGTTCAGCCACAACAGTCACAGAGGTTGGAGGCAGTGAATGTTAGGCGGAGACGAGTCTTAAAAGTGCTGAGCGATAGTGAGGATGAGAAGTTGACAGCAGATAAGGACCACAAGGGCCATCCAGTCTGCCCATTTCTTTTTCTACCTTATAAATGTGCTGATCTAGGGGTCAGAAAGGAGGCAGGAGTAGAGGCTGCCACTGGTTTCCAACGGTCAAGCTCTGAGGCTAGTTGAGTCCTAGACTCCTGAATCATGGTCTGAAACACTCCTTGGATATCAGCCTGAGGCTACAGTGGAGGCAGAGGCTGAGGCTGAGGAGGAGGAGGAGGAGGAGGAGGCTGGTATAATGGATAGCCCGGCATCTGATATTGAGAGTATCCATGAGCCTGATAGGAGTAGGGAAAGCCAGAAAGAGTATACCCTTGATTAGACATAGCCGGCATCTGGTACCCCAGTACATAATGGGGTTGATAACCAGGCGTTGGATATCCTGGCAAAGGGTACATTGGGTATTGTGGGGGTGCATAGCCCAGAATATTGCCCATAGGTCCAGCCAGAGGCAGAACTGAAGGCCCAGCAGGAGGTGGGGCCGAAGGCCCAGCAGGAGGTCCAGAAGGACCAGGCATCCACACCATAGGGACATTCAAAGGGGCTGGCATTGTATCAAGCATAGTAATGTCCATCACCAGAAGATTCGGTGCCTGGGGGCCTGAGTGCCAGACTTACCCTGACCCAGAGAAGGGTCACCTGGTGAAGGGTAACTTGGCATCGGGGTGTGAGTAGAACCCGACGGAAGACCCACCATCATCTGGGGAGCCAGAGTCCAAGATGGCAGAACCTGGTTGTCCAAGGGAGCTTGGGTTGAGGAGGTCCTGATGGAAGGTCCCCAGAGAGATTAACAATAGGCCCGGTGGGTGAACCAGGAAGATACTGACCCAGTGAAGGAAGGAGAACCTCCAGATTAGTGTCCACCTCTGGATCTTGATCTTCAGGCAAGCCCGTTGGGTCCAGTTGGGCCAGTGGGAGGGAGGAACCCTCTAAAGACTGTTGTGTGTCTGGCAGCTGGCTCAGCTCAATGTCAGGGGTAGCCTGTGACCCCAGTGGGAGAGCGTCAGCTGTGCAGTCCCCAGAGGAACCAGGGAGAGAATTATCAGCCATAGCTGTGCAGACGTCAGAAGAGCTAACATCTGACTTATCGGCCTAGGCCATGCAGACAACAGCAGAGCTGGAGTCTAGCTTACCGACTGTGACTGTGCGGTCCTCGGTGGGGCCAGGGAGTGACTTATTGACCTGGCTGCTGGCGATAGACCCTGAAGAAGAGATGGGCCTAAGGAGCACAATTGGGGTTCCATTGTTCATGAAGAGGCCCAACTACACTGTGAATAAAGCAGGCTGGGAGGCTGTGGTCTGATCTGCCGGAGCAGTAAGAGACCTGGAAGTAGGGGTACTTACTGAAGTGGAGGCCTCTCCGGTGTCAGTGGTGCCCGATGGTCACTGCCAAGTAGATGAAGACCTATCCCAGTCTCGGTACCTCTCCTTGTCCTTTTTCTTATTTTTGGGTTTTGGCATTGGAGAAGAAGATTTTTAAAATCACATCAGAAGCAGCTCCAATTCTTAAAATTGTGCCAGTGTAGAGAAACAATGAAGACAGTCAAAAAACACAGCACCAACACTTTTTGCAAAATAAAACTGTATTGAACTCACATACCGATGAAATCAAATGTTAAATACAATAGCGCCATACAAGGCTACAACAGCTCCAAGAAACACAAAGAAGCCCGACCGGTTTCACGCCAAATAGCGCCTCCTCCCTGAGTGTGAGTTCAATGCAGTTTTATTTTGCAAGAAGTGTTGGTGCTGTGTTTTTTGACTGTCTTCAGAAGAAGATTTTTCCCACAGATTCTGCAGCTCCTTTTCCATCAAAGCTAGGTGATCCTCCAGCAAGTGGGCTTCGAGCTTTTTCTGGTGCCTAATCCATGTGGCCTGGTTGAAGGATTGGCAGGCTGGACAGTCCTTGACCCGGTGTTTGGGGCCTAGGCAGATCATGCAACAGGAATGCTCATCCGCATGCAGGATCTGGGTGCTGCAGGACTTGTACTTCTTCTGTTGAGACTTGGGCATCATCATCACCGATGATCTGAAATCATCCAAGCAGACATCTAAAGCAGTAGAGCAAGGCTAGGGGGATGTTAGGGTGTATTAGTAGGGGAATCACAAGTCGTAAGAGGGAGGTAATAATCCCTCTTGACAAGACACTGGTTAGGCCCCATCTGGAGTACTGCGTGCAGTATTGGAGGCCACACCTTCACAAGGACATTAACCAAATTGAGGCAGATTCCAGAGAAGGGCAACCAAAATGGTGCAGGGACTGCATCAGAAGACATATAAGGACAGAGTAACGGAGCTCAATATGTATACCCTTGAGCAAAGGAGGGAGAGAGGTGATATGATCAAGACATTCAAACACCTTAAGGGCATTAACAAGGTGAAAGAGTCTAACGTGTTTAAATATAAGAAAAATAGCAGGACAAGAGGACACAGCATGAGATTAGAGGGAGGCCAATTAAGGGGGAATGTGAGGAAATTCTTTTTCACAGAAAGGGTGGTGGAAGCATGGAACGGCCTACCTCAGGAAGTAGTGGCTATGAATACAGTACAGGGCTTCAAACAGGCATGAGATAGGCATAAGGGAGCAATAAAGATGAGTATGAATAGATAGGCCACTGGCAGATCAAAGGCCGATGGCACATTTATATGGCAGGAAAAGAAATGGGCAGACTGAATGGGCCTTGCAGTCCTTATCTGCTGTCAACTTCTATGTTTCTGTATTTCTTTTCAATGCATCACCCAACTGTTCATGTTCCTGAATTGTACCTCCAACTATATTCCATGCTGAAAATTTGTCACTGTATTATTTGCTTCCCCTTTCTTCTGTATATCCCTCAAGCTCTCTGTATTAGACCTGTTTATACTATATTTTACTATGTAATTGTTTGACCTGATTTTCTGTTTTATTTTTATGCTTAACTGGACGTTTGTGTAAATGAGCATTTTTGCTCACATACCTTTCTGTATAAAATAGAGAATGATTGATTGATTAAAAACTGGACTGATAGACCTGAACCACACCAGTTCTGTAAAAATCCAAACTGACCATACTGGGTGCAACTTGCACAAATACTACTTGTCCGGTCACTCTGGCTGCACTCTTCAGTTTGAGTTTTAAGTATCTGGTCCACTCCTGGATGTCTGTTTTTCAACCCTTCCTTGGCATGGTTCAAAACAGAACCATCAGGACCAGACCAGATAGATAAAAGCCAAACCAGATCATCTGGAGTGAGTGGATCAGCAATTTGCACAAGCTGTGCTCAGTCCAGATTTTGCAGCTCTGGTCCGGGTCTGGTGATCTGTTTTTTACCCATACCCATAACCCACTGCATGTGGCTTAGTGACATACTGTACAGGTGGATGCAGAGTCTAACCCATTAAAGGTTAAAGTTTCAAAAAATCATTATGCTAAAAATACGAAGACTCATTCAATTCCTGATGATCCCCCAACCCCAAGTCACACTTAATCCGCTACCAAAGTGATGTTCAAATATTGGTTCCTCTGCATCCACACCTTTGAGCTTTTAATGCCATCATGCCTCTTCTTCTGCCATGAGCTCCCCCATCCATGAAGTCCCATTCTGCTTGTGGCAGACCCCCCCCCAACCAGGTAATTTTCCAGGGAGCAGCTCTTTACATGACATCAAGTAAATTATTGCTAAACTCCTTATTTTTAAACATTTTGTTGACAAATTTTTGTTTTAGTACATCCATAGTCAAGAAAAATGAATTTGTAAAAGAAACCAAAGCCCCCATTTATCAGTTCATTTAATCACAATACAGCAAGTTATAAACTGATCAGATTCTTGTGTAACCCAAGTCAAACAAAAATTAAACGCACACATGCCTACCTATTTGCAAGTGAAGCAAATGTGGTTACTATCATTCAGTTGTAAACATCTATAGTCACAAATTGCAGGTTAAGAACATTCAGTAGAATATAAACAGTAGCCAGAACTGCCTGCCTGAGAAAATGAAGTTGGTGTATTATTTGGAACTAGGCATCACTGGAACTCTTTGCTATGGAATGTCTTGCAAAGTAGCAGAATGACTGCTTTTAGGATGGTGGTGTCAAATGGCTTAATGAGGTGTTCCTAGGGGCTGAGGGCACAGCAGAGCTTATTTATTATGCAGAAAGCTCCAGGAAGTGTTTAATCCATTCTACTTCCAACGGCTTTCTATGATGTCTGTACTATCCATTGGTAATCTGACACAGAATGACTTAGACAAAATGACTGCCACAAGATAATGAGTTAACTTTCTGTGGGCTCAATTAACTCCTCAAGCCAGAGGAAAAATAGTGCTCTACAGCTTCATATACACACACAGGCAGTGTAGTAATGAGGCTTCAGCAGAGGAATCTATTTTTAATACTCTATCATGTTGTTTGGTAGCAAAAATGACATCAGCCTTTTTCTGAATGCAAAACATCTGCTGGGCTATGCCTACAGCAGTAAAAAAGGATGCAAAAAAAAAACTGCAAATGGAAGTTGGTTCCACAACGGAAATGAAATCTGGAAGGGAGGAGGACAGATCTTTTTCCAGTTTTTTCTCCTGCTGAAATCTTCATTTTATTAAGGAAACCTCCTGATTTATGTCCATGCTTTGGGAGTAAGCAACCTATCAGAATGCCTTTTTTTAACACATCCGAGCCTCTGTATGTCAACTTTTCTGATTGTCTGCCCTATTCGGGCACTTCAAAACTTTGCCGCTATGCAGTTTTAATTGATGCTACCCACCCCCATCCCCCGCCAAACCTGAATCTAAACTTCCCCAGGGCTATTCAACTAGAAGTCGTGGTGGGGCTCGGCTGCCAAGCACACCTTATGCTCCTGACTGGGAGTTTTTAAAGCAACAGTATATGATAGTAAAAATGACCATCTGGTACATTTCCAATAGTTTCTGTTTATTTTGCAAAGCTATGTTTAGGGTTTTTTTCCCCATTTTATACCTTGCCATTCAACATACAACATCGCCCGGTCCACAATTATGCCTTGATGAAGGCAGGGGGTGCAGTCAGTTCTGGCATCACACATGATTGCCTACAATTGGATCATCTGTGTGCGTGTTCATGATCCTAGACGCCTAAGAGATGAGTAACCATGGAGACTGACAGCTGTTCATCTAACTCGTGTCTTCAAGGCATAGGTGCCGATTTTTTTTTTTATCACCCCTTTCTGTCATTCATGTCTGTTGACTTTTACAGGAATAGGCATTGGTATTTGATATAAGGGGATAAACTTGTTTATGATAAATGAGCTCTTAGTTATCAGTCACCATATGTTTCTATTAGCTGAAATTGAAGACAAAAGCTCCACGAAGTGGGTTTCAGCTCAGCACCACTTAAAGGAAAAAAAAAACCAGACCATAGCCTCTAGTTGTAGCTCATAACTCATTTATGCCAGAAATAACTTCATATTCAAGCTGGTACAGACATATAGCATTCCACAGCATATTTTAGCCAAGGAACCAAAAACTAGAAAAAAAATGGTAGCATCAACGCTCATCGGTCATGCCATCCAGGTGGTTGCATTGGCGCTTACATATTAACTATTTACTCATCCTCACAGCATTTTGTTTTATTTTTTTCTTTCTGGTTTCTGGTTCCTTGGCTAAGATATGAAATGGAATGCTATATGCCTGTACTGGCTTGAATATGAAGTTATTTCTGGTGTGAATGAGTTGCTGAGCTAAGAAGACTGCAGTTGAATTTGCTCGTGAGTTGTTGGTCATGTTTCCTGATGTGAATCAACTGTTTGGATACAAACTAATGAAACAGCTGCTGCACTTTTTTAATAGAATTAGAGGCTATGGTCTTTTTTTTTTTCCTTTAAGTGGTGCTGACTCGAAACCCTCGCCATGGAGCTTTTCTGTTCATTTTAGGATTTTACACCCCTGGAGATGTGCACGCCAATTGACTGATCATTATAATAAGATGTGAGCCCTCTTCTCATGCTTATGCCTCGACTAGACTTTGTACAATTCTTCATGTTTCAGGCAGTGTTTGTGAAAAGGTGTAAATTATACCAGTAAAATCAGCATCAAATTTCTGTATCGTTATTTGCATTGGGAGCATTTATGCAGTGTGGTTGAAGCAGTTTAGAAACAATGTAAATGTAGAAAACCTTGTAGAGAAACCACTTCTGCACTGTTCTCTCTTCATCCCCATAAAAATGTATGTGAAAAGGAGCTGCTGAGACTAATGCAGAAGTGACTTCTGTACAAAGTTTTCTACATTTGTTGCTAAAGTGCTGCAGCCACACAGCATAAATTCTCCCGTTATAAATAGCATTCTTATCAAGCAATGGTCAGAACTTTGAAATTAAGACAAAGAAAAAAAAAACTTGTGAATCAAGCTGTTCCTGCCACTGCTTTTACTGTGAATAAATGAAACAATACAGTTCAAGTCAGTGGAAAATATCATAACAAGCTGAATTAGCAGTATAAAACTTTAGACTTGGCTTTCTAACATCAGATATCTACCAAATTCAGTGCACTCATGAACATGTCACAGTAAACTGATTTTGTGCTGCTACTTTACCACTCAAGTGCACCTGCGACTGTGTAAACTGTTGGCTTGTCAATCAAAGAAGCATAATTGGGAATGCGCATATGCTAATTGTGGGTATCTGATGTCATGGCATAGTCTCGGCATGTACTGTATTTCAAAACCGGGAGGCATACATCTCTATTGACAGGAGTTCATTAATAAAAAAGTTAACTTATATAATTAACAATAGGTTGTTAGCACAAACGGACATCAAATACATAAATCAGAATGATATATTTCTGTTAGTAACAAATTATTTATTGATGCATATGTCTCAATAAATTGATTGAAATGTTTAGATTTGTGTGTGTGTGTGTGTTTTCTCTTTTAATAAAATTCTCCTACTCATCTTCAGTAAGTGCCATAGGATCTTTAACTTCCACCAGGACAGACAGGGTCGAATTAACCACTGGCAGAAGTGGCAGTTGCCCGAAGCCCTGAGTATGAGAGGGGCTTCCAGAGGCAGTGCAATTTATTTTATTTATTAATTTGTTTTAGCTGCTGTGCTTTTGTGCTTGCCAGCCACAGTTTTTTCTTTTTTGGGGGGGGGGCGGAGCCGAGCCTGAGCTGCTGAGGAGCAAGTGAAAGTGAGAGCATTATGCAGTGCATGCTGCTTGAATTTGAGTCACCCTTTTACTTTCATTCCCAAGTTCCATTTAGACGTAGTGCATCGGGCGATTATATCTAGTCCTCAGAGAGTTAAATTGAACCACCCAAGTGTTTTGTGCTTTTCCCCCACTTTAATTCTCTGCATTTGTCTGATGGGCTTTTTCTAGAGGCTCTACGTCAAGTTGGTGATAGCAAATCCAGCATGGTAAAAACAGCGTGGTGAAAACCGCAAAAGTCAAAAACACGCATACAGAATACTGGCAAGGATTTGGGGGAAAGTGTGATTTAATATTACAACACCATGTCATCATGGACCACCACTACAATGAATTTTTGTAACTGACATTTTTTTCTGTCCCCGGCTGTATTCTGCATGCGCGGTTTTGACTTTCGTAGCTTTGTCTGTGCCGTTACCGAACACACTAGATTTCCTCTTGCCGATTTGACATGCTCTCCTTTCTAGATGGGCCATATAACCCTGGTTCTACATGATCTGCATTGGCTGTTGGTGAGGTGGCAGACTTCCTTCAAGGTTTATTTATTTTATTTCGTTTTTGTTGACTGGGTAAGTGCACTAAACAAATCCTGCCTATTTTCAGGCATGACCCGGGAGAGGGGGATACAGATGAATGCCAGCTGACCTTGAACCAGATTAAGCTGTTGGTGGTATTTTTAGTGAATGAGGGAAATTTAGCCAGGACACCGAGGAAATTCCCCTACACTTTTCGATAAGTGCCATGGGATCTTTAACATCTCCCTGAACTACCACTAATCCTTGCAGATGGGACCTCGGTTTAATGTCTCATCCGAAAGACGGCACCTCAGAAGTGCAGCACCCCTGTCATGCTGCACTACAGTGTCAGTACTGGGATATTAACCCAACTGCCAGATGTGAGAACTGAACCCATAACCCTCTGATCTCCTAGCCTCAGAGGCGAGTGTGCTACCTACTGAGCCACTGATACTGCACTGTTATTGCGGCTATCTATTGTTATTATTATTGTGGCTACTGAAGTCTATTACTATTGTGACTCATTTTAAGACTAACTTATTCGAATATCTGAGGACCACCTGCACCTGTTTTAACTAAAGATTTTTGTATTTTTTTATATTTGTTACTTATTAAGTCTTAATTGTTGTATGTGATTCTGTTTTTGTCTCTTTATTTGTAATACAGAACTTTGTTGAAACTGGGACATATTCCTAAAGAATTGTTTCCTGTTTAAAAATAAAATGTTATCAAAATCAAGCAAAACGTCTAAGTCCCTGAGATATAACCTAGGCACAGACCAAATCTGCTATAAAAAAAAAACAAACTAAACATGGTAAAAGTTATTAAAACCCTGGAGGGGGATATAAGTCTCCAGTGTGGCATGTGATATGTACTAAGTGATGTATATACCACCAGCAAAGCATTTTTGTGTGCCAAATGTGAAAAAAGGATTGCGGCCCAGCTACCAGCATGACCTGCTGTCTCCATACTAACCTTTATGGCCTCTCTGTTCCTCTGAGGAGGGCCTCCTAGCAGTTCCCAGGGCTCAGCTGAAGTAATCTGGGTAGCGTACTTTTTCAGTAGCAGCTCCAACACTGTAGAACTTGCTCCCAAGGTCCTCGAGGGAGGCCCCCTCATTGAAGCCCTTTAAAAATCATGTGTGATGAAATTTACAGAACTTAAACTGTCAGCATCATTCATTAAATATTGTTATAACAACAGTGTTTGCCTGGTGTTTTATTTGAAAATCTACCATTTCATACTATGTTTTAGCCATCTGTTGTGTGCTCAGCTTCTGCCACACTGCTAGATGCTGAGACCTGCTGTTCTTTGTGGTAATCAGCATGTCTCCACCCTCCACCCTGGTGATGTCATTTGGGGTGTTATTCTCTTTCATCTGTGAAGAAGCTAGGGAGATTGTTACATTGCCAAGGTCTGCAAAGATTCTTTATTTTTACCGTGCTCTGTGCCTATTGCAAGACACTGAAAGACAATCAGCTGTTTGATCATGGTTTTGTCATGTTCAGTGCCAGTAATGCACAACAATAGTTTAAAAAAACTGATCATGTTTGCCTGTGCAAAAGTCAGGGAGAGTAACACATTGCTGTAAGGTTTGCAGACCGGATAACTTTCTGTTGTGGTGAAAGGCTGTGGTCATTCACACCTGACATTCAATAAGGTGATTTCTCAGGATGGCACTAAAACAATTATCCCATCTCCCTGTAAATGGGGGTGGGAGAGATAATGCTGTTTTGAAACCTTACTAAGAGTTTCTATGCATTAGCCAGCCCAGTGTTTTTTTTTTATCCCTGGCAGGCTGTTATCTGACCAACATTCAGTCTCATCTGTTTTTTTATTCCACATTAATATGATCATTTTACCAGGGCTAACACATAAGTTCTGTTAAGTGCTTGCAATCTAAGTAACCCATATGCGGTAACCAAAAGTCTGTTATGTATTTGTCCTCAATGTGACGAGGTACCTTTGGAAATGAGCCTCTGGCTCAAAGGTTGTAAACCGATGTTCAAATAAATAGATAAATAAAATCCATCCCTAGTAGGAATTAACACAGATAAAGCCACTATTAAAACTCACTGTAAAGCAGACACTGAGCAACAGCAATGAAGTTACCAGCATTACAGTGCTACTAGCAATACTACTTCCTAACAGGCACAGTAGAGTAGCACCCCCAATTTTATTTATTTATTTTTGCTGTGGTAACCAGGTAAGTGCACTGGCACTAAGTGCCTTTCTCAGTCATGACCTGGGTGCAACTGCACAGGCATTTGAGGACATACATACAAATGTTTGGGTGCTTGTTGCAGAAGATAAAACATACACACATCAAGTGAAAATTGCATACTTGATTACATACTTGAGGCACATAGAAAGTGCGGCTGATTAGTGCAAATGCTACACTGAGTGCAGATGCATAGGGGTATGTACAAGGGGTATTTACACAAAGCAGTCAGACACTGACTGAGTGATAGATAAAATTCTTTCAGATTGCTTGAGAAAGCAGAGGCAGTTGGTGATTCTCTAATGGGAGGATTGCACTTCATAGTGAGGAGGTGTGGTAGCTCAAGGAGCATTGCCCTGTGTTTGTTTGAAAAAAGGGAGCTTTTAAGTTATTTTTTGAGGTGAATCGAGAGGAGTGCAAGTTACAAACTTGAGTTGTTCAGCTAAATAGATGAGGGAGTTTTTAACCATAATTCTTTTAATAAATCTGGCAAGTGTTAGGTTGGATTTGAGTTCTGGTAAGAGCCAGTTTAGAGTGTTCAAAGAAAGGCAGTGATGCATCTTGCTATCGCTACCTGTTACAAATCTGGCAATCTTGTGATAGAGAGTGTGCTTCTTCTGTAGCATAGTTTTGTTAACAGCACCAGTGACCAAGGAGCTGTAGTCCAGTATAGGGAGCAGATTTGCCGGTGTTATTCTATGTCTAGATTCGGGCATGAGGTACTTGTGGATTCTGTACAGAGAGCCAAGCCTTTGGTAAAATAGGTTGGTAGTGTTTTGAATGTGGGTATCAAAGGTAAGGGTGGAGTCGAAGTGTACTCCTAGATATTTAAAGCAGCCAACTTTTTCCAGGCAGTTCCCATTATTTGCATTGATGCAGAACTTGGGAGCTGCATTTTTCAGATTATAGTTAGAACCAAACAACACCGATTGGGTTTTCGGTAGGTTCAGGACCATTGTGTCTAGAACAAACCATTCCTGCACATTTGTGAAGCTGTTTCCCAGTACAGGGTTAATTTCATTGATGTCTTTGCTATGCATGTATAGAACTGCGTTGTTTGCATCGAGAAGAGTATGTATGGGTTTTCAGATTGTTGTCAAATTGTTGATGAAGTCTGAAAATAGAAGAGGCCCCAGTATGGAGCCTTGAGGGACCCCACTGCAAATTGTATTGGTGCTTGAGACCATGTTACCAATTTTTACCCTCTGTTTTCTATGATTCAGTAATCACTGAACCAAGCCAGAAGTGGGATCCAAAGCCAAGTTCAAGTAATTTGCTAGTGACATCAGTAGCCTGGAGGCATGCTGACTCAGTATCCAGCAACCTTGAAGAAATGGACCACACCAAAAAGGCGCTAAAAAAGTATGCATTTGTCAACTTTTTTTTTGCAAAACCTGGAACACATAGTTTTTATAGCAATATTTATTAAATGGTGCTGCCTGTTTTAGTTTTGAAAATCATTGCACATGATCTCTCAGAAAGGGCTGAAGTCTCACCTATTCAATGAGGCGTTCTCCTTGTATTAACCTGGATGGCTACTTGTTATTTCTCAGTCACTTAGTTTACTATTTGTACGCTGTCATTTATTTTATCTATCTTAATCGTTTCATCTCTTTTTTCTTATATTTGCTGATTTCAATTGTTATATTATTGTTCAGCACCTAGAGCATCTGGGGATGGGCACTTAAGAAATAACAATTTCATTGCTTGCCTGACTCTGTTCTTGTTCAGCCTATAACATGGAGCTCTACGTTCATCTCTAATAATCCCCAAAGGGAAGGAGGATGGGGTGTCCTAGGAGGTGAGAGCCAGTCTATAGTTTGGTGTTCGCTTCCTTCAGGCCCACTTTACTGGGCGAGATCTGGACCCTGATCCACACCAAGCCATTCAGCAGTATCTACCTGCTCACCCCTGGGCAAGAGCTGGCAGTCAGAGGAAAGAGCACTCATACCCAGTAGTGAACATTGGTTTAAAAAGCAAATGAAATGAAATGAAACATGAGAATGTGTGATTTGTCTGAATTTAAGCATAGAAACAACAGCAGACTTCATTTTACTTGAGATGATTTGTTATACCACCGGTGCAGGTTTGAGGCAAAAAAAAAACTGTTGTACAAAGACTGTTGAACTTTTTGTGATCTTTTTATAGATTTCATCTGACTCATTTGGACAATTATTTTTTTCTTCCCACCCCAAACAATACAATATATGCCATATATTCATATCATTCGCCATTGTCCATTCCCCCAGCCTGTGGGAGTTGAGCTTCACATAGCCTTAATTCCCATCCCATGAAAGTGCATTCAGAGTAGCTGGAAGCCCCTCCAAAAGCATTTTTAAGCATTAAAAACCCTTCAGATTTTAGGGGCCAAGGCAGCCCCTGAACCCTTGGACTATTGCTGAAGTCACAGGGGGCCCCATCAGTATACATTGCCCATGACCCCAGAAGTTGTTAATTTGGCCCTGTTGACAGTGACCAGAGATGGGCAGGAGGGACTGTGGATTAAAACTTCATCCAAAGGATGGCATCTTAATAGTGCCGCACCCCCATCATACTGCACGACAGTGTCAGTTATGAGTATTACCCAAAGTACTTGGTGTGGGGCTAAAATCCATAACATACTCCCCACTCCAGGCACTTGGGTTAAATCCTAATACTGACACTGTAGTGCAACATGAGGGGGGAACTGCACTCCTGAGGTGCCGTCTTTCAGATGAGATGTTAAACTGAGGTCTCATCTGCCTGTTCTGGTGGTAGTTCAGGTGAATATCAAAGATCCCATGGCACTTCTCGAAAAGAGTAGGGGAATTTCCCCGGTGTCTTTGCCAAATTTCCCCATTCACTAAAAATACCATCAACAGCATAAAATGTGGTTCAGTTTCAGCTGGCACCGTCTGTATCCCTTCCTTCCCAGGGACGAGGCTGAAAATAGGCAAAAATTGTCTAGTCCTCCTTCCCAGTCAACAAAAACTAAATAAATAAATAATACCAATCTTCCTGCCCCAGAAGTGAGCACACTTCCTGCTGAGCCACTGACACCAGTGCCACTGGTTGGACAAGAAACTGTACCAAAGATTTTCCTGCAGAAATAAAATCCACATACAGCACATTAAGGAGCAGACATATTTCTTCTTTTGTTTCCCAACATTGCATCAGTTACTCTGAAATATATAATGTAATTGGCACAAGGCTCACACCCCCAAAATCTGCTTCTAAATAGGGTATACACTGCCTAGCCCATTAAGAAAACCCCAAAACTCATGGGGAGCCATGACATTTTTATTTTATACCACCAATCCATTGCATTTCACCCAAAAGAACATTGATATCAAGGATTATCTTGCCATACAGAACAGCTAAGTCGGCATGCACTTTGAGTAATACATGCTGTAAACCATGGGGGAAAAAAGATCTATCAGACTTTTGCTTTTTTAGAATATGTTTATTACAAAAAAATAAATAATATTCTAAGCAAGGGGATGATGAGTGATATAATATTCCATTAGAATTGACAGACTCAGTACAAGAGTGCATGACAGGGTTTAAACCACAGCAACCCATATCAACATCTCAGTGAGCCAGACAACATGAAATATGACTACATACCATAGTTAGTCACAATGATGGGGCCAAGCTAAGTTACATATAGTCTTTCTTTCTTTCTTTTTTTAATCCATTCTCATTTTCTTCCTTTTTCTTTCATTCTTTCTGTTTTTTCATTGCCCAGGTAGCACACTTGGAGGAAGCTTTCTATATTTTCAAAAGGAAATAACATTGTTTTGCTTTAGATTTGCTGCTAGGACTCATCTTGAACATCAACGTAGTTCATACTTTCCTGTTTTTTTTGTCTTGGCAGTGGTTGTTAGAAAAATACACAAAAAATGCATTAAGAGAGATGCATGTGTCAAGCTCTTTTCTTTTAAATGGATAGCCACAAAAATAATGTTGTCTCATTAAATTAAGAAAACGACAAAGCGTCATAGTCATATATTTAAAAAAAAAACAAACGATCCAGTCATGGATAATGAAGTCTAATATAAATAAGGGTCAACTCTGAGCAGTTCCGTTATCTTGTAGTATAAAAATAAAATATATTTTTGTCCTCCTCTTTTCTTTTTAACATGAGAAAATGGAGACTATCTTTCAAGTCTAACGATTCGGTGAGAGTTCACTAACTGTTAAATCTGAGTGTGCTTTCAAGCGCTTCGCCCTCCTAGTTCTTTTGGTGACTGTGGTGAATTTGAAAGGCTTGTGGACATCGCCTTTCCCCTTGGGGTAGCGCTTCATGAAGTGGACCTCCCGCTGGTACTGTTGGGTTGTAGAGCCTTTCCTGGGTCGTCCCTTCCTGGTGAACCCGAGATACCAGCCTCTGAATTTTGCAGACATGAGGGCAGTGTAGTTGTTCTCCAGGACTTCCTCAACAAACACGCATTCCCTGTTCTTTCCATTCATCTATAAGGGAAAGACAACAAAGCACTGAGTAGTAGTAATAGTAGTAGCATTATTTTGATGGCTCAGAGTAGCTTATATAGTGAAAACATTACAGAAATAAATCAGTATCAAATAAATGTATGTATTAATGTGAGTGCAGGGATAACTACTTTTGGGAACTGCATTTTATAAAATAAATGTATCAGTCCATAAAACAGCAATAAATAATTAAATGTTTCATTAGTAATAATAGCAGATTGTATCAACTGATGTAAATTACTACGTATAAACAAGAAGAGGCCCTAAGAACCTCTAAAGACCTCATTAAATAAAAGGATCTTTAGGCCCCTTTTGAAGGCCTCTACAGAGAGGCCCTCCCCTCAGTTTTTAGGAGTGAGTTACACAGGGCTGGACTGGCTACTGCGAATGTCCAGTCTCCCAAAGATTTTAACCTTGCCTTTAGAATTGCAAGGAGGCTTACCTTGAATGAGCAGAAGTGATGGGTGGTCAGTCAGGAGTCAGGAGTTCTGCCAGGTAACTAGAGCCCAATTCATGCAGGGCTTTATACATCAGTAATCACACCTTTTTTTAATATTCTCTGTTTTTGGCCCCTTGTTACCACAGCTTCACCACTCCCTCAGGGTCCTCCAAAGAATCCAGTGCTGGGATAGGTCTACTCCCAGACCTCCTACCTCCACACTGCCTAGGTTTACCCCCCGGGAAGGAAGGAGAGAGCAGCTCCCCATTCCACTCCCCCCACCTGCTATTTGTCCTCATCAGGCAGCATCCAAATCATCTGGTTTCGGCCCTTTCTAGGATGAGGTACCGGAGGCCATTGTTGGGCTTAGCAGTGGGGCTTTTCCACCAATTTGCTTTTTCAGTGAGGCTTCTAGAATACTGAAACCATTTTCTGTGCTGTGTGGTGCAGTATTAAACACCTTTGAACGTTGGTGGTGTGAGCACCTGTGTTCAGTCTGCACCAGTAGTTATTAGCTTAGGAAAAGGTTTGGACTTTTGGATCAGACAATTAATTCTATTTGTTCTGGACATTTGGGATTCGTGTTTCTCTCTGAATTTGCTGCAGCATATACTCATTTGTTTGTGTTCTCCCATGTCGACTGTTTTATTATTTATTTCTTTTATTGGGTGGGGGGGGTTGATTATTTGGATGTGTAGGGGTTTGGGTTGCTTGAGGAACTGAATTGCCAGGTTAAAATGTGTTGGTGTCATGGCCGTGCCCAAATCATCTATGCTGCTGCCCAGCTCTGGGATCTTTGCCCCTTTGCTGACCTCCCAGTCCCACCCACTGCAGTAAGACGCTGCAGGGAGGTCAGGATAACTAGGTGGTAGAGGGGTCATGGACCTAGGGCAGCCGAGGAGGGGGTAGTGAACAGCACTGAGGTTGTTCGGTGCAGGAGACACCCTGGGCACAAGCGGTGCTTGGGGATAAGCCAGACATGTTTGGTTCCCATGCCCAGGGGTTCCCACCAGACCGAGTGGGCAGGTAGCTAGAGGGCCGGCCGCATCCTCTAATCCTCTTTGGGTGGTGCTATGCAATGCCAGGTCGATAGGAGCAAGACCACCATTTTTGCAGACTTGATTTCCTTGGTCAACCTGGCCTGCATTACGGAGACCTGGTTGGGTGACGATGCTGGCCCAGTTCTTGATGCTGCCATTCCCTCCAGGTACTCTGTGGCACACTGCTCGAGGAAGGATCGCAGGGGTGGGGGAGTGGCCATCATGTTTTGAGCCAGCCTGGGCTTTTCAGTGCACCCAGTTGGTAGCACCCAATCTTTTGAATGTGTCACTATCTGTGGGGGTACAGGTGCAGGTTGTAGGATTCTCCTTATTTACCCCCCCAGGGGTGGGGGAGAATTCCTGCAGGAGGTCACAGACTTCATCATTGACCAGGTGTTGGAGTCCCCCAGGTGTTTAATCCTGGGGGACTTCAATGCTTGTATCGACGAAGAATCCTTGAATTTCGGTTATGACCTCCTCCAGTTGATGTAGTCACTGGGCCTGTCACAAGTAGTTACTTCTGTTTCCCACCAGCATGGCCACACACTCAATCTGGTGTTCCAGTTGGGTCTTGAGGTTGATAACCTCAAGACTGAGCAGGTCATTTGGTCTGATCATTACACCATGGAGTTCATGTTTGGGGCTCCCCCGGAAGTCCCTCCCCTGCGGAGATGGTCAGCTATCACCCTTTAAGGGGCTTGCACCCAGAGAAACAATTGGTGGTAGCTGATCTATCTAGGGTCAATGTGGCATGTGCGATTGGTGCCGGAGAGGTGGTGCCCACCTATAATAGGGTGGTCTCTGAAGCTCTGGATGCCATCGCACCAGTGTGTTTATTTATTTTATTTTTTTGCCATTAAATCTTTATTCCAGTTTTTTTTACAGAGAATACATACAAGAAACATAATCATAAACATAAAACATACAGGAGTGCACCGATACATTATACAATTATTGACAGGAGTCCTTCTCTGCAATACCCCTCCCAATAACAGCAACAAAACAAAACAAAACAAACACCCCGAAAGTAAATAAAATATAAACCCCCCAATAAGGGCAAGGTTCCCTTACCCCTTCCCATTCCCTTCCCTCCCTGCCCACACAAGACCATTCAAACTGATTTCAACCCAAGAGGGTACCTAAATCTCTCACAACGAATAAATAGTGTAAAATGGCCCCCATATCTTTTCAAACAGAGGACTCTTGTTTTGGAGGACGGCTATCATCCTCTCAATCCTGAGGCTCGCAAGAAGTTCCTCCAGCCATTCCGAATAGCTGATCACACTATTGTCCTTCCAGTGTCTGAGGACCACTTTTTTCAGGGTAATCGAGATCAAGGCCATATAGAATTTCCTATTCTTAACCATAATACGGGAAATATCCCCCAGCAGACATATCTCAGGCGTAAAAAGGTCATCCAGGCCCAGCAAGGGGTCTATCTTATTTTTAATCTCTGTCCAAAGTGGGACAATTTTTGGGCAATTCCAAAAGATATGTAACAGGTCTCCATTTCCGAAGTTGCATCTATTACATTTGGGATCCTCTATCAACTTTAGATTCACAAGTTTTGAGGGAGTAGTAAATGTTATGGAGAATTTTAAACTGTATAAGCCTTAACTGATCCTGCCAGATAAATTTATGGCAACCTTGCCAGAGGACCGGCCAATTCAGATCTTCGTCGGGAAACACTGTGGCCCAATACGAGCATGGGGCGAGATTTTGAGAGTAGGCCCAATTAAATAATACGGTGTATACTTTGGAAATTGCCTGTGAGAGTCCCACCAGGGGCTCCAAGGACTCATGAAAGTCAACCTGTGGAGACTGGACTGGATTTCTACCTACTTTTTTGAGTAAAAGGTGCCGAAGCTGATATATTTTGAAAATTGCTTTGGAGGGCAGATTAAAATTATGCAAAATCTCCAGAGAAGAACATACATGTCCTTCCTCGTTGAGAAAATCTTTCAGGCGACATTTATCTGGTAGGGTCAGCCAGTCGGATCTGATAGGTTTATTATCAATCAAAAAATGCGGATTACCCCAGATAGGTTGGGACCAGTCCTTAACCTGGTCATATTTTAAGAAGCTACAAAGTTGAGCATGGATCTTTAGAGATACACCTATCGGGGATTTCCTCAAAGGAGAGGGAAGTAGTTTTGGACTAAGATAAAGTAAGGCCTCTGGGACCAGACCATATTTCTTGATAAGGCCTATCTCCAAATGTATCCACAAGGATACATAGGTTGTCCGCTGAAGCAAATCCGTATTTTGAACCCATCTACAATATTTGTTAACCTGACCCGCCCAAAAATAGAGAGCAAAATGCGGTAACCTTAATCCCCCAAGTAATTTAGGGGCCGCCAGTTTGTGATATGCCATCCTTGCTTTTTCTTTATCCCCAAACAAAGTTAGCTATAATCCCGTGAAGCTTCTTGAACCATGAAAGTGGAAGCCAGATGTTTAACATACTCAAGGGATAGAAACGCTGAGGGAATATATTCATCTTGACTATATTTATCCTACCCCATAGAGAAAATGGAAGTTGTGCCCATCTTTTGAGATCTAAATCAATGGTATGCACCAGGGAATCCAGATTCAGCTGGCGTGTCCATATCATACTCCTCATCAGAGTAAGACCCAGATATTTGAGAGAGTCAGATTTCCACCCTAGACCTAGTTCAATAATCTCTTGCTTGAAGAGGTTTTTACTAAGGGGATAAACCACGGTTTTATCCTGATTCAGTTTATAATTAGCAAGACAACTATATTCCCGAATAGACTCTAATAAAGCAGGGATTGACGTATTCGGCCTTGATATGTATACCAAAAGATCGTCTGCATATGCTGTTACCTTAACGGCCTGATCCAGTATTTTTATGCCATTTATCTCCCTGTTATGCACTATGCTCCTGATCAGAGGTTCCAAATACAAATTAAAGAGAAGGGGGGACAAGGGGCATCCTTGTCTAGTGCCTACATATAGTGGAAAGGGGTCCGATGTGGCCCCATTGCAAGTGATTCTGGCTGTGGGATTTGAGTACAGGGCACCTAGCCATTCCAAGAACCTCTCTGAAACCCAAATTTACCCATTGTGGTTAACAGAAACCCCAGTGTACTCTGTCGAATGCCTTCTCGGCATCCAAGGGAGACCAAAGCCATGGAGAGTTGTCTCTCGGATGCCGAGAAGACGGGGCCAGTGTCCTAAGATGATCGGCAGCAGACCTGCCGTTCATAAACCAACTTGCTCTGCACCTATAAGTTTAGGCAATATCCTGTTCATTCGTTCCGCCAGTAATTTTGCCAGAATTTTAATATCGTAATTTAACAGGTATATAGGCCTGTAGCTGGCTGGCTTTTCCGAAGGTTTGTTAGGCTTTGGAATTAGGACTATGAGTGCCTCTGAGAGTGACTTATCCAACTCATGATCGGTGAGAATATATTGAAATAACATAAGCAACAGTGGGGCTAATTGCTTAGAAAACCTCTTCTAGAAATTGGACTAGAATCCATCCAGACCCGGTGTTTTGTCTAGTGGAAGGCTTTTAATAACTACCTCAATCTCCTCTTGAGTTATATCGGCCGTCAGACATGTCCGATCTGATTCAGCCAATGAGGGGAGCTCCAATTTTTCAAGAAAAGCAAGTATCTCCGACTTGGTTGGAGGGAATTCCATAGCCCCGTACAGAGATTCAAAATACTTCTGGAAAACCTGGACAATCTCTCCGGGGGTGGTTTTAATGTCACCATCCTCCTCGGATTGAATCCCAGAGATTATTTGGGAAGATTCTAACTGTGTGATACGCCTTGCCAGGAGTTTTCCTGTCTTTTCCCCTTGATCTAAGTAGTTGGCTCTAGTTTTTATTAGAGCTAATTCTTCTTGCTCCCCTAATAAACTAAGGTATGCATCTCTTAATTTAACTAGCTCCAATTTATCTTCATCCCGGGGGTGGGGGAACATGTTAGACTCTAAAGTCTTTATCCGTGCCAATAAATCCGACATAATGCGTTCCTTCTCCCTTTTTTTGTTAACAGCCTGGCTAATTAAGATGCCCCTTATAAAAGCCTTGAATGCCCCCCAAAACATATCTGGATGGACATTATCTTTCAGGTTATTTATAGTGAACTCATCTATTTGTTTTGAAATAAATTGGGCCACCTTAGGTTGTCTCAAAATCTGGTTGTTTATTTTCCACCTATTACCTCTTTTGGGCAGAGACGTAAAAGATATTGAAGTTGACACTGCGGCATGGTCTGAAGGAGGTCCCGCTACAATTGCCGAGTCCAAAACCCCTGGAAGAAGAGTTCAGGAAAGCAATATGTAGTCAATGCGGGATGCTGTCCCGTGAACTTGAGAGATGAAAGTGTATTCCCTAGATTTTGGATGGAGCACTCTCCAGACATCTGCTAAACCAAGCTGATCCACCAATTCCCTCAAAGCTCTTAGTGCAGGGGTAGGGCCCATTTGAGAACTGCTGGACCTATCCATTAAGGGGTCTAAGGCCAGGTAGAGGTCTCCCCCCAAAATCATGGGAAGTTGATTGAACGGAGTAAGTGCTATCAGTAACCTCACAGCAAAATCTTGTTTGTCAACATTAGGACCGTAGACAGAACCTATCAGGATCTCTGTGTTCTGCAAGCTTGCCTCTGACAAGAACATATCTACCCTCATTATCCTGGATCACTTGTATGGGAATGAAGGGAACCGACCTATGTACCAATATCATAACACCCCTGCTTTGCGTGTTACCTTGAGAGGAAAATACCTTCCTATTTGTAACGCCTCATACAGTTATTCTCTGTGTGGAGTAGATGCGTTTCCTGTAAGAACACAAACTTTGCTTTCACGACCTCTACATGCTTCAGGATCCTATACTGCTTTGCCTTAAGTCGTGCCCCCTTGACATTCCAACTAAGGAATTTAATAATTATATTTGATGCCATGTTTCTTCACATTAACCAATACCATGATATACCCAACCCACTTCGGTATACCGAACATTGAAACCTGAGGTCTTGTGCCCCCCTCCCCAAGCTCCCAAACACAATAAAACCCTATATAAAATATCCACCCAGTCCTCCCTATCCTCCCTCCCCAAATAATCCCAACGATCCCAAAAACCTTCCCCCAACCCACCCCTAGTCTCATGGCCCATGACAACAGTACACTTAGCCCACTCTCCACTACCCTTCCCCCCTTCCTCCATCACAGTAACTCACAGTCGACCAATCAACTACCCACTATATTAATTACCTACCTTATACTGCAATGTTTAACCACTTTTACCTACTTTAAACCTCACATTGAATCTAACAGGGTCCTATGAAATATGTTAGCTAGGAGCGTGTAACATTCACCATGCAATCTCGATGAAATGTGCTACCCAGTTGAATAGAGATCCATACAAAACAATGTTAAACCACTACATGTTGGTGATCTAATGTATCATTGTAACCCAGCCATTATTCTACTAATAAACATAAATGCCTTGGCCTCTTGGGCAACTGCCCTTATTAATACAACCCTTTAGTTGTGAAAAAACCAAAGTAACTTAAGCTTGAATCGAAATAAGTCTCTAGCAAATGCTTTGCATTATAGCATATTAACAGTCTCTGGCTCCCTCTTGTGTCCGATCGCTTAAATCAAAAAACCATCTTCTGGTTAAAATTAAAACGCTAACAAACGTGGATTTCGTAGCTTTACCAACTAAGCATGCCAAATGATAGGAACTCACCAGTCTTTCCTTTCTACTTCGTAAAATAAGTGGACAAATGAGCTTATTGCTATTGCAATTGCAACTTCTTAAGCAGATCTTGCTCCCGAAAACAAGGCACCACTGTAATAAAGCGAAAGCCTGTATTTAAGCTTTGAGCCACGAAAGATCAGTCACTGCAAGGGACTGGATCGCTTTGATCCCAACACAGCAGTTGACCACACGATTATATTGATCAGTCCACAAGTCCTTCTGTAGGTACATCAACCAAAAATTCAGCCATGGATCCCAGGCAAAACACGATGTGCCTGCTATACCACTTTGATCTCTCCGGACACTTCAGGGACCTTTGAATAGATTGGGGAGTGCGATTTGTAGGACAGACAATGCAGCTTCCGCAGTTTTGAACGATTTCCACTCTCCCTCTATCTGCACCTGAAATTTCACTGGGTAACCCATTCTAAATTTGATATCAGCCGCTATTAGTTTATTAACCAATGGATGAAAGGTAGCTCGCTTTTGTCGGACCGATAGCGGTAGATCTTGCGCTACCCTGATCTTAACTCCCTCCTAGTATAATTCCTTGGCTTCTCTGGTTTTCGATATGAATAGCTGCC
This sequence comes from Neoceratodus forsteri, assembly GCA_016271365.2. NCBI lineage: Eukaryota > Metazoa > Chordata > Ceratodontiformes > Ceratodontidae > Neoceratodus > Neoceratodus forsteri. Next base: position 639,520,230 of record CM057454.1, read on the forward strand.
GTTCCTGATAATTAAGAAAACGGAATATTAAGGTACGTGGCGGTGCAGTTGGTGGAGGTAATGGGCGCAAGGCATGGTGAGCCCTTTCTATTGTATATGAGGGTCCGAATGGTGAAGGTCCTGCTATTTTTTCAACCAATCTCTGTACAAATTTGATTGGGTCTGGACCTTCCTCCTTTTCAGGTAGTCCGATAACCACCGCGTTGTTGCGGCGACTTCTTCCCTCTAAATCCTCCACTTTCAGCTCAAGCTTAGCGATTCTTTGTTTCATCTGGTTCACCACAGGGTCTAACCTTTCATTATTCCCCTCCAGTGACCGTATTCTTACTTTGTTATCAGAAGTTCTCTGAGTAAGATCTTCGAGCGCACAGGTAACGTTTTTGATTTCGCTCGCCATTTCCTGCATCTCTGTTTTAAACGGACGAAACTCCTCTAAGAATCTGGTTAAAGTAAGAGGTTCTTCTTCCAAAGTTCCTGACCCGGAGCTCTGTGATTGATGAGAAGTCGAGGCCCTGGATTTTTTCACGGCCTTCTCTGGAGTCACAGGTGGGGTGTGTTTTGGAGGAGTTTTACGCATTTCTGCATCCATGAGGTCCTCAGCCTTGTTTGTAAGGTCTTCCTATTTATCTAAAGCAATAGAAGTTCCTTTAAAAGAAGCTGGAAGGAGATTTTGAGCTATTTTGGAGGAAGGGTGGTCGGAGCACTCGGAGAAAGCAGCTACGCAGTGCTCTGCATCACGTGACTCTCCCGCACCAGTGTGTTTATGACCCAGATCTTCTCATGTGAGAGCCCCTTGGTTTGATGGAGATCTCAGGGTGATGAAGATCAGGGATCAGAAGTTGGAGCATCGCTGATGGAAGATCAGGCTGGAGTCTGACAAGCTGGCCCTGAGTGCTCACTATGTCGAGTACCAGGGGGAAATCTCCCATAAGAAGGCAGAATTTCTGTCCAGGGAGATTGCTTCTGGGGGGAACAGACCATCTCAGCTGTTTTGGACTGCAGACAGGCTTTTACATCCTGCCTGTCTGCAGCCAAAAAAATTCTTTACATCCACTTTATGTGAAGAGTTTGCTCTGTTCTTCTCTGGCAGAGTGTTGGTCATCTGGTCAGGGATTCTGCCAGCCAGACTACTGCCTAGCAGTGGTCGGGCTGGAGGGAATAGAGGCACTCCCTCTGTCTGGGAAGAGTTCAGGCCAGTGGAGGTGTCCGAAGTGACTAAGGTGATCTTAGAACTGAAGCATACATTTTGTAAACTGGACCCAGCCCCAACACATTTTTTAATGGGATATGTTGAGGCTGTTGGCCCGGTGTTTGCCAAGATTGTCACGTGCTCGATGGCAGAGTTGGTTTTCCTGGATGCATTAAAAGAAGCACTGGTGAGGCCCTTCCTTAAGAAATCTTCCTTCGACCCTGATGTCCTGGTGAATTACTGTCCTATCTCCACCTGCCTTTTCTGAGCAAGGTTGTTGAGAAGTTAGTGGCACAACAGCTTAAGAATCACCTGGTGTCCTCAGACATTTATGAGCCATTTCAGTCAGGTTTTTGGGCTAGACACAGCACTGGAACAGCTCTAGTGAGGGTGCATGATGATCTGCTCAGGGCTAGAGATAGAGGAGACAGGTCAGTTCTTGTACCCCTTTATCTCTCCTCAGCCTTTGACACTGTGGACCATGTCATGCTATTGGATCAGCTCTGTGAGTTTTGTGGATTTGCCAGTACTGTCATCAGTTGGTTTGAGTCCTATCTCTCAGATAGGGTGCAGCAGGTGGTGATGGGGAATTTCTCCTCCTCCCCAATGCCTCTGTCCTGTGGAGTACCACAGGGCTCAATCCTGTCACCGATGTTGTTTGCAGTGTACATGCTTTCCCTGGATGAGATCATTTGACAATACAATGTGGAGTTTCACTACTATGCAGATGATACCCAGCTGTATTTGTCATTTGCTCCTGGAACATCTGGAGCTGTTGTTGTGCTTAACAACTGTCTGGCTAAAATCAATGACTAGATAGCTTCCAGCTGGCTGAGACTCAATCCGGCCAAGACGGAGGTGCTGGTGATCAAGCCCGATCGTGGGCATGATGGGTTGCTGCCCAGAGCTGACTTTGGTCATGTACTGGGTTCAACCCCATTGATAGCTTTCCTGAGGGTGCAAAATCTGGGCATGATCCTGGATAGCAGACTGATCTTTGAAGATCAGGTGTCGTCTGTAGTCAGTAGTGGTTTTTACCATCTGCAGAACATTGCCCGGATTAAGCACCTCGTTCTGCCTGAGGACCTGCCGATGCTAGTGCATGCCTTTGTTTCCTCTAGGCTTGACTACTGCAATGCTCTGTACTTTGGGGTCAGGGGAAGGACACTCTGCCAACTGCAGCTGGTGGAGAACACAGCAGCCCGGTTACTGACGGGTCTTTCTAGGTCCAGTCATGTGACTCCAGTTCTGCGTGCCCTGCACTGGCTGCCAGTCAGGTAAAGGGTCCTTTTCAAGGTGGGTCTTCTCACCTATAAGGCCCTAAATGGACTGGGCCCTGACTATCTGTCAGCTCCTGACACCAGTGACCTCTGCTTGCTCCCTCCGCTCCTCTTCGAGGGGCCTCCTGGATGTTCCCAGGGTTTGGCTCAAGACCTCAGAAGATCGTGCTTTTAGCATTTCTGGCCATCCCTGTGGAATTCATTTCCATCTGCAGTCTAGGAGGCCCCTTCGGTAGAGGTGTTTAAGCAGAGGCCGAAGGCCCACCTGTTTAGCCTGGCTTTTAATGATCATTGACTTTTAACATATTTTTGCTCAGTCCCAGATTATGGTATCCTAAAAGCTTTTAAACTGATTTATATTTTATTGATTTAAAAGTGTATTAATGTAATTTTATTGTTTTATTGCATATTTTATTGTATGTTTTTGTAAGGCACTGAGAGCTTCCGAGATTGGGTGCCATATAAATAAAATTTGCCTTGCCTTGCCATCCCCGAGGAAGCTGGCTCACTAGGGGGACCAAGGAGCACAAGCACGTAAAGTGTGCGGCTGCTCTGAAACTCGGCTGGTTTCCTCCCCACCTATGGCATCCCTGAGCTGCACCTCCACCCGTGGTCACCCAGGTGGCAGTATTGCAATGGGGATGGCAACCCTCTCACCCTTGGATGAGGAGAGTGATCCCTAGGATGCTCCATCCTCCTCTTCCCCTGGCTGGCCCCAATGACCCTAGTCTGCACCCAAACCTGGGTCACCAGCACAAGGAGTGGTAGTGTAACCATTGCGTCGATGGGCTGGCCCAGTAATCCCACCCTGAAGATGACACATCACTTCACCGTCAGCCAATGCAGCTCACACAGAACTGGGGTCACATGACAGCATCTCAGGAGTTCTGTCAGCAGCCTAGCTGCTGAGTTCTGCACTAGCTGCAGGTGTTGCAGGACACCTCCACTGACCCCAAGGTATAGGACATTATAGTAATCAAGAGTTCACCCATGCCAGTGCTCGGGAGATGTGGTCATGGTAACTGAGGGAGCTGGGATAAATGTCACCACATCATGATTGTGGCTGACATTGTGCGCCCATAAAGTTACCGCACCAAAGGACCATCCCCTGAAGAATTACGTTTTGTGGGGGGCTTTGCATCCCACACCCACCAAAATTAAATATAACTAACTCTGGGACGGGCACGCCATGAAGGGCGGGTGAATTGTGGAGCCGCCAACACGGTGTGACTGCAGGGCGTTCTAAAATCCAGAAAGCCCCTGTCACTCATGACATTGTTGCGGCTCCCATATGATGGTGCCCTAATCATCACACTCTCACAACGGTATACCATAATCAAGCATGGACATCAAGAACACATGCACTAGCAATGGCAGGCTTTCAGGGGGGCACCAAAGGCTTAAGCCAGAGGATGTTCTTGAGATGGTAAAATCCACTCTGGAATACTACCAGCACTTGAGCCTCAAATGTCAGCTTCTCATGCAGAATGACCCCCAGATTCTTCACCTTAGCAGAGGACATAAGTCTAGAGAATCTGAGTGTAACCTCCACAACAACACTGGTAACCCCTGTGTCCCTTCCTAGACCTGACTCAATCACCAGTACTTCCATCTTGTCTTGGTTAAGTCTTAGCCAGCTCAATGCCATATAGTCCAGGATCTCAGCCAGACACAGATTAAGCACCTGGTCCCCATCTGGCATCCTGTGTGCAAATGACATACAGCTGGGTGTCATCTGCATAACAGGAAAAACTTAGCCCATAATATCTAATGATTACTCCCAGGAGTAGCATGTGTACTTTGAACAACATGGGAGAGAGGACCAACCCCTGAGAGACACCACAGAGCAGGGGCTTCGGGAAAAAGGAGATATTTCTTATCACTACCCTCTGCATCTTATCCCTAATGTAGGACTCACACCAGCAGATGACTATGCCAGTGAGTCCACAGGTCTCCCTCAGGTGATACAACAGTAACCCATGGTCCACAGTGTCAAACACTGAGGCATGCTATCCCATATTCAGTGGCTTTGCACTGCACAAAAGGGCTTTGCACAGTCCTTTTGTACAGTGCAAATACCGCTGAACACAACCCCAACTTACTCCGGGCAACCCTAGCCTACCAGAGGTAATGCCACCACCTAGCCAGTTATCCGCTGGGATAGCACTCCCACCTCCATGGACTGTGTCACCTCCCCTATGGATTGCCAGCCCTAATGAAAGCCAAACATCCTTTGCCAGTGGTCCCTCATTAATCGCCAGCACCCATTAAGTATAATACTTCCCTGGTGCCTAGTGGTCCCCCTTCCCTCTGATCACCAGCCAGTACTTAGATTAAAATCTCCCTGGTGCCTAGTGGTCCCATCTTCCTCCAATCGCCAGCCTGTAATAAGTATAATACTTCCCTGCTGCCTAGTGGTCCCCCCTCCCAGCCTAAACATATGACGTCCAGCCAAGGAGGTGTGTGGAGGGCTGCACCAGTCTCAGTATACACACCCACGGCACTGAGGATTCTCATAAAGTGGTGGGGATGGGGGTGCATGTGCTATGCCATGGGGGGCCACTAGATGCCACAGAGGGTTATCAGGTTTTCTATGAGCTAGTGATCGGTGGGGGGCAGGGGGGTCACTAGGCACCAGGGAAGTATTACACTTACTACAGGCTGGTGTTCAGAGGGAGGGTGGACCACTAGGCACCAGGGAAGTACTATACTTATTACGGGCTGGCAATTGGAGGGAGAGGGACCACTGGGCACCAAGGAAGTATTATACTTACTACAGGCTGGTGATTGGTGAGGGGGCACCACAAGGCACCAGAGAAGTATTATACTTATTCCGGGCTGGCAATTGGAGGGAGAGGGACCACTGGGCACCAGGGAAGTATTATACTTATTATGGGCTGGTGATTGGGGGGGACCACTAGGCACCAGGGAGGTTTTAATCTAAGTACAGGCTAGCTATTGGAGGGGAAGGGGACCACTAGTGCCAGGGATATCTACACATACATGTCTGGGACTGGGCAATTGGGGGAGCAACACTGCGCTAACCTGCCCCGCTACCCATGCAAATTAGCCCATAATGGGCATGCAAATTGCCACTTAGTTTTTGCATGCCCAATGGACTCATTTGCATGGGTCCCTTTGGCTACTGCAGATAGCACTCCAGCATTATCCACTCTGGCGGGGCACTTCAAGATCCATGTCGGGGCAGCGCTACTTGACTTAGCGCTGCACCAACATGGCTCTATAGTCAGTCGAATAGCACCAGTGCACTGTCCAACTGAATATAGCATCCTTGGGCTCCTGAACTATTGCAAGGCACAGTGCAAACATTTGTGCTCCACCTTGCGCTGTGTTGAATATCAGGCCCCGGTGTCTTGGGGAATTGTTGGATAACATGATACTTATGTAGGTGGGATTATAGTTCATATATTTTCTGTACATCACTCCCCCTTTTTCTTGATAGCTTTGTACAAAAATACTGTTTCTTCATTGTACCTTTGGTTACTGCTCCATTTAATTACTGCATATACACACTTTTATCCTGTATATTTAATTTTGCACTGTTCACTTTGTATCGTTTATGCTTATTTATAGATATATTTTTTTGAAATGCAGTCCTGCCATTGACTAAAATGTAATGTGATGTCCGCGATAACATCACATGCTGAACATAGAGGAGGGGTTTCAGGATAAACAAGGAGGGGAAGGGACACAGACACTATGGGAAAACTAAATTTGAATTAAAAATCACCCAGAGCAAACAATTCTGTGGCACAACATATATTGTGCTGTAGAAGTACCTGCAAATGATGTGAAAAAATCAGGTACACTGAAATCCAACCTTTTTTGCACTTTCTGATCCGATCAAATCTGAGGTTGGATCTCAGATCAGTTGACGCAAATTCCAACTGATCCAGTCCATGTTTTGCAGCTCCCTGCCTCACCATGTCATAGTTAACAAAAGAAATCTTTCCTTTCATCTAGTGACACTCCCTCCCTCACCCTATTTGACCACAAAGGCTCATGGAGCTTGTCTGCCCCAAGTCATGCTGTGGTGGTCCCATGCTGCGCTCCCCATCCTCGCTGGCATGTCTGTGAGGATCAGATAAGTGAACAAACGTTTGTACCTTATGCCTCCTAGCCCCAATTCTTTTCTCTCTGTGTGGGGCCAGGAGGAAAGGTGTCCAGGATGTGGATCTCTGGATGCAAAAGTCACCAATGCAGGACATTGGTGGGTAGCAGATTATATGTGCTTCTCCGGCCCCAGTTACCTTGTTCATGGGGCTAGGTGACTGGAGAATGGCCACAGTTAGGTACAGCCCAGAGAAAAAAGAAGATGCAGCTGAGCTTTGTGTTCCCAGGCTCCCAACTGCAGAGTTTGTGGTGGGCCAGCTGAGGTGGGATGCCATGTGGCATCACTGGCCACAAAGAGTACGTCCATTGGTTCAGCTGCTCCTTTGCTCCCTGGCCTCATTTGGTACTTCATGGGTGTCATGTGAGCACTGGAAGAATGCATGGCTCAGATGGGAGCTCAGGGGGAAATTAGCTGACAGGACATGGAGCCAAGGTAAGCCCCCCTTTTGGGAGGGAGTTACATTAATGGGATATGTGGGGTTCACAGGGTGTGCCACTGGACATCAGGGAATTGAGGATGATAATTACGGGATGGGGTGAGGGAAGGGGCTGTTTAACTGGATACCAGAACATTGTTTTTTTACTTTTCTCAGGTGACCAGAATGTGCCAGATGATCAGATAACATTTTGGATCTTTCCAGCTTTTTGGCACAATCAGGATAGAGTGAATGTGGGACTATTCGAGCACCTCAGCTGTGCAGCATGATTCAAGTTCTGCAGAAAACTCCAAAGCTGTGAAACCACAGAATTCTAGGGGCCTTGGTACAGCCCTGCACTAGCAATTATGAAAAATAAAACATAGGGGTTGGTGTGAAAATTAATTTCTTTACATACCCTTGGAGTGTGTGATGCTTAAATAAACCCCTTGAGCTTTGCTCTTGGGTTTCATGTACCATCACACACCTCAGGTGTGTAAAAAGATCTCATTATGCACCACTGTGTATTATTCTTTAGATAACTGCTTGTTAGCTATGATTACAATCTAAAACCAGTAGTAGTAGATCTCCAGTCCCCCACTTCGTTACACATGCACCTGTGTAAAAGAGGTTACTTTGCACTCCTTCTCAGCTGTTTTAAGGTGCACAGTAAGCCATTCATGCTTCACTATATAAGGAAACACAAAACCCATAACTATATAAAATAAAATATGGGGAACAGTCAAACTTATTTTTTTTTACACGCTTTCAGTGTCTAATACCATGACAAACCACTGGACCTTCATTCTCATAGTTCATGGGGTATCACACACCTTGAGTTTGCAAAAAAAAAAAAAAAAAGCTTGTTACATACTGTTGCCAATACATTATTCTCTGTGTAAAGTATATTACATATCAAGGCCAGACAAGCCAGTACTCACCACAGCAACTTGTTTGATGGTCACTGAATTGCATATGAAATACATTTCAAATCATTAACTCACGCTATCTAGATGTGATCCCTTTCTGCAAGGCTGAAAAGTACAAAAGGCCAGGGGCCAGATTTTCAGACAGCTTAGACTGCCAGAAGCCCTGGGTGCACCGATGATATGGCCCACCAAGCTTGTGGCAATCTAACAGGATTTTCTATCTTGTGCCACAGTTGCTGCAAGTTAGACCAACTTTTTGTGGTCTAGCTTGTGGCAATCCCAGGGGCCATTTTTACAGAGCTCATGATAGATATTTGGCACAAGCTGCCATACATCATGGAAACTGTTGCAACTGCAGTGAGACTGTAAAAGCGGGTGCAGTTGCAGCAAGCGGGACTGGTGCAGCCATGTCAATGCAAGGGTTTGACGCAGGGCTTGCTGCAAGTCCTGCACTACCCTTTGAAAATCTGGCCCCAGAACTCAAACACTACACTAAAGGTGCAGCTTCTCTAGCATAAGTATTAGCAGTCTTGGTTATGATCAGCCAGATTCATTACATCCTTTCCCCCCTAGAGGAAAGCTTGTCCCTGAATTCAGTCCCCTCTTACTGGGGTGCTCTGGTAAGAGATACCACTTGTAGTAGGCTGGGTCTAGGAGCCCAAGCATATTCGGGAGTTATTATAAAGTACCTTACATGTCAAGGCCATACAAGCCAGTACTCAACACTGCCATCTTGTTGGGCGGTCACTGAATCACACATAAAATACTGTAAATTTCATATTATAAACTTACCGCTAGCTAAATTTCATCCCTAAATGTAGGGCTGTGAAGCACAAGTATGAATGGCAAGAGCCACTACACTAAATAAGCAGTTACTCAAGCACAGTTTGTAGGAGTCTGGGTACTTATCGGCCAGGTTCACTGCATCACACAGTTCAGTTTACTGCTCAGTGTATTGTGTGGGATAGACATAAGGAAATATTAGTAAATAGGCAGGGAGGAGGGAGGGTCGCTGGAGACCAGTCAGGTTCTGCGGAGACAGACTAGGAAGGGACCACCTGGGCAGATTGGGAGGGCCAAGTGGTCCTTTTCTACCAACAAATTCTATGTTTCAGTGTTTATGTTTCATTAATGTTCTGCATTTATGTCCTCCTATTCTTTAATATAGAGGATATCTGCAGGAAAACAGAATCACAGCCCCCCGGACTTCATTTGTTCCTCCTGCTTTAGGCTCCACCAAAGGTACAATCCTCTGTTGATGATGTCATGATGAGTTGCTGTGAAAATAAGGCTTGATGTCTGCAACAAAGGACTGCGACTTAATGTGCGGGTGGAGCAGGAGAACTAGGGCACACAAATCCTGTTATCATACAAATATCCTCTGTAGTTAAGAAAGAGGGGAGGCAGAGAAAATTAACTAAATATAAGCCGTACTGTATCTGTATATCATATTAAAAACATATTCCTGGGCACTGTGTAAATAACTGTAACTTAACTTCTATTTCCTACATGAATATTTCAAAAGAAATAAGTCATGGTTCCCCCAGGGTTCACTGGGTCGTATTTTAAAGCTGTTGTGTTTTTTAGTCACCGTGTAGTTTCTCTTTTTCAGCAATAATGAATTTCTGACAAAAACATTAGTATACCCATTTTTCTTTTTAAAATGTGTCATTCCTGAACTGAGATACTGAGTTTTACAGGTTTAAAAATTCCCACTCCTATGCCATGCCAACATTGAAAAAAAAATACTTTGGTGTGGGGCTATGACGTTTCCCAACCCGAAATCTGTGATAATACCATCCTTATACAACCACAGTATGGATTCTAGCACTACTCTCCTGGTTTATGATGCCACCAGAATTGCTTGATGAAACTACAGCCTTGTTACAGATGATTTCTTATATTTCTGTTGGGGGGTGGGGGGCTGGTGAGCTGAAAATGTTGTGCACACAGAATTTGGGTCTGGGAAATGATGCAGAGATGATAGTGTAGAGAAAGCTGGCCAAGGACACATTTTGGGAATGTAGAAAGTTTGAAGGATATTGAGAAGAGCTGACAGAGGTATAGGGAGATGTTAGGAACATAAACAGACAATTTATCTGAAAGGGTTTTGCTGGGGGCTTTTCCAGTGGGTGACTGCCTAAAGTACAGAAATGTTAGAGAAATCTGCTTGTAATGGACATTTTATATTCAACCAGGTTGTACAAGCTGTCAACATTAAGCTGGGAATCCTTCACAGATACAAAAAATTCCTTACACTGTCTGCCCTGTGCCTGGCAGTATCTAGTTCTATTCTGACACTCATTGATTACAGCTTGGTAGTTTATGGTGCAGCTACTGACACTGCTCTTAACCGTGTAGAGACTGCCCTTAACAAAGCATGCAGACTCACCCTAGGTGTGGATAACCTAGCACACATCTGCTCACTCTATGAGCAGACAAATTGGCTGAACCTCAGGAATAGGATAAAGTATCTGGCGTGCCTCCTTGGTAAGAATGCTTTGCTTGGCGAAGCTCCCCCCTGCATAGGGGACTTACTGAAGGTTAACCTCTTTAGTTATCAGACAAGGGGTATGGCCCGTAATCCCCTCTCTGTTACCTTCATGAAAACCTCATTGGGGCAACGGTCCTTTGCATATAGGGCCCCACTTTGGTTATACGAGGTACCCACATCTTTTCTAAACATAGTCTTCTCTCTTTCAAAACTGACCTCAAACACTTCCTCGCTGAAACTGGATCTTGTGAGTGTAAGATTTTGCTTGTCAATTTTAGGTATTCTAGTCTTTGACTTATTCTATTCTTCCCCTAGCCTGAATCATATGCCCAGTATGAGCTGTCTCCACTGACCTAGTGCCTAGCCTTTCTCGGTGTCTTGATGCACTTAATAAATTTCTCCTCTCCTCCTACACCCTGAGCTCTTGCTACTACCAGTCTTCCTACCCTTACCCTTTTTGCATCTGCCTTTTCTCTTTCCCATTCTACCGTCCCTCCCTTTTAACACAAAGCCCCACACTTATATTACTGTTCTATCCTCCACCCCTACCCCCACCACTCCCTCTTGCCTGAATTTGATCTCTCCCACTAGTCTCCCTCTTGTCTCCTCCTCCTCCTCATCTAAGCCCTCCAACTCCTGGACTGAGCCTACCCTCTGCCACCCCCTCAATGGAGCCTACCCATCAGGTTGCCTTGCACTTGTTTTTCAAAACTGAATGATGTGTTTTACTATACCAGTTGAACAATAAAGTGAACGTCTGTTAACTTTACTCATTGTGTCAGGGGTACTCTAAACTTGGGCATCTGCTATAAGTCAACTAATTTATTGCCTGAACATTGCCATGGTTGAATTATCCCTTACTTCCTGTATGTCAAGTTATCAATGACTGTACATGGTGTTGCCTGAATTATTCCCTTACCTTTGTAAAATGTACTCCCTTATTTTTTTTGTGTGAACCAAAGTTCTTATAATGTATGTATGTATGTATGTATAAATGTATGTATATTGTATTGTTTAATACTGACATGGAACCTTTGAAAATGAGCACCTTGCTCAAAGGTTATTTCCAAACCATGAAATTAAAAATATATATATATAGAGAGAGAGAGAGAGAGGGAGAGAACATCTTGATATTAAGGATAACTGTTATAGTCCCAACTGCAATTTCCTAAGTAGTGCACAACGTTCATATTAAAACAGATTCCATGGTCCTGTAGGGGTCCCAAATATACAGGCTACATTGTATTTTCTATTCTTTTCCCTGCAGCAAAGAACTGTATCACTAGAAAGTGACTAATGAAGACCATCCAACCTGGAATTCAGATTTTAGCGTGTCGCTGTGTTAGTTACACTGTAAAACTAGAAGCATAAATGCTTTGACTAATTTAAATGCGTGATTATAATTATGTCTGATTGTTTGTTTTTTTGTTTCTTTCTTTTGTTTTGTATCTCTGAGGTCTCTCTAGTAAAGGGAACTTATTTCCAGAGAGTGTACCTTGGAAAAAGAACATTAATTAATTAATTAAGAACCAATAAATGATGTTGGTAATAACACCTTTTACTAGACAAATGGGCTGTAGTCAGAGAAAAAGTTTTATATCCAAAATTGTTGCCTCCAAGCAAGGAGGAATGGCAGGGCATTGTGAATGAGATTTATCAAACAGACAAGCTGGCATATATTTCTGTGAAACTGTAGAAAGATGTTTTTGACAATACATGTGAGTTAATTTATCACACTGGGGGTACTGTTCCTTAATTAAATATTTTGTAATAAAGAATAACTTTAAGGAGATATGTAGACCTGGAAGAGACACAGGTATAGTTTAGAATTTTTTTATAAACACATTACATATTATTGTTGTGGCACTATTCAAATGCCAGTCTCCCATTTCACTGAACTGAGCATGCTCGATGCAAACAAAGTTTGTAGCTGGCCGTCATGCTATTGTGTGAAAAATACATTTCAAAAATATTTAATTATTCTGTTCAGGAGTCTTAAACACAGACATCCTATAAGAAACAGCTAGCATGTTAACCACATTGTTTCTCTTGATGCAATGGACATCCATATTGGGTAATGGCAGGAAGTTGGCCTTTACCCTCCCCTGGGCTATTGCTTGCTTTTCAACTGAGAACCTGTATGTACAGACTTGACTTAAATGTTTAGGACTACAGCACACAATGAGCTACTGCTATTTTGTTTTAATTTTATTGATCCTGTATAACAAGTACACATATTGTCTATTTTTTTGTCTATATCCTCGTATGACAAATGTGAAAGCAATGTCTAAACTGATTTTGAACTTTGAAATGCTGAAGAGGACAATTCATTTACAACAAACATAAAAATATCCCAAATTTTTAGATAAGGAATATTTGCATGTGTTTATTGATTCATTCATTCATTCATTCATTTAATGTTATTTATTTAATTGAAGTATTTTTACTGGCCCAGAATTAAAAAAATGTCACTTCACATACATGCCTTTGTGGTGTTACCACCAAAAAACAATATTAACTTACCCAAAGGAGCAGTGCACTCACTGTCAGTCTGCCCAGAACACTGTGTGTTCAAAAACTACCTTCAGAGTCACTCTGAGGAAGCCCGCCATTACAGTGGGTGAAACATTAGTGCCAGCACTGCTATGCACTTTAATTTTCTGTGCACTTTGTGGTCCATCTTTACAGCTACAGTGGGTGGAGCCTGCAGCTATCTTGCAATCACCTACAAAATGAGTGGCCAGATCCAACCCAACAACAATGCTGAAGTCACGTCATGATCACTCTGCAAGTTGGAGCACTCCACTCCATAGCTTGCCATTTGTTTAGTCCCCCCCCCCCATCCATGGGCAAACTATTTCATATGTCTGTCACATCCAATAAAGCTGGCCATGCCTAAGATGGCCACCGGAGCTCAGTGTGCATATGTGAGCAGCAGCGCATGGGCCAACGGCCATCTTGCACATGGTGGACTGTTCCACTGTGAGCTCAGCGAGCACTCTTAAAGTGCAGCTGCAGCCACGTTGGCTTTGACCCAGTCTTGTTAAAGCTGTGTTGGTGAAAATAATTGATTTGATGCAACACCAGTAACCACAGATGTCTGAAGGCAGTTTTTGAACACACAGGGTCCAATTCTCAAAGTCCTGGCAGAGCACATGCGGCTTGCTCCACTAAGAATGGCACAGAGTGCCCTTGCACCCAAAAGATATGCTGGGATAGATTTACAAAGGAAGCCTGTGTCAACCGCATGCTGCCTGCCTCAAACCCTGCCACCCACGCACACAATAATGGGCTATGACTTGGTGTTAGGAAGCATGCGGTAGATGAATACTGCCACATCCCTGAAAATGAGATTCACATGTGTCTCCCAGAGGGTGAAATTCTAAGTACCCTTAGACCAGGCAGGACCGATCTAAGGGTATTTAGAATATACTCCTCTGGGAGAGGAGTGTATTTGCGGCAATGTGCCACTGTCCCAGATCCCTGATGATGCCACTATTAATACTAATGAGTAGTGCCCATGCTCCCCCAAAACCCGAAGGTGCCAGTAATAGAAATATGTATTTTTATTGTGTCCCATGCCCCCCTCCCTGAATCCCAAAGGTGCCAGTAATAGACTTGTATATTAATTATGTCCCATGCCCCCCAATCCCAAAGGTGCCGGGAATCGAAATATGTGTTTTTATTATGTCCTATGCCCCCCTCCCCAAACCCCAAAGGTACTGGTAATAGAAATATTTTGTTTTATTATGTTCCATGCCCTCTCCCCAGCCCCAAATGTGCCAGTACTAATAGTAATGTAATAGACCTCCAGCCCTCGTGGTATAATGGCACCCCACTCCCCTCACCCCAGCAAGTAGTGTTCACCACCACACTCTGCCCCCATCCTGCAGCAATGTATACACATTACAGTGCACTCACTGACAGTTCAGTCGGTGGCCAGCCAGGGAGGTGTGAGGTGGGCTGTGCTGGACGCTGGCTCTGCTTCAGGATGGGTGGTGAGCAGGGTGGTGAACACTACCCACTGGGGTGAGGGGCCACTATACCACCAGGGCTAGAGGTCTATTACATTACTATTAGTATTGTTACCTTTGGGGTAGGGGAGGAGGGCATGGGACATAAAGAAATGAAATATTTATATTACCAGCACCTTCAGGGTTCAGAGAGGCATGGGAGATTACTAATATACATATGTCTATTACCGATACCTTTGTGGAGGAGGGCATGGGACATAATAATACATATTTCTATTACCATCACCTTCAGGGTTTGGGGGGCATGGGACATAATTACAATACATATGTCTATTACTAGCACCTTCGGGGGGAAGGGAGGGCCACTAGACCACCAGGGTAAATCCATTTTTTATCACATTAATGGGCATATCGGGATGTGGGTGGGACTGCTAGTCCAGCAGTGAAGTGGGAAAGGCTGCTTGCCTGTTCCACAGGAGCTTGTGGCACACCCTCCCATGCGCCGAGCATTTGTCACACGGGAGAGGTTGCCGCAAGTGTGGGGATTTAGGTGCCAGGACCCCTGCTGTACCAGAATCTGGTGCAGGATCCTTTGGCACAAGCTGCTGTTTGCAACAGCTTGAACCTATCTAAGCCCCTTTGTGAATCGGGCCCACAGTGTTCTGGGGAGATGGGCAGTGAGTGCACCATTCCTTTCGGTAAATGAATATTTTGTTACTGGGTGGGCATACTGGACTAAAAGCCTTTTACAAGTGTGACCCAGGTACACAGAATTTAAAACATAATATAAGACACTGTAGTATAATGAATTATTACATAACATAATACGCAACATCACTTAGTGTTAAAAGCAATCACAGTCAAGGCTAAAATACAAGTAATCCTTTAACTGTGATTAACAAACAGTAGGTGAGCTAATTTGTCTCAAAGGAGGATCATCCAATATTTTGAAAGGTGTGTAAACAAATGATTGCTGGCCAGTACTTGATCTCAGTGGAGAGACTCACAATAACGTTTACATACAGAGAGAGAGAGAATTTACATACTTTGGTGTTTTGGGATCTGTTCAGATGAATTTGTTATTTATTTGATTAATTAAAAATGTATGTTTAGGCTCTTCGAGGATTGTAGAAGAAAACCTTATTTCCTTTTCAGTTTTCCACATGTCAAGTGGACTTTTTGCCCCTATCCAAGATGCAAACTAATGTGACACTGTATACAAAATCAGCTACTGGCAAATAATCAGTGCACTCGCCTTTCTCTTACACAGTCCACTCTGACTAATATATTTTTAATTTTTCAATCCTTGCTCTAAAAGTTTAAACAAGGGACCGAATACCAACAAATATGTATTATTGTCACTTTTTGTTTTGTGAAAAACTTTCTCACCTTTCCAAGAATCTTGCCTTTCTTGTTCATGCAGATGTAGTAACCCGTTTCCTTTCCTTTTATCCGGACGTGACTGCCAAAGGTGTCTGTCTCCACGACAAGAAGGGCTGCAATTAAAACAATGTGCCAGTCAGGTTACGGCTGTCTTTCCTAAAACAGCTTAGTGATAGGCTACTATTTCTGCAATCATCCCAGTATGTATTCCTTGCATTAAAGGGATACTGTCAACCCCCTTAGGCCTCAAAGTGACTGTACAGGAGTTTAAAAACACATATTATGATTGATCATAATCTATATAGATTGCTGATGTAGCTGGTAGTTTGACTCCAGCAGCTATTTTTCCCTTTTTAAAAATGAAAACTACACTACATACCATACTGACGTTATCACACAAAAACATGTTTGTTTACAATCCTTGATCAACTCACACTGCAATTTTCCTGGAGTTGTGGAGACCGCTAACACAGTCCAGCCACTCATGATATAGTGAAACTAAATGAGACTACTGCATCATAAGTAGCTACACTATATGGAAATGTTCCTAATCTTCAGGAAGTATGCAGGAAGAGTAGATCAAGGATTCAGAACAAAACCTGGTTTGCTTTAATTAGTCCATTAGCATGCTTTTCAGTTCTACTAAGCAAGGAGGCAAATAAAACTACCAGTAGATCAATGAATTTTAAAGAAAATAAGCAATCACAAATGTGGGTTTTCAGCTAGAAGTAATATAATACAAAAATGGTTGACAGTGTCCCTTTAAAGGGACAATAACATGTTGTGCCTTTAAAAGCTTGAATTTCTGTCAATTCACTTCTTGGACAACACTTGCACTCAATTTTTTTTGACCTGCAGTTTTTCTTAAAATAATTTATTCCTTCAGGCTCACCATGGCAAAAAAAGGTGTCATTTTGGCTGGCTGAGCTTCTAGGCAGGATTTAGACAACGGATTCACCACACAGATGAGCTCCAACGATCGCAAAACATGTTAGGTATGTGATTTGCAGTGTAAGTGTTTTCAGATTATTTTCATGCCTTTTGATATGTCTTAAATATACCTTAAACAGCCTATTTTCCTTTTTTTGTGGAATTTTGCACATGTTATCCATGATGCAGATCATTAGGAGCACAGAGAAACACAGAATCTGTCATTAGAAAGAGACAGAAGGCTCAATTCACAAAATTCGGTGCAAGCTGCACAAACAGCAGCTTGCACCAATTGTCAGTGCACCAGGGACTCTGAGTCCAGTTTACTATTGGGTAGGGTCCCGGTGCCTAAGTCCCACAGCTTTTGGCAACAGTGGTCCTGCGCCACACAGACAGCACATCTACATTACGTGGTATGCCGCAAGCTGCAGGGCGGTCGGCAGCTGCTGCACCCTTGGACAACAACTGTAGTGGCCCCCCCAATCCCCTTATTAATATAATAACGAATGTCCCTGGTGGTCTAGCAGCCCCCCAGCCCAGATCCCCTTATGAATATAACTAATGTCCCCAGTGTTGTAGCTCTCCACCCTAGCCCCGATCCTCTTATTACTATAATAATGATTGTCCCTGCTGGTCTAGTGGTTCCCCCCAGCCCTGATCCACTTATTATTATAATAATGAAAATTCCTGGTGGTCTAGTGGACCCCCCTACCCTGGCAGGCAGTACCCCCATCCCAGCCCCAAGCCAGCAAGTGGCACAGCCCTCCTCTTACCACCAAGGCCAGTCACCGACTGAACTGTCAAGGAGCATGTACTGTATACAGTACACGCTTCTTGACAGCTCAGTCAACAGCTGGCCATGGTTGTGAGAGGAGGGCTGTGCCATCGCCGGCTTGGGGCTGGGACGGGGGAGTGGGGTGGCACGGCACTGCCTGCCAGGGTGAGGGTGTCTGCAAGACCACAAGGGACATTTGTTATTATATTACTAAGGGGATTGGGCCTGGGGAGGACCATTAGACCACTATGGACATTCGTTATTATGTTACTAAGGGAATCGGGGCTGCGGAGAATGCTAGACCACCAGGAACATTAGTTATATTAATAAGAGGATTGTGGTTGGGGGGACTGCTAGACCACCAGAGACATTATTTATGTTAATAAGGGTATCATGATAGGGGGACCACTAGACCACCAGGGACATTAATTATTATATCAGTAAAGGGATCAGGACTGGGGGGACCGCTAGACCAGCAGGGACATTCGTTATTATTTTTACAAGGGGATCAGGATGGGGGGGGGGACACCAGCACATGAGCACAAGTTTCAAAACTATCCCAGAGGATATACTCCCAAGTACCCTTACACCAGCCTTTGCTGGTCTAATGATGCTTAGAAATGTGCCCTCTGGGAGGTTTTTGAGAATACAGTATTTGGGGATATGGCAACTTGCATCTGCCACAGGCCCCCTAGCACCATGTTATAGTCGATTTTGTGCTGCAAGGATGGCGCAAGCCCCCTTTGGTGCCCGCAGCCTGTGGCTGACGCAGGCTGCCTTTGAGAATCACTCCTGGTGCATCTTTTAGTGCAAGGGGCACTTTGTGCCATTTCTTGTGGGGTAAGCCCCTTGCGCCATTCTGGGAGCTTTGAGATTCTGGCCCAGAAGATGCAGTCAGTCAGCCCTTGTTAAACTACCTTCCCCCAGACCTAGTGTCCTGGTGGATTGCCTCCTTTGCCCACCCACAATTCCAACAAGTACTCCCCTTTGGGACTATGAGTCCTCTTGCCCTGTCTCAGTCATGTTTAAATCCATTTAGGGCACCTGCCCCCTTCATCTTCCACCAGCAGTCTGTTCATTGGCTCCACCACTCTCTCCATGAAGTAGAATTTTCTGACATCATTCCTGAATTTAGCCCTTCCACCCAACCTCCAATCATGCCTTCTTGTGACTGAGTCCCCATTTATAACAAACAGGCCTTTACTAATCACCCTGTTTATACCCTTAGAAAGTTATAGGTCTCTATCATGTCTCCCCTCACATTTGGCCTTCAGCAAGTACATGCATAACACTGTTTGTGTTTGTTTGTTCTGTTTTTTTCTTTTAATGCTTGAATTTACTACTAATATGCTATTTACACAAACACTGTGGATGCAGGAATTTCATTCTTAAACCAGCAATGCAATGAAAAAATGTATTTTCAAGAAAGATACTTTCAGATACAATTAATAAAAATGTTGACACACATGTCAAGTAGGTATCTCCCTATGTTGTACACCATGACTTTCTTTTTATTTTCTTGATCCTAACCGTTACCAGATCTACAATGTTATTTCTAAGCCAACTGTGGTGGCCCCCTTTTCTCTTGAGAAAAAATATAAATTAAAACATTTATAAAACACTTACATTTTGGTACAACCAGAAAATTTTACTACCAAATAAAGCTGGCACATTCATGGAGTCTTGTTATGTAGAAAAGGCAAGGTCGCATTTTTTGCCCAATGTTATTGCACTGCTGCTTTTAGTAATGAATCTTTAAAATATGCTCATTACCCTGCTAGGTACACTACAATTCACATTAAATTGTTACATCAATGAGTTGGTCAGGCATTATTTTTAAAGACAGACTAGACCCTCATATCTTGTCAGTTTTGTTTCCATGTCAACAAACAACTCTTTTCATGTGGCTGTTAGGAATATATATGTGATTGCTTAAAGATCATGTGCAACGGTTTTTACATATTTTTTTTATAAAAGCTTGAAAAGCTGACATTCAGGTCCCTGTGTCATGATTAGTGTTTCCAGAAAATTTCATGCTGTTTGGTTTTGTGGTTTTCTTTAAATCAGCATTTGTTAATTTGCTCTACAGTGGCTGAAAACAGTGGAGTTATTTCTGTCCTCTCAGTCAAACTTAGAGTGCGATTACATCATTTTGGAGTAGCTTACTGTTTCAGATTCCCAATCAGAGTAGTACTTTGTAGAGTTAATGGTTTGCTGAGCTCTTCCAAGTTTCTTACAAACCTAGTCTCTGATTTGTGTTTAGATAGATCAACTTAAAACCTATCATTATCTTCTGATAAAAAGCCGATCATTTCAGTTTCAATGCTGAATTGAAGTAGTGGAAATCTTTCCCTGTGAGAAATGAGCGTGTCTCTATCACAGCTTTCAGTTCTTTCTAATCAAAAATCAGATTTTTTTCTAACTATATAGCACAGGGCTGTTTAATGAATATAACATAAATCTAAATTTTGTTAATTCACAGAAAGTTTGTCTTTGATGTAGCCTTCATTAATATGTTCATGTAAGAACATTTTTTTGTGTCAGATTGACAAACAGTACATGTGCTTGAAATACTGTAGCAGAGTGTGACAGGCACCTGTCTGAACTCACAAATTTCAGTTCTTTGGTGGTTTCTGTGTGAAAATATATCATGTACGTGTACAACTAGAAACACTATGTTGCATCCTGATGCACCGTGTCTCTGCCCCACAGTTGAGGCAGCTGCAGTCTACTGCCACCTGTCCCTGACCCACAAGCCCCCTGCCTTCTGCTCCACATGGGAGATTACTGCATCCTGCTGCCCACTGTCTTCTCCCACACAGTCAGGGATTGTGCACCCTGCTGCCTCCATCCCCTGCCTAAAGAATCAGGGCTGCTGCACCCTTCCACCCCCTGCCCAGACAGTTGGGGATGATGCACCCTGCTGCCCTCTCTCCCTCACCCTAACAGTTAGGGAAGCTGCACCTGTTGACCCCTGTTCCTGTCTCCACAGTCAGGGCTGCAGTGCCATGTTAAGCCCTAGTGTACCAGGTCCCCTGCCTCCACAGCTGGGGCTGCTGTACCATGCTGCCCTCACCACCAGAGGTGGGGCTTTTGCTACGCCCTGCTACCCACTTCCATTGCCTCAAATGGACAGGGCTGCTGCATCATCTGTACCCCATTTCATAGTCAGGGCTGCTGTACCTTGATACCCCCTGTATTCTGCACCACAGTCAAGACTTCTGCATCATGCTGTCCTCTATCCTTTGTCACCAGAGACAGGGCTGCTGCACCCTGCTCCTTTCTACACAGTTGGGGTTGCCATGGCCTGCTGTGCTCTAGTTCCCCATGCTGTTGCAGTTTGGGCTGCTGCACCATGCTGCCACTTGCTACAAGATGCAGCGCATTTGCTGTGTCCTGTTGCATGCCTCCACAGTTGAGGCAGTTGCAGTCTGCTGTCCCCTGCCACCAGAGTCAGATCCTTTGCCACACCCTGCTGCCCACATCCCTTGTCCCAGACAGGTATGACTGCTGCACCCTGTCCCACAGTTTGGGCTGCTGTATCCTGATGCCACCCCTATCTCCTGCCCGAACATTCAGGGCTGCTACACCTTGCTGCCCTCTGTCCCCACACTCACAGTCAGGGCCATGGCACCCTGTTGCCCCCTGTCCCTGTCTCCACAGTCAGGGCTGCTGTGCTGTGCTACACCC
Source organism: Neoceratodus forsteri (assembly GCA_016271365.2). Lineage (NCBI taxonomy): Eukaryota > Metazoa > Chordata > Ceratodontiformes > Ceratodontidae > Neoceratodus > Neoceratodus forsteri. The sequence goes on from CM057454.1 coordinate 639,541,424, forward strand.
TAGAGTCTCATGCCACCTGCATCCACATTTGGGGCTGCTGAACCCTGCTACACATTTTCATTGCCCCAGATGGGCTGGGCAGCTGCACAATGTACTCCTTGTACCACTGTCAGGGCTGCTGTATCCTGATGCCCACCTGTGTCCTGCCTCACAGTCAAGGCTTCTGCACCATGCTGTCCTTTGTCCCCTGTCACCACTGTGTCCTGCTGCACCACACAGCCCCTTGCCTCCACAGGCAGGGGACAGGGTGCAGCAAATGCCCTTACTCTTGTGCTGCACCCTCCCCAAACAGTTGGGATTGCTGCATCCTGCTAATCTCTCTCTCACACTCACAGTCAGGGACACTGCACATGTTGCCCCCTCTTTCTGTCTCAGCAGTGTGTAGCAAAGGATCTGACTCTGGTGGCAGAGGGACAGCAGGGTGCAACTGTCTCAACTGTGGAGGCATGCAACAGGGTGCAGCAAATGCCCTGAATCTTGTGGCAAGTGGTAGCATGGTGCAGCAGCCCTAACTGTAGAGGCATGGGGCTCTAGGGCACAGCAGACCACAGCAACTACAACTGCGTAGAAAGGAGCAGGGTGCAGCAGCCCTGTCTATGGTGATAGATAGAAAACAGCATGGTGCAGAAGCCTCGATTGTGGAGCAGGACACATGGGGCATCAGGGTACAGCAGCCCTGACTGTGAGATGGGGTACACGTGATGCAGCAGCCCTACCTATGGAGGCAGAGAACATGGCACATTAGGGCTTAGCACAGCACAGCAACCTTGACTGTGGAGACAGGAACAGGGGGCAACAGGTGCAGCTTCCCTAACTGTGAGGGTGGGGGAGATAGGGCAGCTTGGTGCAGCAACCCCAATTGTTTGGGCAGGGAACAGCAGTGTGCAGTAGTCCTGATTCTTTAGGCAGAGGATGGAGGCAGCAGGGTGCACAATCCATGACTGTGTGGGAGAAGACAGTGGGCAGAAGGGTGCAGCAACCTTGAATGTGGAGCAGAAGGCAGGGGGCTTGTGGGGCAGGGGATTGGTGGCAGTAGACTGCAGCTGCTTCAACTGTGGGACAGAGACACAGTGCATCAGGATGCCACATAGTGGTTCTAGTTGTGCACATACATGATGTATTTTCACACAGAAACCACCAAAGAACTTAAATTTGTGAGTTCTGACAGTACATGTGCTTAAAAAACTGTAGCAGAGTGTGACAAGCACCTGTATGTCAATCTGGCATGAAAAAAAAATGTTCTTACATGATTGTATTTATGAAGGCTACATCAAAGACAAACTGTTTCTGTGAATGAACAAAATTCAGATTTATTTTATGTTCCTTAAACAGCCCTACATTATATAGTTAGAAAAAAACTGAGGTTTGATTAGAAAGAACAGAGCTGTGATACAGACAAGCTGATTTCTCACAGAAAAAGATTTCCACTACAGTATAACCCCGATTATCCGAAACTCGGTTATCCGATTCTCCGGATTATCTGAAACTCCGCACTGTCCCCAGTTTAAAAGCACATTTATTTTACCGTCTCTAATGGTCCTATATTGCTTAGTACTCTTAACGTTCTTATCTTTGTGTTTCAGTGTGCATAGCAACCTTAATAGGCTCTGATTAACTCCCCAACCTGATTTCAGTTAAGTAATTAGCCACCATATTAGCCATCACATAAAAGAATATCACTTGCAGCAGCCAGCAGCTCACTGCCGCAGACTCAGTCATGGCTGCTAAGCGCAAGAGATGTGTTCTTCCGATCGAACAAAAGCTACGTGTCCTGCAGTGTCTAGAAAGCGATGAGAAGATTGTTGCCATTGCAAGAAAGTTTAACATAGGTAATGCCACTGTTTGTGACATCCGAACAGCAAGAGAGAAGCTGAGGGAGTACGCGGCAACCATGGACTGTACTGATGGCACCTGTAAAAGAAAAAAACATGAAGGGCAGCAAAGATGAAGCGCTGGATAAAGCATTGTACCTCTGGTTTATCCAGAACCGTGTCAAAGGAGTGCCCATTTCTGGTCCCCATTTTAAAACACAAAGCCATAACATACCATCACAATCTCCATGGCCATGATGATTCTTTCAGCGCAAGTGAAGGCTGGTTAAATCGATTTAAAAATCGCACACTCTAATGCTATGCAAACTTAGATTACAGGCTGTGGAGCAGTTAAATAAAACAAGAAAACAGACTCCCATCCCACAATACTTTACTCTCGTTTAGTAATTTTTTTTTTGTGATCTACCTAGTAACAAGTACCTGTACTGTACTGCATACTGTGCACTTTTAATGAAGCACTTTAACAACGTGTTTTTAACATTTTACCATGATTAAACATTTTCTATTGCAAACCGTAAATGGTATTTTTTTGTATTGTTTCCGATTATCCGAACACCCGATTATCCAAATGTTTTTGATGTCTCCATGGACATTCGGATAATCGGGGTTATACTGTACTTCAATTCAGCATTGGAACTGAAATGATCAGCTTTGTAAAGGAAGAGAATGATATATTTCAAGTTGATCTATCTTAACACAAACCAGAGACTGGGTTTGTAAGGAAACTGGAGAGCTCAGTAAGCCATAAACTCTGCAGAGTGCTGCTCTGATTGGGAATCTGAAACAGCAAGCTACACCAAAATGATGTCATCGCACTCTAAGTTTGACTGAGAGGACAGAAATAACTCCACAGTTTTCAGACACTGTAGAACAAGTTAACAAATTCTGATTTAAAGAAAATCACAAAACCAAACAGCAAGAAATTTTCAAGAAACACTAATCATGACACAAGGACTTGAATTTCAGCTTTTAAAGCTTTTATTAAAAATATGCAAAAACCATTGCACGTGATCTTTAAGGTTATTTTAACCGTTCATACTAGTCCCAGTATGTCTGGGGGATCTTCATTTTCTGGAGTTGAAATCTCATTGTCCCCGAGAGCTGCATTAGCATATGAGAACATGATGTGTTAGCACTCTGTAGACTTTACAGTATACCTGTCTGCTTGATTAGAGTTCAACAAAAGCAACTTGTAGCATGGTGTGAAATACCACATTTACTTTCTGTTTGCTTTGCTGAGTTTTCATGCAGGTTTTTCCCTTTTAAACTACATTCAGTTTGTGTGTTTCCAGAGTTTTTTTCAGGATATTTGTACTTTCAGCAAAGAGATACATGGTATAGATGGTTGCTGTGACATCATGGGCCCGATTACAGAATAGGTTACGCATGGCACAAGGTGATTTGCGTCAAATGCAATGGCGCAAGTCACACCTTGTGACATACGTCATACTACCCGCTGTTCTGAAAGGTAGCCTGTGACATGGCGCAGGCTGCCTGCTGCAAAGGCGGGTTACACCACTGGCTATGCCAGAAACCCCCTGTGACATGATGCAAGGGGGTTTCTGGCAGCAGTTACGGCCCGATTCCAGAAGGGCAGCCGACAGAATGGCACATTGCTATTCCAAGATGGCCATGGTAGACAGTGGTCTAAGTACAGTTTGACCAGCTAATAGCTGGTCTAACCATATGCTGCGGCCATGGTCGGTGCACCTCTGTGCCCGGTGCACCACCAACCTCCCCCCCCATGGTCTCATTGAGGCCCCCACCCATCCCCCACTGGCAGGGCAGCCCTCTGTGGGCTGCTGGCACCCCCTCACCCCCATCCCTGAGCAGTGTCCCGGAGGGTAGTTTGCAGCCCAATGCACTACCATGCCACCATTGGTATGCATGCCACACACACCATGGAGGTCCAGTGGCCCCTCCACCAGCCCTGCATGGCATTTCCATGGTGTCAGGGTGTGGGACAGGGTGGGCCATGCCATGCGTCCTGCGCCCTGTCGGAGGGAAGTACTGCAGCTTGCAGCACTGGGTGTGGGTGCGCCTTTCCTGTGGTGCAACACTGGAGGTGCTGCAGGTCACAGGGTGTAGTTGCCAGGGACCCTGCCTGTTCTGGAATCTCGTGCAGGGTCCCTGGTATAATGGCATATGGCGCACCTTGCATACACCAGCGGGTTGCACCATACTTCTTGGAATCAGGCCCCATGTTATCACATGCTAATGCAGCTCTCATGGACAATGAGATTTCAGCAACCATAAAATGGAGGACCCCCCCCCAGGATAGTCAATCAATGACTGTTCTGTTCCTGCTCTTTAATTCTCTGTATCATTATCCAAATTCCATTTTATCTTGTATTGTATTATTGTTGTAATATGTTGCACTCCAATTCCCCATCCCAGAACACACCTGGAAATTAGCAATGCTGCTCAATGTGCCTTTCCTGGTGAAACTTTTAAATAAATTAAAAATAAATACATAAATAGTTCCAGGGGACTAGTATGAGCAGTGAAAACAAACTGAAGCAAATGCATACAGGTATATCCACAACAGCTACAGCAAAAGAGTTGTTTATTGGTATGGAAACAAAGGGCCAGATATTCAAAAGGGTTGCACCATGCGCAACAGGGTTGCGCTTGCACAAGTCCTAAATTGCGCCATTCTGCGATATTCAGCAGGAGGCAGTTGAGCCACTGAAAACAGGCTGAGCAACAGCGCAATGCAAATGAATGCATGCTCAACTGGAGGGGGAGAAACCATGCATAAACTGCACAGCCCAATATTCAGCCGGGCTGTGCAGAGTTGTACAGGCGCAACCCCCAACCTGCGCCTGCTGGACTTTGAGCCAAAAAAAAAAGGCTTAAGTCGAGGGCCACCCACAGGTGAGCTGCTATATTGTAGGGCGCAACACAGCAGCTGCCACCTGTGGCTGGCCCCCAACTCAGTCCCTGTGCCCCCTGCAGCCTGATCGTGGGCATAGTGTACTCCCCCACCAGCCCGATCGCGGGCATCAATGTGGCTCCCTCCTCCCGCTCACATCCCTGGTGGTCCAGTGGACCAAAAGTATGTTTAATAAATCCCCTCCCGCTCACATCCGTGGTGGTCCAGTGGACCGAAATGCCCGATCGCGGGCAGAAAGTAAACTGAACCCCCAAACAGTTCCTTGTGCCCGATCGCGCAGAAAGTAAACTGAACCCCCTGAACATCTCCCTTGTGCCCGATCGCAGGCAGAAAGTAAACTGAAACCCCGAACATCTCCCTTGTGCCCGATCGCGGGCAGTAAGCTGAGTAACCCTCGAACATCTCCTTGTGCCCGATCGTGGAAGAAAGTAAACTGAAACCCCCAAACATCTCCCTGGTGGCTAGTGTCCCCCACCCCACCCACCCACGCGCCCCCACCACCCTCCCCTGGCAGCGGCGGGCGGCAGAGTCCCACCCGTCTGCCGCTTCTGCCGCCTGCTGCCCATCGACTGGCGCTGGTTGCACGCCATTGGCAGAGCAAAGCCACCGGGCATGCAGCCCATACTGAACGGATAGTCCAGATTTGTGAATGAATGTTCATTCACAAATCTGGACTGTCATTAGTATGGGCTGCACGCCCATTGGCTCTTGCTCTGCACCAATGGACGGCAGCCCTACCAGGCAGTCAGTCGGTGGGCGGGCGGGGCGGCAGGTGGTGGACGCTGCCACCCGCCGCTGCCGGGGAAGAGGTGTGGTGGGGCTTCGGGTGGGTGGGGTGGGGGACACTAGCCACCAGGGAGATGTTTGGGGGTTTCACTTACTTACTGCCCGTGATCGGGCACAAGGAGATGTTCGGGGGTTCAGTTTATTTTCTGCCCGCGATCGGGCAAAAGGGAGATGTTCGGGGTTCAGTTTACTTTCTGCCTGCGATCAGGCATTTCGGTCCACTGGACCACCAGGGATGTGAACGGGAGGGGGGAGTTATTAAACATACTGGACCACCAGGGATATGTAATGAGGAGGTGGGGAGCCACATTGCTGCCCGCGGTCTGGAGTTGCAGCGCGGCGCCGGGTCCCCGACGCCTGTTGCCTGGCAGGGCACCAGGTGCAAGTCCTCGGGATCGGGCGCACATGTTATATAAATGGGGCTATAATCGATGCAAATGGCCCCCGCCGTTTTTGCATTAATTATGGCCCCATTTGCATGTCACCTTTTGAATATCGTGATTTTGGCGATGGCGCATCGAGCTTGGCGCCCACCGCAAGTTGAATGCTCCACTCTGACAACTTCTGCGGTGGCACAAGTTCCACTGCGCCATGCACAGTGGTTGTGGCTGGGGTGATATTCAAAGGAGTTGCTCAATACGCACCCTTTGAATACCGCCCCTGCCACACCCCCTGCCCAACTATTTTATGCAGCGCAAGGGCTTGCGCCTCAGAATGGCGCAGTTTGAATATCCAGCCCAAAATGTATAAGATATGAGGGTACAGTTTCCTCTGAGTCCCCACACAAAAGCATGAGGCTCCACACTTCTCCAGGATAAGGCACAGTGACAAAAAATGCCCCTTGGGCCGTCTCAGCTTACAGGGCAGTTTTGGTCGAGGGCTTCTAATTCTCTGCCACCACTTGATTTTTTGTCCAGAACCAGGAACCAGGATCAGGAAGGTCAACATAGTAGCTATTGGTAGAGTGCACTTCGGAGATGGACTGCAAACAGAGTCCAGCAGAAATAATAAAATGTACCTTTTCAATAATGAAGCAGTCACTGGTTCTATCAAAATAGATTCTTTACTAGAAGATGCTACAAGTATTTACAAACAGGATATATTTACAGTAAGACAGAAGGTTTACACATTTACTAAGAATGTAAAGTAAAGCAAGATAAATAGCTGATGTTAGAAAAATCTAAACTTTAGCCTCATCTAAAGTCTCTTTTACCTGCCACTAGCTATAGAAGACACTTCCTCTAGGCTGTGCTCCCCTTACCATTCAGCCAACTTCCTTTGGCAGGGCTCCCCTTCTTCAGATGGTGGATGTCCAAAAGAGAGAGAGTGAGAGAGAGATCTTCCTGTCCCTCCACTTTTTTCTTCTCTTAGCTGTAGGGGTGTGACCTCTCCCTGGAGTGACAGTCCCTACAGCATCCCCACCATTGTGTGTGTGTGTGTGTGTGACATCATCTCCTTTGTACTCCTCAGTATCTCTGAAGTTTTTTACAACTTCCACCTGCACTATTGTCTGCCCTGGGAACATATCCCAGGAAAAGACCCTCACAATGGCTTTATGACTTAATAGTTTCCTGCCTGTTACCAAGTCAGCAAGTCTTATTTAAACTTCCCACGAGAGAGTTGGCACCTTCATGGTAGATGAACATGAGTTGCCTGCACATGTGACCAAGCAGTCATTTTGCGCAGCTCAACCAGAACCTGTAACAGCAGAATATTAAACTACAGAAAAGGAATAGCTGAATCTGGCTACATTAAAAATATCTAAACCATAGAAAAGGAATAAATGGATCTGGTTGCATGTATTGTCACAGGCACAAAAGCTGCTCTTGAGCTGAAAGGCTTTATTTGGTAATTACAGAAAATAACAACCCTCACATAACTCCCACTCTGCTTGACGTTTCACGCTGCTCTAGCACTTTTTCAAGTCCTTGCTATATGCAGCTACCTCAGTAACTATGACTGTTGATAAAAGAATAATGCACGACAAGGTGTGTGTCGTGCTGGGATAACGTGATGCCTGGGGTGATTTGGCACGAGATCAAGAGGGCCGAAGTGCTACTCAATCACCCAGTATGGACGTTATCCCAGCACGTAACACACCCTGGAGTGCATTATTCCTATTATACAATGGCTCTTTATTTATTTTTAAAAGGAAATGGGAAAAATATGTTTAAATACTTTTTAAATTATTTTCTAAGGGAGGTATACCTATTGAAAAATGAGTCCTGCTTTCTCTGTTGTCCTGAAGGTGGCAGTGCAGTTGCATGACTGTTGTGTAGCATGCTAGTGCTGCTACTATGCTCCGTTCCTCCTGATATGTGTTTGTGTCTCTCACGCTGTGCGTCAAACCCCCCCATGTGTGAGGTTCACATTTCTCAGTATAGTGTAAGGAAGTGTTGGGGTTTACTGTGACTAAAGCGTATCAGCATTAAGGTTGGATCACTGCTTTTGTATGTGGAGTGTACAGCCTGCTGGATGGTTTGTAAGGTGGGGTTTGTTACTCTTAACGTTCTAGTTCAGGTTTACGTGTTTGTATTTTGGGGGGGGTCCTTTCGTTCTTTAACCCTCAAAATGCGGCCGTTGTTTCCAGAAGCTGGGCAGCATGAGGAGCGAGCAAGGCGTTTTTGAACTCTGCACACGCCCGCATTATCATGCTGCCAACCGGGGGAAAAGCTGATTTCAATTACAGCTTTTTAAAAGTTTATTTTACATTTTTGACTTGCAATATTAGGGGGGCAGTGATGTGTGGATGAAACTGTGTTTTCGTGAGTGGGTAGGTACCGCTAATTTCAAAACACATCGAGGGCTGATGAATTTGGTCATACGGAGAGCTGTGGAATGATCGTTTGTAAAGGTTTCATGTGGTCAGTTAGTGGACTGGGACTACAGCCGTGATGTTATGCCAGGATAACATCATGGCTCCAGTGCCAGCTTGACCAATCAGAGGACAAGATTTTTCTTTGCCATTGTATAATCTCTGATCAATAACTGCTGGGTGCCCAAGACTCAAGATGCGTGCAATGTCATCAGTTATCTTTAGTGATATAAAGAGAGTGATCTGACTTAATTACTAAAATGGCATTACTCAGAAATGGTGTTTCCCCTGGAAGTCATGACCAGTATACAAGCTATGTGATTTTATTTTAACAGTTTGGGACTTTGCCATCGAAAGCTCCTGAACTGGGTTTGGATGTCCACCATGCCTTACACCTGCTATCATTTATATGTTTTGTATGAAATGGCAGCAGTGTCAGTGGCTCAACAGGTTGCACACTAACCTCTGAGGCCAGAACTTTGGAAGGTTGTGGTTTCTAGTCCCATTCCAGGAATTTGGGGTAAACCCCACAACTGACACTGTAGTGCAGCATGAGGGGGATACTGCACTCCTGAGGTGCTGTCTTTTGGATGAGATGTGCCTGTTCTGGTGATTGTTCATGTGGGCATTACAGATCCCATGGCACTTCTCGAAAAAAGTAAGGGAGTTCACTTGGTGTCCTGGTCAAATTTCCCTCCATTCACTGAAAATACTACCAACAGCTTAACCTGATTTAATATGTCAGTCTGCATCTGTATCACATCCCCTTCCCGCAGGACGGGGTTTAAAATAAGCAGAATTGCCTAGCCCTCCTTTCCTGGTCAACAAAAATGAAAGAAATAAAGGAACATCTAAGCTCTGCAAATGGTGTTGACATTAACTTATTGCTATTTTGCTGCCTTCCAGTCCCAGAATCCAGCTACTATAAAATATAAAGGCATTTGCAAAATGCCACCTTTCCTTGCATGCCAGGCATCACCATTTGAAATTCCTTCTAGACTAGGGAGGAGGGCTTACAAATATAAACCTACAAATGGTAATCCAGGAATCTAGATACATATCAGACAGCACCTTATGAGACATATTGCTTGAAGAAATTATATTTTTTTATTCATAGAATTGGGTCAGGACAATTCTGCCTCCTGACCCATCAAAGACTGGTCACATTTGGCTTTGCTAACATAGCATAATGCATGACTAGGGGCATATAATGCATTGCTATGGGTATGCTAGTTGCTGACAGAACACCACAATGTCCCACAGTCAAAAGTTAACTATGAAAGTCAAGCACAGCAACATGACTAAGCATTCCGCCCATGGAAAAAAGAGAGTAGCAGTAATAGTAAAAACCTTTATTTTTTAGACAGGATGGAACTATTAAAACCAGAATGCCCAATTTTTAAAGCTGTCCTGTCCAAACAGAAGTTGCAAATATGCGTTTGAAAACAAGAGCACATTGGCATAAACAACATCTAATATCTAATCAACAGCTTTAGAATAGATTAAAAATTACACTTAAATTCATCTTGCAGACAGTTACATACAGTAAGCATTTCAATGTTTGAAACTTTTTGAAATCCAAGAAGAGTTTGTTCATTATGGGAAACAAGCTAAAACATTTATTTCATGCAAATCTTAAATTTGCACAAATGAATATACAGTAACTTCATCAAACTAAAGCATACAGACCCCCACAACAACCACAACTGAAAACATCTAGTTAAAACCTCTATTACATGCAATGCCAAATTAATGCAAAACTGAAAAGCAAACACACTGTCCCATATCAACCAAAAACAGAAAGACAGCTAGCTGAAACTTCCCATTACATACACAGCCTAAACCAGTAGGTCCAATTCTCACAACAGTTTGTGATTTAATTGCTAAGCGGTGTCTAATGCTGTACCACAAACATCTAATTGTCATCTTAATTGTTGCTAGTCACAGGGTATGCAATACCAGAGAAAGGAAGTGTGTCTGGAAACCCCAGGTCCAATAATGTGATCCTGTTATTCAGTGGTTACAACACCGGGATGTTCAATTCCCAGTAGGTAACATGATTTCTTTCTCACTACAGTTTGTGACACACATATAACTTCATCAAAGTAAAGCATTCAGACCTGCACTCCAACATTACAAAAAAAAACTTCATGAAAATGAAGCACATTGACCCCCCCACTACCGGCATTGCAAAGAAACCTAAACAAAAGAAGAGACAGCTAAATGATCAAAACATATCTAAAACAATGCCTTCTGTCTGCATTATTAGATCAAATTATTAAAAGAAATTTCTAAAACTAGGCTGGTGTGATGTCATCCAGCAGAAATACTATTCAAAACCTATGCACTGGCAGAATATACCATTAGAAAAAAATTGGACTCATTCATCATTAAAAAAAATCCTAAACATGGAATAAGACATTCTAGAGTTTGGGCATTATACTATGTAAACCTCCACGATCGTTAAAAGCCCTCGACATTGCCTTGGTCATCGCCACTCAGTATGATAACATACTGTAATACCCTTGGCCTTCAACCTGCCACTTGGTAAGTTAACATACATTAGTATAATAGTCACTCTATTATGTCTTATCCCTTACATAAAGTCATATTTTTTTCCATTGGATGTTATTCTGCTTCCTGTTTGCCCATTTAAAAGGTCATATTAGGGTGTTAATTTACTAACATGCTGAGCTGTTACTCCACTACAGTTGTCAATAGTAACTTTCGGATACTACGTTTGGTCATCTGCATCATCGTGGCACTATCTCAACTTGCATGTAATTGTTATCTCCTCTGTCCTCAAATAAATCTTTTAACAAATACCTAACAAGTAATAACACTGATATGGTGCGCCATCCCTGGTAAGAATCCTTCACACTCTCACAGTAACCCATCCCCTGCCCAATCAATTGTTGCATTATTATTTTCCTACATGATCAAGTTGGATAGGTTGAAATGGAAATGCGTATGGTATCACACACACTAAGGGTTATATGAGTGACCTCAGCTAGGGAATGCTCATCAGGAGCAGGTGAACTCAAAGGGTTAAAAGTCCTGCTTTCATCCACATATGTCCATAATAATAAAGAATATAATAGCTAAATGCTCAGTTTCCTCCGTGATTGATATGGTACTTGACTGGGTTGGTAGGGGTACCAAAAGGACAAAACACATCTCCGTAGTTTGAAATTCTCAGACTAAATTGGGATGAATATAAAATATTGTCTGAAGTCTTTTGCTTTGGCGAAACCTGGTCAGCTGGGGTGGTGTTAGGCACAAGTGAAGTAAGTGTCCATTTGAGGCACTAGCACAGTGGGGCAATTAAATTTATTTGCATTTTGTTAACCAGGTAGACTTACTGAGACTAAAAATCTCTTTTTCAGGAGCGACCCAAAATTACATTCAACAGTCATTTATAAATCACAACCCCGTATGCTAAGTTTGAATGGGTCAGTCACCCTTAACCCTGACGTGATAGCAAATACATTTACTGTAATAATGCCCTCACTGATCTCAGTGCGGTGCTTCCCCCTAATGATAAGCCTGACCCCCTGGCAGGGGTCAACCTTAACTTTTTTTTGCACTAGCCAGCAGGGAAAGTTGATTCAGAATTGCACTAGCCCGCAGATGATTGCACTAGCCCTCAATTATAATGGTAAATGTTGATCACTTATACAGGAAACAATGTAAGGTAAGAAATACTCTGATTTATTGCACATTTATCCTGCTCCCACATTGCTCCCCCCCCCATTTTTTGTACCATGGCCTCCTCTCTTCCTCTTTCTGCTGCCCCCACCCACCCCCCTCCTCACGAAACCAGAGGACATCACAACAGCAAATGTTCAATTAAGCAGTCCCAGCTCTGCACACACAATAGCCAACAAAATCATGCACCTCACAACACTGTCACCACCGCCCACAGGGCACTGAACAGATTCAGGCAGAGAAAGACACTCTCAGCCCCCACCCTAGGCTATAGTCAACTGGAGACCTGCACTTCTGGAAGTTTTTGTACTGTCTCAAGTGAGCCAGGAGCACATCTAAGATGTATTTGGGGTGGGTGCTACTCAAATCTAAGGGGCTTGGGAAATAGAAAACTATTACTTTTTATTTTTAAAAGCATTGCTTTTAATATACTCTGCCCCAACAATAACAGATTTTTTCTTTAACATTGTCTTCTTCAACTGAAACTACCTCTTTCTGGAAGCTGCAATACTGAACATAGGATTTGCAAGAAAGCAAGTTGTGCTCACAACAGAGGGAGGTGAACCTTACAATTGTCTTTGGTTTGTAGCAGATATTCTGCAGGTGGAGGCTACTTCTAACTGAAAGGTGAAATAAGGAACTTAGAATTATCAGGAAAAGACAGTCTTTCAAGCAACAGAGGGAGGTGGATCTAGCTTTACGTTTGTTACAATTCTTAAAGGGAAACAATGAAAAGGCACAGCTTTACCCAGGCATTAAAAAAATTCCTGATTAGTGCTTTTAGACAGTAAATTTTTTTTTTTTAAATTACTCTAATTGATTGTTTAGTGATTCAAGCAGTGGCCTTCAACTTTCACTTTCTATTGGTGGTAGCCACCATTTCATGAGTAGCAGAGAGCTTCCTGAGCTCACTTTATGCTAATATGTCCTGCCAACCAATGGCTGTGGTCAAACAGGCATATTAGCATACAGTGAGCTCAGGAAGCTCACTGCTGCTCATGAAATGGCTGCTGACAGCAATAGGAAGTGGAAGTTGTGGGTAACTGTTCTAAATCAGTAAATAAAGTTGTTACTGTCTGAAAGCACTAATTGAGAGTTTCTGTAGTGTCTGAGGAAAGCTTTGTCTTTTCCATTGTTTCACTTTAAGATTTTCAGTGCAGGAAGAGTTTAAAGCACAGCTGACTTATTTTGGGGCTGACTGCTTTCAGAGCACAAACCACCAGGCTGTTTTGGGGCTGGGGAGATTTACCTGTGTCTGACTTGGATGTCTGGATTTTTCTCTGTTTGATTAGCAGGGTATTTTCTCTATCAAATTGTTGTGTAGGGCATCTTGCTGACAGGAAGGCACTCATCGCAGTGGTGGGTCAGAGCTCTTAGCTGATTGTTTTGTGAGGGCATAGTTTAGGCCTAACCCCTTCCCACCCCTCACCCCACCAACCCCTGGAAATAGTTCCTTTATACCTGGGGTTCTGACATCATTTCCTCAAGAGTGCAAGGTGCATATCACTGTCATATCCTCTCTAGCACACTGCACTGACAATATAAGCATACACATTGTATAACATATATATTTCTATATAACAAACCAATCACACACACAAACACACAAACACACACAAAAAAAAAAGAGTAGATAAACATGTGGGGAGTAGTGCAATGTAATGGCTGTGGGGCAGCAGTCTTCCGGGAGTCTTTCTGGAGGCTGGGATGCTGCCCTATTTGTAGACAACTCTCTGCCCTGAGGGAGGAAGTAGCCCATCTTCAGGCCACACTGGACAGTAGTAAGGGAACCTTTCCCCAGGCCACACTGGACGGTAGGAAGGGAACCTCCCCCATCCAGAGAGCACCAGAGCCACCACCACTACCTCAGAGGTTGCGAAGAAAGCACAACAGTTGGACCACAGTGGGCTCAGGGAGGGTGAGGATGGTGGAACAGAGGCACACCCAGTCAGTTGTTCCACTCCACAATCCATACACCATTCTGGGGGAGCATAGCTCCCCTATGGATGCACCCGCAGAGGAGACTAAGGAGGCTGAGGACAACTGTCACAAGGGAGGCCTACAGGAAGGAGGCAGAGGACACCACAAGGAAAGGAAGCAGCTCCTGGTGGGCGACTCAATTATTAGGGGGATAGAACTGGGGGGAGCAGGGAAAACTGAAGTAAGGTGCCTGCCTGGTGCCATGGCTTGGAGGGACAGGAAGCACAACCTCAGGATCATGAGAACAGCTGCACGGGAGTCTGAGCTGGACGTCATTGTCCACCTAGGGACAAATGACTTGGCTCAACATGAGATTAGAGCATTGCAGAAGGACTTTGTAGAATTGGGGAGAGGCCTAAGACAAGTAGCACACACAGTATCCTTCTCAGAGGTACTGCCTGTCAATGGCACGAGTGAGGCGAGGGTACTTTGCACCATGCATTTTAATGAATGGTTGAAAAAATGGTGTGGAGCACAGCGGTTTGGCTTCATTGGGGACTGGGGTTCCACCTGGAGGGACACCAGCCTATACTGGCAGGATGGTCTACATCTGTCCAGGAAGGGAACAAGTCTTTTGAGCAATCGGTTTAGATGCTTCATTGGCAAGCTTTTAAACTAGTCAAGGGGGGAGGCACTGATAAGCAGCAGAAAAATCCCAGCCTCTCCCTACAAAACAGGGTACTAAATGAGAAAGACCGAGGTAGAAAGGTCAGTGGGGATGCTGCAACAGAAGGTAAAGCCATCAAAATGGAGAGCAATGAGTACCAATGCCCGTAGTCTGAGTAACAAGCTTCCTGAATTAGTGGCCTTGATGGAGGAGGAACATCTGGATATCATGGCAGTCACAGAAACATGGTACACACAAAACCATGACTGGGACGTAAACATACCAGGATACACTATCTATAGGAGGGACAGGGAGGTTAAAAGAGGAGGAGTAGCTCTTTACATAAGGGAAGGAATCAAAGCAGCAGAACAAAAGGGGAAAACAGGGAGGAGAAGAAGCACTGTGGGTAAATTTGGAGACCGGCAATGGCACCACAATCCGCACAGGGATTGTATACAGACCCCCTTCTCAGAGGGAGGAAATGGACAAGGAAATGATAGAAAGTATACTTAGAATGGCAGAAAAAGGGGAGATATTGCTGATGGGTGATCTGAATATGCCAGATGTTAACTGGAGTGCAGTTGCAGCAGCCACTTCGAAGAGTGGGGTTATTCTAGATGCCCTACAGGGGGCATGCCTTAGACAACTAGTATTGGAGCCCACTCTAGAGGGAGCAGTCTTAGACCTGGTTCTCTCAAATGGAGATGAAGAGAGGATCACAGATGTAGAAGTGGCTAGCCATCTGGGAACTAGCGACCATCGAACAGTATGGTTCACAATAAACACAACAATAGAGTCAAGCCATACAGTACAAAGGCAAAAGTACTGGACTTTAGGAGGGCTGACTTTGCCAAAATGGGTGAGTGCCTAAGGAACGCACTAGCAAATGGGCAGGAAGGAGGGGTGGAAGAACAATGGGAAATAATAAAAACTGCCATCACAGAGGTAACAAGCCTTTGTATGAAGCAAATAAACAAAACGAAACGATGTAAGAAACCACTATGGTTCTCAAAGGAAGTGGCAGTGAAGGTTCAAGAGAAAAAGAAAGCATTCAAGAAGTACAAGGAATCACAGAAGGAGCAGGACAGAGAACTGTATCAGTTAAAGCAAAAGGAAGCTGGGAAGGCAGTCAGAACAGCAAAGGCCCAAACTGAGGAAAGATAGCCAACTCAGTTAAGAAGGGGGATAAAACCTTTTATAGGTATATCAGGGAACGAAGGAAGACCAAGGAGGGATAGTGAGGCTTAATAAAGGGAGGGAGGGTGGGCAGAGGGTGACTGTGAAAGGCAGAGATACTAAACAAATATTTTTGCTCAGTATTTACAAAGGAAGGGGTACCTAAAAACAAACAGTAGAAACACTCTGGATACAGAAGTTGATACCAGCCCATTTACAGAAGAAAGGGTTCTGAAAGAACTCTCAAAACTGAAGGTGGACAAAGCAATGGAGCCTAATGGGATTCATCCCAGAATTCTAAAAGAACTAAGGGTAGAACTAGTGACACCACTGACTACCCTCTTTAACAAATCATGGGAGGATGGGGTGGTACCTGAGGACTGGAGGAGGGCAGATGTGATTCCCCTTCACAAAAGTGGGAGCTAGGCAGAAGCAGAAAACTACAGACCTGTTAGTTTAATCTCAGTGGTAGGGAAAATGATGGAATCACTTCTGAAGGAAAGAATTGTCGAGTATCTAGAGGCCAGAGGGGCACAGGACCCAGGCAGCATGGATTCATGACGGGAAGGTCATGCCAGACAAATCTGATAGATTTCTTTGACTGGGTGACCAAAGTAGTAGTTCAGAGAGGGGCTGTGGACATGGCCTACCTAGACTTTAGCAAGGCATTTGACACAGTCCCACACAAAAGATTAATATACAAGTTAGCCAGCCTGGGAGTGGGTCCCAAGATGACAGCCTGGGTAAAGAATTGGCTGGAGAATAGGACACAGAGAGTAATAGTAAATGGAGTCCACTCTGAAGAAAGGGGTTACTAGTGGGTACCGCAGGGTTCAGTATTAGACTCGGTCCTCTTCAATGTCTATAAGGACATTGCAGAGGGACTGGAAGGAAAAATGTCTCTTTGCAGATGACACAAAGATCTGCAACAGAGTTGATGCACAAGGTGGGGTGGAAAGGATGAGAAGGGACTTGGCAAGGTTAGAGGAATGGTCAATGTATGGCAGCTTAGATTCAATGCTAAGAAGTTCAAGGTAATGCACCTGGGAAACAAAACCCAGGGAAGAGTACACAATGGGGTGAGATACTAACAACAACAAAATGGAAAGGGACCTGGGGGTGTCATATCAGATGACCTAAAGGTGGGTAAGCAATGTGAGAGGGCAGCAAGGAGGGCTGGGGGATACTAGGATGCATAGGAGAGGCATCACCAGTAAAAACAGGAAGTTATTATCCCTCTGTACAGACAGCTGGTGAGACCCCATCTGAGTACGTGTGCAGTTCTGGAGACCCAATCTCCGCAAAGATATAGACAGGATGGAAGCTGTCCAGAAGAGGGCAACTAAAATGGTGCAGGGTCTGTCTGGAAGACAAATGAAGAGAGACTTAAGGAGCTTAATATGTATAGTCTCGAGGAAAGGAGGAGAGGGGAGACATGATAGAAACTTTCAAGTACCTCAAGGAATCAACAAAGTCCAAGAGGGTAGCATCTTTCAGAAAAGATGCAAGAACAAGAGGCACAATTTGAAGATAGAGGGCTGCTCAGAGGTAATTTAAGAAGTATTTTTCACAGAGAGGGTTGTGGATGCATGGAACGCCTTCCAGGGGAGGTTGTGGAGTCAAAAACAGTGGTGGAATTCAAGCATGCATGGGACAGTCATAAGGCAATTCTAGGGGGTTGGGGTAGGAAGAAGTAGGCTGCTGGTTAACTAGGATCTGCAGCTTATCCATTAGGTAGGGAAATGGGCAGACTGGGTGGGCCAAGCAGTCCTTATCTGCCGTCAAATTCTATGTTTCTATGTTTCATCTGCCATGGGGAAACAGTACACAAGCATAATGCTATACTATCTCTATTTCTATATAGGAAAGCCTATTTTAAGCTTTCAAATTATGTATTTCACTAAGGTTTATGTTTGTACCATATACGATCCAAAGTTTTGTTTTTAAGATGAAAGAACATGCTGGGTGGGATAAGGGTGGGATTGTATGGATGGTGATGGCTGGCATAGTCCATTTAGAAGAGCTGGAGACCCCCTACACTTGCCAGTAATGGCAGCTATGGATCTGTGGATGGTCATTTCAGAGTCTGGTCTGCAGTGGTGTCCAGGGAAAGAACAGAGTTAGGAGATTTGGAGGGGAGAGGGAAGTTATTGTGAGGCTGGGATAAAACACACCACCTGCAGGGCCGACCCTGTATACCTCTTTTCATTTTGTCACTGAAATGTTGGATACAGGCACTCAAAATGTAGGGAAATGAGAGGCACTGTTCTTAATAATATGGGTTACATTGTTAGAGACGCATTCAGAAAACTGGAAGCTAGTGACTTAACAGCACTCTACCCTTGATCACACCCTGAACAATAGCTGAAAGTCCTACCAGTGGAGTGGTAATGACTCACATTGAGTCTTTTGTGGGCCCCCCTCTTAAACTACCAGATAATTGCAGCTCTTAATGAGCTCTTAATCACACCAGGCCATCTGGAACATTGAGAGATTAGCATGAGGACTACAGCCTGCTAAAGCAGAGACTTTTTTAACTTCATTAACAGCCATGAAAACCTGCACTAGTCAAGGCGGGCAAGTAGAGAGTTAGCTGCACTAGCCCTGGTCAATTTGCACTAGTGTTTGGGCTAGTAAAACAATGTTAAGATTGACCCCTGCCCCTGGCCAGTCTGGGACATGTACTCACCTCTGCCCCTTCCAGTTGCTCCAACTACCATAAGTTTTACTTTAAAACCATCTCTGTTTCTGACACTATCAAATATGTCAAACGGCTACTGGGTAAGACCAGAATGGGAAGTGATGATACCCAGGACATGAAGTTAGTTGCTCTGTCAGTGGATGAGCTTGCTCTCCCCCTACCCAAATTATTCAGCTTCTCACTATGGTACTCCCAATTCCCTGGAATATGGAAAACCGTGCTTGCCACATCTGTCCACAAAAGTGGGGACCGTTCCATTGTCTCCAACTATAAACCAATTTTAATCCTCTCCCCTCTGTCCAAAGCACTTGAAAGAATTGTCTCTGACCTGTTGGTCACCTACCTTGGAAAATATAACATTCAATGCCAACAACAGCATGGCTTCAGAAAGATGCATAGCACCAGCACAGCTCTCACTGAGTATACTAACTACAGTACCTACATGAGGTCCTCAACAGTGGCCACCTAGCCGGCTCCATATACATCAACTTACCTAAAGCATTTGATTTAACCACCCTGTGCTGCTTGACAAACTCCATACACTAAGGCTCTCATCAGACACTGTATCCTGGTTCTAGTTACCTGTACCTTACTAACCGCACGCAGCAGGTAACGATTAGTGGTGCTCTATCTGATATTAAAAGAGCCTCGGTCGGGGTGATATATGGCTCTATATTGGGCCCCCTCCTTTTCAAGCTCTTCATAAATAAACTCCCTGTTGCCTGCCCCACCTCAAAGGTGCTCCTTTATGCGGATGACACTGTCATCTACTCCAGAGGCCCTAGCCAAGAGACCCTCACTAGGGACTTGCAATGCAGCTTTAGGTTACTGGAAAGATGGTTCAAATGAAATAAATCAATACTGAACCACAAGAAAACTAAAACTATGTTATTTGCAGGCCCACAGTTGAGGAAAAAGGTCTGTCACTTAACCATTATAAATGAGAATGGTGCTGCTTTAGAGCAGGTTGACTCATTCACCCTTGAACCCTTGGGACCAAGGAAGTGGAGGAGGAGGAGGAGGAGGGGAACAGGAGGGAAAGTTGAGGGGGCAGGTCATTGGTGTAAATTGTAAGGCCAGACCCTGCATAACTGACCAAGCTGACATGATGGACTAGGTGGTCTTCTTCTGCTGGCTTTTTTCATGTGTTCGTATTCAAATAGTTAGGATTCACCATTGACAAAGCACTCTCCTTTGCACCTCATATTGATATCATTAACTCGGTAAACAAGAAACTAGGAGCCCTGTAGAGGCAATGACACAACCTCACCTCTGAGGCCAAATGCATTGCTGTAACATAGAAACATAGAATCTGACGGCAGATAAGAACCACCTGGCCCACCTAGTCTGCCCATTTCCCTACCTACATAAGCTCCAGACCCTAATTGATCTGCAGCTTACCTTTTCTTTCCTACCACTATGGTTGCCTTCTATTTATCCCATGCCTTCTTCAATTTCCCTACTGTTTTTTCCCCTACGACCTCTGCAGGGAGACTGTTCCATGCATCTACCACTCTTTCTGTGAAAAAATACTTCCTCTAGTTTCCCCTGAGTCTCCACCCCTCTGGCCTCATACTGTGACCCCTTGTTCTTGCATTTCTCTTTTTTTTGAAAGATATTTCCCTCCTGGACCCTGTTTATCCCCATGAGGTACTTGAATGTCTCTATCATGTCCCCCCCCCACTTTCTTCAAGGATATACATATTAAGGTCTTTCAGTCTTTCCTCATGTGTCTTCTGTTGCATTCCTTTCACCATTTTTGTTGCTCTTCTCTGTACTGCCTCCATTCTGTTTATGTCCTTCCAGGGATATGGTCTCCAGAACTGAACACAGTATCCCAGATGTTGCCTCACCAATTGTCTGTCCATTGACATCACCACCACTTGTTTCCTATTGGAGATGCCTCTCCCTATGCACCCCACCATCCCTGTGGCTCTCCCCACTGCCTTTTCACATTGCTTGGCTACTTTCAGGTCATCTATTATAATTACCCCCATTCCCTTTTAAGTTGTGTTGTTGTTAGTATCTGCCCTCCCATCTTGTATTCTTCTCCTGGATTCCTGTGTCCCAAGTGCATCACTTTGCACTTTTTTGTATTATATCTGTAGCTGACGCTATCCTCCCAATACTCAATTACAATCTCACAGTGTATGGAGTGGCCTCTGACTCTGTTCTTTACAGAGTCAGACTTGTATTAAATAAGGCTTGCCAGTTTGTACTTGGGGCAGATAGACTCCTCCTTACGTGCTCTCTATTCTCTCAAATGAATTGGCTCCCCCTCCAGGACAGAATAAAATACCAAACATGCCTAGTTGGTAAAAAAGCTCTCCTGGAACTTACCTCACCTGTAGTTCAGAATCTGTTGCTCCCTGTACATAACCAATACTCCACCAGGAATATGGCCAAGAATGCACTCTCTGTACCTTTCCACAGAACACATCTAGCCATGCGCTCCTTTTCGGTCACAGCCCTACAGTGGTTGAATGAACTGCCAGAACCCCTAATAGGCCTCCCTAAAATATCCTATTTCAAGAGGGAAATAAAAAAGGTCCTCTCCAAGAGTACTAAATGTGACTGCTTCAAATGAAAATAAGTGACAATAAGCTTTATTCTCTCCTTGTTTTGCTTGCAATACCTTAACTAGCAGTATTTAAAATGGGGATTACAAGAACAACAGAATTATGCATTAAGCAAGTTAGCAAAAGGAAAAGGAAGAGGAGACCATTATGGTTTTCCAAAGAGGTAGCAAAGAAAGTGAAAGCCAAAAAGATTGCATTCAGGCAATACAAAAAGACACAGGCAGAAGGGGATAGGGAGAAGTACCAGGAGAAGCAAAGAGAGGCAGGGAGGTCAGTGAGGGAAGCCAAAGCTCAGACAGAAGAACACATTGCAAAATCAGTGGGTAGAGGGGACAAAACCTTTTACAGGTACATAAGTGAAAAAAGAAAGTCAAAGGGAGGGATAGTGAGACTGAAGGGGGAGGATGGGGGCCGCGTGGAGCATGACAACTGTAAAGCTGACATACTGAACAGGTATTTCTGCTCAGTCTTTACTGAGGAAGAGGAGGGTAATGGGTCTGAAGGAGTACAAGGGGTGAGAATGGTGCAGAAATGGACACAAGTCCCTTTACACGAGAAAGAGTCCTGAAGGAACTGGAAGTAATAAGAGTTGATAAAGCAAGGCGCCAGATGGGGTGCACCCCAGGTCCTTAAAGAACTAAGAGAGTGGTGGCTGATCCTCTGGCTATCCTGTTTAGCTGATCACTGGAAACAGGGGAGGTACCCAAAGACTGGAGGACAGCAGATGTAGTCCCCTTATACAAAAGCAGGAACAAAGAGGAAGCAGGGAACTACAGACCAGTCAGCCTCACCTCGGTAGTGGGGAAGATCATGGAAGCACTACTGAAGGAGAGATTGGTGGAACATCTGGTTGTCAATGGACTACAGGACCCAAGGCAGTATGGTTTCACCAGGGGGAGGTCATGTCAGACCAACCTCATTGAATTTTTTGACTGGGTGACTAGAAAGGTGGATCAGGGGAGGGCAGTGGACATGGCCTATCTGGACTTCAGCAAGGCCTTTGACACTGTGCCACATAGAAGACTATTACACAAACTGGGGAATATGGATGTGGGCAGGACAGTAGTGTGGTGGGTAGGTAACTGGCTGGGTGGCAGGACACAGAGGGTGGTGGTAAATGACTGTCACTCCACAGAGGGAAGAGTGACCAGTGGGGTACCACAGGGATCAGTGCTGGGACCGGTCCTATTCAACATCTTCATCAGTGACATAACACAGGACCTAGAAGGCAGAATTTCACTGTTCGCTGATGACACAAAGCTCTGTAACAGAGTAGACACACCAGAGGGTATAGACAGAATGAGAAGGGACCTGCAGAAACTTGAAGAATGGTCAGGGTTTGGCAGTTGAAATTCAATGCAAAGAAGTGCAAGATAATGCATATGGGGCACAAAAACCCTGGCACAATATATCAGTTGGGGGGTGAGGATATAGCATGCACAGAGCAGGGAAGGGATCTTGGGGTTATCATCTCTGATGACCTCAAGGTAGGGAAACAGTGTGACAAGGCAGCAGGTAAAGCAAATAGGATGCTGGGATGTATAGGCAGGGGCATCACCAGCAGGAAAAGGGAGGTCATAATTCCACTATACAAGACACTAGTGTGGCCCCACCTGGAGTACAGTGTACAGTTCTGGAGACCATACCTACGTAAGGACATAGACAGGGTAGAGAAGGTTCAGAGGAGGGCAACAAAGATGGTGCATGGATTGCATCACAAGTCCTATGAAGACAGGTTGAAGGAACTGAACATGTACTCCCTGGAGGAGAGGAGGGAGAGAGGGGATATGATAAAGACATACAAGTATCTCACAGGGAGGAACAGGGTACAGGAATACACTATTTTTAAGCGAAAAAGATGTTCTAGGACTAGAGGGCATGGGATGAAGTTGGAGGGAGGATGATTCAAAGGAAACATGAGGAAGAATTTCTTCACAGAACGGGTGGTGGACAAGTGGAACACCCTGCTGGAGGAAGTGGTGGGGGCTGAAACAATCATGGGATTTAAGAATGCATGGGATAGACATAAAGGAATTCTGGAGGTCAGGGGTAAGGGGCAACAGACTTCTAGGAAAACATAAACTGAACTTACAAGCTCAAATGGGCAGGCTGGGTGGGCCATAGGCCCTTATCTGCTGACACTGTCTATGTATCTATGTATCTATGTTACATTTATGCTTTACCTGCATTATGTGACAATGCCACAATGTGTGCAGCTATTGTTAGTAGACTCGGCTGACTAACATACAATCTGTAATGTTTTAATGATTCTCTGACAATCCCATTATGTGTGCTGTCTTGTTAAAGGAAGCCAAATCTCCAGCCTGATAACTTTCGAGGCAGCTCCCCCCAAGCTAGGCACTCGGAACAATCAAGCAAGTGAAGCACAAGCAGCTCACCTGAGTAGCTGAGGAAGCCAAATCTCCAGCCTGATAACTTTCGAGGCAGCTCCCCAAGCTAGGCACTCGGGACAATCAAGCAACTGAAGCACAAGCAGCTCACCTGAGTAGCTGAGGTAGCCAAATCTCCAGCCTGATAACTTTCGAGGCAGCTCCCCCCCAAGCTAGGCACTCGGGACAATCAAGCAACTGAAGCACAAGCAGCTCACCTGAGTAGCTGAGAAGCCAAATGTCCAGCCTGATAACTTTCGAGGTAAAGAGCCTCTTCTCTTGATCTGGGCGCCTGCAGAGGGTGCTAGCCCGATCGGCGCTTCGCGCTGCCGCACCGCCCCAACCACCCTCCCACCCAGGGGCGGCTGTCAAATTTAAGGATCCAACCCATGACATCACATCCGGTGATATCACGTCCTGTTGCCCAGAACCTATCTCCCACTTTGCCATTTGCAGGTTATACCTGCTGGCCACTAGGAGGACCTATGCTCCTCACTACTTCTACTCCTACCTGTACAGCACTACTTCCCTGGGATCTTGCTCACCACAATGTATTGGCCCTGCCTCACGCTCTGCCTGTGCCTATCCCCACTAGCAGTGCACTTACCTACCCATCTGCTAGTCCACACTGTGCCCTGGCACCCTCCCTCCCTTGCTCCTGAACCTCCTCTCCTGCCCCTTGGGACCTCTGTGTGTCCCCGTCCCCTGCCCTCCCCTAGCTTTCTCTTCACCTCAGGCACATCTGGGTGTCTTCTTATTCTTGCTTTCCCTCCTGTACCTCCCTGCCCACCCCTGCTCCCTTAGCCTCCCTCCCTCCCCTCATGTCAATCATAGGAAACCTCTCACCATCTCCCAGCCAGGGTGTTAGTCATGCTACTACTCCCATCAGGGAACATTCATCCAAACCCTGGCCCGGTTCCCAGGAGCTCCCCAACTCGCACCACAGGCCTATGCATGGTCTCCATGAATATCTGTAGCCTCCTAAAAAAGTTTGACTCACTACAATGCCTGGTCACATCGATTAACCCTGATGTCATCACCCTGGTTGAGACTTGGCTGTCAAAATCCTCCCTGACTCCCTAGTCTCCCTTCCTGGTTTCACCCTTTTCGGTCCGACCATGTTGGGAGGCGGGCGGCGGCTCTTGTTATGTCAAGGAATCTCTCCCATACTAGCCCTGCCCACTCCCATCCTTGACTCCAGGGCCCAGGCGCTTATGCTGAAACTAACCCCTGACCCTTTAAAGGGACCCCTTTATCTGACCACTGCATACGTGCCCCCCAGGGACCAAACGCAGGCCATTGCCTCTCTTACAGAATACCTTACCTCTCTACCTCTTCCGCTGATCAAATTCTGGTGGGTGACTTAAATGTCAACTGGCTCAGCCCCTCCTCCTCTTCTACCCGAGACTCCTTTTCTGCAATAGACCTAATGCAACTAGTTACCCACCCTACCAGGACTAACCCCAAGAGAGGCTCCAGTACCCTGCTTGATATGGTACTCACCAACCACCCTAATCGGATCCCCAATGTACAAGTCCTCCCAGACTCTCTCAGCGATCACTCCCCCATTCTATTCCACTGGTCAACCTCAGTCCCCAAACCCATAGCACAGTCCACATGCCGGCGGCGTCTAATACCTGGTGGACTGATAAAACTTAAGGAACTTCTGTCCCAAATTGACTGGTCTCCTATACAGGCAACTCCTGACATCGACACAGCTCTCTCCTTCTTTACCCAAACTTTTAATAATGCCTGTGATATCTTTGCCCCAGTGTTGACCCGCTGTTCTAAAAGGAAGAATGCCCCCTGGGTTACCCCAGCTTTGATCCACCAGCTCAAACATAGGGACAACCTATGGCACCGTGCCATTGAGACTGGCCGGCCCAATGACAGGCGGTTATATGCTGCCGCCCGAAACAAGTGCACTCGGGCCATCAGAAAGGCCAAGTCTGAGCACTATCGGTCCTCACTCACTGCCTCATGGGGGAATCCCAGAACCTTCTGGGATAACATTAAACAGTTAAATGGGAGTGCACACTCCCACCCACCCAGATCAACATTAATGGTGTGATCTCCTCAGACCCAGCCCTCATAGCCAACCACCTCAACACCTCATTCACTGACCTTAGCCCTATCCTCCCTACAAATTTTTTTGACCTCCTCCCCAGCACCTGCCAGTAAATATTTCTCGCCTCTTATTTTCTCCTCCACCGTGTTTCTGCCCAAGAACTTAGGCCTCACACCTTGTCACTGCCCTCAAGAGTAATAGTACAGGCAGTGACACCCTGGATCCATGTATCCTACGGCTGGTCTTAGACACAGTCCTTCACCCGATCACATGCCTCATCAACCACTCTCTTTGCCTGGGGAAGGTTCCAACTGCCTGGAAAGTCGCCACTGTCACCCCTATCTTTAAAGGTGGTGATAGGACTGTGACTGGAAACTATCGACCGATCTCCATTCTCTCTCCTCTCTCAAGGCCTTGGAAAAAGTGGTAGCCTCTCAAATCTCTGACTACCTCTCCACCTACAATGTCCTTTGTCCTGGGCAGCACGGCTTCAAGCAGGCCACAGTACCAACACAGCCCTCCTAGAGTTCTCCAACTTTCTCCACTCCTCCTTAGACACTGGTTCTCTGGCTGGTGCTGTCTTCATTGACCTCTCGAAGCTTTCGACACTGTCTCCACCCCTCCTTCTTGATGCCCTTAGTCTCTCTGGTTTTGCTGCTGGGCCTATCTCCTGGTGCACCAGTTATCTGTCTGACCGCTCACAGGCGTGTAAAATTAATGGGACCTACTCAGACATCTGTCCCATCTTTTCTGGGGTTCCCCAGGGCTCCATTCTGGGCCCTACTATTCTCCTTTTACCTTAACACCCTTCCACGCTCTTGCTCGGGGAACATTCTATTGTACGCTG
Organism: Neoceratodus forsteri; assembly: GCA_016271365.2. NCBI lineage: Eukaryota > Metazoa > Chordata > Ceratodontiformes > Ceratodontidae > Neoceratodus > Neoceratodus forsteri. The sequence continues at coordinate 639,567,809 of CM057454.1, forward strand.
ATGATGCAGTCATCTTTGCCTCAAATCGTAACCCTACTGCCCTCCAGGACTCGCTGCAGAAGTCCTTCACTGAAGCCGAGGGCTGGTTCAAGGAACATAGATTGGTGATAAATCTTAAAAAAACAAAAACCATGTTCTTCACTCATCCCCAAAACAAGTCCTGCAACTTCAAACTCCTCATTCACTCTGGGTCCTCATTCCCACTCGAACAAGTTTGCTCCTATAAATACCTAGGGATCCATTTTGACCCCTCCCTCTCCTTCCATGGACACATCGCTGCCCTAGCCACTGCCACTAATATCCAATTGGGCATCTTAGGTATAAACACTGCCTCCCCGAGGCTCTTGACCCAGTCACCTCCTATCCTGTCCCTAGTGGACTATGGACTGCCGGTGTATGGTGCTGCTGATCAGACCGCACTCCATAAATCCGCACTACTCTGAATAAGGCCTGCAGGTTAATTACTGGAGCACCTAGGATGACATACACCTGTCTACTGTATGCTAAAGTGCTGGTACTAGATATCGACGAGCGCCTCAAATATCTTACCTATACCCTTACAAAAAAGACACTCCTTGGGCTTTCCCCACCAGGATTGACCACCACCATACGCCGCTCTGTTCCACTAGTTCATACTCGGACCTCTGGGAAAACCTCTCTTGTTATCCCTAGAGCTAGGACCTCTCATGGCCAAAGAGCCTTCAGCTTTGGGGCCCCCTCCTGGTTCAACACACTGCCCCCTCCATCTCCGGCTCCCAGCTATATGGAGTGCTTCAAAACTTCCTTACAGTAACCACCTTATTAACACCATGTCTGTAACTGCTACTAGTCAAAGCCGCATCAATACTTATGACAAAGCTTATTACTAAGCTGCTAAGGACGACATAACTCTGGTATTGTTTGCATCCATCCTACCTGTACCAGCTTGTTTGTATCTATGTCTTAATTTTACTGTTATACTTATGTGTTGTACTGCTATACTGTGTATTTTGGTTTGTCTTACTGTGACAAAGTACTTTTGTAAATGAGCCTATGGCTCAAAGGTTTTCCAAACTGCTGTTTAAATAAAATAAAAATAAATAAAATAAAGGGAAACAGTGGGAAAGGCACAGCTTTACCCAGGCACTACAAAAATGCCTGATTAGTGCTTTCAGACAGTAACATTTTTTTAACAAATAACTCTAATTGATTTTTTAGTGATTTAAACAGTGGCCTTCAGCTTTCACTTTCTATTGCTGGCAGCCACCATTTCATGAGTAGCAGAGAGCTTCCTCAGCTCACTTGATGCTAATATGTCCTGCCAACCAATAGCTGAGGTCAAACAGACATATTAGTATACAGTGAGCTCAGGAAGCTCACTGCTACTCATGAAATGGCTGCTGCCAGCAACAGGAAGTGGAAGTTGTGGGTAGCTGTTCTAAATCATTAAATAAAGTTATTACTGTCTGAAAGCACCAATTGAGAGTTTCTGCAGTGTCTGAGGAAAGCTTTGTCTTTTCCATTGTTTCCCTTTAACTGTGTGAACGTCTTACAATCTATCTCTTCATTTGTTTATACCTCTGCATTCAAACATTGATGTGGAACCTTTGCAAATGAGCACTTACACTCAAAGGTGTAATTCTGAATGAAAAAAAAAATAAATAAAAAATAAATACAGATAGCAGTCCATGATAATAAGATATAGAAAGCAAGTTGAAATAACAGAGTGCAAACAGTGTACAGAGTACTTATAAAGTAGAAGATCTGTACTTGAAATGCAAAAAAAGTCCTAACATAGAAAGTGTTGTTGTTACCCTTTTGTTCACAGCATTCTTACATTTTGAACGTGGAATGGGCAGAGAGAATAGGGGCAGTGGGATAGGGGAAGGGACCACACCTAAGTGTGTCCACTTGGAATGCCATCCCATGTAAACCCAGCATTGCTTGTAGTATTGCATGAAAAATGCAACTACAAGATCACAAATGTAAAAATGGTGATGACAAAACAGCAAGGGAAAAAGACTGTCCCGAAAAAACAGTGATCGCTAAAACGGCAACCTATGGTTTTCTCCCCATCTTCAAGTTGCTCCCCATCCCCATGTAATTGTTTATATATGGAAAAAGGAGGTTGCGGGGGGTGAAGCCCCCACAAAGGGAGGTGTGTGGGGGGAAAAGCCCTCCTGCAGATACTCACTGTGGCAGTATTGTCACCATTTCAGCAATTGCTGTCATTTCACGGTGGCTCTTTGTTGTGTCGCCATTTTGCACTTACCCATATCTCATAGAACCTTGCTTGTCAGTCTGCCCCCACACAAGAACTTGCATACCCATGATGCTTTGTAGTGGATCTGAAGCTTTAAAGAGACACACACAGAAACCAAACAATATATACATTTGATATGTATAATGATGTGCATGTACAGCACCTGAGTTCTGTTGGTGCCATACAAGCAGACAGACAGATATACATATGAGCATATATAATGATAATGATGTGCATGTACAGCTTCTTAGTTCTATTGGTGCCAGCTGTGTATTTGCTAGCAGTTAGACCCCTTCATCAAAAATCATCTTGTGCATCCCCCACAAAGTTCAAATAGTCTTTGAATTTACCATATTTGCCACCATCTTCGCCATTGGCATTGATCTTCTTGCCCATAATCTGGACATGTTTCCCTGTAGTCCGGCTGTACAGTTGGTAAATACGAATCTGTTTACGACTCAGATCATCCGGGTTCCGGGTGTGGTTTTCGACGTACATCCTGAAGTCTGCTGCAGTCTGCTGGGATTCCTTATTTTAATACAAAAATAACTGTCAGTCAAGAATATCTACAGTTCATTCACTGCTTGTCTTTGCAGTGCCTGAGATAGATCTTATTTCTGGAGAGTCATATTCATGGAATGTTAAAACCAAAGCAATGCCAGCACTGTAAATTTCAGATCATGGAATTGTGAGGCCAAAACTTGACATTTTCCATAAATCTGTGAAACTTTTGACTGGATGACATTTGCCAGAACAAAATGACAAATTTTGTTAAACTCTTAAAGCAGAGAGCAAAACCCAACTTTCACCCAAAAAAACTTGGCAAATGAAGAGTCATACTGAGGCCCAATAGTGGCACATCATGGAGGCATCTGGGTTCAGGAGAACATGTGGACCACTAGTGCTGGAGCAACCAGGCCTAGGGAAGTGCTAGCTAGGGTAAATGTCCTAACCTAGGGAGGATGCACCCTGAATTATGTTACCAAAGCAACACCTTGTATTGGGCCAGTGGGGCTTGCTGTCATGCAGGGGGATGTCTGTACTTGCACAAGCACATTGTGGGGTGTGTGCATGGCACACCTGGAGGTGGAAGGGCTAAGGTCATGTGTTAAACATAGAAACATAAAAAACAGATGGACAAGAAAGACCTGAACAAGTCTTCTAAGGCAACATCCAGTAAGATGATAACAATACACCCCTGCCCCATGCTCCCTTTCTGCTCCCACTCGAGACTGTGTCCTGTAAAAGAGGTAGCACTATCTACTTGCCACACCATAGGAGGCTAGCCACAGAAGACCCTGAAGCAACGTAAGGAAGTATTGTAGCTCACCATAGGACTGACCCTCCTGGGTACCCAGAAATTTCCAGGTGGACTCCCTCAGCTGGGTTCCTCTCCACATTCCAAGAACTAAACATCTTTTCATATATCAACTATTTTTGATTACATTTTTTTAAATCATTGCAATACATATATAAAATATAAAACTGGAGCCAGTGTTACCATATTGGAATGGAATGTTGATAAGAGTGCCTCACCCACCTCTGGGCCCTCTTATTCATATCCCAGGTTAGCCCCTGTATCAACTTTACAGGTAGGCCACGTATACCACAGTCTGACCCTGTTTGTGGCTGGGTGGTAAGCAGGAAAAAACCTGGGTGGGGGCATCAGGCCATGAAGCATGATGACCTTTAATTATTTTTAATTTACTTGCAGCCCAACTAGACTCCATCAGTCCCTGCCAATCCACCCAGCCCCATCACCCACCATCTCCGGGACTTACCTCCACTCCACAGGTCCTTCATGAATGACTCCTCCAGGAAGGGCTGCCGAGGGTTGGGTCCTTACTCCCCTGGACAGAGCTGCAGAGAACCCTGTCACCAGTCTAGGGCCAGTGGCTGGCAGCAGATGGCAACCTGCTCGGTTGGACATTTTCCCCATTTTTCTGTCCCCAACCACAAATATCAGGAAGGCCTGGCAAACACACAGCATCATGCTGCCAACGTCCCCCTCCCTCAATCCTTGCATCACCACCTGTGGTCACCCAGGTGGCAGTATTACAGCACAGTCCAAACTCCCTCTTACCCTTGAGAGGACGAGTATCCATGGGATGCTCACCCATTCCCCCCCCGCTGACCTGCCGATGACCAAGGCTCATTCCCAGTCCTGGGTTGTCAGCGTCACTAGAAGTAGCGCTACCACTGCATGTCGGGCCCGCCTCAACTTATCTTGATTTTAAAAAAAACTTGGCAAACAGAGGAGGAGAATCATCAAAATTAAAATCTTAATGAAATTGTGCATTTTTGAGAACTTTTTCAACTCTGATGGAAAAACCCATGGCAATGCCAGAAGCATCTTTGACCATCTATATCCACATGTAGGGCACCACAAAATGCTCTGGGCACCCAAAACAACCTTTAACAACTTCTGGCAGAAGGGGCAAGGTTACTACAATCCTCTTTACTGAGGAAAGTGGTCATGTTTGTGAGTTTTTCTTGCAACCATTAAAATATTCTCCATATCCAATGCTGCTACCAAACACAGGTGTCAAGTTTAACAGTGGGGGAATAAACTAGTTACAATGCACCACTTAACTGCTTATCATCATGTTGGAAAATTATAAGTAAAGGTATAGATTCTGTGGATTTCATGATACCTTTTATAGGAATAGCATAGATATGTTGCAGTGCACAGACCTTTAGGAACAACAAAGAACCCATTGTCTGGTTTTATATATATATATATATATATATATATATATATATATATATATATATAGCTCAGGCTGTTTGGCGCACAGCCAAAATAGCACATGTCTTTGAAGTGCATGGCCAAAATAGTATATGTCTTTTGAAGATCCGGGCCAATAAATGTCCCCGTATTCACTACGCCATTAGATGCTATGTTTGTTTCAGAATGGATTGCGAAAAGGACGTGTGCTTTGTGAAAAGCCAAAAGGGCAGTGATCTAGCTGTTCTTGAGGGCTTTGTAAATCGAAGGGAGCGCATTACATCCTCTAAGAAATACTGGAAATGTTTATATTATGACAAGGGGTTTGGTGGTGCAAGACTGCATTTGGATGGGGCAATGGTACTGAAGATGATCGCCGATCACAACCATGTACCTGATCCCGAATTGGTGGCTATGAAAGAGGCAGTGGCAGAAATGAAAGAGCGAGCCACCTCAACCTGCGAGACAACACATCAAATTGTTGCCACAGGCATATTACAGATGATACCAGCTGTCTCTTCTCAACTTCCCGCTGTCCCATTATTAAAATGAACCATCAGAAGAAATGGACGTGATACTGCTCAACAACCACCAGAGCCTGCTAATGCTACTTGTCTTATTTTACCTCCTGAGATTGTTCTAACTGTGCAAAAAGAAAATTTTTTAAGGTTTGATTCTGGGCCATCATCGGACAGAATATTGATTTTTTCCTCAACAAAAGACCTAGCACACCTTAAGGCATCACCACATTGGTTTGCAGACGGGACATTCAAATGTTGTCCCACAATTTTCACTCAGTTATACACACTTTATGTCATAAAATACAGCAAGGTATACATTAGTATACATGCTAATGGCAAACTGTGGTGCTGCAAGTTATAACAAAGTATTCACTGAGTTGCATCGTCTGTGTGTTATATTGAATCCAGAGCATATGTGACATTGTGAATGAGTACTCAGTTCGACCAAGAGAGGAGTATTTAAGGGGCGTAGCTTACAATTTTCAATTACAGGCCTAGACACTTTTTGTTTACAGTTGCAGTGAAATGAATTGTAACTGACTGAGTGAATACTGCAAATACTGTCCCGTACTGTTCAAACTTGTTCCCCCATTTTCCCACATGATGAGAAATAGGATAAGTTACAATATTTTTACCTGCTGTGTTTAATAAAGGTTATCTGTAGAATTAATCACATAACTTCTTTACTTTTCTAAATCTCCAGTGCTGCACAGGGAAAACCGTTGAGGGAGAAAGGGAGCGAGGAAGGAGTGGGGAGGGAGGTGGAAGGAGAACTGTGGAACTCTGGAACTAGTTACTTGGGAACAGTTATGAGAGGCCAGTTAATATGTGATGCAGAATGGTCTGTGAGTGTGGAAGGAAAGGATATTGTGGTGTCTAGTCCTGTACAAACTAAGTTCTGCACATGAAGTAATTACTCATTTTGTTAAGCTATTTTAGCTATTTTGTTTCTTCGATATTTTGCCAAAGCTCGATTAAAGCATAGTGCTATTTAGTATGCACTAATAAGTACTGCGCTATTGTGGTTGTGCTATTATAACACTGAACCATTGCAGTGCACAGACCTTTAGGGACAACAAAGAACCCATTGCCTGGTCAGCACTGAGTGACCAATGTGACACCGGAAGCTAGTGTACCTTAACATCTATGTACTGACTCAATGTTGGCCCAATAAATGGATTGGATATGTTTGGGCAGTGCACTGTGTGAGATATTGGCTATTCAGGCATATTGAATAATGTGTTGTCCACACAACCCTAACTGAATAAGCACAAATGGAGGACGTATCTGATGTGCATTTTCCAGCACTCTTTGACTCAGTCCCCCACAGAAGGTTGGTCAAAATGTTAAGGGATCTAAGGTTGGAGGAAAAATTAACAATTTAGGTAGAGAACTGGCTGAGAAGAAGAACATATAGGGTAGTAAATGGGGAGTTTTCGGAGGTAAAAGACGTAACCAGCAAACTACCTTAGGGGTCAGTGCTGGGCCTGATCCTTTTCAATGTGTTTACATGTCACATGGGGAAGACACCAGGGGGAAGATCTGCTTTTTTCAAAATAACAAAAATATCTGTGTAGGGGTGGACACAGAAGAAGGGATAAGAGAACTTAAAGAGGGAGTGGGTAGGTTGGAGAACTGGTCAAAGGTATGGTAGATGGGCTTCATTGCAAAAAATGCAAGGGGATGCACATTGGGAAAGAAACCCAAGAGGTCAATATGAAATTGGGGTGGTGGTACTGGGAAGCACCATGGAAGAAAAAGACCTAGGAGTTATGATATCGGAGAGACTGAAAACAATAGCACTGTAACAGAGCTGTAGGTAAGACCAACAGGATGCTGGGATGCATAGGGAGAGGGACAAACAACAGAAGGCAGAAAGTGATCTTTCCATTGTACAGGTCACTGGTGCGACCATATCTAGAATACAGTGCAATGTACTGGAGTCACCATCTGAGGAAACACTGTGACAAGGTTGAAGCAGTACAGCTCAGGGCAACCAAGATGGCCCACCGACAAGGAGGCAAGACATATGAGGAGAGGCTGTAGGACTTGAAGATGTACACCCCTGAAAAAGAAAGAGAAAGGGTGACAAGATCAAAACATACATGTGCCTGCACGGGATAAACGGGATGCTTTTCTCCTTGAGCTCAAATACAGGGACAACAGGGAACTCACTGAAACTTGGATAGAGGAGTTTCAAAATGGACATTTGCAAGCACTTTTTCACTGAAAGAGTGGCGGACAAATCAACAAGCTGCCGTAGAAAGTGGTACAGGCCAAATCAGTGAACAGCTTCAAACAGGGATGTGACAAGCATATGGGATTAGTTGGAAAAGAGGTGATAGAAACAAAGGGGGCATGGCCATGATGGCCAGTGCAGTGCAGTTAGGTAGGGTGGGCAGACTAGATGGGCCTATGGACCTTCACCTGCCATCATTCTCTTTATAGCACAGCATACCCTCACAAAGTCTGGGACTGGAAGTTTTATTGTTACAAACCCTAAAGGAATTTTGAGACCCTGATCTCATTAGTGAAATGCTGACATGATTTTGCATTCCAGGCAGGCAACTCATATACAATAGTGTAGCTGCCTGCCCTTGGAGCTTTTTTGGTCATAAATAAACATTTTCGGTTTGGTAGTTTTAAAAATATTAGACTCGTAAAGCCTGGCTCATAACTTCAGTGTATGAGCCGAACTGCTAAGGAGTGCTGCAGCCCTGCCCCTAAAAACATCATAATTATTACACGAGGTCTGGAACAGAGCTGCAGGCTGTCTATGGTGAATGTAATGGAATTGGGGGAAGGGGTGCTGCCTAAATGTGCTAAGTTTATCTTTGATGGCATGTTTACATGTATGGGGCTAACTGTATCAACCGAAACATAGACAATGACAGCAGAAAAAGACCATCCATCCAGTCTGTCCAAGTTCCCTATACAATCTCTGGGACCTTCCCTAGAACCTGTTGTTCCTCCAGGGTACTAACCCTCCCTGTCTTTTCCCCATTCTTCTCCCTGGTCCTGTCACCCCAGGTAACCACTATTCCCTTCATTCTGTCCCAGTCCTGCTTGAATCCTCTGACTATTTTCACAGTGTGTTCACTACTGAAGACAGGGGTGGGATGGGGAGAAAGTTTATGTGAAATGCATTCTTGGGTAGGGGAAAGAGGTTGGCTATTGTGATATGGACAAATAATAAAGCTGACTTCACTGGGATTGTAGGGGGATGGAGTGCTAGAAGGTGGTAGGTTGGGGGAATGTAGTTTAAAAAATGATCAGGGTGGTGGGAGAGATTATAAAAAACAGAAATGCTTTGTGCTACTTTTCATCGGTGATGAAAACTACTCATAATGACACTTCCTCCAACACTTTCCGCGGTGAAATGCCACTATGTGTAGTCTTCTCCAGGAGAAGGTGGGCACTTCACCAGGCAAAAACAACACATGCAACCCCCAGCAAAGCAATGTTGAGGAAACTTCACAAAATACTGCTCAAAGTGAGTTTCCCCAGCTACGCACATCTCTAGATTCAAGTCGTTAATTATCTTGGTCATTCTCCTCTGCCCTTCCTCCATTATGTCAGTATCTTTCTTCATATACTGTATGAGGACCTGAACAGTATACCATAGTCAAAGTGGAGCCTGATCAATGATCAGTATATGGGTATTCTAATGTCTTTTGTCTTATGATGTTTCTCTTAAAGCATGCCATGATTTGTTTGCCTCACTAGCAACTGCCTTGCCCCTCCCTGCTGCTTCCTTCTGAAGTTGCTGCTGATCAGTGCCCTCAGGAATTTTGCTGCTTGGTTTCAGTAATCTCCATTGCATTTAATAATATCTTGCCTTCATTGACTTCTTTTCTAAAGGCCTCACCTTGTATTTCTCAGCACTGCTTGCTGTTGATTTGCCATTATGCCACCCAGTCCCAAATCTACTCAGATCATTTTGCATTTCTTTTATCTCCAGTTGTGATGTAACTACTCTTTCCATCTTGGTGTCATTTGTAAATCTGGCACTTCAGCTGGTGGCACCCATCTCAGTTTTAATTTAAAATATAATGAATAATGTTGGGCCATGAATGACCCCCGAGCAACCTCAGTTGGTTACTTGTTTCCATGTCAATAGGTTACCATTTAGGATAAAATGGCAAACACAGCCACTCTCGGTGTGGCCAAGCAAGGGTGAAAAGTATTAACACCGCACTGAAACCAGGTCCACTCCACCAACCAGAAAAAGCAAGGACAACTTTGTCCAATAAAAACTCAACTCAACTTTTATTTTTGAAAAGCACAAATCACACAAGTATCTAAGCACTTGTACAGAATCACAAGAAAATTCAGCAATTAAAATAATAAATAACAATTAAGAATATCAATATCAAAAATATAGTACTCCATAGTTCATTCCTACTGCAAGAAGGCAAGCTTAAATAAATAGGTTTTTAAAGCAGTTTTTTGGTGCAGAGGGTTGAGGTGCTGGAACTTCACCGCACACCACGCCGGTGACCCAGGTTCGGGAACAGACTCGGGTCTCCGGGGGTCAGCAGGGGAAAGGGGAGGATTGAGTAACCGTAGAACTGCTCTCCTCTCCTGGGGTGGGTTACAGGGCTGATTTGCTCTGCAGCAGCCCCCAGTGGAGACCGGGAGCACTGCAGAAGCGACGCAATGTGTGGGAGGTGCCAGAAAAACAGAAAATCGCTCCAGATTAGCCGGATGACGGCATCCAGTCCACTGACACCCTCCAGGCTCCCTGCGAGCCAATTCACCTCAGCAGTGCCCCAGAGGCTGAAGGAAAACATAATGTGCTGGGTTGCCCCTACCAGTGCCTTCCCCCTCGGAGGAGAGGGACCCACTCGGCGAGAGGGTAAATGCCAAGCTACCTCAGGGCGGTTGGCTGCAATATGAGGTGAGAGCTCGAGGGAGTTAGTGGAGGAATGCCAGTGACCTAGGCTGCCTGAAGGAGAGGTGGATCTGGAACATGGTAGGAGAGAAAAATAGATAACTTAAAAAAAAAAAAGCAGTTTTAAAGCTTTCCACAGTCAGGCACCCTCTTATCTGACAAGGTAGAGAGTTCCACAAGGTAGGTGCCGCAAACACAAATGCCCTGGTCTCAGCATAGGTCTTTAAATGAACCCTGGGAACCTTGAGCAATCCTTCGTCAGTGGAGCGGTGGAGGTGATAAGGACACAGAAGTTCTTGCAGATAACGTGGACCCTGTCTGTGTAGGGCTTTATAGGTCAGCAAACTGACCTTGAAGGTGACCCACCACTGAACTGGCAGCCAGTGCAGATCGCGAGGCACAGGCGTGACATGGCAAGATCAAGGTAAGCCAGTCAACAGCCTGGCTACTGCATTCTGCAACAGCAGCAGCAGCGGATATCAACCCCAGGAGCCCTAGGTACAGAGAGTTGCAATAGTCAAGGCAGAATCTCATCTAAGTCTTCTGTTGCAAGCCCTGCACCACCTTAGTTGCCCTTCTCTGAACTGCCTCCACCCTGTCTACATCCTTACAAAGATGCAGCCTCCAGAACTGCACACAGCACTCCAGATGAGGCCTCACCAGTGTTTTGCATAGTGGTATCACCACCTCCCTCCTTCTGCTGGTGATACCCCTTCCTATGCACCCCAACATGCCACTAGCCCTCCCTACAGCCTTTGTACTCTGCTTGGACACATTTAGGTCATCTGAGATGATAATCCCCAAAAAAGTATGAAAAATACAACTGTGGCTGTAGCAGTGAACTCTCCGACCTCTTTCTCTGATCTTTCGCGTCAGCCTGCACTTTTTCATGTTTCTTATTGGATAAAGTTGTTCTGGTTTTTTCTGGATGGTGGGTCAGAGATGGGTTCTGTTACCATTTAGGATAACCCTTTGTTTTCAATCCTGCAACCAGTCTTGACCCATTTAACAACCCAGTTACACATAAGTTCTCTTGTTTATGAACTAGCCTCTTGTGTGGTATAATATAACATTTACTCACTGACTTATTGATTGAGAAACTGGTGACTGAGAAGGGACAATGTGCCCAAGGCACACTTGTTTCCATCTGTGATTGGGGGAGGTTACAATGTAGAAAATGCATAAATAGGCAAAACAGTACAGATCAGTGCAGGTTATATATATCAGTACCAACAAATGCTTTATTGAAGTCCAGATGCACAACAACTACAGGATTTTCAATTTTAGTTTTCAAATTTTTAAGGGAATTGTCCATTGAAGCAAATTCATTTGCAATGGTATTCCTTTAGGAATTTGAGAGAATAGGATTTCCCCCACCTAATTCCTTGATAAGATTTGGAAAAAAAATGCAGTGGGATTTATTAGCCATGTTTTCCCTTTACAAAACGAATACTGGACTACTTGCGATGTGTGTACTGGATGGCCTTTGAAGGAGTGTGTTCTTCTGTGGAATCATACTTTGAATGCTTGCCTGTGTACTGTCTTATGTACTTTGACTATAGTTACCCATAGAATACACTCGTTACTCCCATTCTGCTTTCCCCAGGTCACACCTGGAAATGAGTTTTGGCTCAGTGTGTCTTGTCTAGTTATCAGCGTTCAATAAATAAATAACATTTTTTAAATAATTTTGTCTGTCGGGGGGCTGCTGGTATGGTAACTTTTGCCATTTGGTTGTTGTTTTGTATGACCGTTTAACACTAATGGGTTGGGTTCTGTTTAATGCAGGTGGTATCGCTATAAATGAGTGCATATTATTCAATGCTTGTGAAGCAGGGGAGAGGTACAGACCTGATGGACTTAAGAGTCCCTTCCAATTTCACATTACTATGTTACAATATGTGCTATGTTAAAGAAATCCCATATGATGGGGTTTTGACCAATGAGGAGGCAGAATTGGCCCAATCTGATTTTATATGTTTGTTTAAACCCATGAGAGAGTCACCTCTCAGGCATGTTAGTCTTCAAGTTTTCTCACAAATTTTATAATTTTGAATTAGTCTGCTTTATTGAAAGTAGGTTGAGAGTGTAACTGGACAAGTTCTTGTGGTATACAAAACATTTAGGGCTGGTGGGATCATCTTTTCTCAGCTTTGACTCTTTTCCCAGACAGGCATAGGATTTTATTTCTATGTAGATACCAGCCCAGCTGCAGTATTTCCTTCAACTTGTTCATTAATCTCTGTCCAGTTTTACTTATCAATGCCTGGCTCTACAACTTCCTCCAGTTGAAATTCTCTAGTACCAAGGTTGTTCTCATGGGTGAATGGGAAAGCAATGTAGTCTGGTAAATGAAACTCGGTCCCATGGACACAGAGAACACGACAGCCAGGGGGACCTGGAGGCTCTGGAAAGATGGCCTAGAAAGTGGAAGCTGAGGTTCAATGCAGGGAAATGCAAGGTACTGCATCTGGGGGCCAGAAACCCAGGCCAAGTGTACACCCTGGGGGGGGGGATGCTACAAGTCTTGATGGCTGAGAGGGACCTGGGGTGGTGGTGGATATCAAGATGAACAACTCGGAGACTTGTAGGAGGGCAGCAGCCAAGGCCAACAGGATGCTGGGATGCATCGCTAGGGGGATCACCTCAAGAAGGAGGGAAGTGATACTCCCGCTGTATAACTACTTGGTGAGGCCACACCTTGAGTACTTCATGCAGTTTTGGAGGCCACACTTAAAGAGGGACATTAAACTGGAGAGGGCCCAGAGGAGGGCAACCAAAATGATTTGGGGCTTGGGGGACAGGACCTATTGGGAGAGGCTCGAAGAGCTAAATATGTACACATTGGAAGAGAGAAGGGACCGGGGGTACATGACAGAGGTCTTCAGGTACATAAAGGGATAAATAGGGGAGGAGCAGTCAGGGTGCTTCGAAGGAAGGAGGAGGGGGCAACTAGAGGGCATGGTTGGAAGCTGGAGGGGGGAAGATTCAGGGAGAAAGGAGGAGATGCTACTTCACTGAGAGGGTGGTGAAGCCATGGAATGCGCTGCCCAGGGGGCTGGAGGAGGCAGAGACGGTGGAGGGGTTCATGAGGGGGTTGGACAGGTACAGGGGAAGGGTTCTGGAAGCAAAATCCAGTGCAGCAAGAATATTCGGAACTGGGAAGGAAGAAGCCAGAGAAGGCGAGGGTGGCAGCAAGGTCAGCTCCCAGGGTGGGGGCTGACCAAACGAGCAGACACAAAAAACCGTTAGACCTATTCTGCTGGCATTTTAGTATGTTAGTATATTCACTTGTGTGACCCTAAACAACACATTTATCCTTCCTGTGTTTCAGCACTCACAGCTGTAAAACTGACTCAGAGTGGGACCCTGCTGTCAACAAGATGTGATATAGGGTTGCCCAGAATCTTATAAATGGAATCAGATTTGTTGGATTCTGACCTGATTTTTGGATTTAAGATTTTTGGATTTGCAGTCTGAAAATCCTAACTCCTAAACTGAATCCTGAAACCTATACTTACACAGAAATTTAGGATTTAGGATTTCAGATCCGAATCTGACTCCGATTTGTAGGTCTTTCTAAGATTTGAAATGGAATCGGATTAGGATTCAGAAGTTTCTAAACCCCTAAATTGGAGAATCAGAACAGAATCAACCAATTCCACACCTCCCTAATGCTGTTCAGTATCTCAGTACATGAGGTGCCCAGGATTAGTACTAAAATGAGTATGCCCTGGTAGGCTTTTGTCTCTTTGCCGCAAGGAACTCGAACAGCATGATCCCTTCTTTAAAGCAATGACAACACTGACTACTGTAAAAAAAGTAACCTGTACTACCACCTCAAACTGAGCACTTGTGTTTCTGTACACTTCCCAGCCTTTTAGTTTAACTTGTTCAGTCATATCACTTGTAAGACAGGCATAAGGTAACACCTTAGCTGTAATACATGTTCAAATTTTCTCCATTCAGATTGCCCTTTGTCTTGTCTTCTAAACTTTATAGTGTAAGTTTGCATATTTAACTACTTATTATTATAATACCCACAAGATTTGAGTGCTCAGACCACAGGGACATGCAGCTGTCTTTGAAAATCCAAAAGGAAGTAGACAATAAAAACAAAGTGTGGTGCACAAAAAAGCAGGCACACTGAAGTAAATGCCAACTTGCAAAAAGGTTTATTGAAGAGTTAAGGCACCAGGTGAGAGGACCAAGTGTGTTCAAATACAGCTGAGAAAGCTACAGTGCTAAGCAACAGTGCTTAGCACAGTATATTGTTAATCAGTGTTTCAATGTGTGATTATAGTATATAATGGTGTGATATGCATTCCAAACATATGAGATCAGTTTTTTAAATTCTTGAAATAAATAATTCATGGATCTCTTCTGGTTGCCTGATTGTCAGAGTATACTAGGACCACTGTTTCAAAGTCAGTAAACATTTGGTGGGCCAGGCGGTCCTTTTCTGCTGTCGTGTTTCTATGTTTCTACATTATCTGCTGCCTTTGTTTATCCACCAATTTGGTGCTTGCTTGTACCAAAGATGGTAAATAATCAAGGGGGCACTACATAAACATTCACTGTAGAAAAGCAGAAAAAACTGGTATGATACTTTACTTTGGCCAACTATACTCTTCAGGTGTACAGGCTACATTTAGATCCCTATGCCCTCATTTGTTTAGTCACAGTCCTATGTTAAAATGCATGTCTTTGAAAAGGCATGTCTTCCTGTAAAGAGAAGAGAATAGAGTAGTTTGATAAATTATGCAGAACATGCTGTTAAATGGTAGGCTTCTATATAGTGCTGTAAAATGTTTTTAAAATCATGATAATTATAAAAAAAAATTGACGATAATGATGAAACCCCTATAATCTGGTACATGACCGCACATCATGTTTAGTTATCTTTGCTTATTGGGGAGGGGGGTTATGATGGACCCTGAGTCCCTTCCCACCTTAAATTTATTATGTTACTATGATGGTTTTTCTGAAATTAGAATTAGTACGGTTCAAGCCTGACCCCCACACCATTCTGATTGCCCTTAGTTGCTGTCCACTTTGAGAATTAAAGGGTTACTTAAATCTTTAACCCCTCTCCCAGGCCTCCTTCATTACATGGGTATAATGTCCAAGAACATACAGTAGTTCTGCTCTACTCCAGCGCTGAGTGTGGCTGCCAAGAAATCACTTGGCTTATGTTATTCTTCAGCTTTATTCCTTGGGGATTTGATGTGGGTTAATTCCTTGTCATGTTAACAATATAAAGTAGATGTTCTCAGTGTGTGCCTACTCGCAACACTGCTGGGTCTTCTATATGCAGTTCTAAAATGTCAAGCTGTAAAAAGGAGGAGGGGCAGGACTGGAACAAAGGGAGCAGAATCTTCCAATCACTTGCTCCTCCCTTAAAGGATCCCACAACTCCGGTCAGGGGGCTCAGAGTCTCCTTTGTGGCACAGCCAAGGGAGGTTATGGGGAATAGCTGCCAGCTGCCATATATATATATATGCAGGCAATATACTTTTTTTTTCCTTTTTTCATTGTTTATAAACACTTTAGGCTACCTGAAACTGGGAGAGCTGGTAGCAGGATTTGTTGGATGGGAAAAATTCATATAGTTCTTTAGCAATTATGCATTTCTGGCATTCTTAGATCCATCATCAGTGCATTTTTAATTCCCTCAGATATTTTTAAAACAGCTCTTCTTGTTACTAGTTCTGTAATTAATGACTGAAAAAAATATATATGGCTGCCACTAGCAATTAAAAAAAAATCTCTTCAACTGAGGTTACTTTTCGAATGTACATATTGGATTCACACTGTGGATGTATCAGACTGGTGCTAATGGTTTCTAATGGTAAAAAGCACATGACCAAAATGTTTATATTTTTAATGGCAGCTGTGGCACAAGAACAGGCACTTTTAAACATTTCAGAACTACTAAATCAGTTTAGAAATGAAATGAAAAATGAGGGGTTTCTCTGTTTCTGTAATGAGAAAAACAGGCGTATTTATGTTTTTGCCAAAAATACTTACAGTAAGTGCTTAAAAACTATATGACGATTTTTTTTGGCCAACTTACAAATGTTTATGTAACAAAACCTTGTATACACAGTGAAACTCTGATTATCCAAAATGCATGGGCAACATCAAATGCATTTGGATAGCCGGGAATTTGGAAGATCAGGATTACATGAAAATGTATGTTTAGGCACACTTTCAGGTTTGTACCACTTTACTGTTTA
Organism: Neoceratodus forsteri; assembly: GCA_016271365.2. NCBI lineage: Eukaryota > Metazoa > Chordata > Ceratodontiformes > Ceratodontidae > Neoceratodus > Neoceratodus forsteri. The sequence goes on from CM057454.1 coordinate 639,584,433, forward strand.
CTGTCTACTGCTTTTGCGTGATTTGTTAATACATAAAATAACCAAACCATACCATTAGCTGCTGACCTCTGATTTCAATGTTCGCTGTTCCCTGGCAAGGCCCAACCAGTGGACTATGATTTTGTCTCGCCTGATGCCCCACTGAAATTTTCCCGCTGGACCACATGAGACTGAATACTAAACAGAATGTAAAACGGAACCAAACTGAACTAACTGAACAAAAAACAGTCCACAGTTGTAGCTGGAACTCTTGACTTGTACCCACTTTATCTGCTTTGCCTCTCTACCAACATATGTTATTCATTTCACTTGGTTGTGAACTCAGAAACACAAAACACGAAAATGCAGACAGCATTCAGTGTTGCCTATCTGAGTAGCTGCTGTTCATCACCGATCAGGTTATAGAATTGCAGAGGCAGCATGGACAAAGGCAAGGGTTCCAGTGGCTCTCTGATTTTGGTTTGGTTCAGTTTTCATCACATGTGGTCCAGCTGCTTGGTTTCAACAGTGAAGCACAGTGACACAGAGCGGTGGGGTTGCCCCAACCTGTTCAGGGGAGGTTCAAGCAAGTCTGAAAAAGTACTGTATTTAAAGTTTGAGTCTTGAAGGGATGAAGCAAACTGAACAAGTATAATTATGGGTGAATTTATGCATTTAATTACATATTGGTGACCAGGAAATGTACACTGAAACAAGGCTCATTTCAAGTGTGCCCAAGGAAGGGTAGGCAGTGAATACAGTTCAAAAGGTAACTGCAAAACAGTCAAGCAATATGAAATGAACAGCAATGCAAAAACAAATCGGAACAGTGAACAAATAATGAGAAGTAACAATTGGCCAATTTGACTGGTGGCAGAACAGCCCATATACAAGGGTTAAGCAGAGAAGTACTAGGAACAAGAGGGAGCAAAATGATCCCTGAGACATTGCTTCAGAACAGGGTAAGGGGAAAAGGCAGAGGTGGATAGGAAGGTTATTCCAGATAGAGGAGAAGAGACAGAGAAAGCAGCCAGACCCATGAAGGTACTACAGTAAGAGGAAACAATGGTTCAAGAGTCAAACTAGCAGAGCAGGTAGGCTGTCCCAGGGAGGGGGTTATGGGGGTTACAATACGTTGAATCAAATGAGAGCCAGCAACTCAGAAGAGTTTTACCTTTATTCCTGATGTACTGTGCAAAGTATGCTAGTCTTCTATGGGGAATCCCATGGTTATTTCAGTGTCTGGGGGAAGCTCAGGATCTTTTTCATGGCTTAGGGGAGGCTCACTACAAAAAAGTGACAGAACTAATGACACAGAGCTGTGGTCCAGTGGCTGAGTTTTGTCGGGAAGTGGCGGGCACTGAGGTCAGCAGCTGATGGTACAGTAACAACAGATGAAATCAGAAGTACAGGTGCAGTTAGGTTTAGGAGGGGAGACAGTGTTTTAATTGCTGCCTCACTAGAATCATGGAAACTGTCTGGATCACTGTCAGCATTCAGAGCTACTAATCTGAGGAGCTGCTGTGATATCTTTATTACAGTACTAATTGCCACACAAATGCAGGACAAAGTTTATTCTCTATGAGTTTTGCCTGTGTAAATTTGTTTACAATATAGACACTAAATTATGGATACAGTAAAACTACGATTAACCAAATCCCATATTGATATATAGCCAAGCACAGGCGACAAGGGTGTGGTTTGTTAGATATGGATTTTTGTTTTATTGGGGTTCGGATAATTGGGGTTGTACTGTACTTCATTAGACCCCCCTTGTCAACCTCTGATGTTGTCTCTTGATGTTCATTAGCGTTTCCAAGTCCATTTATACAGTATGGCGCCACATTACATGTTCTGTTTGCCATGGTAAGGCATAGTTTTTATGACCTGGAGTTAGTCCTAATGACCCCCAGTGTCCCTTACAGACATGGAGAAGTTTATGTTGCATGTTACTTCAACATAGCTACACAAACGAGTGATGTTAGATGCTGTGGGCTGGATTTCAAGCATTTGAATCATATTTTTAGTGCTATTTGTGTTACTTGTCACAGGACTGTTAGACCATAAAAATGGTGGTCTAACTTCATGCCATAGGCGTACAAGCTGTGCAGCAAAAATGATGCATGCATCAGTTTTTATGCCATAAAGTGTAACGAGCATCGTATATGCATCAAAATGTTTAAGAACTGCCCACAGACACAATGGTGCATTTATAGCAGCTCAGGCTGCACCCAAAATTGGGAAGTGCACCTGTGTTGCTTCTGATGAAACCCAGCCATGGGTTTTCAAATACTGCTGAGAATATTGAGAAAAAATCTGGGGAACCATATTTATTGGTGATCTCTTTTACTCATTTCTGATCTAAAAACAATGCTAATGCAGATTTAAAACAGAAGAAAAGAGGACATCTTAGTTTACAAGACAGAAAAAAAACCATAATCTGAAATGGGATAAAAAGCATACTGTACTATATTCTTGCCAAAACATAAGTTGCTGCTTTAAATTAATGAAATTTGGGTAAGGGTATGTACAGTTATAAAATAGCATGGATAAATTAAGTCATGTGATTAGCTAAACATGACCATGTAATTATTCATCATAATTACACAAGTGTACATTTAAATGTCTTTTTTATTAGAAAATCAATTTTATCCGCCGGCCCAGAGACTCAGCGATAGAGCGACTTGGGTCATGAATGGACTTGGGTTGCCTGGGTTCAGCTGGAGAGGGAGAGGATGAGCATTCCAAGGACTGTTTTCTTCTCCTCGGGAAGGGTGGCATACCATCTAAGCCTTTGACTGTCACCAGGTGCAGACCTGGTGGTAGTGCAGGCATAAGTGACACAGAAGGGAGGAGTCACAGTCCCACAGTCTGTGTGTGCCTCCACATGCACGTGTTTCCGTGCCACCATGAAAAGGGTATGGGCAGAAAAGGCACCAGATGGGCTTTGTGAAGCCGTGCCTACATTCCTCTGGCCCATACCATCACCTAGCCACCAGAAGTTCTAAATTGTGTATCAGAGGGAGAAAATATCCCTCCTCTTTCTGTCACTGCTACAAGGAAAAATCCATGGGGGACTTATCCGGAGGGCTGGGGGAGATGGATGTCGGTTGAGGAGAGTGGGGACATGGCCGATAGTCACCCAGCTGGACTCTGGAAGAAAAAGCTTTACTTCAAAAAAAAAAAAAAATTATAAGTGCAATGAGACACTTCAGAGATGTGTAATTATGGCCAATAATTGTACTTCTCATGTGTGTGATAACTGACCCATAATTACACACACTGGTGTGTCTTATTGCTTACTTAATCCTCGTTCTTAACAGGATTAATGCTAGCACACTCCCTACAAGCCTCAATGCCCCTTTGGTGCCTCAAAAACATATATAGTGCTGATTCATGCCATGCCAAGCCCTTTTTGTATGCCACACTGAAGAATGCCAGTGCTGCATGCAGACAGACAACACTTTATGGGGAACAGGTGAGAAATGCTCTCTTTTTCCCATATGAAACAGGTGGGACCCTTTGATAATAGACGTCCTCCTGAGTCTATGTGCAATTACATCACAATCTCAGAAGACTATCCTGTTGCAGTTACGTCTATCAGCCTCTAATGCTTGTAACTGTACACTCCCGGGTCATGACTGAAAATAGGCATAATATTGTCTAGTGCACTTACCAAGTAATCAAAAACCAAATAAACAAATAAATGTCATTGTAATAGAACATTTAAAGTGACAGGTATCTACTAAAACAAAATATTTAAAACTGTTCTGTTTACAGCAACAGCATTTAGCTATGACATTTTCTAGGGGTTTTACTTTGTTCAGTTATAAGTGTTAAACATTTCTCTAGTACTTACCCTTCTACATTTTTACAAAAAATGCAGCTGGCCCATTAGTGCAGTGGTAGCACTTCCGCACGTGACACCAGCTACCCAGATCCGGAAGAGAGCCTGAGGGCCAGATATTCAAAAGTTTGCACTGGGCAAAAAACTTTTGCACAGGTTTTGCACAGGATTAGCGTGGGTTTGCTATATTCAAAAGGCCAAATAGCATGCGCAAACTGTATTAGCGCTGGGCAAAATCAAAATGTATGCAAGGGGCAAGCTCAGGGTGTGTGTACATGAATACAGGCGTAATGCTATATTCAGCGACTAGTGCTGCGCAAAGTGGTTTTGCACGACTTCGTGCGACACTTAGCATGGTGCACATTACCACCCAGGACAAGGTAGTCTTAACCCTGGGCAATCAGCTTTGTGAGACATTTTGGCTTTACGAGGTGTTTGCACAGCTTTTTGCAACCCTAACAAATAAATATGACACATAGACAAAGCCAGACATAGAGGAAACATGCTGCTCATTGATGACATCACAATGATGCCATCATCTGCCACCAGTCCCAGCCATGCCAGGCAGTAAATGGTAACCCTGCCACCAGTGGACAGCATGGCAGTGTGGCCATACAGCACACACCTGCGGACCATTCTTCTGTGGACACCAACAGATGCCCGCACACACGTGCAGCACTGTGGGCATGGAGAATGTTGAGGAGAGAGTGTACGGGTGGCCAGGCTGTGCCACAGACTAGGTGTGGCCACAAGGCTGGGACACATCACACAGTGCACATGGGCCAGTACTGGGAATACCCCAACACCAGTGTACCTTTCTGATAATGTATGCCCCCCCCCCGGGCACATACCGCACAGCTGTTCAACTGCCACAGCACACAAAGCCGGACATGTATATGTCACTGTGAGCAACCCATGCTAGAGGTGCAGCATCTGTGGGTCACACAAAAGTGTAACAGTAATGTCCACTGTCAGTAATGTTGGGCCTCTCACTGTGTATAGTGCAGTTATCAGCACTGCCCTACACACCATAGGCAGTGCTGTGTCCACACACTACTGGCCTCCTTGCTACTGTAGTGTCTGATGTGTACTGTAGCATGATCTACAGTGTGACAGTTGCATGCAGCACCACCACCATCTGTGCCTATGCTGTTTTGTCCCCTGGGGTACAATATTATATGCTATGCTGTACTATTTACATGTCGCCTACAGCTATCATCATGCACTGGCAGACTGACCTACAGGTGGAGCTGCAGTCAGACCTGGCCAGCCCCTGTACTTCCAGACTGACCTACAGATGGAGCTGTGGGACCCTGCAGTAATGCTGGGCAAACTGCATGCAAATCAGGGCATAATGAGATGCTAATCTGGATGTTTGCCCAGAGACTACCTAAGTAGGCTCATTTGCATGTCACTTTTGAATATGGCAAAGTTTAACGTCGGGCAAACTTGTTTGCACCGAGCTGATGGTTTAGCCCTACGCTAAATGTACTAGCATTGCGCAAAGAGTTTGGGGAATATTATACAGTTTTGAACACTGTACTTTCACATGCGCTGCTGCCTGCAGCTGTACTGGGTCCACACATTTGCTGACACACACACTGGCCACATAGTTCACCTCTACCTACCTTCACGTTGCTGTGCACCGTGTTGCTGTTGTGGTTTGCACTTCCTGGTTGCTATATTCAGAGCTGTCTTATTTCAGGGCTAAGTTTGCTCTGCACTCCCAGCCCAGTTTGCCCGGCCTCATTCCCATGCTATATTCAGAAGCTGTTTGCCCCAGGCTATTCCTTTTGGATATAGCTTGCTTTGTGCTCCTGGCTAAGTTTGCCCGCCAGGCAGTGTTAATTTAGCCCCGTGGCAAAGTTTTGAATATCTGGCCCTGAGTTGTCGGAGGCTGGCCAGGATATAGAGGACTGAGCATTCCAGAGGATGCTCTCCACCACAGCAGAGGGAGCACAGCCTGCTCCAGCACATGACTAACACCTGTGTGACCACAGGTGGCAGTGCACTAGTGAGTGGCTCAACGAGGGTGGAGAGATGACAGGGAATGAAGTGTACCATGCTTGCATGTGTGCTTGTGTCACACCCTGGCCAGCATCTCAGGGGAGGGAGAAAATGATGGAAAATGCAAAAGGCCTGGGGCAGAGTGATGGACCAACCTCTCCCCCCTTCCCCCACCCTCGCAGGCCCCACACCAGGCGATGTGGCAGCCCTCTACCAAACTGGATCCTGAAATAGCAGCAGTTGAGAGCCTGCTGCACCATGGTATGGGGAGGCAAGATGTGGGGCAGACAGGAGAGGAAGCTAGTAAGTCCACAAGAAGCTGGGTGATGGGTCTGGGGGTTGGTCCAGAGGAGGAGTACTGGCATACCAGAAGGAGACCAAAAAAAAAATCTGAAGTCCCCAACTATGCTCACAAGTTTGTAAAATGCAGCAGCACTCAACAGGACTGGATTCCATAGGAAATTTTTAAAAACTGAGAAATTGCATCGACTAAGTATCTTTGCCTCCAACAGCAATTTCATTGATACAAGAACACTCTAAAACAATAATTCGCAGTTCACCATAAAATCCAAAGCATGGCTGAACAGTAAGATCTCTGGTCAGATGGCACAAACTGTCTCCTTCTCTCACCTAACGTTTTGCTCCACACCCCAGAGCTTCGTCAGAGGTCACAAGTGCTGTGTTTGTGACATCACAGTCTGTTGTTATGGTTAGTGCTATGTTGTCATAGTAAGTGCACTGTGAAGTCAGAAAACCAGGATGATACCTCTTTCCACAGACTTTGGGGAAAAGCTGGCAAAAACATGCTGCCAAACCAGGAAAAGAATAGTAAAATTTAAATACGGGGACCTAGATCTTAGTCACAATTTTTTTTATGCTGGGAAATAAGGCAAAAAGTGCGCCCCACTCCGCCAACATAAAAAAAAACAAAAAACAACCACACAGCAACAGAACAGCAGTGAGCAAAAATGTGTGCTCCTAGACAATCTTAATGACCTGTGTGGTCAGTGAAGGGGGTAAGTGCACAGTTTTCCCTATACCCTATTAGTGTCTCACCATGGCAACCCCTGTTCCATGTTTCTGAATTTAACTCCACTATAAGCTATACTTTGAACTCTAGATCTGATACTAATATTTAAATTAGGTGCACAGATATTACTGTGCACAAACATGGCTTAAGTACAGTAATGGCACCAACTACCACTGCATTCATGTATGCCCATAGTGCAGTGCCTTGCAGCTACATGTACATGCTGGTATAGCACAGAAAGTTCCACCCCAATGCATACCTGCTGGCCACTTCTGACCTTCCCTAGCCATTGCCAATTCTGTCCCTTGCCACTCTCTCTAGTGGTAGTCCAGTGGCCCCATCCATTCCATTTTTTTCTCCAACATATGTTTTCCTCTGCGAGCTACAGGCTAGAACCTCCTTCAGCTACTACCCATGTGAGCCTCCCACCCTACCGAGATCCCACTTTGGCTACTCCTGGTCCCCCAGTCCACGCATGACACAACTCTGTGCTGTCCACCCAGTTTACTCATGGGCTGGGTATACCTTCAGCTCCTTTGGCATTTCTTCCTCTATTCATCTGGCCACCTGAGGTGAAAGGGAAGATGTGAGGATCCCCCGGGAGTGCCGCAGCTTGCATATGGTGTGGGCTGCTGGCAGTGCCTCATCATCCCAGTGCTGCACACACTTTTTTCCTTGTTCTCCCACCACTAGCATGCAGTATGACTGGCTGCTGGCGAGGCCTGATGCAGCCAATCCACGGGAATGCTCCAACGGTCCCCACTGTCAGTCACGAATCCCATGCACTGCCATCCGTGGTCACCCAGGTGGCAGTAGAGCAGAGGGACACAATACCCTCCCTTCCTCCCTCCATGGAGGAGGAGAGCATCCACTGGCACACTCTATCTTCCTCCCCCCCGCTGCCATCCCTCTGATGGCCCAGGCTCATTCCTAAACCCCTGTCGCTGGTGTCGCAATCGGTACCATTACCACTGTGTCCCTGATAGTCTAGTGGCACCCCCCAGCACTGTAAATCCTAAAAATGTCATTCAGTACAATGCTCTATCACTGATCCCTATCTCTTGCCAACTCCTGTGTTCTAAAGGCACTTTTGCAATGGCCTTACCACCTGCCTGTAATAGTTACACGCAGGGGCCATTGCAAAAATGCAACTGGTTGGTGTATGGTCACCATGCCCTTTGTTTATGGCACTGCAGGCCATCTGCATGGCAAACCCACTGCCTTCTACATACCAGCACACCGTGATGTGCCCTTGTGCAGAAAGACCCCTACTGAGTGACACCTTTAAATGCTTCCAGGGGGATAAACAGAGTGGTGTGAGGAGCTTTTTAGGTTCAGCAAAATGTGTTCACAGGAGGGAACACAATAAAGTTGCTGGGTGGAAGATTCAAGAGGGAAGGAGGAAGCATTTCTTCATAGAAAGGGTGGTGGATAGATGGAACAGATTGCCTAGGGAGGTAGTGGGGGCAGAGACGGTGAAAGGATTCATGCATGTGTGGGACAGGTACATGAATATTATTAAAAGGAGGAATTAGCTGGAGAGGCTAGGGAGAACTAAGATGGCATAGGGTCTGTTGCCACCACATTGGGTAGGTAAGGTTAGGGAACAGTGGATGGGCCTTGCAATCCTCTTCTGCCAACAAAATCTGTTTCTCTGAGCAAAGAGCATAGCTTGAGGAAGTCGCAAGCAAGGGACTGCCATAACAATTTTGCAACAGTCCCTTGTGAATGAAAATTGGTCTCATGTTCCCTAGTAAATTGTAATGGCTTAAACATGTAAAGGAGCTTTTGCAAAAACCTGTACAAAAATATCAGTAAGCTGTCAGAAGACTCTAGTTGTCATTTAAAGGCACAGTGCCCACCAGTTTTGTTCTGATGAAGTGACAAAAGCACCACAAAACATCAACAGAATTGTTGGGTGGATGTCAATAAAGTAATTATTGTAAGATTAACTAGGAGTGGATTCTGTTTTCTTCATGTGCAAGTTAAAATTTGTTTAGGAATGATATACTGAAGTGCACTGCATACCTACTGTTTAAGCACTAGTACTCACAACTATTACTGCACCATATTGTAAAGATTAGTGATCAGTGGGGCCAGCCCAGTGGCATGGAGGGCTGAGGCACTGATGCCTTACCTCCTGCCATGCCGATGACCCAGGTTTGGGAAGGAACTTGGACTGCCAGTGATCAGCTAGGGTGGGAGAAGATTGAGCATCTGAAGGACTGCTCTCCTCTCCTATGGAGGCAAGAGATGCTGGCCTGCCTTTAGACTGCCACCAGGTGGAGGCCTAGTAGTAGTGCAGCACAGGCAGCATGAAGGGAGCAAGCTGCAGGAACATCATGCATGTGTGCCTCCACGTACACGCTTGATGTCCTGCAGAAGAGGCAAGGAGAAAACCAGGAAAAAAGGTGAGTCAAGGGCTAAATGAAGTCCTATCTTCTCATCCCCAAGCCCACAGTGTCACCTGGGAATTATTATCAGCCTGCTCTGGATTGATCATACTTGGAGGGAAAGGGTGACCCTCTGGACCCACCATGAGGGGGAATTCATAGAGGAACTTCAAGATCAAGGTGAGTCCCGGGGGAGGCTGTGGCTGGTGCAGGGAGGTAGGGACAAGGTTGATTAGCTGCTACTGGACTGAGGAGTATAAACGCCTTTCTGAAAAAAAAAGATTAGTGATCAGTGGGTTGATGTTTCAAATCCATAAAGATCAGGGCAACCCGGATTCTTTAAAATTATGAGTACAGTGCTGCCCACTGGCACAGCAGCAGAGTTATCACTCAAGACACTAGTGACCTGGCCATGGAAGTAAGCCATATCACTTGGGCCAGTTAGGGGAAGGTTGGTTTAAGCATCCCATGGGACATTTGCCTCCTCCGGGGAAGGAGAAAGTCTTTTTCTGCTGAGCTAGTGCCACCTAGCTGTTCCCAGGTGGAACAGCAGGCAGAATTACTGTGCGTGGGAAGACAGTGACTCTGCAGGTTTGCACACCCACTGCGTGCACTGCACCTTCGCATTCACCATCAATGTTTTATGGAAGGAAAAAAGTATGGCAGAAAGGCTGCTGCCTTCTGCAAGGTGAACCCAAATCTCCATGGACCATGCACACCTGACGAAGACTCCTACCTTCTTCACTGGATTTTTTTTCCCTTGGGGCTTGGACAACTTGATGGCTCTGCCATGAGGAACATTCAGTAGAGGATTGGAGGAAAGCAGGGTAAGTCCCATAGAACATGGGTGATGGTGGTGGGGGATGGCTGATGGAGGCAGGATAGGCACAAAGGGGGATAAAAAGAAATTAACAGAAAAAGAAATATGATCGCTCCCCAAGACTAGGATTGAGGGAGGCAAACATAGAAACATAATATTTGACTGCAGATAAGGACCACTTGTCCCACCCAGTCTGCACATTTTTCCCTAGGGAAGGGGAGCAATGAGAAAATTCAACACTGACTCTGGAGGCCCACCATCCAAAACACTGATATTTATTTGTGTCAGTTTCAATGTGCTGTTTCCATTGCCCTTCTTTGCTTTTCCAACACATAATTTATAACGATTTGTAAAGAGGTTTATCACTGGCAAGCTGATGAAAATTAAATTGTTTCCTTTCTTCTTTCCCTATAGTTGGATGTTCCCCATTCAGAGAGGTCAACCTTAAGGGGTCAGTACTTGTTTCTGAGAAGAACATCAAAGAGTAGAGATGGAGGCCAGTTGGTGAAAACTTGCCGGGTTCAATAACCCACCACAAAATGTGTTAGCCTGATGCAACTATTTAAAATCTCAAGTAGACTCTGAAAAGAAAAACCTATGCTGCTCTGGCACAGCTTCAATAGTCACAAAAGGCATCAAACAGCTGTTCGGCTAGTCCCTTTAGAGAGCTGTGGAATAACACACTTCAGAATTGTGCTAGATGGTGGAAAGCACTCAGCTGCACCTCATGCTTTGTAGTGAAGTAGAAGTGTATGTATATCTCAGCATAACTGGGTACCTTGGCATGTGTTATTGTTCTTATACAATAGCCCTGACAATTAAAAAAACAATAATATATTCAATGAACAATTAGCCATGAGATCTGAGGTGCCTGGTTCTGCAGTGGTAAATGGACAGTTACATGGCACTCTGGGCCAATCAGACCAGTAGGATTTGTTTCACTTATTTCATAACTTCCCGGTCAACAAAAACAAAATAAATAATTTGAACTAATAGATATGTTCACTTGATAAGATATATACAACTGTTAAGACAGTTGCATTTCCCAAACAGTATTTACTATATAACTATAGTAATTGTCCATCTCTGATACCGCTCAAACCAAGTCTCACTCAATGCTAAAAAAATGGCTTCCCTGACTCTGTCAGCGGGAAGTGTCTAGCCAGGCTCCACAAAACTCCAGTCTTCTGCCACGCCACCTATCACATGGGCAACGTGGGTTGAGGAATGGACGTGGGTCGCTTGGGGCTGGCCAGGGAGGGAGGATTAAGCGCCCCATGGACAGCTCTCCTCCCTCAGGGAGGGGAGATATGTGTCATGCTTGGCAGATGCTGGGGGTGGGGACATCCCCTTGGAATATACACAATGCATCATTGCACATGGTGTGGGCCCGTGGGTGAAAATCAGCAGACCCCCACCTCCACCAACTGCAGTTGGATGATGGCCTGATCCCCCACTGGCAACTGGGTGCCTCTGAAGGTCCTGTGGCAGAGAATAAGTAGAGCATGATGGGAGGTCCTAAGGAAGCTGGATGATGGGGCTAGGGGGACCAGTCCAGATGGAAGCAGGTTAAGCAAACAGGAGATAAACTACTTATTAAAAAAACAGTTTTCAGAACTCTGGATGGCTCTCCCCCCAAAGCAGTGTTGGAATTATAGGGGCCTTGCCAGGGCTCGGCCCTGGTAGCTCTGAAGAAAGCCCTGGTAGCTTACACATCACTACCATTAACTTATAAAGGGAAGGGGGGCTCAATTTAAAGATAGCTCCCTTATGGGCCCCCCCTAGCTTCCAAAGCTCATGAAGTATAATTCCAACACTGCCCCAAAGAAGGTCTCCTCATCATGTATCTTGGTGTCTAACGTCAATGCCCTCAGTTATTAAAGCTCCTCCCCAAGCTCGGCACCCTGTATTGCAACTACAATTATGTGGTAATTGTAAGTAATAATAGTAGAAATCTATATCTGGGTATCACAGTAGAATATAATCCACCTTCCTATCCCCTAGTCCCCAACCCAGGCACTTGTTTCCCTCCCCCAACACTTTTCTACCCTGCCTACCTCTATCCCTCATAAACAGTTTTGATTCTTGGTGTTACCTGGATGCACCCTCTTTTGATAATTTATTTATGTCTTGCACATACTGAACTATATTGGCAAGATCAGACAGATAAAGAAGTATGAGCTGATGTTTTCTAGCAGGACAAGGAAACACGCTGAAGCTCAAAGGTAGTAAATTCAGGGATGATGTTAGGAGACACTTTTTCTCCTAGAGAACAGTGAAACTATGAAACAGCCTACCAGTTAAGACAGTGAACATGGAGGCAGTGCAGCCTTTCAAGGTAAATCTGGGCAGATTTCTGTTTTTGTACAGAATTATAGGGTACTGAGTAGGGGGGTGGGTGGAAATCCCAATAAATTGATACGTATTTGAACAACACACTTGTTGGTCCCTGCTTATCAAGCGGGTGGGGGGCAGACCTGATGAACCTAGAGTCCCTCCTGTTCTTAAATTACTATGTTACTACGTTTGACTATCCAACCAGAGGTTTACTTAATTACTTGTATTACGAACATACGAAATTTGACAGCAGATAAAGGCCTAGAGGTCTATCAAGTATGCTCAAATATGCAGCTAGCACCCCTTATTCTGCAGCTACCTTACTTCACTGTATTATGTTACATTGTACAGATCCCTCTTGCTGAAACCCCCTTTCCCCTGGGTCATACCAGGAAATTAACCTTAGCTCAGAGTGCCTTTCAAGGCCAAAAATTCAACATAAATTAATAAATTAAGCAAGAAATGGGTGGTGCTGCTAAACTGTGTATGCCCCCTCAGCATTCTATGTGGGTTTTGCACGTGCACCCGTATGTTCTAGTTGCACCTGGCTGGACTAATTTGATGTGTGCATGTGACAAGGAGGTGGCTCTTCTCTGACTGTGCTAAGTGTCTGGTGACTGTTGTTTTGTTGAGACAGGTGGGCAAAAAAGTGAGCTACTGAAGCACAGTGCTGTGAGTTCTACTTATGTAAGAGCACAATTTATGCATTCTTGGGGGTTTATTTATTTAGAAAGTCTGTATTTGACTTGTTTTCCCCCAATTTTTGTGCATCACTGTTCTTGATTTTTTGTAGTCAGTTTATTCTTTGTGTATATTATTAGCTACTGCATCTTGTGAGGAATATAATATTAGTCACTGTAGCTTGCGACAAACATATTATTAGTTATGGTATCTTGTGAAGAATATATTATTAGCTACTGTATCTTGTGAAGAATATATTATTAGCTACTGCATCTTCAGATGAATTTCCTCTGTTGTGGTTCTCCTAAATGTAAATTACTGTATTGTATTGTCGTCTGTCCTACCCAGGACCTCCATGTAAATGAGCTTTGCTCAATGGAGCTTTTTTCCTGGTAAATAAATAAAAATGATGTACACCAGCATGTCTGCATTTAGGCTGCCTGCCTGGTTTTCAGGAGGGGGGGGGACAGAAACAGCATTCATGTGTTTCTTACATTCTACAACAAAGAATACTTGATATACAATACAAATGGGTATAATTAACAATACATATTTTATTTGTATTTAGAACATATTTACAATAAATGAATTCCAATAGTAAATGGAGGGAGTGGGATGAGAGGTGGAGTGGGGTAGGGGAAGAGGGCCAGGGGATGTGATGCTAGGTAACTGGTGTAATGCTTGCAAGGGAATGGATGCAACTGCAAGGGGTGACGTGGTAGGTAAACATATGACACATTTGAAAGCATGTATATATTCCTGCACTACATTGTTGTTGTTGGGAAGCGTATTACCAGGGTCTCAAAGGATCAGCAAAACTGATCAAATGCAGTTGTACCACTGAGTGTGTTCAAAGTTCAAAACACTAGGTGCAGACCAGTGTCTTACCGTAAAGGTTTTTATCACACCAGAAAGATGCCTGCTTGAAAAGGGTTTCGTTCCATAGCAGATATAGTTTTAAACAAGAACTGACCAATGACAGATGTTCACTTGCTTGTATCCGCTGTGTAGTTGTTGGGCACAGACAGCAAAGCAGGTACAATTAACAAATTAATAACATGAGTTATAATAGTGAAACTGTCATTATTGGGAAATGAGGAGGCTCACACATAACGTTGTTTTCTAAACTTTACGAGCCAATAGATTCACTTAATTGTGCGACTATATGTTTTGAGCCTTATTTATTAATGTTACAACAACTGGTGAGCCTCCCCCCACCCCTTTATCAATCTAATTTCAAGAGCATTCAAATGAAACAGAAACACGGAATTTGACAGCAGATTAAGTCTGCTTGGCATTCTATTGCTGTAGACAGAACCCAATCTGCAGCACTTTCTCACCCCCCTTCCCTTTCTACTATGATTCCCTTTTGCGTGTGACTTCATACCCAGTTTCTGTGGCATCTGAATGCTCGTGCTTCACTGCTCTATTTTAAAAGTCTTTTTCAGTGGGAAAGTAAATTTGCATGATTCCCTATCACACTACTGCTTTTTTATTTGCCTCTTTTTTTAGCATCCTCCTAAACTGATAAATTAATCTGTAAAATGTAAAATTTGTAGCCTGAAAATCCAGTAACAAATTCAAACATTTATCCCATTCTCTCATTCCAAATCAGCTTCTGGGTCTCGTTCACATGGCAGCCATACTGACCTCAGGAGCAATCCTCATAGCAAAGCAGAAAAACAGACTTTTAAAAAAACGCTAAACAAGTGTTAAACTGCTGGCATTATCAATTCTTATCAGTTTTTTAAGCTAAATATCTATTGATTATATTAACTGGTATTTCCAATGGGTAGTTGCCAAATTCTGAACAAAATCACACTGAACTGCAAATGAAATGCCGATACTGGTAAATCCCTTAATATACTTTTCTTTTTCAAAAATGAACAAACACAGTTACACTGTTTTTAAAATGTTGTGTTTGCAACTGTAGTTATTTTTTTTTTTTCAAATGCTTGTTATACTGTTTGGTTCTAACATTAACGTAACTTGTGTTTCCCTGAAATTAATCTGAAGCTACTGAAACAGGACCCCCTGGTGAAATACCTTCTGTGGACTGGGTTATTGTGCTCACAGTTCGGTCACAAAAATTAATTTTTTTTTTTTTAAAACAGTAATTCGGCTAACAGCTCACTGTGGGACTTCTGCAGGAGGGAGCGGAGTCGAGGAGCACTTCACAATTCCTGCTGTTCCCGGTGGGCTGTTATTGGCAGCAGCTTATGCAAGGGGTCGAGCTTTACCCTGCAGCTGTTGTGTAGCTGCTCCCCACCCGCCCTCAATTCCCTTCCACCCTTAGCTGGTCTTTAATATATAGGCAGTTGAATCTCACGTGGTGTACTGACGTGGAGCATGTAAAACCAAAAAAAAAAACTAACTCCTTAGTTCTTCATTTGCAGCTTATATCTGCTGCCCACTAGAGGCTTCCTTTGTCCTATCTCTTATCACAGTACCTTAGCTGGCTGTAGTAAACTGAGCTGCATGCGTTGCTGGTATCTGGCGTACTCTCTACCCTTTACCTTCTCAGCACTTTCTCCCCTCTTCTCCTGTCCTGCTCAACAGCCTAAGGATGTTGCTGCTGGTTAAATACCTCCTTACCTTTCTCTCTTTACTGGTATTAGACTCCTCGCTACTAATTCTTGCGAGCCACTCCAACTTCTATACTGCCTCTCAAAACGACTTCTCCTTCTTGAATATGTTACTGGAAAAATCCCTGGTTAATGCACCTCCTCTGGGCCTCAGTTACAAACCCATCAGGTCTATCATGAGACTACTGATCAGTAAGAAAATCTCTCTCAGAGGTTGTGCCCCTCGCATTGTCCTATACACCACAATATGGATTGCAGTACTATCCTTCACACTTTCTGGTGACATTGAGCTAAACCCTGGTCCTGGGGGATTGAACACGCAACTGCACCATGCCATCCCACCTCAAGTGCCCAAACCCCTTGGACCATCCATCTCCCACATTAATATCAGAAGTCTGTCAGCCAATCTCCCTGAGCTGGAAGTGTGGGTACATGTTCATAACCCTGATATCCTTGCATTGTCAGAAACTTGGCTAAAATCCCCAGTCCCTAACTCAGCATGTGCCCTCCCAGGGTGCAATATGCTTCACATAGACCATATCGTTCCCAAGAGGGGGGGTGGTCTGGCATTGAATTTCAAACCACATCTTAATATATCTCTAGGACCTGGTACTCCTCTTAGTCATTGTGAAGTAAATGCACACTGTCCTCCTAATGGGAAGCACAAAGAAACTCCACATTCTTAATGTCTATTCCCCTCCAAGAAATAGTAAGCTCGGTCTTGAGGAACTCATTGACCAACTATCCTCGGTATCTGCTAAAAGTGACACTATCTGCCTTGGGATTTCAACCTTGACTGGCTGGACCCGAATGCCTCTCACTTAGCATCCACTCTTAGCAAAGCTAACATGACTCAAATTATTGCGTCTCCCACCAGAGTCTGCTCCAGTGTTTCCAGCAGGATGCTCTTTGACTGGATACTCACCAAAGAGAGTGGACCGAATTAGCTCCTCAGGAGTCCTAGCGGACTCCATCAGTGACCACTGTCTCATATACTGCACGTGGTAGACATCTCCCCCAACTTAACCTCCGAAAATTCTATCCTTCCCTAATTTTGCCCTCCTGGATACAGCAGCCCTTCTTCAGGAACTCAGCCTGGCTGACTGGACCCCCTGTGTTAATCACCAATGATGTCAACTATGCTACTGAATACTTTACCAAAGTCTTAATATCCCTACAGAAGAAACATATCCCCTCCTCAACTCGTAGGGTCAAGGGCAAACCTACTAAGTGGCTTAAGTGCCCATTACTCCAGCGCCTAAAACTAAGGGATAGACTATGGGTGAAATGGAAATCTTCTGCTCTACAGTTGGACTATGTAGAATATCAGGCCTTAGGAAATGCCTGCAAGAAGGAAGTCAGGCTTTCCAAAAGCAACTACTACCGGGAGCTACTTCGCTCTTCCTCTTCTAATCCTAAACAATACTAGGCACGAATAAATGAAATCCTTGGGAACAACAGGCCACAGACCCCCAGTGAAATGCTGGTAAATGAGGTTAGCGGCAACCATCCCCTAACTATTGCAGAAGCCTTTAATTCAATCTTCACAATGCTCCCTACCTTCCTCGGGTCTCTCCTCCTAGCTCTCCTACTTCCCTTCAGGTCAACTCTGATGCCCCAGCACAGCTGAAGTTTGCTCCTGTCGCAAGACTTGAGGTACTAAAGCTTCTTAGATCCATCTCTCCTCATGGCAGTGTGGGCACGGATGGACTTGAACCTAGGATCCTGCAGCTGGCGGCCTCCCTATTAGCAACACCAGTAACCAGACTTTTTAATCTCTCCATCTCCACCTCAGCTGTTTTCCATATTTGGAAATCAGTCAGGATAATTCCGGAGTTCAAAAAAGGCAACCCCAATAGATTAACTAATTATAGGCCCATTGCTATACTGCCTACCTTTAGCAAGCTACTTGAAAAATTAGTACATTGCCAGGTCATCTCTCAACTGACTGAACACAATCTTCTGTCCCCTATCCAGCATGGTTTTAGGCCTGGACATAGCACCACCTCGGCACTTACCCTGTTCACCAATGATGTCAAGACAAACATGGATAATGGACTACTCACTGGTTCCGTATTCATCGACCTTGCTAAAGCATTCTACCTGGTCAACCATCCCCTCCTACTTCTCAAGCTACAGGGCCTTGGTGCTACTCGCCCCACCTTGTCCTGGTTCAAAAGCTATCTTGATTGTTGTACCCAAGCAATCTCCTTTTGCAAAGTCCTATCATCTCCCTCTGCCATCTCCTGCAGTGTCCCCCAGGGATCTATACTGGGACCATTGCTGTTCTCCATCTTTGTCAACTCAATATCAACCTCCGCCACCCACTGTAAATCTATCATGCACGCTGACGACTTACTTCTTTATACTGCCTCCATATCTGTTAATAACATCAATGCGCACCTGTCATCCTCTTTCAGTCAGATCGAGGACTGGCTCTCCTCAAACCAATTAATTCTCAATCAATCAAAGACTCAGGCCATGCTTTTTGGGTCCCTAAGGAAAGTCAATGTCAAATCCCACCACCTGCTGGTCCGGTGCTCAGACGGATCTGTACTAACCAACACAAAATCCTTCAAATACCTAGGGGTGACTCTTAACCCCCAACTCCACTTCACCCTGCATATCAATGAGGTCTGTCAATACGTCAACTCAAAGATCAGAGCTACATACAGAGTATGCCACTCCCTCACTGTTTCAGCCTGGATCTCCATAGCCCAGGGGGTCTTACTTCCAGGACTGAAATATGCTCTCCCAGTCTTCTCTCATGCTAAAGCAGTGGATCCACATAAATGGGACACCACATACAATAACATCTGCAGATTTGCCCTGTCAGCCCCCCCCCCCATCTCACCCATCACTGCCTTCTCTACTCTACTCTACACTAAACTGGCTGTCTCCTGATGGTATATGCTCCTACACTCTGGGTAACTTTATTGCCTCCTCATACTGTCCACCATGTCCTGACGCACTATTGGCTATGCTCAAACCAGTTATCCAAGCCCGTCACCTAAGGTCTTCAACTTCGCCCCTGCTCACTGTTCCTCCTTGCTCTACTAAAATGGGTGAACGTGCTTACTCCCATCTTGCTCCCAAATTCTGGAACTCCCTTCCTACCGACATAAAGCATTCCCCATCTCACAACTCTTTCAAAAAAACACTTTTTTCCTTCTTGATCTCTCCTGGTATATGCAAGTGCACCTAACTTCCCTCTCTGGACCCTTCTGCCTACTCCATGTCTTACGCTTGCTAAGTAGTCATTCTGAGTTCCTGTGTAATCCTTGAATTGCTAAGTAGTTATACAAAGCTCCTAAAAATCTACTTGGCTGATTTAGTATTACCTCCTCCTACCCTGGATGTTTTTTTTCTCTGTACCCTTGGCAATCTGTCCTGTGTGGTGGTCCAATATTGCTGTGCATTTACTTGTCTTTGTTATATTGTGTCCCCTTACTGTTGTACACTCCCGAGTCGTGCTTGAATATAGGCAGGTGTTTTGCCTAACGCACTTACCTGGTTACCAAAAGCTAATAAATAAATAAATAAAATAAACTTGTACTGAATAGATTTATTTTTCTAACATCCTGTACTTGTTACGATAAAAGATAAACCATAAGTAACTGTGGGACAATGAAGTTTTTGTAACACACTCTCAGTGCGTGATGACCCATAAATCTCGTGAGCTAGGTGTGTAAAAAACTCACAAGACACAGTTACCTATGCCTTATTATCTATGTAATAATGAAAATCCTGTAATGTTTATTGTTTAAAACACAGGTAAGCAGAGTAATACAGTTCCTTACCAGAAGTGATCAGAATGTAGGAACATTAGAACACCTGTTTTACTAGATTTTTATCATGTGTGATAATAAATGAATTCCATGAGATGCAAGCACTGCATCATGGGCTGTGCAACATCTATGCCATTCCCAGAGAAACAAACTTCTAAACAGTAACACATATGAACATGGTAAACAGCAGCATATGTAGAACGAAAAGCATAGGCAAAGTTTTAGGCATAAACTGGGAGCCACACAAGAAAACCCTCTACCTTGTATTTACCAGCCTCATGACTGGGCAAGGACTTCAAAGGGAAAAAGAGGAGAAAGGCAGAGAGTGGCCAGAATCAGGAAGGATAATCAGTATTCTGGAGCTGACAGAAGGAGAAGAAGGGGCACACCACCAACTGCCTTCTCACAGTTCAGACAGTTACCAATTCATTCACGTGATTTACAGGCAAACACACTCACTTGATTTCTCGAGTATATGTGTTGAACCTCTTAATTTATGTTGTAATGACCAAAATGTTTTAATTTTAGTGTTCATAACACAGGTAAGCAGAAACTTGCTTTTTACCACATATGGAAATAGACTAATTCCATGAGTTGCAAGCACTCCACCATGGGTACGCAACTGATATGAGTTGAGCAACATCTCTGCCATTCCCTGAGAAACAAACTTCTAAACAGCAGCACAAATAAAAGTAGCAAACAGTATATGTTGAAAGAAAAGCAGAGGTAAGATTTTAAGTAGGAATTAAGAGTTGCACAAGCAAACCCGCTACCTTGCATTTTCCAGCCTTGTGATTAGCAAGGATTTCAAAGGGAAAAGGAGGAGAATGGCAAAGAATGTTTGGAAGTTGGGAGGAGATTAAGCATTCTGGAGCTGTGCTAGGTGGAGGGGGTGTGTGCCCCCAAAAGTCCGCTCACCATTCAGAGTGATACCAATAGGTTTGCAAGTTCTGCAAGCGAACATGAAAATAAGCCTCTGACATTGAAAATTCCATCTTGTCTGCCCATGTTTCTAACCAAGCCAAAGCAACCTATCATAGGATAGGTGTAGGCCAATGCCCCAGTGGCAGTTCAGACTCTTCCCCAACCCTTCTTCCCAACCCACCTTCCTGACACATTAGGGGCAGGGAACTCATGGCAAGGAGCTGCCTGCCCCAGGACCTAACTGAGTCACATAAATAGTTTTTCAGTCTGGCATTATTGTTTTATTTACCTTAGAAAAAACACAATCTCAATTCTGCATTCAAAGCCAGCTGCCAGCGCCGCTAGCCCACAGAAAACTGCTTTTGATGACACAAAAGTGGGAAGGCTGCAGTGCTATAGATAGCATTATAATGCTATTGGCAGCAGCAGTGGCCTTCATGTGTAACTTACTTATTACAGGCACTTAAACATTTTTAAGGTGGAGCAGTACATGTAACACTACCCCCCCCCCAACATGCATAAGTACCTGTAAAAAGTAAAAGTTACATGTAAAGGTCACCGCTGCCCCTGATAGAATTATAATGCTTTCTTTAGCTCTGCAGCCCCTTCTCCAGTTTGTGTCATCAAACCACGGTTTTATGGGCAGGGCTTCAGCAGGCCCTCGGTGGCTGGCTTTAAGTGCATAAATAAGATTGTCATTCTTCTAATGTAAATAAAACAATAATGCCAGGCTAAAAAAAAAATTCTTTATGTGGCTCACTTACATCCTGGGGCAGGCAGCCTCTTGCCAGGAGTTGCAAGCCCCTAGGAAAAACAATGTGTCAGCAACTCTTTAAAGCACCTCCCTAGGCATACTGTTCCATCTAGCCACCACTCTTTCCATGAAGTAGTATCCCTCAGGTACTTCATGAACTTACCTTTCACTAGCTTATGTTCATGTCCCCTGGTTGATGATCCCTCACTATGCTTCAACAGGTCATGACAGGGGGCAGGGATAGGGAGGCAGTATAGCACAGTGGTTTAAGGCTGTGCGCTGTAAACCTAGAGACCTGGGTTTGAATCTCACAGCCCCACTTGCATACTGTGTGACACTGAGCAAGTCATTTAACTTCCTTGTACTCCCAGGTCACACCTGTAAACAAGCTGTCAGCTTAGTGTGTCTCTCTCCTGGTAAATTAAATTAATAATAATGACACTCTACCCTGTTTAGTCCCTTCAGGAATTTAAAGGTTCTTATCATGTCCCCTCTCTCTCTCTCTTTCTCCTGGCCTCAGGAGAGTACAGTACATGTTCAGGCAGGCTAAGCACCCTTCGTATGATTTTTTCAGTGTACCCTGTATCATCTTAGTAGTACACCTTGTGAAAGCCTAAACATGGTCCTTATAATTTTTTAGTTCTGGGCTCCAGAACTTAGCACAGTACTTCAGGTGTGGCCACAACAAAAACACACAGAGGGGCAAAAGTATCTCCTTTCTCCTACTGGAGAACCTCTCCCTATACATCCCAAAATCCTAGTTGTTTTAAGTTACCCACTCTGGTTATGAGACAATCAAGAGTTACTACTAGGACAGACGTCACTCGCCATTCATTTGCACTGCAAACAAAAGAGTGAGGATGCTCACTCCACTGAGAGACAGCATTCTTTTTCACAGAGGATGCAAAAAACATCCTTTTTCACAAATATTTCATTACACTTCAGACTGGGGTCTGAGGGTTTTGCAGGTGGGGGGGTAAATGATAAGACAGTTGTGAAGGATGGGCATTTTAGTCATTGTTTTGAGGGACAGGGTGGGGGAGGTACAGAAGCTTGCTTCTGCAGATAAGGGAAGAGAAAACATAATGTCAGTTACACAGCTTCATCTGGAATGGGGTGAGGAGAAGGGAGGTGGAGGAACGAGTTGGAGGGTATTATATAAAACCATTTAGCATGGTAGAAGGGGGGAAGGTGACTATAACCCCGATGCTGAGGATGGTTTTCTTGCTTTATCAAGCAAAACAAATTAATAAAACAGCTGGCAAAGTTGGTCTAAGGTCAAGGGACTTTGTGAAACTTCATTGAGCACAAAGTTCCCCCACTTCACACCATTTTCACTAGTGAATTAAAACCTCTCTACATCCCTACTACCAACTGAGCCAGGCTAAAGCCAGTGAGGGCATGGTTATGGGACAAGCAGCAGCCTGGATTCAAGAGGATGCTAGAGAACGCAACATGGACAGTCGCATGTTTTAGGGCTTAGCTCTGCTGGAAATTCCCTTTCAGCATTACTGCTTAAATATTACTTCTGTCAGCAGTGATAAAGCTGCTCAAACTTGTTCTAACTTTAAGACATTGCTGGAGGGAAGACAGAACTCACAGAGAAGTTCTTTCCCCAAAATAAGGGAAAGCAGGTCCAGGGCCCACAGCAGGGGGGCAGGGGGGTTCTCCTTCCTAGATGGAGCAATGGCTTCCCCTCTTACAGCATGGCCTGAGCTGGGCGCTAAATCAAACACACTAATGAAATCAATACTAAACTTCCAACTTGAGTTCCAGGGTAAAAGTCAGTCATCATTGGAAAAAACACATAACTCCCTTGGAAAAATTTTGTACCACTGCCATAAAATACAGAATAAAAATTCTACCACTGAAGAAAGGGTAGAAGCCACAGGAAAGAACTCAGACAAACTCTCAAATAGGATCCTTTCAGTGGAGGGGGCTAACAATGCTTCACTGCATAAACAGCTAGGATGCTTGTCTAAGCCGGAAAAAAATGTAAAATACGCTCTTACTGAAACATTTGCACCTAAGTGGGTTGCCGTCTGTGATGTTAATTTCTGAATTATAAACAGAGGTGGAGAAAATCTTACCTGTGTGGTTTTTACCTACTTGTTTTTTTTTTTCGTCGAACTTGCCAACAAATCTGGAGTCAGTGTTTCCAGCCGTTGTGAGATGTCAGACCCAGACAGACTTGTTATGACTATTGCTGCAAGGTATGTGATTTGTACCTTTGCTACTATCACAGAGCTTAATAAAATTTTACAAGCAGCTCGACAAAAAAAGAGGCTTCACATCTGAAGGCAAAAGATGCGTCTCCATCCTGACTTTTGTCAAAGAACACAGCAGTATAGAAAATGTTTGTGGCAATATGAACTAAATTCATCCAGGCAGGAGTCACCACAATTTTGTAGTCCCCTGCCAAACTGAAAATGACTTTTCAGAGCAAGGTTTAGTATTTTTAAGATCTTGATATTGTTTGAGCTTTATATGAGAAAAATGTGGCCAGTTCCCACTGCTAAAGAGTCAGGTATAGAAGAAGAGGATGTGGACAACACCCACCACATGCCAGTTGTCACTTTACTTTCCTTCTGACTGACAATATTAACATGAAGATTAATAAACTTTATTTTTTGTCCTTCTTTAACTGCTAACACTATAAGTGGCACTCCTGGGGATATCTTTGATTGAAAAGATTACATTTTTAATAATTTATTTTTAATTGGACGTATTAAGTTTGGAGCATAAAACAAGTATTTAATAATTATATATATATACTTTAATGCTCTCTAGTAATAGTAGCATATCTGGTATTCAATTTGTCTATGTTGAATGCATTTCCAAGAAGAACAGCTATTTTGTATTTTTTTATGTATAATGTTCTATTTTTTCTATAAATAAAAATATGAAGAACAAAAATCAACATCAACAGCTGATGCAAGCAAGAAAAGCCCTAAAAAGTGGGGTTCCGAATAATCCTGACTTGAACATGAGTCTGGGACTGACAGTGTCCCAGGAAAAAAAGTAGGTAAAATAGAGAATGCCTTGGTTTGACACTAGGAAGATACAGTTTCATGAAGAGATGCTGGAGGTCCTAGGAAGATACAGTTTCATGAAGAGATGCTGGAGGTCCTGGGAAGATAGTTTCATGAAGAGATGCTGGAGGTCCACAACTAGCCTGTGATCTGCTATTTGTGCCACAGTAGACCCACAAGTGTGGGCATAAAAATACTACCTCATTGCAAGGGAAAGTCCCAATTGTTTTTCTGCAGATCCCATTGTCTGCACCCCACCCACCTACTGGCACAACATACACATACCTGCCAGTTGCTTCTGGAGTTAAAGTTACCACCTTTTAAGAAACATAGAATAGAAAAACATAGAAAGAAGGCAGTATAGCGCAGTGGTCTAAGGCTCTGAGCTGCAAATTTGGTGACATCCAGCAGATCAGACCTGGGTTTGAATCCCACAGCTTCCACTTACATACTGTGTGACCCTAAGCAAGTCACGTAACCTCCTTGTGCTCCCAGGTTGCTCCTGTAAAAAAGCTTTCAGCTTAGTATGCTATACCTGGTTAAACAACTAAGTGAGAAAAAAAAAAAAAAAGAATTTGATGGCAGATAAGGATGGCTTGGCCCACCTAGTCTGCCCATTTCACTACCCAAAGGATAAGCTGCAGATGCTAGTTAACCAACAACCTACCCCCCACTAGAATTATAGAAACATAGAATTTGATGGCAGATAAGGACCGCTTGGCCCACCTAGAAGGTCAAAGTGGGACATTTCTTACTGAAACATGATTTTTCACAGGGTACTATGTAACCTAGACCAATGCAACAGACTTGTTTTCTCTAAATAATCAGAGTTAAGACTAAGTGTTGTAGTTTAATTTTTTTTCTAGCGTTTCTTATCATTTCAAGGTATTTTAGTTAAGGTATTAGAGTTTTTTGCAACATTTAGAGGAAAGTCAGAAAATATTGTTTTCTACTACAACGTCAGGACATGAAGTATTTTCATGTTTTGTTTTTGTTTTTTTGCAGGACACAACTGCCTAAATCAGTACTGTCCTGCAAAAATTGGGATGGATGGTAACCCTATCCAGAGTGCATCATAACTGACCTTGACAAAGGTCAGTTTGTTGCCACTAAAAATACCACCAACAGCTTAATCTGGTTCAAGGTCAGTTGGCATTCATCTGTATCCCCCTCCCCCGGGTCGTGCCTGAAAATAGGCAGGATTCGTCTAGTGCACTTACCTGGTCAACAAAAACTGAATAAAAATAAATAAATGAATAAAGAATCAGTGCCTCCATATGATCCTCCTCTAAATTTATCTCAGAATTTTGGCCACAAGCAGTGCTGTAGAGTGATGTGCACCAGCCTTCTCTCCCAGAAAGTGAGTAGCTCACCTCCATAATATTCCCAGAGATAGAGAATGTGTGTGATAGAGAGAGAGAGAGACAGAAAGAGACAGAGCGACCATAATGGCTGCCTCAAAACCTAGATCTATCACATAGCAGTGCAGTATCCTACTTCTGAGTCACTGGGCTGGCCATACCACCCACCCCAGCAAGATCTATTTCCCTTCTCTAGCCTCCTATGACATTGTTTCACTTAAAGACACCCTAAGCCAGTGCACAGTCCCCAGATGGTGTTGTCAGAAAATGATAGAGTGAACAGGGCCCATTTGCAACCACACACCTAATGACTATCTACAAAGGATTGATAATTATCAGGGGTTGGAGCTCCTCCACCACAACTACTGTAAGTCAGAATGCAAATTAGGCATTCCAGATGTTAATGTGTGCAAACATGTGTTTGCATGCTAACACTTACTTGAGGACACCCATGACCATCTGTGGATAGCACAGTGCAAGTCAAATGGTGCTGTCCCATCCACATATGGCCGTGGCAGTGGCGCTATTGCCTTAGTCTTCCTCACCTTCAACATGATTAACTTAAAGTCTGCTTGTAAGTCGACATTATTTATGATTCCCTGGACCTCTCCTGGCTCTTCTCGTGGTGCAGAGGCCGTTTTCCCTAACTCCAGTCCTAATGCAGTTTCCTGGCAGGCAGTGAATCTTCCTTCCAAATCCCAGTGCAAGAACAAGTTCCAGCATGCAGTGGATCCCCCTCCCTAACTCCTGCCCGGGTAGAAGTTCACACTATGCAATGGCTTCCACTCCCTAATCCCAGCCCACATACAGGTTCACAGCATGCAATGGATCCCCCTCCCAAACCACAGCCCAAGTAAAAGTTCAAAGCATACAGTGAATCCCTCTTCCCAAATAACATCCAAAGTACAAGTTCCCAACATGCAGTGGATCCCCTTCCTAACCCCAGCCTAAGTACAAGTTCCTGGCATGTAGTGGATTTCCCCTCTCTAATCCCAGCCCAAGTACAAGTTCCTAGCATGCAGTGGATCCCCCTTCATAACTCTAGCCCAAGTACAAGCTCTTGACATGCCGTGGATCACTCTCCCTAACTCCAGTCCAGATGCAAGTTCCCAGCATGCAGTGGATCCCCTCCTTAACCCCAACCTGAGTACAAGCTCTTGGCATGCAGTGGATTTCCCCTCCCTAATTGCAGCCCAAGTACAAATTCCCAGCATGCAGTGGATTCCCCTCCCTGACCACAGCCCAAGTACAAGTTCTCAGCAGGCAGTAGATTCCCCCCTAACTCCAGCCTAAGTAGGGTCCAGGTCACACTATGAGACAAGCAACTTGTTGTTCAGTGTGCCCTCCTAGTGAAACATTTCAATAAATGAATAAGGTAGAAGTTCCCAGCATGCAGTGGATCCCCACTCCCTAAATCCAGCCCAAATACAAGTTTCCAGCACGTAGTGGATCCCCTCCTTAACCCCAGCCTAAGTACAAGTTCCTGGCATGCAGTGGATTTCCTCTCCTTAATCAAAACCCAAATCCAAGTTCCCAGCATGTAGTGGATTCCCCTCCCTAACCACAGCCCAAGTACAAGTTCCCAGCAGGCAGTAGATCCCCTTCCTAACCCCTAAGTAGGGTCCAGATCACACTGTGACACAAGCAACTTGTTGTTCACTGTGCCCTCCTGGTGAAAATTTCAATAAATGAATAAAGTAGAAGTTCCCAGCATGCAGTGGATCCCCCTCCCTAACTCCAGCCCATGTACAAGTTCCCAGCATGCAGTGGATCCCCCCTCCCTAACTCCAGCCCATGTACAAGTTCCCAGCATGCAGTGGATCCCCCCTCCCTAACTCCAGACCAAATGCAAGTTCCCAGCATGTAGTGGATCCCCTCCATAGCCCCAGCCTAAGTACAACTTCTTGGCATGCAGTGGATTTCCCCTCCATAACCCCAGCCTAAATACAAGTTCCTGGCATGCAGTAAATTTCCCCTTCCTAATCAAAACCCAAATCCAAGTTCCCAGCATGCAATGGATTCCCCTTCCTAACCCCAACCTAAGTACAAGTTGCCAGCAGGCAGTGGATCCCCCTCCCTAACCCCAGCCTAAGTACAATTTCCCAGAATGCAATGGATCCCCCTTCCTAAGTCCAGCCCAGATACAAGTTCCCAGCATGCAGTGGAACTCCTCATAAACCCCATCCTAAGTACAAGTTCCTGGCATGCAGTGGATTTCCCATCCCAAACCCCAGCCCAAGTACAAGTTCCCAGCAGGCAGTGAATCCCCCTCCCCCATTCCAGCCTAAGTACAAGTTTCTGGCATGCAGTGGATCTCTCCTCCCAAACTCCAGCCCAAGTAAAAGTTCAAAGCATGCAGTGGATCCCCCTCCCTAACCCCAGCCCAAGTACAAGTTTCCAGCATGCAGTGGATCCCCCTCCCTAACCCCAGCCCAAATATAAGTTCCCAGCATGCAGTGGATCCCCTCCTTAACCCCAGCCTAAATACAAGTTCCTGGCATGCATTGGATTTCCCCTTCCTAATCCCAATCAAAATCCAAGTTTCCAGCATGCAATGGATTCCCCTTCCTAACCCCAACCTAAGTACAAGTTGCCAGCAGGCAGTGGATCCCCCTTCCTAACCCCAACCTATGTACAATTTCCCAGAATGCAATGGATCCCCCTTCCTAACTCCAGCCCAGATACAAGTTCCCAGCATGCAGTGGAACTCCTCATAAACCCCATCCTAAGTACAAGTTCCTGGCATGCAGTGGATTTCCCCTCCCAAACCCTAGCCCAAGTACAAGTTCCCAGCAGGCAGTGAATCCCCCTCCCCCACTCCAGCCTAAGTACATGTTTCCGACATGCAGTGGATCTCTCCTCCCAAACTCCATCCCAAGTAAAGGGTCAAAGCATGCAGTGGATCCCCTTCCCTAACCCCAGCCCAAGTACAAGTTTCCAGCATGTAGTGGATCTCCCTCCCTAACCCCAGCCCAAATACAAGTTCCCAGCATGCAGTGGATCCCCTCCTTAACCCCAGCCTAAATACAAGTTCCTGGCATGCAGTGGATTTCCCCTCCCTATTCCCAATCCAAGTCCAAGTTTCCAGCATGCAATGGATTCCCCTCCCTAATCCCAGCCTAAGTACAAGTTGCCAGCAGGCAGTGGATTTCCCTCCCTAACCCCAGCCTAAGTACAATTTCCTAGAATGCAATGGATCCTCCTCCCTAACTCCAGCTCAGATACAAGTTCCCAGCATGCAGTGGAACTCCTCATAAACCCCATCCTAAATACAAGTTCCCAGCATGCAGTGGATCCCCTCATAAACCCCAGCCCAAGTACAAGTTTCTGGCATGCAGTGTATCTCCCCTCCCAAACCCCAGCCCAAGTACAAGTTTCCAGCATGCAGTGCCTCCCCCTTCCTGACCCCAGCCCAAATACAAGTTCCCAGCATGCAGTGGATCCCTTCCCTAACCTTAGCCCAAGTACAATTTCCTGGCATGCAGTGGATTTCCCCTTCTTAATCCCAGCCCAAGTACAAGTTCACATAATGCAGTAGATTCCCCTCCCTAACCCCAGTTCAAGTACAAATTCCCAGTAGGCAGTGGATCGCCCCCCCACCCCACTGCAGCCCAAGTACACATTTCCAGCATGCAGTGAATTTCCCATCCTTAACCCCAACCCAGGTACAAGTTCCCAGCATGCCTTGGATCTCCCCTCCCTAACCCCAGAGCAAGTACAAGTTCCCAACATGCTGTGGATCCCCTTCCCTAACTCCAGTTAAAGTACAAGTTCTCAGCATGCAGTTGATTCCCACTTTCTAACTCCAGCCCAAGCACAAGTTCCTGGCATGCAGTGGATCCCCACCTCCCAAGCCCAGTTCCCCTGTGCTTAGCTCCACTGTCTTACTCACTCACAGATTTCCATCCTCACCTTTTGGCCACTTTGCTCTTTTGCAGCATCCCATAAAACTGCTTCTAATGACTTAGTGCTAGGGGTACCACTAAAGATAATACAATTTTATTTATTTATTTAGTTTTTGTTAACCGAGTAGGTGCACTAGCCATAAAATGACTATTTTCAGGCACGACCCGGGAGAGTACAACAAAAGGAGAACAGTTGAATAACAGCAACATGGGTACAATAATACAAATAGAGGAACAGTACAGCAGTGCTACAAAAATACAATGGGTAGAAACAACAAAAATAATGGCAAGCATTATACAGATAATGGCAGTAAGATATATAATAAGTGCAGAAACCATGGACCCGACCTGTGGAGTGAAAGGGTTAATAAGATAGTAAGGTTATATAGAGAGAAATGTGAGGAATGTTAAAACATAACAAGAAAGACTGACAGAAGGAAGGTCAGGGGTGGTAATTGGCAAAACAGCAGTGGATGGTCAGCAACAAGGTTCGCGAAGGAAGAGAGCTAGTAGTCAAGAAGTTATTTACAAAGAGAAGGAAAAATATGGGGAGGTGAAGAGGAGACAGTCTTGGAGCTGGATTAGAGCAAGGATGACATTACTGGTAAGTCTCAGGAGCTTCAGGTTGGACCAAAGCATGTACGAGCATCAGCTAAGGATAGCTAATGACGATATTCACTTTTAAATCCAAAGTGAGACTGAGACAGCCGGAGGTTGAGTGGAAAAGCACATCTTGTGAGGGATGTCCTGCTCTGTGGGTGGCCCAGTGAGCCATTTACATGGTAACTCCCTTCCTCATGAGTGCAAGGCAGTTCTTGACCATGTAGGGTAGGGCTGCATCCCCATAAGGATAGCTCATGGTGCTGCTGGCAAGGGACTGTTACAAAATCATTAGTGCAATGATTTTGTGACAGTCTCTTGGAACCGTGCATCAAACCCCCTGACTTTACAGGGGAAACTTTGAGAAAAAAAACACATCAGTAATACACCGTCCCCACCTGCTTCTACACTTAGCTTCTCCATTTTATTTTTTTTTTTTTATGATGAAGGCTAATTGTATCTGCACTCAGTAATCCCTTACCTGCCTGCCTGTCTTGTATGATAGAACTGCCCTGAAGTTTGAACCTTGTGTAAGCCCCCCATTCTGGACTTACCTGGCTTGCTCCCGTTTCCCCACTTCCCCGTTCTGCTCACCGCTGCTTGGCCCAAGTCCTATGTGCCCTGTGTTCTCTGTCCGGCCCCTGTACTGTTTCACTGTCAGAAGGGCCCAGAGCGTGAAGCTGTAGAACTGCTGTGCCACTCGCAGTATGAATGTGTGAGCAGCAGTCTGCACATGCACAATAGCACAATCCAGTTTTTTCACCACAATTGAGGCAAAGCAACAGCTTCTTAGGTACTCCCGGACCGCAAAATGGGCAAATCAGGGTCCAGAAGCATGAAGGAGGCACTGGAGAAAGCATAAAACTAATTAGTTTAAGAGCACCAATGAGTGCTTAGGGGCTTTCTAATAAATATTAATAAGAGTACATGAAAATTAATGAGATCTTGTCTGCTGCCTGGGGGCTGAGATTATCGGCAGCAGTGACCTGCAGGGAATTGAGTTTAACGAATAAACTCTGCATGTGGGCTAAAGGGCAGAAGGTCTACTTCTAAACTTTGGGGGAAACAAATGTTAAAAATATTAGGTTTGGCTGCAAGGAACTTTACAAGTTGGGACTTTGTTTTGAGACAGAATAAACTGTTTCCTATAGCGGTCATATTTGTCACCTTTAACTCCTTACATAGAAACATAGACTTTGACGGCAGATAAGGACCATTTCATCCACCCAGTCTGCCCATTTCCCTACCTATTGGATAAGCTGCAGATCCTAGTTAACCAACAGCCTACTTCCTCCTACCCCCACTAGAATGGCCTTATGACTGTTCCATGCATTCTTGAATTCTCCCACTGTTTTTGACCACACAACCTCCTCAGGAAGGTCATGCCATGCATTTACCACCCTCTCCATAAAAAAATACCGTGCTCATCCAATTAGGAGGCAAGGATTTGTCAGAGGGCTCCTAGGCCTGAAAAAGAGGATTTGGGGAATAAAAGGAGTGACATTTCTTGGCGCCCAAACGAGGAGTCAATAGGGCATCAAGTGAGTCAAATTAAAGGGACAACTACTGCAGCCAATGGGAAGGGGCTGCTGAAAAACTGATAAAATGGACTGTTTTGCCTGCCAAAGGGGGGAAGTCCTGAGAGATTCAGCCAGAATGGGAGTGCAGGACAGACTGTGTGGGCTTCCCAGCCCTATAACTGCATTCAAGCCCCAACGGCCTAACAAACCCAGAGACACTTGAAAAGACAGCAAGAGAAAGAGCTTGGAGCTTTGCAGCAAGAATAAGAGAAAAGTTCTGGAGTTTGCTACAGGTGATCAGGAGTCAGAGGTTCAGATGAAGAGAGAGAGAGAGAGAGCTGAAACCTGGATTGAAAATAGAGAGACTGTGAATATGCTGCCTGATTTTCCAAGCACTGCAACCACTGCACAAAGTCTGAGCTACTGTGTTCCCTCAAGGAGAGAAAATTGTGGTGAATGAAAATTTCAGCAAGGGGAGAGCCTGAGGTGTGCTGTGGCTAGAGGCTGTGTCAAGGGCCCAGCACTGCTGTGAATAGAGAAGCCAAGAGCGAGAGTGTTGGGGTAAGAGAATGTGAAAACACCCAGCTGTAATTGTGTGGCCAGGGTGTTCAACAGAGGGGTCTAGGGGACCATGTCCATCACTCCCCAGACCGAAGAGGAGACCACTGGAGAGGAAGACATCGAGAGGCCTGCCAGGTGAACACTGCATACAGAGGCTCCGGGGGCGAAGACTGGAAAGGCCTGGCAGGTGAAGACCAGCTTTCATAATTTCTTCAGCCAGCTGCTGCTTTGTGCACCACCAGCTCCAGATACCAGCATGGTACTATGAAATCAGTCTCTGCCACCCACTTTGAACTACTGAACTGTAAGTATGCCGAGCTGCAGCTTTGGTGAATCTTAATTTAGCTAGCTAGCTAGGTGGAAGTTAAAGGGGGTAATTCCTGGACAGGACTATGTCAGAAAACTGCAGCCAGGCCTGAAAGTTACAGTTAAGCTTTATGAACTTAAAGTTTGGGCCCCAACGAAAGATCCCTATGACGATTCCTGTGACACAGTGAGGTACCCACCAAAAAGACTGTATAGACTTTCTTAGTAGCTGTCAAGGGAAAGATGGGTGCACCCACAGGTGGGAGGTGGGGACTGTTTGGGGCAGAAGTGTTAGCTAGTTATAGAAGCATAGACTTAGATGGCAGATAAGGACCGCTTGGTTCACCTAGTCTGCCCATTTCCCTACCTACAGGACAAGCTACAGATTCTAGTTAATCAACAGCCTATTTCTTCCTACCCCACCACAAAAATTGCCTTATGTCTGTCCCATGCATTCTTGAATTATCTCACAGTTTCAGATCCAATAACCTCCTCAGAAAGGCTGTTCCATACATCAACTACCCTCTCTGTGAAAAAATACTTCCTCATATTGCCCCCCCATCTTCAAATTGTGTCCGCTTGTTCTTGCACATCTCTTTTTCTGAAAAATGCTACTCTCTTGGACTTTGTTGATTCCACTGAGGTACTTAAAAGTTTCTATCATGTCCCCCCTCTCCCTCCTTTCCTCAAGGGTACACATATTAAGCTCCTTTAGTCTCTCCTCATATGGCTTCTCATGCAGAGCCTGCACCATTTTAGTTGCCCTCCTCTGGACTGCCTCTGTCCTGTCTACGTCCTTGCAGAGATGGGGTCTCCAGAACTGGATGCAGTACTCCAGATGGGGTCTCACAAACTGTCTGTACAGAGGGATAACAACTTCCTGCTTTCTGCTGGTGATGCCTCTCCCTATACATCCCAGTATCCCCCCAGCCTCCCTACTGCCTTCTCACATTGCTTGCTAACCTTAAGGTCATCTGATATACTAACATACTAACATACTAAAAGGCCAGCACAATATGCCTAATGGTCTTTCGTGTCTGCTCATTTGGTTAGCCCCCACCCTGGGAGTTGACCTTGCTGCCCCTCTCGTCCTCTCTGGCTTCTCCCTTCCCAGTCCTGGATATTTCCACCGTACAGGACTTTGCATCCAGAACCCTTCCCCGTACCTGGTCCC
This sequence comes from Neoceratodus forsteri, assembly GCA_016271365.2. Taxonomy (NCBI): domain Eukaryota; kingdom Metazoa; phylum Chordata; order Ceratodontiformes; family Ceratodontidae; genus Neoceratodus; species Neoceratodus forsteri. Next base: position 639,618,037 of record CM057454.1, read on the forward strand.
ACCCCCTCTTGATATGATTACCCCAGGTCCCTTTCCATTTTTGTTGTTGTTACTACCTCCCCCCATTGTGTAATCTTTCCCTGGGTTTTTATTTCCCAGGTGCATTATTTTGCACTTCTTTGCATTGAATCCTAGCTGCCATACTTCTGACCATTACTCCAACCTTACCAAGTCCCTTCTCATCCTTTCCACGCCTCCTTGTGTATCAACCCTGTTGCAGATCTTTGTGTCATCTACAAAGAGGCATACTTTTCCTTCTGGTCCCTCTGCAATGTCACTTATAAAGACATTAAAAAGGACTGGACCCAGTACTGAACCCTGTGGTACCCCACTAGTAACCCCTCTTTCTTCAGAGTGGACTCCATTTACAATTACCTTCTGTGTCCTGTTGTCCAGCCAATGTTTTACCCAGGCTACCACCCTGGGACCCACTCCCAGGCTGGTTAATTTGACTATTAATCTTTTGTGTGGGACTGTGTCAAATGCCTTGCTAAAGTCTAGGTAGGCCATGTCCACAGCCCCTCCCTGGTCTACTACTTTGGTCACACAGTCAAAGAAATCAATTAGATTCATCTGACATGACCTTCCCGCTGTGAACCCATGCTGCCTTGGGTCCTGTACCCCACTGGCCTCTAGGTACTCAACAATTCTTTCCTTCAGAAGTGATTCCATCACTTTCCCTACCACAGAGGTCAAACTGACAGGTCTGTAGTTTCCTGCCTGTGTCTTGGTCTCACTTTTGTGAAGGGGAATCACATCCGCCTTCCTCCAGTCCTCAGGTACCACACCATCCTCCCACAATTTGTTAAAAAGGGTAGTCAGTGGTTTCACTAGTTCTCCCTTTAATTCTTTTAGAATTCTGGGGTGAATTTCATCAGGCCCCATTGCTTTGTCCACCTTCAGTTTTAGGAGTTCTTTCAGAACCCTTTCTTCTGTGAAAGGACTGGGAGCAACCCCCCTATCCAGAGTGCTTCTGTTAACTGGATTAGGCACCTCCCCCTCCTCCTCCTCTTTTGTGAATACTGAGCAGAAGTATTCATTCAGTATCCCTGCTTTTTCACTTTCCCTCTCTGCCCACCCACTGTCCATTCTATTCAGCCTCACTATCCCTCCCTTTGTCTTTCTCGGCTCCCTGATGTACCTATAAAAGATTTTATCCCCTTCTTAACCGAGTTGGCTATCTTTTACTCAGTTTGGGCCTTTGCTATTCTGACTTCCCTCCCTGCTTCCTTCTGCCTTAACTGGTACAGCTCTGTCCTGCTCCTTCTGTGTTTCTTTATATTTCCTGAATGCTGCCTTTTTCTCCCTGACCTTCCCCGCTACCTCTTTTGAGAACCATAGTAGCTTTTTCTTTCATTTTGATTTGTTTATTTGCTTCACACAAAGGCTTGTTGCCTCTGTGATGGCAGTTTTGATATTTCCCCATTGTTGCCCCACCCCTCCTTCTAGCCTGTTTGCTAGTGCTTTTCTACAGCACTCACCCATCTTGCCAAAGTTAGCCCTCCGGAAGTCCAGTACCCTCATTTTTGTATGATTTGACTCTGTAGCTGAGTTTATCGTGAACCACACTGTTTGGTGGTCACTTGTTCCCAGATGGCTACCCACTTCTAGATCTGAGATCCTCTCACTGTCCCCACTTGAGAGTATGAGGTCTAAGATTGCTCCCTCATAAGTGGGTTCCAAAACTAGCTGTCTGAGGCATGCCACCTGTAGAACATCAAGAATGGCTCTGCTCTTGGATGTGGCTGCAGCAAAGGTGCTCCAGTTAACATCTGGCATATTCAGGTCTCCCATCAATAGTATCTCCCCTTTCTCTGCCATCCTAAAGATGCCTTCTGTCATATCCTTGTCCGTTGCCTCTCCCCGACATGGGGGTCTGTATACAACCCCTGTGCGGATTGTGGTGCCATTTCCAGTCTCTAAGGTGACCCACAGTGCCTCTTCTCCTCCCTGTTTACTCTTTTGTTCATTTGCCTTTATCCCTTCCCTTACATAGAGAGCTACCCCTCCCCCTCTTCTGCCCTCCCTGTCTCTCCTGTAGGTTGTGTACCCTGGTATGTTAACATCCCAGTCATGCTTCTCTGTGTACCACGTCTCTGTGACTGCTACAATATCCAGGCATCCCTCTTCCATCAAGGCCACCAGTTCCAGGAGCTTGTTGCCCAGACTACGGGCATTGGTACTCAATACCCTCCATTTCCTGATGGCCTTACCCCTTTTTGCCCCATCCCTGTCCTTATTGCCTTTGTCACTTTCTCCATTTACCCCGCCCTTCTCCCTATCGACTGCCCTATGTTGGTGTCTACCTCACTTTCTACCCTGATTTTTTTGGGGGGGGGGCTAGGATTTCCCTGCTCCCTTCCAGTGCCTCCCACCTTGGCTAGTTTAAATGCTTGCCAATGAAGTATTTAAACCTATCATCTAGGATCCTTGTTCCCCTCCTAGACAGATGCAGACCATCATGCCAGTATAGGCCTGCATCACTCCATGTGGACCCCCAGTCCCCAGTGAAGCCAAATCCTTGAGCTCTGCACCAGTTTTTCAACCACTGATTGAATCCCATGGTGTGGAGCACCCTAGCCTCAACTACGCTATAGACGGGCAGCACCTCCGAGAAGGTTACCGTGCATGCTACTTATCTAAGGCCCCTCCCAAACTCCACAAACTCTTTCTGCACTGCTCTGATCCCTTTCTTAGCCAGGTCAGTTGTCTCTAGGTGGACAATGACATCTAGCTCCCTCCCCTGCGCAGCTGCTCCAGCGATCCTGAGGATTTGCTCCCTGTCCCTCCAAGTCATGGCTCCAGGCAAGCACCGTACCTCTCCCCTTCCTCCCCCAGTTCTACCTTCCTAACAATGGAGTCCCACACCAGGAGTTGTTTCCTTCCCCTGTGGGGCCCCATGCCACCCTCCTTTGGGTCTCCTTTGTTGAGGGTCCCAGCATCCTCCTTGGTCTCCACTGCAGGTGCCTCCATAGAGGAACCACACTTTGCCAGAACAGCATATGAACTGTGTAGAGGTACAACTGGAGGGATGCACCTCTGTTCCACCACCCTCACCCTCCCTGAGTCTACTGTGGTCCAACCACTCCTCTTTCTTGGCAACCTCTGAGGCAACAGCAGTGGCCCTGGTGGTCCCTGAATGGGAGAGGAGATCCCACAAATCCTGGCCAACTCAGCCTGGAGATGAGCAACCTCCTCCCTCAGCCCAGTGAGGTGCCTGCAGATGGGACAACACCGCATCCTCCAGAACATCTCCCAGAAGACTGCTGCTCCACAGCCACTGCACTGTACCACTCCCACCATGTTTTATTTCTGGCCCCTACACTGTTGTTTGGAATACTTACTCTTTCCTCTGTTTATTTATTTATTTTTTCTCCCTACTTACTTACTTACTGCGTCTATGCCCTTTAAGCTCCTGATCTTCCTGCTCTGAGACAAGAAGATTCTGTATTTCTCAGTAGTCTCCTTACTTGCTCAGAGGCAGACCTCCAGCAGCTGGGCGGGGAGGGTGGAGAGCTACTCTTTTCCTTCTAGGATGGTGAGTCTTTGGTGACTCTGTGATCACTCACTTCCTGCTCCCAAACAGGAAGTTCCTGTTGCAGTCAAATCATGTGCCTATAAAAGTAGAACTGGCTTGGGGGGGTGGAGGGGAGGGATGGAGGGCAATATAGTCCCAGGAGAGAAGTCCAGTCACAACAGCAGATCCTTCCTCCTGGTGTTCTCTGGCAGGCTATCTAGGGGAGAGTTTAAATCTGGCTTTAACCTGGCTTCCTACTAGCTAAGCCACTCCCCCTACTTAACAGATCTTTCTACACTTAGTTAAATTGCACAGATAACAATTCCCTTCAACCACCTGAGACAAACACCTAGATAACTGCACAGATAACAATTCACTTCAGCCAACTCAGACAAACACACTAATTTTTTCTTCTAAATTGAAGGTCCCAGTAGTAGAGTTCTACTTCTTTATTCCCAGCAGAGAAGTCCAGTCACAACAGCAGCTCCTTCCTCCTGGTGTTCTCTGGCAGTTGTTATTCTTGTTGCTGTCTTATCTCCCTTTTTTCCCTTTTCTTTACAATAAGCTACTGTTGTTTATGTTAATTGCTGCTATAGATTGTTTCTGTAAAGAAGGGGGATATTATCAGAGTGTGTGGGGAACTGTTCAGGGGCAGCTAATATACTTTCCTGTGGGGTGGTAACCTGCTATTTGCCTATGGTATTTCCTACCACTTTCTCACGTGGAGGCACCGCGCCACTCTATGCCTGTCTATCCTAACCCAGGCTGGCCCCCTCAAAAGGGATGCTGTGAGGACCTCGAGGGCCCTGAAACAGCCAAATGTGAGTCAAGTGGCTGTTATACTTGTATATTCTGTGCTTCATAAAATATATATATGTCTATATATATTATATATATATAGTCATTTGTACTGTTGCAGTATGTATGTAATGTGCTTTGTAGTATTAACACTTGATTTTTATCTACTTTGTACTACAAGTTTTGCTTTTGTACCCCTTTGTCTTCCCATCCCCCGTGACACACCTGGAAATGAGCCTTGGCTCAGTGTGCTTTCATGGTCACAGGTTTTCAAAAATATATCACATACTATCTGCATTTAGCGCCCCTTGTTTCTCACTAACTATGCACACTGACCACAAAAAAGAAGGTACAGAAGGCTTCATCTGCTCTGGCCACACTATTGTCTACAACTGACATCACAAACCTCTGCGTGTGACATCACAGTCTGTTATGGAAATGATAATGTCATAAACAGAAGATTGTGATGTCAGGTGTAGACAGGTACCTAGAGCAGATGATATCTAGGGGACAGTGATCCTGCTCTCATGTTAATGTGCAAAGTTATAAAAGAAAAACAGGAAGCTAAATACAGTGCTGCCTCACTATAACGTGCCCCAATACAATGAAAACCTGCATATAGTGAATAGTAGTCACGGCTCCCTGGAGAAATTATTCTCAGCTGTTTGTGATATAATGGGTTAGCGTTATCAATGAGTGAGCACTGATTCTTTGAATCTTAGTTGGAGGTACTAATGAAAACTAGCATGGGAGCAGAGCTGAAACTAACACAAACTGCAGTTTCTATCTGCCTTCTACAGTACACTCTGTACTTGGCTGATCCTGCTTCTTTCCGGCTTCTTTACCCAGCTCAGTCATGGAAACGATTGGCAATTTGGTAAGCTGAGTCAGTGAGAACATGTAAATACAAAAGAAATAACAGTCCTGACCTTCTGCTCACCATCTCAACAGGATCTCTGTCTATTTTTATATCTCCTTGTTCTATGAGCAGCAGCAGCAGCACTCAATACCACACGATCTCTCTCTCTCTCTCCCTCCCTCCCACCCACCCACCCATCAGCAGCAACACTAAAACAGTTCAGTAAGTTCAGTCCGGGGAGAAGAGAGACTCTAGGCTGGCATTTAAAAACTGTCCCCATGTTGCCACCCATCAGGACACTGGACAGTTTGTTCAACTACAGGATAGTGTGTATTATATTTTAACCCAGGATTTTAATTTTGTTAACTGTATTTGCAGTCAAGCAGGGCATACAGTGGCAAACAGAAAGGAGACTCAGAAAGGATAAAGGTACTGTACTAGTCATCAAGGGCAATAAAATACTGAAATTAAATTATGTGCACAGTATTTGTATTTGATTGTAGACCCAGTACTGAATCCCCTTGAATTACAGATCATTGTTGATGTGATTCAAGTACTGTGCCCTGCTTGTTTTCAACATCCCTCAATGTAACGAGTGGGGAGCTACAACAAATGCATGCTAGGGTTCTGCTTCTGTTCATTATAGTGAGAGACTACTGTACAGGACATACAGTATGTGACATATATAAGCTAATGTATTTGTAAGAGCCAGGTCACCCTTCTTTGTCTAGGGGTATATGATGGCATTGTGTCCAGGAAAGTGCCTGCCTTACACCATGAATACCAATACACCACCAATACCAGTCACCCTACCATCACCGGTCTGGGGTGATGAGGATCAAAAGCACCTTATGCCCTACCCTGGGGCACCAAGAACGTCAGACCACACAGAAACTAGAATGTCCATACCAGAACTGGACTCAAGCATGGTGGCTTCATTTAGTAGTTGCCTTGGTGGTATACAGCTCTACAGGCATTTTACTGGCCATATATCTTCTTCCAATAGTACTTGCACACTCCATACCACAACTTCTTCTTTGGGCCATGCCCTATGCATACATTCCTTCACATACTCCTGGTGTTCTACAAAGCTCCCCCATCTCTAGTGTGCCATACATTACTACTGTTTCTCCTCTCACTGATGTGATGGTACCCAGCATTCTTATGGGGCCTATTGTCCACCCAAAGACTACAGTAGCTTCCAGGCTGACCCCATGAACTAAAAGGGTACAATTACATGTTGCAAATAAGTACTGGGTCTCCTTCAACCTTACAAATCCTTAACCTCCCTTGCGAGGCCCCTGAAGCCCTGGGGCATCCAAGACCATTTGTGCAGTGGCACTCTCCCTAGGCAGTGCAGGCACTTACTTGGGAGGCAAACTGTGCCGGCATGTGTCTCAATATGCCCAAAAGGGCAACAAACATGAAAAAGACATATCAGAAAATAATATCACTATTTAGTGCACAAAGCATGGTTGGTGTGGCTGTGTGTGCTTCCCTTTGACACTATACTGATAGCCCTAGTGGCCCCAAAAGCAGGCTCACATGTCTGGCCTCTCACACGTAGACTTACTGACCCCAGTCCTTGCCAGGCCTCCTTCTACCTAATGCCCATTAATTTGGCTACCTGCCAGGGGTTTCAGTACAAACTGCTTAGAACTTTACACAATGAACATTCAAATAAGCAAGGTCAACTTCTAGTTTTGCTCTGAACACAGACCAACTTCTCCCAGTTCTCTTCACTTCTGCTGGGAGTGACTCCACAATGGTTCTGGTGACCTCCCTTGTGGGGTGGTGTACCACTCTCCCAAATGTGTCTTTCAGGGCTGGTGGATTCCACTTCTCTTGAGGCAAGTTCTCATGGACCTCCATCCCTCCAGCTGCTCTTCTTCTCTGGAGACCAGGAGAGAGAGGACCAGTGCCAACTGATTCCAGGGACTCTGCCACCATTCCTGGGACTATGGGCCTCCTCAGCCCACTCACAGCGAGGACTGAGTCTGTCTTTGTCTCTCTCTCTCTCTCTCTCTCTCTCTCTCTCTCCCCACCCCCAAGCCCACAATGCCTTCCCCTTACATAAGTTTCTGGGGAGGGGAAAAACCATTCATATCCATGCTCTAGTTTCTGGCTGTTAGCTTAGTCAGTTCACTCACAGCATGAACATTCAGTCATCCTTACTCTATGCAATTTCCCCAGAGAACAGCTCTCAGGGACTGGTTTAACCCTTTGAGTGCTCTGTGGTAACCTGCTTTGAGTAGACTAAGGAGAGAGTCTAGTTAAACATATAGAAATTATGTCATTTAGATGTTTACCTTGAGACATCAATGGCTCTTTTCAGCCATTGCCATGTATGCATACAAAACACTTAAACTCAAAGATATACACAAACCCATGCAGAAACAAACGCATACTACAGGCATGTATATAGCAGATATGCAATGGCCTGACTCAATAGATTACATTCATCTTCCTGAGGGAATTGGCAGGGCCATAACTCATAAGCAGCAAAGCCTTCCCTCTGACAAGTAATGATAAATGTCATATTCTGAATCAGATTATTGCTTTTCCAGTTTATGCCACGTTTTTCATGTAAAGCTTTCAAATTTGATGTTTTAATGAGCTATAACTGTTTGTTTCAGTATTATTCTTATTGGGCCCAATGCACTAAAGGGCAGGTAAGACGCACCTGAGGCACATACCCCCACCCGCATACCTACGCGGCCCCAGACAGGCACAGGGTAAGTGGTATGCACTACCTCTAGCACCCGTGGGGTGCCTGTCTGTGGCCACACCCTTATGACACACATGGTCACATGGGCAGTTGGGCGGAGCCACAGAGCTGGGCGGGCATCCAATTGGATGCCCATAGTGGGTCCCTAAGTGGATCCTTTGTGCTCTTGTGGAGGGCATAGGGAGTAGGGGGAGCAGCCATGTACTGTATAGCGGCATTGAAAACACATCTTCAGGCAGTTGCCTGAGCCACTGCCTCAGTCCTCCCCTGCAGCCTAGTGGGCTGGGGCAGCACAGCAGGCAGGTTCCCATTACCGCCACGCCCGGTGGCCGTCATTCACCGGGTCATGCACCAGGTTATGCCAGGTCTTGGCATGGCGAATTTGGTGCTCCCTCTGCCTGGCACTACGTGGCTTAGTGAATGCTGTGTAGTGCAGGCATGCCCCCAACATGTCCCCAGTGCGGACATCCCAGAGGGGCTTAGGAAGCGGGTGCATAAGTGCCTTGTGCTGTGCATATGCACCTTGGTGAATGCCACTGGGGGTCCACAGGACCCCCGCGCTGTGCAGCATTCACCCGTGAGGTTGCCTATGCACCTCGGATACGCGGAGCATAGGTAACATTTGTGTTAGGGAATCAGGCTCATTGTGATTTTCATAAAAACATCACTACATATACACAATCAAATACAATATACCCACATAAAAGTCCACAAGATAAATTACTCAACAGAGGTGCAAACATTTTCATTTCTAGTAGTTCCATAAAAACAATACATTTTCTGTAAAAATCACACTATATCAAATTCAGTCCATTAGAGAAAATGCCAGCAAGTATTAACCATACAACAAATCAGGGCTTCCGTTAATGCCATTTTGTGGTATTTGACCTCCAAAAACAAGGAAAAAATTTCCAAAATAAAGGGGGAAGAAGTCATTGACTTCCAAGTGTAAAAAATAAAATTGGATGACTTCCAAAACTGAAGGTACAGAAGCCAAGAAATGAAGCATTTTTCTAATATACATTGAATTTTACCACTAATGTTTATATTAACATCCATAAATTGATCCTTTCTAGAATATTGGCTTCCAAATTATGGGATCTGGGAAGTATTTTGACTTCCAAAAAATTGGAATGACTTCCAGATTTTGACTCATGGAAGTATTGGACTTCCACTAAAAATAAATTAACTGAACCCCTGCAACAAATGTCTTTAAAGGGGAAAGGAAACAGTTGTTTAAACCTGAGTCTAGATGCCTTCCTGTTTTCCTTATTGTGTCTATTCAATATTTTGATACATTGTGAACTTTTTCCTTAAATCAGTATTATATTTTTCTGCCTTTATAACTGTTCTGAATCCCTTTCTCCCCAGCAATTGTTGTTCTCTCTTTTCATACTACCTGAACATTCTGTAACATCAGAAACACCATTCCAGGCCATTCAGATGAACAATATGGAATTGTGTAATTGACGCAAGGGAATATCCTAGAAATATGAAAAGGAAGAGCAGTAGTTTCTAAGAAGAGTGGAACTCTGTATAGATCTGAAAGTAGACCAAAGCTAGATTATTTATTTATTTATCAAAAATTGTTCGAAGCAATCAGAATACATAACTGGCATGGAAAGGAAAATGTAAGGGCAGTTAACTGTGTAAAAATCATTTCCTGTCATGATTACTAGAAGATGGGGCAACTACTGAAATTAAAATTAAATGAAAATGGACATTTGTACTTGTTATGCTATATCTAATATACTCAGTACCAATGGGTCCTATTTAAGGCCCCCTCCTATCATGAGGAAGCTGATGGAGTCTGTGACAACCCACCTCTCTCTTTGGGCTGTAACAGCTTTCAGAGAGGTGTCTGTCTTTGGGTATCCACTGCCACCAGCTGGGTTCACCGGCACCAATCTTCCCACTTGCACAGAACTGGGAGGTCAAACATGCAATTGCACTGATCAAAGCCTGGTAGTGTGTCTCTCAGGTGACAGATGCTAAACATAGTTTGCCTCAGCCAGTGGAAACCATAAATTTACCTCAGAAATAATTTAGATCACAGCCACAACTGTTGAGTAAATAAATAGCTCTTTACTTAACAGAAGATCAAAAGTTGCATTATGGGGTATATATGTTTAACACAAGAGAATAACACTGTTTCAGGAAAAGTAAACAAATGTTTTCAAATAACAGATGACAAAAGAAAAATGCTACTACTGAGATATGCTATTGTTATTATTACCCTTCTCTATCCATAAAGAGAAACTGGACCCTATCCTATCTGCCAGCTCCCACAGACTTAGCTAGAAGGATGGGCTCCAATCTTGGCCTCTCGTATGTAACTTCCCCAGCAACTCCAAGAGCAACTCTCCTATTACTGTTTTCAGCATCATATATTCTCTCTTGAGAATATGTGATTCTTGTTCCCCCTTTGAATGCACCAACCATGTACCAGGTATGTATTTAATTGTTCCAGTTAGACTGAACACCTACTATATCAGTGTCCAATTATATTCATTTTTAACCTTAAGTTTATATTTGAGTGATCCAAGCCCTTTAAACTGTGAGTCTGTGTGTATATGTCCACTCCCCTTCTTGGTAACTGTGTCTGAGATTTATTACTCAGCCCTTATCTAGATGCTGGTGGATAGCGGAATCTCAGTGTGTGTGTTTTTTTTTTCAGACTGCTTAAAAATACCAGCCTAAAATCCAAGCCATTAACTCCTTCCTTCCCATTTCTGTCACAGAGTCACTGCTCAAAACAGACCTAGTAGACTATCTGGAGGGTAATGGTCTCCAGGATAGTAGGCAGCACGGCTTTGTACCTGGGAGGTCCTGTCAGACTAACCTAATAATCTTCTTCTTCTTCAACTGGGTGACAAAAGAAGTGGATAGAGGCCATGCCGTGGATCTACTTTACTTCAACTTCAGCAAAGCTTTTGACTCTGTGCCTCACAGATGCCTGCTGAGGAAGTTGGAGGACCTGGGGGTGGCTATAGATACAGTTAGATGGATAGGAAACTGGGCTGAAGGAGAGGTAGCAACAGGTTATCATAAATGGAGTTAAGTAGGAGGAGAAAGAAGTCATGAGTGGGATACCATAGCAGTTAGTCCTGGACCTGATCCTTTTTAACATGTTTATCAGTGACATTGGATAAGGGACCCAGGATAGAATGACCCTCTTCACAGATGACATAAACTTTATAGAAGGATGGATAGTGCCAAGGGAATTAGGGAATCACAGGGTGATCTGCAAAGGCTAGAGACGTGGTCAAATGTTTGGCAACTGAAGTTCAATGCCACAAAATGCAAGTTGATGCACCTAGGAAAAGAGAACCCCAGGAAAGGAACCTGGGGTAAACATAATGAATGATCTGAGGGTGGCCAAGCAATGTGAAAAGGTGGTGAAGAGGGCCGGAGGGATGCTGGGGTGCATAGGGATGGGTATCACAGGTAGAAAACAGGAGGTGGTGATACCGCTGTACAGACAATTGGTCAGACAACATCTGGAATACTGTGTTCAGTTCTGGAGATCGCATCTCCAGAAGGACATTGACAGAATGGAGGTGGTCCAGAGAAGGGCAACAAAAGTGGTGAAAGGAATGCACCAGAAAACAAATGAGGAAAGATTGGAAGACCTCAATATGTATACCCTGGAGGAAAGGAGGGAGAGGGGGGGATATGATAGAGACATTCAGGTACCTCAGGGAAATCAACACAGTCCAGGAAGGCAGCATCTTTCGAAAAAAGAGATGTGTGCGCTATAACCAGGCCAACGGAGATCTACTTCATGTTCTGTGGACATGTGCTCCTATTAATAAGCTATGGCATAAAATTGATCTATTTGCTTCCAGAGTCACAGAACAAAAACTTCCCTTCGATCCTAAACTATTCCTTTTAGGCATCCTTATCTCAAAAATCCTTTCCCTTTCACATGCACATTTTAGATGGCTAAACATACTTTTTCTCTTGGTTAAACGTTTAATCCTTAAGAAATGGAAATCTATTCTTATCCCTTCCTTTTCCGATGTTCTTCAAAGCCGTTCTCAGTATGCCTCTTAGACCGTTTATCTCATGTTATTCATGACCGACTCATTATATATGATCAGTATTGGCAGGATTACTTTAAATTTATTAAATCCACTAGCTCTCACTGACCCTAGTCTTTAAAGTTTATCTAGTCTTCTCTTCCATTTTGCTCCTAAATTAGGGATTCTCTAATACATTTGTGCACAGATATCTCTCCTCTCTCTCTTCTCTACACTCTTTTTTCCTTGTTTTTTCCCTATCTCTCATTGTATATCTTTCTTTATTTCTACTCCTCCTCTTCTGTATATATTTTTTTTGTATCCCCATAGGTATCACTTTTGGTAACTTATTGAATGCATTACTATAGCTTGTTCTAGCATTTATCTTGTATTTGGTTACCTTCCCCATTTTTTGAATCCACAATGCTTTAATGGCTGTAACCCCTTTATTCACCTTCTATAATATGGCTAATGTTAATTTTTATCACGATTATGTGTTTATAAGGTTTTTCATTATATTTATCTTACATAATGTGTTTTTTTCTAAGTGATTCCCTTTGTATTTCATATGGAGGACATTCTCTCACTGTTTATGTACTTTCTTATGTATTCAATTTCAATAAAAAGATAAAGTAAAAAAAGAGATGTGCAAGAACAAGGGGTCACAATATGAGGCTGGAGGGGGAATTCAGGGATAATGTGAGGAAGTATTTTTTCACAGAAAGGGTGGTGGATGCATGGAACAGCCTCCCAGCAGAGGTCGTAGAGGCTAAAATGATTGGCAAGTTCAAGAATGCATGGGATAGACAGAAGGCAACCCTAATGATGGGAAAGAGATAGTAAGCTGCAGATCATATAGGATCTGGAGTTTAAGTGGGTAGGGAAATGAACAGACTAGGTGGGCCAGGCAGTCCTTTTCCTACCATCAAAATCTATGTTTCTATTTTTCTAGGACATGATACTGGATGGGAGGGGTTAAACTTAGTACCACACCTGAAGAGCAGGACCTGGGAGATTTCATCAGTGGTACCCTTAAACAGGCTAGCCAATGCAATAAGGCTTGCGCTAAGGCAAACACGATGCTGAGACGTATCAGGAGGGGCACTGAGAGCAGACAGAAAGAAGTGATACTCCCAATGTATAGATCCTTGGTGAGGCCACACTTGGAGTACTGTGCCTAGTTCTGGAGCCCTCACCTTAGAAAGAACAAGGATGGGCTAGAGGTGGTACAATGTAAGCTGATGAAGATGATGTAGGGCCAGCAGGAGAAGTCCTACAAGGAATGCCTCAAGGCATTGACTATGTACTCACTGGAAACCAGAAGGGAGAGTGGGAATATGACAGAAACCTTAAAATTCCTGAAAGGAATAAGCAAAGTGATCTGCGAGGAATTATTTAGCAGGAACGCCAGTTCAACAACACAGGGGCATGACTAAGCAAAATTATTCTGCTATAATCTACTATACTACAGTAAACAGTAAGTAGATCAAAATATTACAAAGTGCACATTGGGACCAGCCCTGCACAAGAGTGTGGAGTCGTGTATTAACTGTTCCCCTTTAATACCTCATGATATTTACATGTTACAAAATAATACACACTAAAGATTCTGAGGGATACAGTATTTCTACAGGCATTAAGCAATAAGGCAAGATGGGGCAGCGTTATGGTGGGATAATGGCCCGCCTCAGATGGGTTGAAGCACGAGGTGAAGCTGAGTGCTTCCACCACCCAAGAAGGGCCATTAGATCACCATAATGCCCCCCACCAGAGTGCCTTATTGAGATTATGAAATGGGTCCCTAGTAGTACTATAATAATAAATAAAATAATTATTAAAATCTACATTTTATTTCCCCCCAAAAAAATTAAAAAAAAATTTAATAAATCTTTATAAAGAAAAAAGAATCCCAATTAGTCACTGTGTTGTGACCACTTCGCCAGCAGGTGGTGTTAATGTTTTAAACAGCAAAATAATTTTAGCTTTTACGATCCATCTCACATGTGGTGTGCAAGACAGACCTGATGGAGATAAAGGCTACTACTGGGGTGAAGATAGCTTGTCTGTTTTTATTTTTAAATTAGTAAAAAATGAAAAGTACATCTCAAGCTAGTGGGAAGAGCCGGAGCCATTAATGTAACATGGAACTTTACGTCACGAGTTAGCAGGATCCATTACCATATGGTGCATTCGGCAGCAAAAGGTAATAGACAAATCCCTGTCATTTTTCACTTCTTTTCATAATTTCTGTGTGCATCCCCCCTCCCCCGCTACCCCCTGCTGTTGTAAACGTGGTTCATTATCTTAACCAAAAAAAAAAACATGAAGGCACGATTCACTCTCTGTGTGGTGGGCAGCGGGAGATGGTCAGTACAGCGGAGCACTCCAAACATCAATAGTCAGTCTGTTGGTCTGGGAGTACTTTCAGCCAGGCCATTGTGCTGAGATAACTGCTCGGCTGAAAGTGGCTCTCAACCAATCAGGAGCTGGGATTCTTAACACCTGTTTCATAATAAAAATTAACACATTTGAAAAAGATAGAGGGCACACAGACAGACCTATTTCAATGCTATCTAAATCTCTAAGCAGAGTGGAAGAAGCTTACACCCAACTGGAAACTGATGAGTTGCAGCAGACTCAACCCCATGATGTTACTAGTTCAATGTTCCAAAGCATAACTGAATTCTCATTGTAAACATACAACAGAAATACATTTGGCTGGCCAACCCACTATCCCCCAATCACTGGACTGGCCTCTATGGCAGTACACCCTCTCTACTTTTGATCTCTGGGGGCTACCTTTTTCCCCAAACTGGTCCAAACCAGATTTGTTATTTAGAGCTTGGTCCTTTTCTTAGCATCACCATCTTCCTAGCTGGAAATGTCTGGCCTTACACTGGCCACTGTTCACATTCCAAACATTTTTTTTTTATAAAAGGGTCTCTGTCATCCCAAAACAAAAGTCCTTTAGATCAAAAGACGTTTGCTACCCACACCCATTTTTCTTTCTGTGCTGCTAGTACAAAGCATATTTTACACAAAAGGTCACTCACAGCTGAGTTCCCTGCACCTTGGACCACAGAAGAATGTAATTTTCAGACATGAAGTATATAAGGTAAATGTTGATGTTTACATACAATTATATCCACTTAAATATACAGTATATATATATATCTATATACACACACACACACACACACACACACACACACACCATGGGGGTGAGAGCTTTCTCAGTAGAATATCCTGTGTTATTTCCACTACAGTGAAGATAAATCCTGATGACATCAGCAGAGTGAGGATAAACATTTATCCACACTCTGTTGATCTCACCAGAGTAAGACTATCTTTACTGCAGCCTGCATTCTAAAAGAAACAGCATCAGAAAACAGTTTCTCTTTCTCAACAAAGCCTGAAACTTACTCAATTAAAGGAATAGTCCACCCAAAATTTGTAAAAACATATGTTGTGCAGAGTGTTTTGATTTATATATGAGGTTCTAGTGTGTCCTTCCCTCTGTCTGCTATTAGGAGTTTTTACTAAATTAGCCTACTAGCTTTATGGCAGTTTTATGACCCCTGGGGATCTCCATCTGAGACAGCTTAATTGCATTCCGTGTTCCCACAATGCATCCTGTCTCATATGACAGTGATGTAGCAGAGACCCAACATTCAGCACACACATGCCAAGCAAACTAAATATCTTGGAAACTTTACAAGCTGCACATAAATTACCAGCAGCAAAGTTATTCAGACAGTAAGACCTTTACGATGAGGGTTGTCACTAAGCTGAACTCTATAGATTATAAAATATAGCCATCTCTACTGTTGTGAACTGATTGTAAAAGCAGTGCTTTCTGCTGGATTTATGGCCTCTGCTATGTCACTGTCACATGAGACAGGGTGCATTGTAGGATGAAGGAATACAATTAAGCTGTCTCAGATGGAGATCCCCAGGGGTCATAAAACTACCATAAAGCTAGCAGGCTAATTTAGAAAAAAACTCTTAATAGCAGACAGAGGGAAGGACACACTAGAACTTAACATACAAATCAAAACACTCTGTACAACATATGTTTTTTGTAAATTTTGGGTGGACTACTCCTTCAATATTGCAAAACACACTCACCGTGTGTCCCATTGTGTTTCTTAAAGTCCTAGCCCATTACTGTGCTGATCTCAGCTTCAAAACAACCTGCATTCTAAAAGAAACTCCTTCACAAAGCAGTTTCTTTCTCAGTGCTACCTGCAACAGTTTCTCTTTCTCACTGAAGTCTACAACATACTCAGTTAGCTTTGAAAAAGACATTCACCTGTGTCCCATTGTGTTTCTGACTCCCGGTCCTTTCAGAACAACAAACACACACACACACACACAGACACACACACCACACACAGAAAGAGCAGAAAACGTACAAAAACATAAAAAGAACAGAGAAATAATGTTCCTAAAGCTCTTACCCCTGGTATAAATCGTACACATGATGTGCAGATCGTGGGATATGGAAAATATTTTCAGTCCTGTAGAGTGAGCTATGCATTCTCACTTGTGCCTTTGGCACTCGTGAGAATACAGAGCTCACTCTGCAGGAGTAAGAATATTTTCCATATCCACTCCTTCCCATCATGTTTTATATATATATATATATATATATATAATTATATCTTGTCATCTAAATGCATGGCTGTGCATAGAGGTTCAGGTGCAAGCTGTAGGATTCTTCTCATGTACTAGCCTCTACGATGTGAGATGGGATTTCCTGCTGGAAATTGCGGATATAGTTGCTGACAGGGAACTAGCGTTGCCAGGATGGCTTATTTTGAATGATTTCAATGCCTGCATCGACAAAGAGCTCTCGCAATTTGGACAAGATTTCCATGAGGAATGGAGTTCCTGAGCCTCACACAAGCTGCTGCTTCTTCAACTAATCAACATGACAGTGCTCTGGACTTGGTATTTTCCCTCAAGCTCAAGGTTGTGGGTCTTAAGATTGAGCCTGTCAGTGAGACCATTGTACCATCAAATTCTCCTTCAGCCCCCCCCCCTTGTAGTCCACCCCTATGGAGATGGTCCAGTACAACCCCTTAAGAGGGCTACAGCCAGAAGGACTCCTGATAGTGCTGGATATCTCTGGTGTGGTGGTGGTAGCATGTGCTACTGCACCAGAGGAGTCTCTGTGGTGACCTATAACAGAGCTATTGTGGTGGTCTTTGATCACGTGACACCTACTCATGTACACCCTCTGGTTTCAAGCCATGGCTCACCATGGTATGACAGTGAGCTAAGGGAGATAAAGGCAAGAGAGCAGAGATTGGAGCATTGTTGGAAGTGATCCAGGGCTCAGAAGGACAACTGGCTTTGAATATTCACTATAGTGACTACTAAAGGGCAATCATCCAGAAGAAGGCAGGGTTTTTGTCAAGGGAGATTGCTGCTGGGAAGAATCAACTAGCTCAGCTCTGTTGGACTCTGAACAGGTTACTCCACCCGGCCTGTCTGAAGTCCATAGGAGTTCTTTAACCCATTAAATGCAAGGAGTTTGCTCCATTGTTCTCGGACATGGTGTCCTTTCTTTGGGCATAGAAACATAGAAGTTGACGGAAGATAAGGGCCTGGGCAGGGATCTCTCTGAGTGGGCTCTGGCAACCCAGCAGAGCTAAGCTTACACTGCTTAGATGCATTCAGTTAACATCTGGGAGAGTTCAGGCCAGTGATGACAGAAGTGAATGGGATGATCTCTGGGCTGCAACCAACATTTTGTGAACGGGATCCAGGCCCCACAAAACTACTGGTGAGTTGTGTCAGGCAGTTTGGCATGGTTGGCTGGGATTATCAAGAGCTCCTTGTTGAGCTGCACTGAATGATGCACTGGTGAGGCCCCTTCTGAAAAAACATCTCTGGACCCAGGTACCCTGGCGATTCACCGACCGGTCTCTAACCTGCCCTTTTTGGGTAAGGTTACTGAGAAGGTGGTTGCATTGCAGCTTGAGGATCACCTCATTGCTTTTCACATCTATTAACCTCTCTGATCTGGCTTTAGGTCTAAGCATTGCATGAACACTGCACTGGTCAGAGTACGCAGTGACCTACTCATGGCAAGGGATACAGGAGAGCAGTCAATTATCATTCTCCTCAATCTTTCTTCAGCCTTTCACACTGTGGACCATGGGCTGCTGTCAGACCAGCTAAGGGAGTACTAGTAAGGTCATCTGCTGGTTTCAGTCCTACCTCAGGGATAGAACACAGAGGGTGGTGTTGGGGAATTTCTCCTCACCCCCAGTAGCACTGCCCGGTGGTGTACCCCAGGGCTTGGTCCTCTCGCCCATGTTACTCACAGTGTATATACTGCCCTTGGTAAGAACCATTAGACAGTATGGACTGGTGTTTCACTGCTATGTAGATGATACCCAGCTCTGTCATTTGCACCCAGGATACCTGGTGTGGTGGACATGCTAAATAAATGTTTGGCCAAGATCCAGGATTGTACATCACTGAGCTGGTTAAGACTCAGCCCTGATAAGAATGAAGTGCTAGTTATTGTTCAGCTAGGCTAAAATGATAGAGTGGCAGCTACCAAGAGGAAGAAGGGGCTTTGGCTTGGTTCCTCTAGGCTCATGGCTGCCACTAAGGGGAGAAATCTGGGGATCACTCTGGACAAGGGGCTGACACTTGAGACTCAGCTGTCGGCAGTGGTCTGGAGTGGCTTTTACCATCTGAGGAACATCAGCTAGATTAGCTCCCTTAATCCCACTACCCCTCAGAGACCTGGCAAAGCCAGCACATATGTTCATGACATCTAGGCTTGACTATGGCAATGCTCAGTACCTTGGGGTCACTGGGGCTATGCTGCGGCACCTGCAGCTGGTACTGAATGCAGTCAGCAATCTGCAGCTTGGCCTTTTGAGGACGTGTCATGTATCCCTGGTATTGCTTGAACTGTGCTGTCTGCCAGTAAAGTGGTGTATCTTCTCCAAAGTTGGTCTGCTAACTTATAAGGCCCTAAATGGGTTGGGACTGGGCTATCTGACAGACCTCCTGTGCCTTTACGTGTCTTGGCACTCTCTTCACTCCACCGAAGTAGGCCTCCTCACGGTGCAGGGGGCTAGGTTAAAAACTTCAGGGGAACGGGCCTTCAAGGTGACTGGACCAGTCCTATGGAATTTGCTCCTGAGGGGTCCTAAGGGAGGAGAGGGTTATATGTTTAGTCAAGCCCTGGGGAAGTAACATCTTCTGTATTCTGTTGCCATCCCGGTTAAAAATCAATACTTGTTAAAAGTTTTATGCTGAATTATTTCTTGATGTGATTTACTGATGTTTTTTTATAGTCATATTTGATGCTCTGTTATTCCAGCATTTTATATGGCAAGGTTGGAGGAGTGGTCAGATACATGGCAGCTCAGATTCAATGCAAAGACGTGCAAGGTAATGCATCTGGGAAACAAAAACCCAGGGGAAGAGTACACAATGGGGGGTGAGTTAATAACAACAACAAAAACAGAAAGAGACCTAGGAGTAATTATATCAGATGAACTAAAGGTGGGCAAGCAATGTGAGAAGGCAGTAAGAAGGGCTGGGGGGATACTGGGATGCATAGGGAGAGGCACCAACAGTAGAAAACAGGAAGTTGTTATCCCTCTGTACAGACAGTTAGTGAGATCCCATCTGGAGTACTGCGTGCAATTCTGGAGACCCCATCTCCGCAAAGACATAGACAGAGTGGAGGCTGTTCAGAGGAGGGCAACCAAAATGGTGCAAGGTCTGCACCAGAAGACATACGAGGAGAGACTAAAGCAGCTTAATATGTATACCCTTGAGGAAAGGAGGGAGAGGGGGCACATGATAGAAACTTTTAAGAATCTCAAGGAAATTAACAAGGTACAAGAGGGTAGTATCTTTCAGAAGAAGAGATGTGCAAGAACAAGGGGGCACAATTTGGAAGACAGAGGGGGGAATGTCTCAGAGGTAATGTTAGAAAGTATTTTTTCACAGAGAGAGTTGTGGATGCATGGAACAGCCTTCCTGAGGAGGTTGTGGAGTCAGGAACAGTGGGAGAATTCAAGAATGCATGGGACAGGCATAAGGCAATTCTAGTGGGGGGCAGGAGGCAGTGAGCTGTTGATTAACTAGAATCTGCAGCTTATCCATCAGGTAGGGAAATGGGCAGACTGGGTGGGCCAAGCGGTCCTTATCTGCCATCAGATTTTATGTTTCTATGTTTCTATGAAGTGCAATGGGCCTCCAGGGAAGGGCACGGAATACAAACAAAATTGCTACTACTACTACACCTGATGCTTCATATGTACTTGCCCCCAGCTTTATGGGATTGAATAAGCTTAAGGGGCCTGGATTATTAAACTACTGTTGCAGCTTGTAACCCAAGCTATAAATAAGTTGCATGGTGCTTCCACCCAGGGAAAAATTAAACAGGCTAGATAACAACTAGTATTGCCCCAGGAAACAATACATACCCCTGTGGCCACACAAGTTCAACCCATCTACTTCCTACACAGTGTGATTCCCAACAAATAATGCAATTAAACTCGAAGCAGTAGTAAATGGAAATATTTGGTAATGCAGTACAAACTACAAAATAATTTCTTGGACAGAAACAAAGATCTCAGGAAGAAAAGGGTAAAGGTATGCTGTGTGAATAATAAGGCAAATAATGACAGTAGGCAGCAGTCCCCTTCTGGCTATTCGCTAAAAACTAATGGCTTGATTTTCAGTCGTGTGTCAATGACTTGCTGCACAGTTATACCACATCCCTGAAGCCTGTGCTAATATGTTATACCACTTAGAGGTGGTATAACTATTAGGCATATAATATATGGATACATCAAAATAATATGGTAGTAAAGCATACAAAAAAATATCAGTAATACCACTGTTCGACAGTGATAATACCATCCTTTCTCCACCACAATACCATCATTCAGAGCTCGTAATACTATTGTTCAAAGCTCTGAACTATAGCATTATTAGAGAAACAGAATAGCGCAAGCACACGACTGTCTCACACTGTAGAGTCAGTTGCTATGGTGCCAAGTGTGGTTGCTAAACACACAAAGTGATGATTTCCAAAGCATGCTATATGGTTGGTCACTTTCTGACTGTGGGAGGGCAGAACATTTTGAAAAATATGGCAGCTGTCTGTCGTTTAACGAAAGTAATTTGTAGCTGTTGCACTTTCAGCGATATCATTTTTTTTTTTACATTTAAAGCATTATTTTTATTTTTTTTTTATTTATTGAAATTTCAGATAACACCCTTGAGAACAAGCTCATTTCATAGGTTCCATATCAGACGAACAATACATATTGGGAAAGTATGAGACAGAGAACAAACAAAACAAGGAATTATACAAGCCATCATAAGAGTGTATAAATAGAGAAGTTCCAATACATGTGGCATTGTACAATGTATGCCATGGTGCATATTTGATTAAAACCTGGAATTCAAAGGGTCATATTAGAGGAGGTGGGGCCTTATGAAACAACCCTTTACAGAAAATGAGAACAGTCTCAGCCTAATATCTAATAATCAAAAAGGTAAGGGATGGCATCAGCCCAGGGGCCTCGTCAGAGGTGAGAAGGTATGGGACAGAGCATTTTAAAGTGAGCAAGGGAGCTCAGGAGATATAACAGGGTGAGGGAGGATAGGGGGAAGCCATAGAGGGGTGAGGTGAAAGAGTGGAAGGGATCAAGAGGAAATGTGAAGAATGATTAGCAACTTAGAACAATTATCTAGTTGATCCTCCCTTCACTCACCTCTGGAAACCAAGTAATATGTAGGACTGGGTAGTGAAACTAATGACCACAGTCACTGTGCAGGAGCAGAACTTGACAGAGAGTGCTTGGAGGGAGTCAGTCTTCGGTGCAGTGCTAGGGCAGCCATTTTCATGCAGTAGGTTAGCAGGAAAAGTGTTCAGAGTCATGGCATTTTTTGCAATGGATCCATATATTACAAAAAAAACACATAGGAGAGTATGTATCACATGGGGGTAACACCATCTTGAGGCTCTGGGGACAAGAGAACCTCTCGAGCTTTACTCTCAAGGTTCCCATGTCCCCAGAACCACTCAATGGTATTACTCCCTTGTAATACACACTCCCTTATCTATTATTCTATTTAGCTGCCATGACTTATGGTGACTCAGGTTCCCTATAACAATGTATGTATGAGTATTTGATGCATGCATCATTTTGTTGCAGTAATATGCTGACAACTGCTGTAAATGTGGCAAAATCTGTGAAAATAGCAACTAAACATTTTGTCACATTTACCCAGCCACAGATTCAAACCAAAATTGGGACTTGCTTCTGTAGGAGCAGCTTTGAACATCCAGCCCTAACACTCTACCCCTTCACTCTTCACATAGACCATGTCTCAATGTTCTGTGTGGCTGTTCCAAGATGTTACTGGAACCTGTATTGCCCTTAACTATAGGGAGCTGCTGGTGCCTCATTGAGTACCCACCGGTGAAATGGTGTTGGCCTGTCGGCAGTCATGTTGCACCTGATAATTGGTGAAAAAATACAAACAAAATCCAAGTGAACTATTTAAAATCCATAGACCCGGTGGCCTATTTGTAACCCATAGGATAAAATTCAGCTAGTGGCTACTGGATTACATACTCTGTATAGTAACCCTGAACTAATCAGCCAACTAACTAACTACTGTATCTACACTCTTTGTTTACTTACAGCTCCTCAACCAAGCACTGCAGTCATGGCTGAGTGTACCACCTCTTGGCTGCAGTCTTGGATTCAACTCCAATGTCTCTCCATGGCTCTACAATCTCTCCATCAGTGGATCTCAGAGACTTTGGTAGATCAGCACTGCTTTGAACCTCTCCATCAGTCAGTCACTTTATCCTGAATACAGTGCTTGCTAAGGAGCACCAACAACTCTGGCCATTGCTATCTCAATGCAACTCCCTCAGCACTGTGGGCCAGTCACCAGGCTATAGTGATTGGTGATGATGACTCCTCAGACTGGCTGTGACAGTTTCTCTGATTACAGACCCTTTGACCTGATGTGTCACAAAGTCAGTTTGCTGTAGAGCACAAACTGTGGGATAGTTGACCTTGACAAAATGTCTTCCCCAATTGCTACAATGCCTCTTTCACACTCTCTCTCTCTCTCTCTCTCCTCCCTCCCCCCCCCTTTCTGTCTCTGCATTTGCAATCTCCTCCTTCCTGGCTGTGAAAGCACTAGTCTCCCTTCAATGTGTCTGTGCAAGGTAGCACAGACAGTGTTTGGAGCAGGTCTGCCTCTTCACTCGGTCACATGCAGACTGACTATACTGCAAAAGTCCCCTTTCAGGCATGTAGACCTCTGACTGGTCAAATACCTCTGCCAATCACTAGAGGCAGGCTGTCTGACTGTCATGCAATGTCCTATTGGTGGCAATCTTGAAAGCAGAAATAATGAACCCTCCAGTGTCTCATGAGCCTTTCTGGCTCTGTTGCCGGCTCTTAAGCCTGATTGGCGGATGCTGCTGTCCTCTGACCCTGTTGCCTGGTTTCCCAGGGTTCAGAGGCAGGCAAGATGGTGGCATCTGTATTTCTCTATGGGTCAATGACTTCCAAAACTTTTTTTTTTTTACACAAAGGGCTCCTGCCTTAAAACGTTAATATGTTCCTCTACTGGGTGTGCAGCTGGTTGTCACTAGTATGAGGTGTAGTCAGGGCTTTGATCAGGGGAAGTCCCCTCCATTTTGAGCATGTCATTGCACGTTCCTCATTGGTGGCAGTCTGGTGTGGCACTGGAGCCTCTTTCACTAATGGACCTGCAGGCACTAAAGATTGCAGCTCCTCTTCGCTCCTACTACATTTCCCAAACAGCAGTTTGAGTACGTCAGAACATCAGGGGAGCAACAGAACTGACAGGCAACAAAGCTGATGGCAGACTGAGCTGGGTTGGTGTTCTGAGAAGAACAGTGGTAAGCTCCACCATGGGGAGAGTTACATGTATGCTCCTCCTCCCACTTTTACCCCTTAGCTACACTGCCACTCTTGTTCAGCCAGGGGGAAACAGGTTAGGCACTCCAGAGGAGGAGAAGATTGTTGGAAACTGACAAGCCTCCTCCTCTCTCTGGCTCGCATCTATGTACTAGGTACGGGGCATGTTCCTACATCACTGGCATAGCAACTGGTGCCCACCACCTTTATGTTATAGATCGGCTATAAAAATTTTATAAAATGACTCTGAGAAATCCTTTCTACTAAATAGTGATAATAAATCATGACATTATTTCTAGCCAATCAGGACTGTTTATTTCTAACACTCTTATAACCATAAGCCGGTCTCTCATGCAAACAGTTCTAAAATTCAGAAATTCTACGTTCAGTTGGCCTAGTCCATTTCCCATCATTTATTTACGGGCTTGTGCCCACTCACTGCACTCAGCATGAGGTAGTGGTGAGACTGCAGCTGCAGCTCCTGTATTAGACCCAGTTTAAATCTGCATAAATCACAGAAATCATAATTAGGCATAATCATCATTACTGTACAACGTCCCCAACCCACCGGTCATGGATTCGATTCTTAGCAGCATCAACATATTCACAATTTAAGCCACAATTAACACCTGCCAAACTTTCCTGTTTGCTTCAGTTACAATATCCCCAATACTTAAGGATGACACCAAGGATCAAACTTTTGATTGCTGTTCCCTGGCTGCTGTGAACGGGATTAGGACACTGGAGTGTACACGACGCTGGACAGCACTAGAAGGAAGAGATATAGTGCCACTGGGAGAGGTCAAATGAGGAGGTGTACCCTTCCAAACACATATACACTGGAAAGAATGAGGTACATGGCTATTTTTGGTCGGCCTGTCCCTTGCCCCACGCCTCCATGTGAGGTGGAGTCAGTGTCTAAGGTAGGCCACAGATATAAGCAGGTAACCCTTTACTGGAATAACTCAGTTTTAAGTGAAGTCTTAAAGGCCTCCACCATGTGGGCAGATCAGATACTCAGTGGAAACAAGTTCCAGAGCAATGGTACAACAACTCCAAAAGCCCTGTCCCAGTATTTGATAGAAGCAGGAGGTACAAAGTACATTTTACAATTTATAAGTTTATTTTTTTTCATTCACAATGGTGCAGTGTGTGGACAGATGGATATATATATATATATATATATATACACATATATATGTAGAGAGAGAGGGGAGAGATATGGAATCCAAATAGAAGAGAGAAAGAAACAAGTGAACCAGCTGGGATTTGAACCCTGTCCGCCCGGAACACTGTTCCAGTTGCACTACCAGCTGCACCACCAAGACAACTGGAAACCTGGGACTCCAAAAGTACTTTACTCTTTTTTTAGTTTTACGAAATTTCAAACTATTTTGATCAGATTCAGCCAGCTCTGTATGTTACCAATATCTGTGTTAATACGAACATATGAAAACTGCCAGTAGAAGGTCTATTGGTCTGTTAAATCTGCTTGAATTGTGGAGCCCGTTCTTAGAGAGTACTGAGGGTCCCAGGCCCCTCCCCATCCAACCTGTCCCCCCTTCACCCCTTTCTTGCCCACTCTTGACACTTACCCTCCCTTTCACCCTATCCCACCCCCTCTTGAATCCATCCACCATCTCCAGGGAGACAACCTCTTCTAGCAGTTTGTTCCACACTGTCACCACTCTTTCTCTAAAGAAATGTATTCTGATCTCCATCTTGAACCTTCCCTTGCCAGCTTAAAGCAGTGCCCCCTTGTGGTTCTGTTCCCACTGAGTCTAAATATAGCCCCCACATTCACTTTGTTGATACCTTTCAGGTACTTGAAGGTTTCAATCATGTTGTCCCTCTCCCTACTCTCCTCAAACGAGAACCTGTTGAGAGCCTTTAATCTCCTCTCATATGCCTTGCCCTGCTAACCCTGACCCATGTTTGTCACCCTCCTCTGGACCGCCTCTATCAGGTTGATGTCCTTCCTCATGTAGGGCTGCCAGTATTGTACACCATACTCCAGATGCGGTCACACCAAGGATCTGTACAGTGGCAAAATGACCTCTTCTGCCTGCTGGTGAACTCCCTGACAATATAGACCAGCATTTTGTTGGCTTTGGCTCCTATTTTCCTATAATGTGTTGAATGGTTCATGTTGCTGGTGATGATCACCTCCAAGTCCTTCTCCTGCTCTGATTTGGCAACTAGAACCTCCCAAGGCTGTACTTGGTCCTTGGGTTCCTGCTTCCAGTGTGCATGACTTTACACTTCTTTGAACTGAGCCTGAGTTGTCGTATTCCCGGTCACCTTTCTAGCCTGGCCAGATCTTCTCTAAGGTCCTATATTCCCCCAGCCATATCAACCCTGCCACAGAGCTTGGTGTCATCTACAAAAAGGCAAATTTTGCCTTTTATGCCATCTTCAGTGTTGTTTATGAACACATAAAACAACACTGGGCCAAGCACCAAGCCCTGTGGAGCCCCGATGGTGACTTTCCTTATATCAGAAAGCTCCCCTGCACTACTACCGTTTGGGTCCTACCACCCAACCAGTTTGCCACCCATCTCATAAGCGTTGCCCCTACCCCTAGATCCTCCAGCTTCCTGATCAATCTCCTGTCAGGTACCAAGTCAAAAGCCTTGCAGAAGTCCAAGTACGAAATGTCAACTGCTTGGCCTCTGTCTGCTGTTCTTGGTACTCAGTCAAAGAAGTTGATCAGGTTAGTTTGGGAGGATCTTACCTGTATAATGTAGAAGTTTAGGGTTGCCAGGTTGCTAGAGCAAAAGTAAATTACCAGGCTGTCAGCACAGTGAAGGCTTCTGCAGTGCACAATGGATTTAGGGAGGTCATTAATAAATAGGGGAAAAAAGCAACGGACTGAGCATGGAAGCTTGGAGGACGACAGAGATACATTGCAAGCCTGAAACATAATTACTGATCCTAACCTGCTGACATCAGTTATTAAGGCAACTAGAAAACTATTTCAGAGCAGTATTACACACACCCAAGGTAGAGAGCTTGTGGCAAAGGATACCATGATTTATTTATTTACTGAGGTTTCAGAAAAGTACCTTTGAGTCAAAGACTCCTTTACAAAGGTTCCACATCACAGAAATCAGATACAAAACAGACATTACATAGCAATTCACCTTCACCAGGGCACAAAGCAAGCTATATACATAGAGCAGGGAAAAGGCTAACAGTTAGATACTAGGAATAATAAGCACAGTTCTTAAACAATACGTTAATAATATTCAGAAATCAAGCTGAACCTGACAGACTTAGACTGGAGACTCAACGGGGGTTGGAAATAAGCTGGCCAGAGGCCTTAGTCAGGGAAGGGAAGGTGATCAGTGGCAAACACAGTAATCAGAGGATGGAAGGTGTTCCTTAAGCTGAATTTTGAAGGAGCCAATTTGGTTTTCGTTAGCAAGAGAGGAGGGTAGGCCATTCATCCAAGATGGGGCTCTGTAGCTAAAGTACCTTTGGAATTGGGAGGTACGGCAGAGGGGTACTGTGCGGAGCTGCTTAACAGAGCTTCAGGTGTGCTTAAGTGTCGGGGCCAAGTGGATTAGAGGTGTGAGCCGGGGGGCGAGGCCAAGGGTAACCTTTTTTGCCATGAGGCAGGCATGGTACCTGATTCTATTTTCGAGGTTGAGCCAGTTGGTGGGTTTATATAGTGAGCAAGTGTAGGTGAGATGGTCACAACCCAGGGTAAGGCAGCAGGCTTTATTAAGGGCAAGACAGAGTCTGGAAAGGGCTGAGGTGTTCACTACGCTATAGATAAGTAAGCCATAGTCAAGTAGGGAGAGGACCGAAGAGGAGACAGCGAGCCTAAGGGTGTCTTGAGTAAGACAGTGTTTGAAGCGATGCAGTATCCCAAGATGAATGTTGAGCGTGGTGGATAGGAGGTGTATATGTTGATGGAAGTTTAGTGCTGGGTCTAAGGTAATGCCCAGGTATTTAAAGGAGTCCACTAGTTCAAGAGGGGAACAATTGACAGTTAGTAGAGGGGGGGTGGTGCTCCCTCTGGGAGTTCTGTGGGTGGGAGAAGATCATAACTTTTGTCTTCTTATAGTTCAGTATGAGGCGCTGTGAGGAGAACCAGTTTTCAGCACCACTAAAGGAGGTTTGAAGGGAGTGATGGAGTTGAATGGGGTCAGAATTGGAGTAGTATAGGACAGCATCATCCATGTAAAGTAGCAGGTTGCCTGTGCAGGACATGGGGAGGGAGTTAAGGAAGAGGCTGAACAGCAGTGGCCCGAGAATGGATCCCTGGGGGACGCCGGAGAGAATGGGAAGTCTACTGGACAAGGTGTTACCTATTTTGACCTGCTGGAATCGGTTTGAGAGGTAGTCAGTGAACCAGCAGAGGGTGTCCCAGGAGAAACTGAAGTAGGAAAGTGTGGTCAGTAAGAGAGAGTGGTTGATGGTGTCAAACGCCTTAGTGAGATCAATGAAGACAGCACCAGTGATATGGCCCCATCTAAGGCGGCGTGAACATGGGCAGTGAAGTCCAGGAGGGCAGTAGTGGTACTGTGCCCCTTGCAGAAGCCATGTTGCTGTTTGCAGAGAAGGCTGTATTTGTTGAGGTGGTCGGTGAGCTGATCAGAGACAATCCACTCTAGGGCCTTGGAGAGGGGAGGGAGAATAGAGATGGGGCGATAGTTGTTGGTGCTAGTACGGTCCCCGCTTTTAAATATCAGTGTAATGGAGGCAGATTTCCACCAGGAGGGGAATTTTCCCTGACACAAGGATTTACAAGGTCAAAGGCTTTGGTTAGGTCTACAACTACCACAGTTTGAACATAACATTATCTATTCCATTACATATGTCATTCAATTGTTTCAGAAGGGCAATTGTTGTCCCATGTCCATTCCTAAATTCATGCAGTGAGTCACTTAGGAGGGAATAACTAGTACCCAGAGAGTTGTTGATAGACTATTTTCTCCAAAAGTTTGCTTAGGGTAGAGAGAATCACTGTCAGGCGGTAGTCATCCAGATAGCTTTGGTCACCAGATTTGTACACCAGGGCAATGTTGACAATTTTTCAAATGTCAGGAACACTATCAGATAGTAGAGACAGACTGAAAATTCTTGCCAGCAGTAAAGTATTACAGAGAGCAGTGCTTGTAGGAGTCTAAGCTGTAAATATCATCAAAGACAACACTAACATATGACTTTGAACAGGATAATAGCTTCAGGATTCCAGCAGGGCCCACCAAGTAAAAGTATGAGGCATTTATTCATTCATTCATTTATTTATTTAGTAAGTACTCTGGTCCAAGGGACCTTGTTCTGGAATACCCATGGCCTAGGTAGGCACAGAAAAGGGAGGAGATGTGAGAAACATGGTTATAAACATGCTGGGAAATACATTTTCAAGGGTAACTGAAAGAAATGATAAAAACAAAGTAAAAAATTAGTATATATGGAACATTATAATCCACCGAGGTATCAGCAACTAGATCCAAAAGTTAGAGTTAAAAGCATTAGCAGGATGGGATGGATCACTACAGACTACACTGGACAGGATGTTCATATGCCCAGATTAGGGTCCACTAAGTATTTGCTCCAGGAGCAAATTAGTGCCTGGAGCAAACCAGTGCTGTATAGAAACGTGCTAGGGCACACTATGATCACTAAAGACATGTTTCAATATACCAGTCAGGCACTGACCAGGTTGCAATTGCAAACCCTGCCCCCCCCCCACACTGGCCACAGGAGATATGTGGCCAATAGGGTGCTATGGGGATTGTAATAATCAGGTTTTTAGGATTCACTAAGAGCAATCGCTCCGCTGGAGAAAACTGCTATAATGCTGCCTTAAGATGTAAAGGACTCCATTGCGTTAGCAAGGCATTATGGGTAAAGTTGCATCTTATTACAGCCGCATTACAGGCCAGAGACAAACAATTTACAATCCCCACGCAGCACCTGGTAGGGCTGCCTGTACTGGTGGTCAAGTTTCCTCCCCTGTCCATGAACACCCCCAATGGTATTAACTGAATATTCTCTGGTGTCTAGTGGTCCCCCTTCACCCCCTGAGCACCCCTGATGGTACTTAGTGAATATTTCCATGGTGTTCAGTGGTCCCCCCTGCCCTCTGTGTTTGACTCCCCGCACCTCAACCATTCTCTCTGTCCCTTGTGTGCCCCTCTCCAAGGTCTAATTCTCCCCAACCTGTCTGTCATGGTCCCAGAATGCACACATACACACACACACACACACACACACACACACACACACACACACACACCCTTCAGAGACCAACACAGACTCTTTGCTCACCTCCAAGGCTGGAAGACAACTGACAGTTCTCAATCACATGCCTACTCTAATCAGATGGACACCAGGGAAATGTGGAATAAATGCTAATGTATCCTATTATGTATGTCTCTGTGCATCTCACATTATAATATAAGGAAGGAAAGAACTTGGTTTTCGTTGGAGGGGTGTTTGGGACTGTGGAGACCACTAGACACCAGGGACATAAAGAATAAATGTTAATATATTCTATTATGTACTTCTCCATGCATCTCAAATTATAATACAAGGAAGGAAGGAATTTGATTTCTGTTGGAGGGTGTTCTTGGATGGAACCACTGGACACCATGTATCAGTCACTAAAAACCGTTGGAGGTGTTGAGGGACCAGGAGGGACCACTGGCCACCAGGGATTAATAGCTACAGAGAGTCAGGGGTCTTGGGGGGGGGAGTGGGCTGGGGTTATTTATTTATTTAGTTTTTCTTTACCGGGTAAGTGCACTAGACAGAAACTGCCTATTTTCAGGCACGACCTGAGAGAAATACAACAACACCAGATAACATAGAACAGTGCAGTACAACAGGACGGTAGAACACAACATAACTTCAGAAGAACATACAACAGCATCAGGTTACAAGGAATAGTGCAGTGTTTACAGTCAGTAGGACACTACGTAATTAGCTTTGTTAGGAGGTGCAGGTCATAGGATCTGGTTTTGGAAGGCGGTAGTTAGCATGGCACTGATGGCTACTTACCACCTCTCCAAACCTGCCAGAATGCCAGTGAGCCTATATGCAAGATGTTATCACTGTTCTGCATAGCCGGAGCAGCATATTTTAGGGCCAGTCGCAAACAGGTTAGTGACTTGCTAACCATGCCATCTAATATGCCATTTTGTGGTCCCTCCCTGTATTGGGCCTGCAAAATTGTGCTAGCAAGTTGCTAACCTGTTTAACATGGTAGTATGACAATATAACAAAATCTTTACAGTGAGTCAGTTACAGTGACTCAAATATAGCAAATGACTTTTCAGCAAGCATGTCAATTTGGCGAACTACTATTTGCCTGACTGTGATAATACAGTGATCTTCCAAGGCACTGTGCACCTCAGAGTTAGAATCCTCTAGATAGGAGGGTTCAGAGGCGCAGCCCCCCATGGGGGATGTGGGAGCATAGCCCCCCTGCACTATAACAGCATGTATTAGCACACCTGTACATAGCCCACCATTGGAATTACCTCGAGCAGAGTTCTGTGCAGACATGAGGACTTCCCTGTGAATGCCTCTGCAGATGTCATTCTGTTTCTCATGGTCCTCGCTCTCTAGGTCACTAATGCAACGGGTTGACTCCAACTAGTGGATTTAACTGCAAGGCTGCTAGTGCACCATAAGCTGTCAGTAGTCACATGAGCAAACCACCCAATCAATGATGGCACCAACTTCAGCTGTGAAAAAATTAGCTGAATTGACATGCGCTGTAAAGACTGGTCGCCGAAAATGCTTGCACTATATTTGATGAGCTGAAATTGAAGTCGCTGTAATAGATTCACTGTAATGACATGGAACCGTTTAACATATTCCAGTACCCTGCCCACTGCTTATTTTAATAGCAGACAAGCATGATCTAATGTTTCTTCACAAGCGTGACAAGTAACATATAAAAAAGGATGCATGCATAGGGCTGTGAAGCATGCTGCAATTAGAACAGAATGGAAATCAAATTCCTAATGGTTTTCATGGATTATTAATCTAAAATTTTAGATAAACTATTATGTTCCACAGTTTAAATGATCCACAGAAACCTATTCCATGGTTTACACAAAGATGCTTTTCAGTATTCTGCAGAATTTAAAAAGAAATTTGAAAAGCATTTTGCAAGTGTAATTGTCATTTTGCACCTGTTCCAATGGCAAAATTTTGCATTCCAATCCACACATCCCTATGCATGCATTATTTTGTTACTGTAAAACAGGTAAACTGTTGCAAATGTGTCAAAATGTTTGTAAGGGATCAAATATTTTGGCACATTTCTCATGAAGCAGGTGCAGCCCAAAATCAGGAACTGAGCCTGTGTGAGGAGTTTTGAAAATTGTGTTCTTTGAATTAAAAAAAATAAATTGTGATAGGTAGGTTAGTGGCACCTGAAATGGATGCCTCTCCCTTGACTCACCGGTCAGCAACAGTTCAGTCTGGATTTTAATACAAACTATGATTTGAAGCACACTTTTTTGCTAAACAGTGTTATAATGTATGGTAGAATTTTGTTAACCTAAAAAAATCATCATTTCCCAGTGTTGTTACCCATCGATATGGCGTTCCATCATTGTTAACCCATCGATGGTACATTACATTAATGGGTTAACAACTGGGAATGGTCTGCACATGTGCATGTCTTTTTTTTCTCAGGAACCGATGGATGCACACAGCAGTGAGGGAATGACTGAACGGCTGCGGCGGTGACTATTATTAGAAAAGTCAGGATCTGTTTTCATTTTTTCTTGGGACCATACACTATGAAAAATAGTGTATGGTCCTTCTGTCTGCAACCGGTTACTGTTAACCGTCTCGAGGTTGCCATGGTGATGTAAACCTCTCAAGCTTCAATCTCGAGGTTTACATGGTCGCCCTGGTGACCTCTCGATGGTTAACAGACCGGTTACCGATAGAAAACCATACATTATCCTCCATATTATATACCTCAGGCCATCTATAATCTGCATCAGTAAGTACAAGGGACATTTTCCTTTCTTTTTCTGTAAGATAAATTCTCTACTACAGTCTCACAGTCAACTTCCATGGGTGGAGAGGGAATAAAGCTGGCATAATGCAGTTATTCTGACACATTTCAGTTAGAGATGAGAGAACCACAAAAGTATCTGAGGTTCTGAAAGGTTCTGATTAACAATGAAAAGTTCTGATATTTGTCTAAACATTAGCAGACGTTTCAGAACCTTTTTAGTAAAAAGTGCAAAAACAGTTTACGCCGTCTTTTTTCACACATAAACTATCATCACTGAAGAAAACACAATCCAAAGACAAAGTGGCAGAGTACTTTAATAAATATAATTAATATCATATAGCTATCTGTAGTTGGTACCTCTTGTGTAACACCTCTGTGAGTATGAAGAATTAATACAAAACTGACTGGTCAACTGGGCAAATTCTCTACCTCCAGCTTTTATTCTGGTTCTGTCCACCAGCAACAGTTTTCTTTCTCAATAAAGAACGACAGTAAGCTTAAAGAATTTTGGGGCTGGGCAGAAGAGCTGTAGATCAGGCATGGTCTGCAGTAATAGTGTAGGTAGGGAGAAATGGACAGACTGGATGGGCGAAGTGGTCCTTATCTGCCATCAAATTCCATGTTTCTAAGCTCCAAAATAAATGTCTTAAAAATTATCAGGCCCATATTACAACCTGAAAAATGTTCTCATAAGGGGCTTCTACAGAAAATGTTCTGGAAGGTTTTGAACTTAACCAGTTCTCCCATTCCTAACTTCAGTGTCCATTCTTTCAGTGTCCAGATGTGTTCCCAATCACCAAACATAACTTCTGTATTGGCAAATGTTTCCTTTTTATCATATCCCAGTGATATGCATACAGTTTTCCAGAACTTGATTTTAAAAATGTAATGGACTTTTCACTTTAACTCCTGAAAAAAAACACGTTATCATTTACAGTGGTCTGTTCAGATTTCCTCAGTACACATCATTTGTGGTCCACATTTGGTACATAATGAGTCCACCCTGTAACTGTATCGTTAATGTTTTTGTTCCCCTTCACCCTGGCACCTTACTCCTTTAAGCTTACTTATGCACTTTCTGCCCAGTAGAAATATTCCACAGACCTGCAATATCGTCATGCATCGAGCGTGCTGTGAGGCACGAGGCCAAAGGCTGAGTGTCTCATCCATTTGCATAGTGATAATATCCCATGACATAACACGCTAAAGTATATTAATGCTAATATGCAATAAATACATTTGGTATGCATTAAAAAGTAAAAATATATATTTATTTTTATGTACTTATTTATGCAGTTTGATAACTCAGTAGGTGCACTAGTGCCAAAGTGCCTTTTTCAGGCATAACCTGGGTACTAAAGAGCACAAATCATAACAAAGAAACGTGTTGCAAGAGTATGAACTACACAATTGATGGGACATGATACAAGAGTATAAGATTCATACATGAAAAGTAGACCAGCAAAAGATGGTAAGTTACAGAAATCAAGTACAGACATTAAGCTTTTGCAGGTTATCTTTCAGTTTAGCAGAGAAGGATTTAGAGGCTAAAGATGCTCTAACAAAAGATTAAATGGGTTTCCAGAAGTTCTCAGCTCCATAGTGGAACAAATTCTGCCCCATATCCATGAATGGTGCTTTTAATAGGTTGTTTATCTGAGGAACAGGAAGTTGGCTGTTGACAAACATGAAAAATTCGGTAAGACACTGGGATATTGTTCCATGCAGGATCTTAAACATGAAGTTGACTAATTTTAATTGGACTCCTTTACTCTGGGTGTAACCATTCAAGACATTAACAATTAGCACAGTGATGATGGGACCTGGGGTCTAGAGAAGAGG
Source organism: Neoceratodus forsteri (assembly GCA_016271365.2). Lineage (NCBI taxonomy): Eukaryota > Metazoa > Chordata > Ceratodontiformes > Ceratodontidae > Neoceratodus > Neoceratodus forsteri. The sequence continues at coordinate 639,652,767 of CM057454.1, forward strand.
CAAATTTGGCAATCTTGTATATTAAGGCTTTTTTTGCCCATACAATATTAGGGGCAGCATCCATTATAAGAAGGAACCATATTCAATCAGGGGTAGATTTGCTCTGTCCGATTCTGACCCTAGAATCAGCTGCTAAATACTTTGAGATGTGGTATAGTACCCCAGTTTTTGATGTACAGATTTAACAGTATTTGTCATATTATTATCGAATGTGTGAGAGGGATCAATACTTACATCCAAGTATTTGAATTCCTCTACCTCCTCTATTTGGACACCATACAAGCCTGAGATACCAAAATCCAAAGAAAATCATTTTACCTTCGGGGGTGAACAAGTACCATGGCTTTGTTTTTTTGGAACATTCAGGACCAATAAATATAAATAAATATTTTGTGGGGGGGGGGTTCCCTGTGTGTACGTGTACATTTGAAAAAAAGTAGTTCCATGTTTTGTGTTATGTTTTGCTTTGGCCAGTAGTTGGTGCTGTTCTAAAGAATTTTCAGGCTGCAGGCTTTTATGTTGTCACCCTTCCCCTATCCAACCACCACATCTAGTAATTTATCAGTAGCAAATTAATGTGTCGCAAATGTGCCAGCAATGATGTAGCCCATAAAGTTACTTTTTTTTTCATGACTGAGAGTGTTGACTGGATTCTGGAAAGACAGGTACACTGCAGTTATCGTTTGGAACCACAGTGCAAGACTGTTGTAGACTGGGGCACTCTCGAAGGACAGAGGCCATGGTGAATGGGACACAGTTACTACCTTGTGGTGGAGTGTGTTGTGGGTGGGACAGAAAGATGTGCTGAGCATGAACTGGACAGGAGAAAGATCCAGTTAGTTTGAGGCCATCAAGAGAGAAAGTAAGCCAGCCCACCAGCGCAGCAGTAGCTCTACTGTTCACAATGCTGGCAACCCGAGTTCGGGAACGGGCTCAGGTTGTTGTAGGGTCAGCTGGGGGAGGAGGCTTGAGCATCCAGGAACCGCTCATCTCCTCTGGGGGGCTGAGGGAATCTTGGCTCAGTGCATGACCGGTCTCTAGCAGTGGTTAGAGGATCGGCATGACTGTTCTATACATAGGAGGAGCGTGATGGACGCAAGCTTACACCTTGGCATCAGTGCACGTTGCATCTCTGGGGGGTGTACTCAAGAAAATATTTGGCCTGGCACAACACTGACAAGAGTGTCAGAGACTGGCCCTCTCCACCAGCACCACGACCCTAGAGCATGGACCCCAATGAGGACAAGAGGTACTGGAACTAGAAGGGGGGGCTAAGGCCTGTGGCTCCCCGCTCCCACTCTGTCCCCATCTGGGGTATAAGCCACAGCTCCATGGGGGAGTCTCTCCAGGGCTTGCGGTGTTGGGGGGTCTAATCGGGTGACAGTGCCAGGGGCTGAGTGGGGAAAAAGAGATATCAAAAAAAAAAAGAGAGAAAGAACTTTGAACTGGTATTGTGGTTTTTCTGTCTGATTAAAATGTGGACTGTTATTTGAGAGACAGTCAACTGGAGTTATGGTTGGTGAGTAAAGCGAGGGTAGCTCTTTGATCTATGGGCAACTGTGGGTAATGAGCTAGACGGATTTCAAAAAAGTAAAAATACTTATTGGATGGGAAGTTTCTTACCCAAGATTATGTGGGGATTTAATGTGTGCACCAACCAGGTTCCTGCATTCTTTCTATCTGCTGCATAATATAGAGTTTATACTGCCATCTGGCATCTATGATAAATTATATCACCCACACAAACTGTTGAAGAATCACGAGCTAAAAGGACTGGCATTGCAACATTAACAAGTACAAACATAGGGATTGTAGATAGATCTTTAGTGTCCATTTAAACAACCACCAGGTAAGGCAAACAAGACCTTGGTTTCACACCTCATCTGAAGGATGGCATACATGGCAATAAGGCATCCCCTTAGGACTGCACTTTAGTGCCAGCATTTATAGTACAAGACCTTATGGCCCAGAGGTGGATGTACTACCAACTGAGTAACACTAACACCTATTTATCAGATTCAAACAGAAATTGACATTCCTTTGACCAACCTCATTTCTGATCCTTTTGTAACAGCTGCATTATGGGTTTTATCTGTGTGCTGTGTTTGCTCTACATATTAGCTACCAAGCCATTTTTTTAAATAATATTACTAAAACAAATTTAATTATCCATTGTTGGTTATCGTGCTTCTAATACCATGTTATCAGTGTCCATTTGAAAATAAATTGCTAAAATGGCTAAATGGGGGGGGCTAATAAAACAAATATAGTGTTGTCATGGAACCCCGGCTGACAACTGGATCAAGTAACCAATAAGACATGATGGGGTGTGCATTGCAATGTGATAACTGCGCTCCTAGGTGCATAGTAAGGCATGAGGCCAAAGGCCGAGTGACGGTCGCCCCTAGGAGTGCAGTTATCACACCATAATGCACAACCCCGGAATGCATTATTGTGCTTATAAAATTGCCCTATATATTTAGAAGCAGTTTTCTTAATTCAGGAAATACATTTTTAAATAAGTAAAAATATAAATTAATATGTGTTTTTAATGTAAAATAGTCCTTCCGCCTACCAGTGCTAGATCAGATTAGTGATTAAATTAGTAATAGTAATAATAATAATAATAATAGTAATAGTGTTTAACTTTAGCATCATTGGCTGTTGTTTTGTTTTACTTTGATTTGTTTAAACTGTCTGTGTGTGTGCCTCCCAGCCCACCCAAGCAGTAAATCATCAAGTAACCCTGAAGCCCACAGGACTTTTACATTACCCTGCCAGCCCCAACAATTCATAAATGACATTTTCCTCATTCTAAGTAAGCACACATAGCCCCCTTACTTTATTTCATCCCCCTCGCTCCTTAAACAAAACTAAAACAAAGCCATAACAGAAGTTTCTCAATTCCCTGATCCTGCAAGCATGAGTGTGGTTAAAAACTGCCATGCTCTGCCTTACCTCATGCTATGCTGGCGACCCAGGTTTGGGAATGACCTCATGTCATTGGGGTGCCGCACGGGGGAGGGGAGGAGAAGAATTGAGTTAGCCAGCAGGCTGCTGTCCTCTCCTGGGGATGGTGGGTTGGTCCCCCTCGTAGTTCCACCCCCATCAGGTGGAGGTCTGCTGGGGTAGCTTAGGTGAGGAGGGGGCGGCAGTATGGGTGGGCGGGCAGACAAGGCCAAGCTAGCTTCCAATATGCGTGCATGCCTGTACATGCATGTACGGCCGTGGGGCCTTGGGTGGGGAAAACAAAGTGGGAGAAAACCTACAGAAACCACCAGCAAAATCTCTATAAAAAAAAACTGCCATGCTCACTGATGGCTTCATAAACCACTCGTTCAGTTGCAATAGTGAAACAGCAGGGTGGGTAATTTAAACAATGTGGTTCAGGGGATTGTAAAATACAAAAAATACAATGTAAATTAAAATACAATAAAGCCACACCTGCAGTCAGCACAACAGAGCAGAAGAGAGTGGTTTGAAAACTGCAAAGTAGGAAAGTGCTCTGTACAGTGGCCAATAAGGGACACGCTCGGTTTGAGTCCAGTAGACTGCTGGCTGCAAATTGGAAGATGAAAAAAAAAAGTTTATTTGTTCATGCTGCGTCAATTTTGGGGGGGGGGCCAAATTTCAATAATGGGATGGGTAGAGAACTATGGCCTGCCTGCCTTCCACAGTAATAAGCAAAACTGTTGCATCTGAAATGTTTGCAGGGGAAAAATGGCAGTGGCAAACTTCAATAACATGCTAAATAGAATGTTTAAAATGAATTCATGAGCCATGAGACTCTGTTCTCCAGCTGTTTTACTGGGACTAGTTATTTATAGTGCAATATTTTCCCACATTGCACTGTAAATAACCAATGAGATCACTCAGTTGGTCTCTGCCATTTTATAACATGCATCACTTCATCAAGGCTGCTAACCCTTACTGTGAATTTACCAGTAAGCTGTTCCCTTCTTATCCCCACTTCTGCCCTTGCTAATACAGTACTAGGCCTGGACTTCTAATTGTTTAATTAGTATTTAGGAAAGACTTTTGAGCGTGAGCTCTTTTACAAAGGTTCCACTTCAGAACCATTGTTTACTTCAGGCACTCCTGAACATGTTCTTGTATTAGAAGCAGTATCACTTTAAATCAGTGTGTGCTGTCTAAGAACACAGAGCTGCCAGTAAAAGAAATTACCTGTAGCTTTTAAAAACACTGCATAGTCACAGATAAATATTAAATAGTTACTATCTACAGAATGTACAAGATATACAGACAACAAGTGGAGATACACAGATCATACTGGAAAACTCAAAATAAACAGGTATTAAATGAAACAAAAAAATACTATACTAACCTAAGTCTAAAGTTCTACCCACACAGGTCTTTCCAAGAAAATAGATGTTTGCCGATAATGATTATACTTTCCATACAGGACTTGAGAAAGGCCCATTTTTTGAGATTCAAAGTCTCCAGCCTAACTGACTCATGAATCTAAACATCTCAAGATAAAACTCTCTGGGTTGATTCATCCCACTTTTCTTGTACAAGTCCCCCTCCCCACCCCTATGTTTCATTCATTTCATTTCATTTTTTTAAACGAGAGCCTATGTACAATAAATGCCCATTTTCATAGGCAACCATAGTCATGGTACACATAATAGAGTATAAATTATAAGACTACATATACAGACAATAAAAAAATACATAGTACAAGAATCACATTTTCATACATAACGTAGAGCATCATTAGTGCCCATTACAAATGTCCATAACACCAATACAATTTTTTAAAGCTGTAACAAAAGATGTGTAATTAGCTAATGTTTTATGGATAAAGGTAAGGAAATTCCAAAAAGTGCCAAATCTATAATAGAAAGCTGTTTTCCCAACTTCTTTGAACACTTAGCTACTTTTAAATTTAAGCGATGCACTGATGATCGGATTTTAACATTTGACAATGCTGGTCTTTCTACCAATAATCTTAATTTAGCTGGTACCTGTTCATTTACCATTTTACGGGCCCAACATCCCAGTAGTTGATTTATTCTTTGTTGCAAAGTATACCACTTCGATATGTTGTATGAACAACAAACATGACATTCTAAAGGTAAATCAAATGCAAAACTACAAGCTTTGTTGAGTAACAGTGCTATTCTCTGCGACAAAGTTTTACTGGCAGATGAATAAATGACTAGACCATAGTCAATAATGCATAGAATATGAGTTTAAACAATACTTTTTTTTTTGTTTCCTGGGTGAAGTTAAATCTATTCCTACACAGCATGCCAGATCATTGGTTTACAGACTTCACACCATTGTCAATGTGTTAATGATAAGTAGTACAGCAGTCTAGAGTCAGACCTAAATATTTACATTGTGAGATTTGGCCCAAAATAATACCATCAGATGTTTTTTTATAGAAAGAGACTGCTGGGAACCAGCATGTTGCCTAGAATGGAATAACATAATTTTTGTCTTTTTTTAAGTTAAGCATAACTTATTATTAATGAACCAATCATGCACAGCACAAAAATCAGATTGTAGTATGGTAGTCAAGTTATTTAAGTCTTTGTTTCGGAAACAGATTACTCGGTGTCATCCATATACAATAGAATCTTTGATTGTTTTATAACACTGGTTAAATTATTCAAAAAAAGATTAAAAAGCAGGGGTCCAATGATAGATCCAAGTGGCACACCCAACGTCACGGGTGATAGTTTTGAAAGAAATGTTGACTTCTAACCTGTTGCACACGGTTGGTTAAGTAGTCTTTAAACCAAGATGTAACTGAATCAGGAAAAAAACAGCTGTTTCAAACTCTGAATCAGTTTTGTATGATGTACCAAGTCAAAAGCCTTCAATAAATCTATGTATATACTGTAGTACCAGTTAGATCACTACTGCCCAGGGCCTCATGTATCCTATTAGTAACTTCTACTAAAGCTGTTATAGTACTATGTTTTTTTCTAAAACCATGTTGTTCAGCAATCTGCAGATTATATTTTTCAAGATGTTCCATAATCTGATCATGTATTATTCTTTCAAATGCCTTAGACAGTGAAATAAAACAGAAATTGGTCTGTAATTAGAGGTTAATAACCTATCACCACTTTTGAATATTGGAGTAACAAATGCATGTTTCCAGTATGAGGGAACTACTCCATACAGCAAAGAAAAATTAAATAACTTCATAATAGGAACAATCAATTTGTCTAGAGTTATTTTAAAGAGTTTTAAATCTAAACCATCTGGACCTACACAAGTTTTTATTTTTAATTTCCTCAAATATTTCAAACAAGTGTTCTTTTTGTAATACTTTTAAAATAAAACTTAGGGATAGCAGAATTGTCATCTAAAATGCCAGAATTATAACATGCAGAGTCAGTTGATGGTAAAGCAGATGTTGCTTTTTCAATTTCACTTGTGAAATATTGGTTAAATCTATTAGGTATGTCAATAGGATCATTGCACGAGGTCCCATTTGAATTCATTGAAATCGGGGTGGTTTTAGAATTTATGTTAAGAGGTTCATTTATATTATTCTAAAAAGGATGGTCATTATAAACTAAGGAAAATTGCCTATCACAAAAATATTTAAATTTCAATTGTCTGACTTGTTTTTTATACTGATCTCTCAGTTCTCTAAATCTCACTAAAAATATAGTATTTCCTGTCCCTCCATATTTGTACCACTGGTGATCTCTATCCCTCATTAACTGTAGCAATTCTGGGGTTATCCATTTATGACAGTTGCCACTATTTTTATAGGGGGCCAAAACATCACAAACTCTATTAAATTCTATTTAAAAAATAAAATGCTAGATCAGTATCAGGAATATAATCAATAAAAGTCCAATTTATCAAACTTAAACTATTTTTTAAAATCATCATTTTTTTTCCTTTGGTAAAACCCTTATTCTCATTTTAAGAGGGGGACTTTTTGTTATTTAGTGGGCCAAGTGTATTTTATTGGTGAGTGATCACTCAATGAATCTGGCAACGTTTGTACATCTTTTACATTTTCTTCACTGGAAACCAGCAACCAATTAATAATTGTACCAGAACCTGTGGAGTAGTTAATATGAGCTAGTTAATTTATAAGCTGCATTAGGGAATCTCACTAATTGAATCACAATAGTATTTATTATTTTTAGCATTCCAACAAATGTTTAAATCACAAAAAATAACTTTTCTAACTTTCTTTTAAGCTTTCTGTAACATTTTAAAAACATCCAAAACCAATTTTATAAGAATCAGGGGGAAGATAAGTTGTAGCAACAATCAGATTTTTTTGTTTCCCAATTATTAAGTTTAAGGCAAGGAATTCACAATTAAGATCTTCAGATGTTATCTGTAAATCAGTGACACTTAAATCATTTGTTATAAAAAACACATCCTCCACCTTATTTAATAGTCCTGTCACACCTAAAAAATTGATAACAAGAGATTTGTTTATATCTTCAGTTCAAGAATGAGCCATGTTTCTGACAAAGAGGCAACATCATATTTATGTTGTAAGACCCAAGCAACAAACTGGTCATATTTTGGGACAAGGCATCTTACATTTATATGTGCCATCTGAATTTCACTATGTTTTGGTAATCTGGTTAATGTAGAATCAATATGGCCAAGATTAGGATGCACATTTCCGGAAATCAGCAACAGTTAAAGTATAAGAAGCCTTGTGCCCAATTTAGACCAGGTACATTTCACTCTGTATATTTTTGGTTAACTAACAGTAAAATCATTCAATGTACATCTGTAAAATCATAAAAAGCCAACACAAACTGCAGCTTTTTAAAATTTAAGTTGAAACACACATCTTGTAAATTCAGAATATCCCTCATGACAAAACTGTCAAAATATGTAAGTAAGTCAGTGGAAACTGATGGTTTGACCATCAGCTTGAGAGACTGCCCCCAACAAGCTTCTGACCATAAGGCTGTTCAGTTAGTTTGCTCCATTCATATTCAAGCACGATCTGGTTAGTCTTTTCACTTTGTCCTATGCTGGATACTATGGGGGATTTTCAAAGCCTTATGTTTAGACAGTTTTATATTCTGAACGGATTTGGACATATCACCAAATTTCCACTGTGTCCAAATTTCAAAAAGTTGGGACACAGTTAAGTCCAATTTTCAAAATTCTGAATTACTTTGTCCAATGTGCAAAGGTCAGATATAGATGTGCCTGGACACAATTGTCAGACTGAATATAACCAAATCTATCATTTTCCTTCTATACATAGCATTCTTTCCCCCACAACTGGATGTAAAGTATCATAAAACAGCTTGAAATACTCCATATAAATCCAACTTTTGAATATAGTTCCAATAAGATAGAAAGTGGCCTAGACAAGCCAGGGCAGTCCCTGACATGTGACATTGACATAACTAGGAATTGTGTCCATCTTGTGGCTTCTGAAAATCCTTCCCTACATATCTGGGAGCCCTTTGTTTAATCAAGAGTTGCCGCATGATGTTCCAGCTAGGCACTCTGAGGGCTATTCTAAAGGTGCTTAACATACTCTCAGTACAGTTACTGCAGAACTGACATAGTTCAATCCTCTACATGCAGCATTATCCTAGGGGTATACAGGAAGGAGCTGAATATTATTTCCTGAGTACTATGAATAGTGGGGCTCCCAAACATTTGGGAGCCCTTCCCAAATAGGGGACTATTCAGCCATTTGGCATCTGTGTAACCTTTAAAAAACAAACAGCCCCCACCTTCCAGCCCTGCCCTCTGTCAGCATCCCAATCCCACTCTCCTACAACCAGCACCCACAATTTGTTATAGTTCTTTATCATCTATAAATACAATTCCCAAATTGGCAACCATCACAACCTATTCTCCTCCATAGATGGTGACATCATTGAATGTTAATATAGCACTTGTATGCATGTTAAAAAATATCCAATATGTCCCCCGCTAGTGCTTTTGTTCATGAGAAGGTGGCTAGCTGTGGAGGAGGGTGGGTTTTGAAAGTCACCTTCTGGTAATGAGAACTGGGTGCTGGGGGAAGGACAGTGGGAGTGCTGCCAGCGTGGGGTGGTGGGTGGACATATTGGATATTTCAAGGAGGGTGGGATTGGGCTGCTAGTCACCCATTGGGTGATTTTATTTTCAGCTTCCTAAGAAGTTTCCTATCAGCTGCAAGGGATTCTAGGATTTGTACTTACAGAAAATGGCAGCCTAGAAGTAAGAAAAATTAGTCTGATATGATCTACTATATTATAGTAAACAGTGAGTAAAAAATGTTTTTGCACGCAAAGTGCAAATTGGAATCAGCCCCACACTTGGATGTGGAGCTTTTAGTGTCGGCTGTTCCCCTTTAATAGCATCATCCATAGTTTTATTGTTAGGACGCTAGCTGGCCTGAGATTTGGGTATGAACAGCTGAGCTGGGTGTTCTATTACCTGTTCAATGAAAAGCAGCTGTTGGTAGTACATGGAGAAAAATCAAAATTCTTACCAGTACTAACAATAGAGCCCACCCTGGGCTCTGTACTAGGCCCACTCTTGTTCTTCTTTACCTAAATGACATTGTAAATTATGGTGTTCAGTTTTACCTTTATGCTGATGATACCTTTTTTGTACTATACAGATGACAGTGTAAGTGAAGTACAGATCGCATGACAGCAAGGGTTTGACCAGGCTCAGAGCTTCTTTCATATCAATGGACTGGCACTAAACTCTAAAATACAAAGACCTTCAGTTCCACTAACTATGCTGCACTATTCAGGAGAAACCCTATGAAAAGTACCTAATTACAAGTATTTGGGCATCCTCTGTCCTGCTTGACTCCCAGTAAAAATGGGACATGCACATCAGTGGTCTTTTCAAGAAGTTGGGCCCTGGAATGGCTTTCTGTTCTGACACACTGCCTCCTTATTCCAAGAAGTAAGACTGAAAATAATTAATCCTGTGGTTATGTTCTTAGTGGATTGGGATGGGAGAGAAGGCTGTCGAGTGGGGTCCGATAAAGGAGGGACTCTGTCTCCACCCTCCCTGGGGAGCTGGAGGAATGCAGGAAAAGGCCGACTGGTAAGGTGCTGACCAGGGGAAGTCGGAATCCCCATGGGAACGCGAGCAGGGGAAATGGAAGTATATGGAAAAGGTGGAAGGTAGTACTGCTAAATGCAATAAAATGCCTGAGCTCCAGGCGATGCTAACTGAGGGAGAGGTGGATGTGGCAGCGGTCACTGAGACCTGGGCCACCCCAGGGCACAACTGGGACCTGAACCTGGAGGGTTACACCATGTTCAGGAAGGACAGGGGGGGAGGGAAGGGGATGAGGGGTAGCAATAATAGTCAAAAACTGCATTGGCATAGGAGGAGAGGAGGAGAGGAGGAGATGGAGGGAACTGTGGAGGTAATTTGGGTCACCTATCAAATATATTGATATCAAGAGAGTAAAAATAGGAGTGGTGAATAGACCCCCTGCGCTGACGGAGGAGCTGGAGGACAGTCTGGTGGCAGATGTTGAGAGACACTACAAATTGGGCAGGGGAAGGGTGGTGGTGTTGGGGGACCTAAACATGCCAGGAATGGACTGGGAGACTATGACATCCTTGGCGGCCAATGAACAGAGATTGTTGGATGTCTTTCAGGATGTGTTCCTAACTCAGCAGGTGGGGAAACCAACCAGGGAGGCGCAGATAGTGGATGTGGTCCTGGCAGACAGTGACCAGATTGGGGGCCTGGAGGTAAGGTACCCATTGGCGGGGAGCGACCATGCCATGGTCTGGTTCTACCTGGACCTAGGAGGGGTAGAAGGCTGCACAAAGATGGAGGTAACCAACTTCAGGGGGGTGGATTTCAAGGAAATGGGAAGGATCCTTAAGAAGCATTTGTATGGGATTGGGCCAGACATGGACGCTGACAGTAGGTGGGAAATCATCAGGAGGGGGGTGCAGAATGCTACCAGCACCTGTGCAAGAGTAAGACGAAAATGTGGTAGGGCCCATAAACCCTGTTGGTGGACCAGGGAGGTTCAGGAGGTGGTGAGGGGAAAGAAGGCAGCTTATAGGCATTTCAAGTGCTCAAGGAGTGAAAGGGATAGAGGAAAGTACGATCTGATGGCCAGAAGGGCCACTAGGGTGGTGAGGGTGGCTAAGGAAAGGAAGGAGCAGAACCTGGCCAGGGAAATTAGGAGAGGGAACAAGGGGTTCTTTAGATACATTGGGGAAAAACAAAGGGTGAAGGGGCAGATTAGCAGGATTAAAACAGGGGAGGGATGGGCACAAGATCCAGGGGAGCAGACTGAGGTACTAAATGAGTACTTCGCCTCAGTTTTCACCAAGGAAAATGGGGGTGCTGCATCATACATGGGAGGAGATGGTGAAACTGAGGGGGCGCCTTGCGATCGTCGGGTCTGGGGAGGGATGGCCATCACCGCGGGGGGAGGCAGGCAGGGGGCTGAGGTAGCAGAGGTGGAAATCATGGCACAGAGAGTGAGGGAAGCCCTCAGGTCCCTTAAGATGGAGAAAGTACTGGGGCCAGATAAATTACATCCCAGAGTGCTGAAGGAACTGGCGGATGTCATGGCAAAACCCCTGGCGGAGCTTTTCAGCATCTCTCTGAGGACAGGGTGGGTGCCCCAGGACTGGAAGGTGGCGCATATAGTGCCTATTCACAAAGGAGGATCAAGGGAGGTGGCAGAGAACTACAGATCTGTCAGCCTGACATCGGTGGTGGGCAAGGTAATGGAGGGCATTGTCAAGGAGAGGCTAGGGGGGGACCTGGAAAAGTCGGGGTGCCTGGACGATAGACAGAATGGATTTGTCCCAGGGAAATCGTGTCAGACAAACCTTGTGGAGTTCTATGACTGGGTGATGAGAGCCTTGGACTTGGGTAGACTGGTGGATGTCCTCTATCTTGACTTCAGCAAGGCATTTGACTCTGTTCCTCATGGGGGCCTGTTGAATAAGCTGGGAGGAATGGGGGTGGGGAACCAGATGATCAGATGGATAGGCAATTGGCTCCAAGACCAGACCCAGAGGGTTGTGGTTGGTGTGATAGTCTCATCCCCAAGGAGGGTCATTAGTGGTGACCCTCAGGTATCAGTCCTTGGGCCTCTCCTGGTCAATGCCTATGTCTCTGACATAAGGAAGGTTATCAGGAGTGAGATGAGTCTCTTTGTAGATGACTCAAAACTGGGGGCGGTGGTGGATGGGGAGGGGAGGGGAGGGTGGACCTACAGGGGGATCTGGAGGCTCTGGAAAGGTGGTCTAGAAAGTGGAAGCTGAGGTTTAATGGAGGGAAATGCAAGGTACTGCATCTGGGAGCCAGAAACCCGGGCCAAGAGTACACCTGGGGGGGGGGATGCTACAAGTCTCAATAGCTGAGAGGGACCTGGGGGTGGTGGTGGATGTCAAGATGAACAACTCTGGGACTTGTAGAAGGGCAGCAGCCAAGGCCAGCAGGATGCTAGGATGCATCCCTAGGGGGATCACCTCCAGAAGGAGGGAAGTGATATTCCCCCTGTATAACTGCTTGGTGAGGCTGCACCTCGAGTATTGCGTGCAGTTTTGGAGTCCACACTTAAAGAGGGACTTTGAACTCCTGGAGAGGGTCCAGAGGAGGGCAACCAAAATGATCTGGGGCTTGGGGCACAGGACCTATGGGGAGAGGCTCAAAGAGCTAAATATGTACACATTGGAAGAGAGAAGGGGCCGGGGGGACATGATAGAGGTCTTCAAGTACATGAAGGGGTTAAATAGGGAGAAGCAGTCAAGGTGCTCAGAAGAAGGGGGGGCAACTGGAGGGCATGGGTGGAAGCTGGAGGTGGGAGATTCAGGAGAGAAGGAGCAGGTGCTACTTCACTGAGAGGGTGGTGGAGCCATGGAATGTGCTGCCCAGGAGCTGGTGGAGGCAGAGACAGGGAGGGGTTCAAGAGGAGTGGGACAGGTACAGGGGAAGGGTTCTGGATGCAAAGTCCTGTGCAGTGGGAATATCTGGGACTGGGAAGGGAGAAGCCAGAGAGGACAAGGGGGGCAGCAAGGTCAGCTCCCAGGATGGGGGCTGACCAAATCAGCAGACACGAGAGACCATTAGGCCTATTCTGCTGGCATTTTAGTATGTTAGTATGATTATTGTGATCATATGATAACACTGCAACTTGCCAGCTAAAAAAAACTAGACATCATGGTCACTGGCCCTATGAAATGCCAGCTCCTTTGCTGGATTTAAAGCATACTGTAAAAAGAAGGGAAGGAAAGGCAAAATGGGTTTTATATACTGTAATACATTTCATACATTGTAATAACCCTTTCCTAAGAAAGGAGTGGGTTGTTGCTAGAGTGTTTATCAAAGCACTGAGTGTCGCTGTACCAATTGCTTTGTCCATGAGCAGGAAGAGCAGAAGCTAGGTGTGAAGGGATAAACAGAAGGTTTTGGCAGAGGGAGTTCTGCCAGTGTTTGGAGAGGTTCCCAGTGTGTGAGAGGAGTAGGCAGCATCTGTACCAGTGTTCCACACAGGTTTGGGCCCCATGGGCTGCGAGGGAGCCCAACAGCCATGTTTTAGTAGCAGGGTACCAGGATTGAGGTGGTATGAAACTCCTTGGCAGGCTCTCTTTGCCCATAACTTCTGGAGGGCCTGGAAGAATCTGAGGTTGGGGCAACCTGGGAGTTCTGCCTAAAGGTTTGAGAGAGATTTGGTGGCCATGCACTAGCTAGGCCAGATTGGTTGGAAGCCCTTTGAAAGAGGGGGTATAACACAGTGTTTACTAGGCACAGGTACAACTTCACTGAGCACCAGGGGACCAAGTCATTGATCTCCCCGAGTGCCTGGGTCACTCTCTGAAATTTGTCTAGTTGGATTTCTTAAGGATCTAACCTAGGTTTGGTGGCCTATGGGCTGACAGGGCAGAAGTGGTGGTGTATGGGGAATGGGATGGCAATAGTGGGTTCTTGGGTGGCATCCCCTCATGGGATGTTCATCGATGGCTTTCAGGCCTGGAGGGTTCCCATGAGATGTTGAGACAAAACTGCATAAAAGAGCCTGTGATCTGGTTAGGTGCTGAAGGGACCCTCATTAACAGGGGGCTCTTAAGGAGGTAACCACCAAGGTAACTGCCAGGCTAAGGTAAGGAGCATGTATCTAAATTCATAAGAATGGTCCGAGGCTTGTTCAGAATGAGTCTGTCCATAATGGTGTACCAGAACCAGAGCTAAGTATAGTATCCAAATGGGATAACGGTAGCTCCCATGTTGATAAGAGCGGTGCATAGCGGCACCAAAGTAATAGTAAGGGACAGGAGAGTCTCATGTAAGGAGTCTTGATATACAACTGTGTTTGTCAAAAGCACTCAAATGAAGTATGACCCATGTACTTATGAACTATGATAAGGGGCACCAACCCTAATATGCATGAACTGAATTGTGAAGTACATGACTTAAGTTACCATCGAAACCGTATCCCCTAAGTTAAGGGATTGCATATGAACTGTCAGTCTGCTGTGGAGTGTGGTTATTTAAAGACATAATAAGCTATTTCTGATACCTGAAAGGAAGCAAGAAGAAGGCTGTTATGCATAAAGTGTTTGCAAGGGGACTCCTGGTGAGCCATAAAATCTATATACCCCTAGACACGGGAGTCACCCTTGGCCATGTCCACCCACATTTGGACAGATGAGATACTCAACAGTGCAAGCCAAAGGGAGGGTTTCATACAATATAGCCAAAAGTTGTTTACAAACCATGAACAGTTACATCAGTCATAAGATGAACACAGGATTTTTTGAATGAGACAGAGAAAGGGTCAGCACAGAAAGAAACAGAGAGAGAGAAAGAAAGTGAGAAAGAACTGCCCTAAGGGAAGCAGGTAAGGCAGTAAGGCAGGCAAAGTCCCAAACTGAGGAAACACTAGCACGAACAGTAAAAGAAGGTGACAAGACTTTCTATAGATACATTAGTGAAAGGAGAAAGTCCAGAGGGGGTAATGCTAAGCTTAATGGAGAAAAGGGAGCATGTGAGGAGGAGGACCCTGTAAAGGCATCTATCCTAAATAGATACTTTTGCTCAGTATTTACTGAAGAGAAGGTAGGGCAGGCCCACAGCTCAGCATCATGGACACAGGGGGAGGGAGGTGAGCACTACTCCTTCACAAAAGAAAGGGTCCTACAAGAGCTAAGCTCAGGGTGGATAAGGCAATGGGACCTGATGGCATACATCCCAGGGTACTTAAGGAGCTAAAGGAGGAACTAGCAGAGCCATTAGCAGAATTGTTTAGTGAGTCTCTGAGCACAGGAGAGGTCCCAGAAGACTGGAGAAAGGCTCATGTGATCCCACTCCACAAGAGTGGTAGCAGGGAGGAGGCGGGGAACTACAGACGGTCAGTCTTACCTCAGTAGTGGGCAAGATTATGGAGGCACTCCTTAAGGAAAGGATAGTGCAACACCTGGAATCCATAGGGGCACAGGATCCAAGACAGCATGGGTTTACAAAGGAAGGTCCTGTCAAACTAATCTCATAGATTTCTTTGACTGGGTAACCAGAGTGGTGGACCAAGGGGAGCAGTTGATGTCGCCTACCTTGACTTCAGCAAAGCTTTTGACACTGTTCCACATAGAAGATTGATAAATAAGCTAGGTAGGCTCGGGGTGGGTCAGAAGTTGGTCAACTGGGTGGCAAACTGGTTGACTGGCAGAAAACAGAGTGGTGGTAAATGGTATACAGTCAGAAGAGATGCAAGTCACAAGTGGGTACCTCAGGGATCAGTCCTGGGGCCAGTCCTATTCAACATCTTCATTAGTGACCTCGCAGATGGACTAGAGGGTAAGGCTTGTCTGTTTGCAGATGACACCAAGATCTGCAACAGAGTAGATGATCCAGATGGGGTGGGCAGAATGAGAAGAGATCTGGATAAACTAGCAGAATGGTCAGAAGAGTGGCAACTGGGATTTAATGCAAAGAAGTGCAAAATCATGCACATAGGGAAGAGAAACCCTGAAGCCACTTATAGGCTGGGAGGAGTTGCTAGCAGTCACAAAGGAAGAAAGAGACTTGGGCATCATCATCACTGATGACCTAAAATCATCAAGCAGACCTCTAAAGCAGTAGGTAAGGCTAGGGGGTGTTAGGGTGTATTAGTAGGGTATCACAAGTCGAAGAGGGAGGTAATAATCCCTCTGTACAAGACATTGGTTAGGGCTCCCCATCTGGAGTACTGCACGCAGTACTGGAGGCCACACCTTCACAAGGACATTAACCAAATTGAGGCAGTCCAGAGAAGGGCAACCAAAATGGTGCAGGGACTGCATCAGAAGACATATAAGGACAGATTAACGGAGCTCAATATGTATACCCTTGAGCAAAGGAGGGAGAGAGGTGATATGATCGAGACATTTAAACACCTTAAGGGCATAAACAAGGTGAAAGAGTCTAACATGTTTAAATATAAGAAAAATAGCAGGACAAGAGGACACAGCATGAGATTAGAGGAGGCGATTAAGAGATATGAGGAAATTCTTTTCACAGAAAGGGTGGTAGATGCATGGAATGGCTTACCACAAGAAGTGGTGGCTATGAATACAGTGCAGGGCTTCAAACAGGCATGGGATAGGCATAAGGGAGCAATACAAATGACTATGAATAGATAGGTCACTGACAGAGCAAAGGCCGATGGCACATTTATAAGGTAGAAAAAGAAATGGGCAGACTGGATGGGCCTTGCGGTCCTTATCTGCCGTCAACTTCTATGTTTCTATGTTTCTAGAAAGGAGAGTTTAAGCAAAGGGAGGTTAAGTGATTTGCTCAATGTTACACAGTGAGTAATTGCCAGTGAGATGCAAACCCAGGCACAAAAGTCCTAGAGGATGAATATATAATTAAAAATTTGTAAAATATAAGTTAAAGAAACTTGTATTTCCAGATTCATGGACCAGTGTTCTAACCACTAGCCTACAACATCTTAAAGTCAGTTGTCCTTGCTAAGTCAGTATTTAAATACAATTATGAAATGAGTAGAAAGAATGCTGAATTCTGGTTGGCCGAGAGCTACTTTCAGCTGGACCGTTAACCCAGCACAACAGCCCAGCTGAAA
This sequence comes from Neoceratodus forsteri, assembly GCA_016271365.2. Lineage (NCBI taxonomy): Eukaryota > Metazoa > Chordata > Ceratodontiformes > Ceratodontidae > Neoceratodus > Neoceratodus forsteri. The sequence goes on from CM057454.1 coordinate 639,669,805, forward strand.
GTATTATGTTTAAAAATGCAGAACATTTACTAAAAATTATCCATTTCATAATTGCAATAAGGCACTCCAGGGGTGTGTTCTGGTGGGCTAACGGCCCTTCTCGGGTGGTGGAAGCCCTTGGTTATGCCTCGTGCTTCAACCCACCCTGAGGTGGGCCATTATCCCACCATAACACCCCCACCCCCGCCATGCCTTATTGCTTAATCATCATGTTCTTTGAAACAGAATTTGTTGGCAGAAAAGAGTCACTTGGCCCACCCAGTCTTTCCAAATGTTCCCTGCCTAATGTGTCTCCACAGACCCTAACTGGTCTCCAGTGACCCTCCCCCTCCCTCCTATTTACTAATATACCCCTGTATCTATCCCATACATGCTAAACGTCTCTCACAGTTTTTGCCTCTACCACTTTTCCTGGCAATTTCTTCTAGGTGTTTACCACCCTTTCAGTGAAGTAATACTTCCTGGCATCCCTCTTAAACTTCCCCCTTTCAGCTTCATCGCATGCCCACTGGTTCTGGTGCTCTTTTTCAATTGAAAGAGATTACCCTCCTGCCCCTGTTCATACCTGTGAGGTACTTGTAGATCTGTATCATGTCCTGTCTCTATCTTCTCTTTTACAGGGTGCAGATGTTGACATTCTTCAGTCTCTTCTCATAGGTTTTCTTGTGCAACCCCTGCACCATTTTGGTTACCTTCCTCTAGACTGCCTCCATCCTGCCTATGTCTTTTCTGAGATGCTGCCTCTAAAACTGGACACAGTACTCCAGTTGAGATCTCACCAGTGAACAATACAGTGGCAAGCAGTCAGGAGGGTGAACTCTGCTAACTGAAAGGACAAACACTAATCCAGAGCAATAGGACACAATAATTCATTTATTTAAACAATAAATACCAACAGACTACACAGGAAGTTCACCCCCTCAGTGCGTGGGAGTGGTCAATGTTTTGCGTCGCTCTGACTCTTTTTCAAAGATGTGGGGGCACTGAATCAGCCACCTTCTTATAGTGCCCATACTGCATGGAACCTCCCATTCAGTTAAAGGGACAGTGCATAGTGCCATACCTGTAATTACATAAATACGGTGCAAAAAGCACGTAAAGTGCAAAATAAAGTGGTTACAAGCATTTGATATGTAACTGAGGGCTAGGTAAACAAAAGCAATAAAGCCAAGCATTTGAATACCGGCTCGCAGCACCCTACAAAATTATGTGCAACATGCTACATTAAAAATCAGAAACTGATTATTGATAGTATGTTGAAAAGATTAAAATGCTTGCATATTCATGACCTTGTTGGTAATAATAAGCCACTATTTCTGATGAAAATGAAACAACATTATTATCACTGTGGCTGAGTCAAAGAAATATTATAAGACTGCAAGCAAATGGGGGGGAGAGGGGGAGAAAACAAGGGAAAGTGAGATAACAATTATGAATGGGAAGGAACTTGCAATAGAAACTTTAAAAATTCTGCAAGACTAAGTGATATGAAAAGAAATACAAAAAATGCATGCATAAGGGTTACCGCTGAGGGATGGGGGAGGAGGGTCTTTGTCAGAACTAATTATCAGTTATCTTGAACCACATAGAAATATCTTAACCTAAGCACAACATACAGAATCTGGTTAGCATATGCATATTTTACAGATACTGGTGGTACAAGGATAGAAGATTACTCAAAAGATGTGAACATAGTCATCTTCTCCTTTTAAGAAAGGGGGCCAGCTGTAAGTGTTCACTGAGGCCAGGGTAGCTATCAGCTTTCAGCCTATATTGTCAGTATGTTTCGCGGCATAGTAGTTTGTTGTCAAGGTCTGCCCTCTGGGGCCCAGTGTTACCTTTTCCAGTCCCCTGAAGGTGAAACAATGTCCCCGAACCTGCACGTAGGCAATGGACTGCCAGTGCATTCTGTGCAGTTCCATGTCTAATGTGTCTGACATGCGGAAGGATTCTTTCCCTGAGTTTCCTTTTTGTCTTTTCAACATAATAACAATGGCAGGTGCATGTGGCAATGTACACAATAGCCTCTGTGTTACAAGAAATGAAAGAGTTTACCTGCAGGCTTTCACTGGTTCTGGTAAAAAAACATTTCTCTACCCACCTTGATGTAGGCACATGCGGAAGTGACAAGACTACCTCCCTCCTCCTGCTGGAGATACCACTCCCTAACTCTAACCCAGTTCCCTCCTCCTGCTGGAGATACCTCTCTCTATGCATCCCAGCATCCCACTAGCCCTACTCACTACTTTGTCACACTACTCTGCCACTTTGAGATCATTGGTTATGATAACTGCAAGGTCCCTTTCCTGCTTAGTGACCATCAGTACCTCCCCCCATCCTATACTCAGCTGCTGGGTTCCTATGTCATAGGTGCATGATGTTGTGCCTTTTGGTATTGAATCCCAACTGCCATGCTCTTGACCACTCCCTTAGTTTCCCAAGATCCCTGCACATTCTCTCTGCCCCCTCTTGAGTGTCCACCGTATTGCAGATTTAGGTATCATCTACAAAAAGGCGTACATTCCGTTTCAGTTCTTCTGCAGTGTCACTTATGAATACATTGAACAGGACCAGTCCCAATACTGAGCCCTGTGGCACCCTGCTGGTCACTGCCCCATCATTAGAGTGAGTGCCATTAACCACCACCACCATCTGTCACCTATCCGTTAACCAATTTCTAACCAAATTCACCACCAAACTTGTTGTCCCTGCCAACACAGGCCAACACAGAAACACAGAATCTGAAGGCAAAAGGAGACCAATGGCCTAACAAGTCTGCCCATAATTATTTCTATCTTAACCCCTCCCCCCAAACTAGTGCCATGGTGAGTTATTCACCCCCCTGCCCCTTCTGCTTCCTCTCCCTCCCTGGTTCCCCTAAGTGGGACTATGAGTCCCTTGGCCTTGTTCTATCCATGTTTAAACCCACTGAGGGGCTTAGCTCCCTTGACCTCCACCAGCAATCAGTTCCAAGGCACCACCATCCTTTTCAGTGAAGTGGAACGTCCTCACATCTTTCTGGAAGTTACCTCCTTGCAATCTCCAGTTGTGCCCCCTCATGACTGCATCTCTATATCTAGCAAACAATTCCTTGCTGTTTACACTATGCATACCCCTTAGGAAATTATAAGTCTCTATCATCTCCCACTCTCTACAGTCTGACCTGCAGAGAGAGTACATCTTCAGGGCATTCTGCCACTCCTCAAAAGATCTACCCTGCTGGCCCTAAATTGTTTTCATGACCCTCTGCTGCATTAGACAGCACACCCCTCAAAACAAGTTGTTGCACCTCAATGGGCTGTATATATTATTTTTAATAATAGATGATTCTCTTGTTTCTCCAATATTTTCTAATAGTTGTTCTTCATGTCAAATCATGATGAACAACTTGGAATGAGTGAGCAGGGATCTATGTGATAACGGTGAAAGCCTAAAGGCGATCACCGTTATTGAGAAGTCAAGAGTGCCAAAACTTTATTTCAGCACTCTGACACCCAGGTGCACAGCAAAATGATGCCAGAGAGTTAGTTTTTTAATGTTTTATGCGGAGGGCTGCACCCTCCACACACCCTCATGGGGGGCTTCACCACCCACCTCCCTACGTAAGGATTCTCAACTCCAGGAGGGTGCATGTCGGTGGGGGTAAAAAATTTTTTTTAAAACAGGTTCGGGCTGGGAGCAACAAAAATGCACCAGTGCCCGAACCCAGTACCCTGCCCACCGATGCCACCAACCTATCCACCACACCATGAAGTCAGCTTGGCAACCCACCATGGCACCACCCCTCACATTCCCTCCCATCCCTCACTGTGTGTTCTTACTCCTCCCCCCCGCCACGTGCATATGTATAGCGACATCCCGTTGTTATATTCGCTGACCCCCCCCATCCGGCTGCCCCATCCTACAGTAGTCTTGCAGACATGCGCCGGGGACTGGGTCGCCGTTATTGTAGACGTCCAATCCCCATCACTATTATATCATGCTACCGTGAGCAGCTGTACGAAAGACAGTAGAACAAGGATACTAAAGCCAAATGGCAAAAATTTAAAAACAATAAATAAATCTGTCCCTTATCACTGCACTCTGGTGCCTCTGTAATTTGATTTGATTTGTGGTTATTTCAAAAAGAAAATCTTATATTCTAAAAAATATAAACTCTCCAACTGTTAAGAATTAGCTATGTCAGATACCTCCTGGGTACTGTGATGCATTTAGTGTACTCTAGCTTTGCACACTTGCTACATGACATCATATTACCCACTCAGTGTCGGAACCAGCTTGTTCTTCACAGCTGGGGGTTAATTATTCAATATATAAACTATGTTCCTCCAGAAGTCGCTAATGGCTCCCGCACTTGTAAGGTACTTGGCTAAGATTTCTCATGTGATTACCATGCATTTACCCAAGTTAGCAGAACTGAGCGGCAAAATCCTTTTTCAGTGTGTCCACCTGCTTCTTCTTCCCCATTTTATAGCTCGGTGGAACTGAAGCACACAGCCGTCAACTGACTTCTTCAAGGTCACTCTGTGAACCACTGGCTAAGATGGGAATTGATCATGTAATCTCCTGTTTTACAGATCAGGGCCTGATATTTAAAGGTTTGTGTGGGCGCTAACAGGTCTTTGGCCGCGCAAATGGGGGTTTGAGCTGAAGCCCCATATTTAAAAAAGGCTGTTGTGCGGGTCAAGAGGGTTAGCGCCTGCACAAAACATAATGCATGCATGCGGGCAAGGGGAGGGGCGTGGCCATGAATATGAGCACAACCCCATATTCAGTGGCATTGTGCTGCACAAAAAGGTTTAGCATGGCTCATTTGTACAACACAAATACCTCCAGAAAAATAAACTACTTAAAGAGCTAATGGGACCAAAACAGCCAGACAGGAAAATAGTACAAATTTTAAGTAGTAGTCAGTTGTAACTTTTTATTTCTGAAGTATTTTTATTTTCCTTTTGCTCATCAGAAACTCTTCCATGTGATAATATTGCACTGGATGTATGGAACAGCTGTTAGCCTGGCAGCTGACATGTCTAACTCTATTGCCCCACACTGCATCATCGGCATCTTGATCTCACTGACAGTGACATCACAGGTGAGTGACCTGGCAGTCACTCACTTGCTGTTCCTAAGTAGCAGTGATGTCACAGTCAGTGTAGTCACAATGCTGATGATGTAGAGTGGGGCAGTAGAGCAAGATATGTCAGCTGCCAGGCTAAAAGCTGTTCCATACATCACACCTACTAACATCAGGTGAACAATCTTCTAATTAAATAAAGGAAAAAGGAAAAGTACCTCAAATATAAAAGGTAATGGTTAGCTGTTTTTAAAATCTAATATTAGTTTTAGGCAGTACATTAGCTGTTTAATTCAGGGCAACCCTAGCAGCTGCTGCAGGTAATGCAGCCACCAAGCTGGTTGACTGCTGGGGGAGCACAGCCACCTCCTGTGGTCCCTGGCACACACACTCCCCCCGGCCCGCCAATCGCTGACCCAATGTTGAACATAAATGTATCTCTGGTGCTAGTGGTCCCCCTCTCCACTGACTGCCAGTCTGTTGTTGAAAATAAATATATCCCTGTTGCTAGTGGTAACCCCCCCCCTCCAATCCCAGTCCCAGTTTATATTCCATTATCCCTGGTACCAGTGGCGACCCCGCTCTCTCCGATCCCAGCCCCAGTTTAATTACCCTTTTCCCTAGTGCCAGTGGTAACCCCCTTCCCTCCAATCCCAGCCCCAGCTTATATTCCATTATCCCTGGTGCCAGTGGCAACCCCCTTCCCTCCAATCCCAGCCCCGTCTTATATTCCATTATCCCTCATGTCAGAGGTAACTCCCCTTCCTCCAGTCCCTGCCCCGGCTTAATTACCATTATCCCTGGTGACAGTGGTAATCCCCCTCCCTCTGATCCCAGACTCAGCCTAATTACCTTTATCCATGGTGCAAATGGTGCCCTCCCCCCAATCACCTACCCTAAGGGTCACACAACCCCTCTCTGGCATCGATGGTTACCCCCATGGCACTGGACATCTCTCCCCCCACTCACAGTATCATCAGCGGTGGTGTCACGGGTGCGTACCACAACCTCCTTACACCTCCTCAGCCAGATGCTGTATGTACAGCCAGGGAGCGCGCCACTTATTTATAGGACAGGGTGACACACCAGGAAGCCTTTTCATTTAAAGAACAGGCTGGTGATTGACATGGGGGGGGCACCACTAGTACCTGGGATCTGTAAACATGGCTGGGAGCAGGCAATTGGGGGATGGCACCATGCCAACCTGAATCACTACCCATGCAAATGATCCCATAATCATCATTCAATTGGCCCCTTAGCCCCTTGCATGCCCAATAGGCTCATTTCATGGGTCCCTTTGAATATTGGGAATAGTGCTGTGGCGCTATCCATTCTGGCAGCATACTTCGGAATCCCTGTCGGAGCAGTGCTTAGTGGCTTAGCACTGGGCTGACACAGCCCTATATTCAGTTGAATAGTGCTGGTGCACTATTCCACTGAAAATAGCATATTCAGGTACCTGGGCAAGTGCAAAGCAAGGCACAATTTTTTTGTGCTGCACTCTGCACATATTTGAATATCTGGCCTCAGATCCCTAACCAATAGATCACACTTCTGTCCCTTGGTACAGAATCTCAGTCCAAACCATATACTGTTCTCCATGTATTTTTTTTATTTTATTTTATTTTAGTCTTTGGTAACCGGGTAAGGCCCACTAGGCACAAGTGCCTGTTTTTCAGGGGCAACCTGGGAGCACTGGGTGGTTAAGTGACTTGCTCAGAGTCACACAGTATACAAGTGGAGGTTGCGAGAATCAAACTCAGGTCTGGTCTGCTGGATGTACAAAGCTTGTTCACACCTCGTTCCTCTAACCTCTAGGCTATACTGCCAGCCCCAAAGTATCAAAGGTGTGTATCAGTATTAACAATCTTGTAACTGACCTGTCTGGGCTGTGGCAGTGTTGCCACTTACAATACCAGCAACCTGGGTTCCCATCCAGGGTGAGGCAAGTTAACTTTATTTTTAGAGCCCGACGTCCTGAAGTTTCAGAAAGCTTTACAAGTTAAAATATAAATTTTATTTTTTTTTGAGGATGCTTTCCTCCTCCAGTAAGGGCTGTCAGTGCAGATGTGTTACTTCCAGGGGCAATGTTAGGCACACGTGAACCATGCAGCCACTTGGGAGGCCAGCATAGAAGGGGTGCACTAAAGTAGAAATTATAAGAAGAGATTAACTTAAAATAGATACATACATATATAGATGCTGATGGCAGGAAAAGGGTCTCTTGACCCATCCAGTCTACTCACAAACTGCAACAAAGTGTTAAAGATCCAACATTGCTGTGGTCACCCTTGTATTGACAAACTGGTTGCCACTTTTTGGATGTGGGATGGGGCAGAAGGGAGAAGAAGGAGTTATGAGAGCGGCAATGGGGGTGCCACAAGTATTTCTGCTTGGGGTGCCACGAGGTCTAACATACTAACATACTATTTGCCAGCAGATTAGGCCTTACGGTCTATCGAGTCTGCTCGAACCTAGATCCTTAGTTGGGTGCCAAGACCCTCCCATACCTTGTGCTCCAGAAACCCCTATCATCCATCCCCACCTCCCCTGGGACAGGCCATCATCTGATACATCCACTTTCTGTGTCTGTCCCACCCTCTCTTGAAGCCCTCCACTGTGGATCTCTGAACCAGCTCACCAGGCAGTGCATTCCAAGGGTCCACCACCCTCTCAGTGAAAAACCTCCTCCTCTTTTCCCCCCTCACCCTTCCACCTTCCAACTTCAAACCATGCCCTCTGGTGATACCTCCCTGCTTTAGTCTAAAGATCCCCTCCATGTTTACCCTATTTATTCCCTTGAGGTACTTGAAGACCTCAATCATGTCCCCCTGTCTCTCCTCTCCTCCAATGAAAACAGGCAGAGCTCCTCAAGTCTGTCCTCATACGTCAAATCCCCTAGCCCTCATATCATCTTTGTTGCCCTCCTCTGTACCCTCTCCAGGAGCTGTATGTCCCTCTTCAAGTGTGGTCTCCAGTACTGTACACAGTACTCAAGGTGTGGTCTAACCAGTCCATTGTACAGTGGCAGAATCACTTCCTTGCTCCTAGAGGTGATCCCCCTTACGATGCATCCCAACATCCTGTTTGCCTTGCTAGCTGCTCTCCTGCACTGCTCAGAGTTATTCATACATGTATCCACCATGACCCCTAGGTCTTTTTCCCCTATTGAGGCCTCCAGCGCCTCCCCTCCCAGGGTGTACCTGTGTTTAGGGTTTCCCACCAAGATGCAACACCTTGCACTTGGTGATATTGAAATTCACTTCCATGTGTGAGCCCAGCTTCCAGGGTGTCCAGGTCCCCGCAGGGCCAACCTCCCCTCTTCTCCCTCAACTACTGCTCCCATCTTGGAGTCATCCATGAAGAGACTCATTTCACACCCTATACCCTCCCTGATGTCCGATATGTATGCATTAAACAGGATCGGACCCAGAACCGAGCCCTGTGGTACCCCACTACCAACCTCTCTAGGGTTCGAGAACGCCCCACAGACCACTACTCTCTGAGTGCATCCAGCTATCCAGTTTTCAATCCATCTGACCATCAAAGGGCCTACTCCTAACCCCATCAGTTTCTCCACCAGACCATTGTGGGGACAGAGTCAAACGCCTTACTGAAGTCCAAGAATAATACATCCACAGGCTTACCCTGTCCAGTTCTGATGTTACCCATACATAGAACTCCACAAGGTTGGTTTGACATGATCTACCTGGCACAAACCCATGCTGCCGACATCCAGACCTCCCACCTCCTCCAAGTACACCCCAATCGTTCCTTTAGTATACTCTCCATTAATTTTCCCACCACCGAGGTCAAACTGATGGGTCTATAGTTACCTGGTACTTCCTCGACCCCCTTTATGGATTGGTACCACATGTGCCTCTACGCAATCCTAAGTACCTCCCTGTCTCAAGTGACCTGCTGAAAGCTCCGCCAGGTGCAGCCAGCATGTCCGCCAATTCCCATAGTATTCTCGGATGAATGCCATCCGCCCAGGAGACTTTGTCTTTCTTTAGGGCCTGAGGGCTAACCACACCTTTTGGCGAGATAGCATCATCCGTCCTCCACCTTACTGGTCTTTTTATCCTTATCCAGATGTGACACCCTGGGGTACCTTTCCTCCTCTTGCTCCATTTCTGTTGCTCCCCTGATCCCTCTGCTGCTTCTATCCCTTTGTGCCTTGCTTTGTAGATATCCCATCCCTCCCTAGTGAACACAGAGGCAAAGTACTCATAAATACCTCTGCCTGGTCCCTCGCCTCTTCCACCCACCCTCCTTCTGATCTCAATCTGCTGAGATGGCCTTAGTTTTTCTCCGCTCCCCAATGTACCGAAGAACCCTTTCCCTCCATGTATCCCCTGCAGCCGCTGTTTTACTGGATTGACTTTGCCTCACCATACGGGTGACTTTTCTAGATGTAAGCTGGTACATTTCCTTATCCCTATCCCTCTTGTTGTTTTATATTTTTGTAGGCCGCCTTCTTTTCTCTGACTGCTACCTGTACCTCACTGGACCACCAGCATGGTTTATGTGACCTTGCTCCCTTACATTTCAACTTAGCGCAGATCCTGACTGCCTCATGAAGTCCCCGTTTTATGACCTCCCATCTCCTTTCCACACTTGTCGTTGAGGTAATCCCCTTCAAGTGATCCTTGAGAATATTTCCCATACCCATAAAGTCTGCCCCCCTGAAGTCCACTGCCAGTGTCCTAGATCTCACCCCCACTCCCCCCATGCTTATTTGAAACCAGACAGTATTGTGGTCACTCCCAGTCAGGGGGTCCTGTACAACCATGTCCCTAACCAGATCCCCATCTGCCAGAACCACATCCAGGACATGCCCCTCCCTTGTGGGCTCCATCACATGCTATGTTAAGAACACATCCTGGAAGCCATCCGGCAGCCTCTGCTCCTTGGCCACCTTAGAGGACATGGTTCCCCAGTTTGTACCTGGCATAGTCTACAACTGGTTACTTCCACCCGGGTGTGGCCATGCTGGTAGGAGGGCATCTGCCAGTAGGTGCTCCAGCAGCAAGATCTGCACACACATGCCTTGTGCCCTGATGTCAGCATCCCAGGAGAGGGGAGGAAACAGAACCATAAAAATACCTAGGCTCAGCAGGATCAAATCTGGTACACTTGGGCACCATACAGCCATCCGCAGTTCCCACCTTGAGCACAAAGGAGGGGAAATGCTATCCCTCATGCTCCAACTCATGGGGAAGGGGCAACAGGGTGTGCAGGTAGGCTGGGTTGGGGCTGAGAGTTCACTGCAAGTGCTGACAGGGGTGGAGTCAGTGAGAAATCATTCACAAAAATAGTACAAAAATGAGCATGTTGCTTTTCTTCAAACTTCTAGTGCGTTTGAAGATGGGTGATGTTTTGATCCTTTATCTTAAATCTTCTGCAGCTGCCCAGGAGTTCATCTCAAGTAACCAAACTTCAAAGACATGAAGACAGCATTAAAATCTAATGGATTATAGGTACGTATATTTACAAATACATGTGTGTATGCTTGAACAATGCACAAAAATAAGACACAGAAGCCTTAAATACTGTACTTTTTCTATCTAGGCAGTTACAGTTATACAATTTTGCTTACTTTTTTGATACAAGACCTAAATTAAAAGTCTCTTAAAGGGCTTATCTGCAGTCTGAAAGAAAAGCATGTGTTTATCTTGGCTCCAGCAATGCAGAAAGAATTAATCTAGATGATGAGTCACGAGATACTTGAGATTTTTTGGGAGAGGATCGTTGAATTTTTTTTCTTTCTTTAAATACCAACCGTCTTTAAAGAGAATAAAATGATGCTTCTTTCTCTTTAAAGCTGACTCTACAACAAAGTTTATGGGATCGCTGCACTTTTGGAGTCCAAGTTACACCCCAGACATTCCAAAAGTTGACCTTAGCAAACCATGGCAAAATCTATGCCTGAAAGAGGTTACTTGGTTTGAAGTGATTCTGACTTTTAAATGCTATGAATGTCTATTACGGCGTCTGTTGTCTTGTCTGGATGATCATTACGGTAGTAACCAGAAGGTTAATGAGCTTGCACTGTTAAAAATGGCATTCACAAAAAGGTTATTTTTTTTTCTCAAAGTGGCCAGTTGTCACTTTGTAATTTCTAAAGTGTGTTCCTCTTTTCTTTTTCCACTTAGAAGATTTTCTGGCTGATGGTATTACCTGGAAACTTGCATAGTCTTTTGGCCCTTCTTACCTCATTAGCACTAAAGCCTCCCTCCTGCTGACATCCCAAGTTAATTAAGAGATGGTGAGCAGTTCTCATTGGCTATTCATGGTGTTGGAGTCCATGAGGTTACAATGCTGATGATGCATTTATTTATTCCTTTCGTTTTTGTGGACCACTAATGGAGAGCTAAGCAATTCTGTCTATTTTTAGCATCATCCCAGGGGGATGCAGATGCATAGTGACATATTGGATCAGCTTAAGCTGTTGGTGGTATTTTTACAGAAACGGGAAAATTCAGCCAGGACACCCGGGGAATTCCTTTACACTTTTCTGGAAGTGCCATGGGATCTTTAACATAACCTGAACAGGCTGATGGGACTTTTGTTTAACTCTCATCTGAAACACATCCTCTCAGGAGTGCAGCACCTCTTTCATGGTGTACTACAGTGTCAGTACTGGGATTTAGCCCAAGTTCCTGGTGTGGGGTGAAAACCCACAACCTTCTGATCTTCCGGCCTCAGGCGTGAGTGTGCAACCTGCTGAGCAACTGACACTGATATGCATGAAGAGGATTAGCACTAGATATGTCAGCCTTATGGATAGCAAGGCTTTTAACCCTAACTTTGAATTATCTATCTTTTGGACTGTTGGCAAACTGTAACATTAGTTTTTTTAAGGAACTTCCATGTTTTTGACAGTCTAATATTATCATTATTATAAATAATTTACATGATTTCAGCCAACTGGAGCTCAGAATCAAATGGCCGCTTATCCTGTGAACAGTTGACATCCACTTCAGAAGTGGAAGAAGGAGCCTTAGTCTCATTTCTCCAAAATAATAAATAAAAAAACATTAACCTTATTATAAATCACTCTAACAAACTTAAGTGATTTATAGCTTTTTTTTATTAAAATAGGTAGATAATTTACTGGGATCTGATTGGCTGAGAAGATTCTGAAGCCATGTGGTTCTGGAAAAAAAAAATGATGACTTCTCACTTCTGACAACAAGGACACAACCCCCAAGCATATCAACCTGTCAGACATCAAAAAAACATTTTCTGGAAGCGGTTTTTCTACAGCAAAAGCTCTCTCATGTTTCACTTTCCACTACTTGCACAACTGAAATACTAGACAATTTTCACAAACGCCTATGCTCTGGCCCCAACCAGCACACACAAACATAGTGAAAAAATACTTCTTAACAGTATCATTATCTTCATCCTTATTTTTTTCAGTTTTCAACAGTAGTCCTGAACTCCTAGGCCCAGATATTCAAACTGCGCCAGTCTGAGGCGCAAGCCCCTGCGCTGCTCAAAATAGTTGCGCAGGGGTGTGGCCGGGGTGATATTCAAAGGAGTTGCGCTGTTGAGCAACTCCTTTGAGCATACCAGCTCCAACACTTGCGCGTAGCGCCAGTGGAACTTCAACCCCCAAGTTGCCAGAGTTGAGCATTAAACTTGCGGTGGCGCCAAGTACCATTCGCCATGCGCCAAATTTCCGATATTCAAGGTGACATGCAAATGGGGCCATAATTTATGCAAAGGCGCGGGGGGCCATTTGCATCTATTTATGGCTCCATTTGCATGCCATTTGCATGTAGGTGCGCCGATCCCGAGGACTTGCTCCTGGCCACCCTGCCAGGCAGCAGCCGTCAGGGGACCGGCGCACAATGCAACCGATCGCGGCATCACAGTTATGACACCCCACACACATCTCCCACAGCCCGATCGCGGCCAGAACACGTGCATGTCGCCCCCACACATCTCCCACAGCCCGATCGCGGGCAGAACACGTGCATGTCGCCCCCACACATCTCCACAGCCCGATCGCGGGCAGAACACGGCTATGTCGCCCCCACACATCTCCCACAGCTCGATGTGGGCAGAACCTGTATGACACCCCAGTGCCCGATGCGGGCAGAACCTGTATGACCCCCAGTGCCCGATCGGCGGGCAGAATGTAACCCTCCCCAACCCGAATAACTCCCTGGTGGTCCAGTGGACCGTAAAGCCCGATCGCGGGCAGAATGTCACACAACCCCCCAAACATCTCCCTGGTGTCTAGTGTCCCCCCACCCACCCATGACCCCTCCACCCGCTCCCCCGCGGCGGGCGACAGCATCCACCGCCTGCCGCCCGCCCGACTGACTGTCTGGTGGGGCTGCACACCCATTGGTGCAGAGCTACAGCCAATGGGCATGCAGCCCATACCGTACATAGACGGTCCAGATTTGTGAATGATCATTCAAAATCTGGACATCATGCTGCTGTATGATTCGCCCTAACTACTGCAATAATGTCTGCCCCACCGGAAGTCAGTCGGGCCGGCGGCGACGGCGAGCGGCGAGGTGCTGTCGTCCGCCGCTGGGGGAGGCGGTGGAGGGGCTGCGTGGGTGGGGGAGAGAGACACCAGGGAGATGTTTGGGGGTTGTGCTGTACATTCTGCCAGCGATCGGGCTTACTCCACTGGACCACCAGGGAGTTATTCGAGGTTGGGGGAGGGTTACATTCTGCCATGATCGGGCACTGAGGGTTTCATACAGGTTCTGCCCGCGATCGGGCTGAGATGTGTGTGTGAGGGGTTCATGACTTGCTCAGCCATCGGTGGGAGATGTGGGGGGTTTCATGAACTGTGACCACTAATCGGGCTGGTGAAGCTGGGGACGGGTTGGGGGCCAGCCAGGGGTGGCAGCTGCTGTGTTGCGCTGCAATACAGCAGCTCACCTGTGGTGGCCCTCAACTGATCCTTTTTTGGCTCAAGGTTGTGCAGGCGCGGGTTGGGGCTGCGCATGTCACAACCTGCACAACCCGACTGAATATCAGGTTACGCAGGTTATGCATGGTTCCTCCCCCTCCTGTTGAGCATGCATTCATTTGCATTGCTCTTTTGTGCAACCTGTTGCCAGTGGAGCAACTGCCTCCTGCTGAATATCGCAGAATGGCGCAATGTAGGACTTGCGCATGCACAACCCTGTTGTGCATGGAGCAACCCTTTTGAATATCTGGGCCCTAGTGTGATTTGTTTCCCTTTTCGTGCTGGGGTCTGCCACCTCCTACAAACATAAACAATGAACCATTTCTTAACCATCTCAGTCAGTGTAAAACAATTATTAAAAAGCTCTGTTGCCAATTGTGCTTCACTCTGTAGTGCACTTCCTTGTTGTAGATGAGATCTCCATTCTTGATTCTAATCCTCTCTTGGTTCCCGATAACCCCCTCTCTTTGCTGTCACAGTAACAACCACTGTTGGCCACTGCCACTTCAAAGTCCACTGGTCCAACAGCATCAGGTTCTGCTCCTGCTTGCCAGTCCAGTTACAAGAAGGTGCCCATATCCAAAAGCCACAACTTTTTGTATTTAAGAAATGTCCACAGTTTTTCTTATGTCCAGGTCATATAATGGCAATCAATCCTGATATTACATTTGACTAATAGGGGCTCTTCTTGTAAATATCCCCCCAGTATAGTGCATTGCCGATCACTATATAAAATGCAACAGAAAAGCCTCAGAATGTGGGAATTAAAAAAAAGCCCAGAAACCTTTTTAGCCCTCAAACCATGGGAAATAAAAAAAAGTGGAAAAACTTTTTTTTACAGCAATAGTACGTGCACATAGGAAGTACACTAGAAAGGCAGCACCACCTACAAACAAAATAGTAAAAAGAAGGGACTACTTTTTACTTTTCAACTAAAAACACTTTTTAAAATATGTTGTCTTTTTGTTTATAAAAAGTAAAAATTATGTCTAATTTGTTTGCATAGGATGCCAATTTTATTTTATAGAAGATACTACAGTGTGTGGGTTTCTTGTTGTTACCTACCCACTGAAGTGTTTGAAGGCATGCAGCATAAGCACCTTGTGCGTCACAACACACCTGAGTGTACAGTTTGCAAAAACAACCCAACACCCTGTCATGTTTTATTGCTTACTAAAAATGCCTCTGAGAGATGTTTCTTGCTGTATAAGAGAGTCATCTTTATGAGGTTTGGGCAGCCAGAACCACTCAGCTTCATTTTTCGACCCTCTTGCCCAAATCTCAGTAGACAGCTCTCATGTATCCTAAAAGACACCCCTAAGAGGCTCAATTAATTTGCAGTACATGGTTATCCCCTTGTGCATAGCTTCTCACTCTACCTGAAAATCTGTTGTACCACAGTTCAAAGGTTATTAATGCTGCTGAACCCTTCTGTAGCATGACAGCTTTTTTTTATCTACACCTTCCCCCATCCCTGCTGTCTCACCAGGAATATGCCCTGTTATCAGGAATATGACCTGTTCATGCTCTCTGAGACATCATGTAAATGGCAGGCAGGTTTTTTGCACGTTTTTCTCCCACCACACCTTCCCTCCTCCCTCTGGCATAAGCAATGCCATGATGGCCTGACATGCCCAGTGACCCCATGTGGGAAGAGTAAGCTCCTTGGCCCACCTACAGGGGTCAACAATGTTCTGGAAACCAACGCCAGCTTTCTACGGCCAAGACACACTGCCCTTTGGCAGTTGCCTACAGACTAACAACAGTGGCACAATGATAAAGCAGCTGAGCCATTTGTCACATGGCACATTCAAGCCACGAAACTGCCATTTCTTAAGACCGCAGCTTTTAACAAACTTAACAGGCAGCTGCGGCAGTATTTTAAAACCACATACTGTACAAAATAGGATATGGGCAACAAAACACAACTCAGCATGTGTTTCCATCTTGGGGTTGAGATGATAGCATGGATCTCTTGAGCTTTATTCTCAAGGTCCATATGATATCATCTCAAGCCCTCAATGGAAACATAGCCTTGTTGTATATGGTTGCCCATACATTATTCTATATATTTTATTTATTTATTGCTTAACTGGGTAAGTACACTGGTCCAATGGACCTTGCATGAATTGGGCCCTGATAGACAGTGCATACTGTACATTTGAAGTTGAATAGGCGGTCCATCAAATTATTGCTTATAAGGATATCTGATTGCTCCATGCATCATATCTGGTTGATACTGCCCCATTCCAATCAAAATACCCCATTCCCGGCAGAACTGAATAGTTCAATGGATTTGTACCAGGTTAAGGAGCCTTTCACCTCTAGGTCACTGGTTCAAATCCAGCACAGGTCAGTAATTGTTGAAAGCCAATATCACCTAAGGGCTGTTCAGTGGTTTATGTGAAATGAGTTGTGGTAGTCTCAGTCCAGTTCCTGGTGGGCAGGTGTCTTCATCACAACACCACCAACACAAATGGCACTAACTGGCACCCTTGTTGGCAGTCTTGCATGGGAGGCCCAAGACTGAATGGGCATGGAGTCAGAACTACCTTCTCACCTATGTTGTAGGCAGGATGTCTTTGGGCAGACTGGGTGGGCCAAGCAGTCCTTTTCTGCTGACAGCTTCTGTCTTTCTATGCATGGTCCTTCCACGGCAGGGTTGAGGCACACTTGCAGGACAGTGTGGGGAAACTTGGACTGTGCTCACCCATGCTGTACCTTTCATTTGGATAAGCAGAGGACTTCAGGTTCCAGTGCTGTCAATCCAGCACCTTTCACAAGCACTAAATTCATGCATAGAAAACAAAATCTTTAAAAAACAGATACCTCATTTCCTGTAGCACACTTCTCCCATCTCTCCCCATTCTATATATTTCACAATATCTGGACAATCCTGCTCACCATCCCATGCATGATATCTGCGTGATCTGGCCCCAATTCAAAACATGACAAACTAGTACCACAGTAATTTATGGTTGGTAGGGACTCTAGGTATATCATATTCACCTCACTCTCCATCACCACATTAGTAGGGATGAAATCAGTATTCTCAGCAAAATGTGCTAATTTATAGAGACAGGATTTTGTTGTTGCTGTTGTTAAAACATATTTACACAGAATAGCCCAGCTAAAATAGGAACTTAAGAAAGAAAGAAGACCTCCAGTCCATTAAGTTCTTGTAACATCTTGTTTTCATTTGGGTCCTGCTTTTAACTGTTTCCACAACCAGGCAAGGTAAGGCAGTTTTATTTGTCAAGCACCCTGCCCCAGGGGCTCAGGGTGCAGTACAGAATACATTAATAACAGATAACAAATACAGAAAATGATTAGAACAAGAGGGCAATCATTTTTTTTTCTCCCTCTTCTGGTTGGCTCTCCTTCTGACAAGCACCTCAGCCCCATCACCCTGACATTCACCAGACTTACCTGCCAGCCATCTTCCCCCAGGGCTTGCCCCTCCCAGTGGGGTCGGCAGGGTTCTCCAAGCCCCACCATAGAATGGATCCAGTTCAGGTCAGCATGCCCAGCTGGTCAGGTGTAGGGCCTACAGACACTCATTGTCATCCTGCTGCCGAATATTTCCTATGGTTTTCAGCCCCTGGAAGGCATGACCTGTAGTGATATCATGGTGCATGCCATGCACTCCAGCACAACATGCACCGACATCTGCCACACCTCCTGATCTTCTTGGCCCACACTGACTTTCCCCCAGCTTCCGCCTGGAGCCAGGCAAGCTTTGGGCTCTGAGAGCAGTGCACAGAAGGTCGATCCTCCTTCCCCCAGCTGGCCCTCAGACAGCCCAGATTCACTTCCAAATCCGGGTCATCGGCATCGCAAGCAGTAGTGCTATTGCTGTGCCAGTGGGCTAGCAAACAGGGCAATAATTAATTAATCTGTGCTGAACACTTGCTCAGATGAGTGGTATTTTAGCCCCTTCTTAAACACCTTCACCGAGGGCTAACCTCTGACTTGTAACGGTAATGTGGTCCAAATGGATTGAGCCACCACCGAAACAGCCCTATCACCAGACAGCTTTAAATGAGATCTGGGCATAACCAACAGCATCACCTCAGTGAAGTGGCATAAGCACCCAGAAGTATGTCAAACCAAGAGGTCTTTTAGGTGACAAGGACCCAAACGACGCAGGAACTTGTAAGTCAACAGTGCAGTCTTAAGGGTTGTGCACCACCTAACAGGAAGTCATTGCAAATGCCACAGCACGGGTGTGAAATGTTACTTGTAAGATGACTCTGTAATCAGCCTGGCCACAGCATTTTGCACCAGCTGAAGACAATGCATCAACCCTCCTGATAGTCATGGGTACAGATCATTGCAATAGTCAAGTCTTGAGGTAATGAAGGCATGCACCAGAGTTGCCAAGTCCTCTTGCAGCAGATAGGGCTTAATCCAGGAGATATTTTGCAACAGGAAAAATCCACTGTACATCATGGCTGACAAATGATGCTGAGGGGTCAGTCACACACCCAGATTTATAACCCTAGGCACAGCAGTCAGAACCATGCCATTGAAAGATGGTAACCCAGCGCCACAGTTCTGACCTGCTAACCCATGAGAACTTGGTTTGACCTGTAACAACTCCATTTTGGCAGGGTTAAATCTTAGCCAGCTTGAGACCATCCAATCTGCAACTGCTGTTATGCATAGCTCCAGCAAAGACACTGACATTTGGCCATCTGGTGTAAAAGACAGGTACAGCATAGCTGAGTATCATCTGCATGGCGGTGAAAACGCATACTATACTGTATAATAACCTGCCCACAGAGGAAACATGTACACTGTGAAAAGCATGGGGGGCAGAATTGAACCCCAAGGAACTCTGTGGCTGACAGCAGCAGGTCGAGATGAGAAGGATTCCATCACAACCTGCTGTGTCCTGTCAGACATCTATGACTTAAACCACCTCAAGGCTGAGCAATTCATCACACGGAACATTCAAGCCGCAAAACTGTCATTTCTTTTGTAGCTTTTAGCGTACTTAAGTGGTGTCTGCAGCAGTATTTTCAAATCATACACTATATAAAATAGGATATGGGCAACAAAACACAACTCAGCATGTGTTTTGAACTCGGGGTTGAGATGACAGTGTGGCTCTCTCAAGCTTTGCTCTCAAGGTCCATGTGATGTCATCTCAACCCTCAGTGGAAACACAAGCCTTGTTCTGTATAGGTATGCACAGTACTCAGTGTAAGTCCCCTGAATTCCTCAAGAAATTCAATCAAAATCCCATGATCCATGGTGTCAAATGCCAATGAGAGATCAAGCATGACCACAGTAGAGCACTCCTCTTGTCTCTCTCAGCATCAGTGCTGTGACGAGGTCTGAAACCCAGCTGGAAAGGTTCATAAATGCTGAAATTCTCAAGATGGGCCTCCAGCTGCACTACTACCACCTTCTTAATGACTTTACTGAGAAAACTCAGGTTCGAGAAAGGCCTGTCGTTTGCCAGAAACATCCAGATCTAAATATGGCTTTTTCAGGAGGGGCTTTACCACAGCCTTTTTAGAGGCTGCAGGCAAACACCCCTCTAAGAGAAAACACTGGACAATACCAGCAAATACCAGACCCAGAACCCTGTGACAGTCGACCAACATCCATGTCACAGTAGTTTGAAAACAGAGATCACCATGAGCACCTCCTTCAAAGAAATTGGTCTAAACTGACTCCGAGCTCTTGAAGCACCCCAATACCTCTCAACTCCTCCACTGTTGGCACACAACTGGCCACCTGAAGACATCTCACCTCTGATGGAGGGCACTTTATCCAGGAATAATTTGCCAAACTCGCCACACCATTCATGAGATAAGAATAACCCAGACTACAGACAGGAAGGATGGATTGGGCTGTCCACAACACGGAAAAGTTGAGCTGGACTATTCTTACCTGAGACAATAACCTGTGACAGTAATTTCCTCCAGACTCCCTCTATTTTCATGTCCCCCTCTTTAACTTCCCACCATGTTTGCCATTGCTCGAGGGAGAGATAGTGTTTGTCTGTGTAAGGGGAGAGTCAGAGTGTGTGTGTGTGTGTGTGTGTGTGTGTGTGTGTGTGTGTGTGTGTGGGTGTGTGATTAAACACCTGCCTGTTGATACCTCTCCCACCACTTGCTAGGGAGGGGCGTGGTGGTGAGATCGACAACATGTTTTTAAACTGCTGCAGAGAAAGGAGTTTACCACTGATAACTATAGTGTCAAAATGACTGACAATTTTTGTTCTCATCTGTTTTGGTGATACAGTTGTTAGTTTTAAATTGTTATTTTATTTATTTATTATTGTACAATTTTTTTGTCAAGAAAGTAAATAAAAAAAATTGAAAAAAATAAACAAAACACACCCAAAGAGTCTGTTTCTTGCCTTTTGTGTAAAAAGTATGCCTAAAGACCTAGTACTTTGCCTGAAATTTATATGAACTTTTAAAAGCAGCTAAATATTACTTTTTATATCTGAGATACTGGGCCCCATTTTATAAAGTTTTGCGACGCCACAGGGCACATACTGCAGGGTGTGTGACGCAAGTTGTGACTTGCGTCACACCTTGCAGCAAGCATGATTTTCAATGTTGTGTGCTGCAAATACCCACTGGAAGTCCAGAACGTGAGATGCAGGAAGTTAGACCACCTTCTCCCCAGTCTACCTTTGTGTCCGGGATCATGGCACCTATGCCAGCCCTTTGGCGCAAGCAGCCATAAAGTGGGGAAAATGTTGCAAATGTGCCACCCCTTTGAAAATTGGACTGCTCTGCATCCAAGGGGCTTTGGCGCATCTGCGACCCCCTTTGTGTTGGATGCAGGGCTTGATGCAAGCGCTGCATCCACCTTCTAAATTCAAGTCCCCTGTTTCTTTTTACTTTTTGACAATTAGATGTTCTGCCTGACAGTACTAGGTGAGATGTCCAGAAACACACTTTACTCCAATGGGAGGTTGACATACCTAGTCCTACTCCCCTTCATACTTCGTCAGCACTGTGACATCACAAGTGACCAAGAAGTGTCACTTATTAAGAGCACACAGTGTGGCCATCTATGTCACAGTAAGATAAAGAAAGCCTAGGAAAGAGTATGTTCCAATATAGCCATGCTAACATCCATCACCTATTAGAAGAGAAGGACTCACTCACCAGATATTTTAAACTATAGCAAATGTATTGATAGCAAGTATTAAAAGATACGACAGAACTGCTAGGACCACTGACATTTCAAGGGAAAAACCTCTTCCTCAAGGTGTTACTGTGCTATCAGGCCTGCTCTCATTTAATCAGAATTATAAGTCAATTCTGCTCTTACATTTAGCTGCGATCTGTCTTACTGTAGCCCAGTATGGTATACTGCAGCATTTCTGTTTGCCCACACAGTCATGAGGCTTTCAAGCATGGCTTCTATACTCCCAGACAGAGATGTTGTGAATGTAAACATCACTGAGTAGTTGCCACATAGCGGCCCAAATTCACCTTTGTGAAGCTTCACAAAGTCTCCACAGAATTTAGGAACTTCATCTTCACCAAAATGGTGACATTTTACTGCAAAATGGCCATTTTTTAAGCAAAGTGCCCACTACGCAAGCAAATTTTGATCAATTCACTGAATAAACAGGAACTTCGCTGTTAAAACTTTGCAAACTCGCACTTCATGAATTCTGTGGAATTCATGAAGCCAGTTTCAGCCATTGCGTCCAGCTCTGCTCTCAGGTAAGAAGTGGCACACAGTTGTTGTCAGACTGGTCACTCTTGATGTCACAAGTGAGGTCACAATGCTGATGAGGTATGACAAGGAATAAAACTACATATGTCAGTCTTCTAATAAAGTACTGGGGGCCAATTTTCAAAACCTCAAATATCACACACATGCAGCAAGAACAGCTACACAGCAGGGGGTTCTGTTGTGCAACAGCAATTACTGTCAAATGGCTACAGTTTTCATGGACTTTACACATTATCAGTACTCACAGATTTAGTTGCATGTTAGAAACTCTTACAACAGAACTCGATAGATTTCTTCTGGGTAGATAGATTTAAATACCCCCCACAGAGTGTGGAGAAGGCAATCTCGATGGGTCAAGTGCCTACTTTTGCCTTAATAAAACCAAGTAAACTGATTAAACAATCACAGGAGGCCTTCATGTGCAAGTTTTTGAAATTTAAGCCCCTCCTCCTTTACTGGGGCTTACCTGATGACTGCAGTCCTGCTCTTCAGCAGGTGTCCCCAAGTGGCTCTCGAGGGCTATGGACCCTTGTGCCGGTTGACTCTGTGACTGCAGCTGCTGACATTCCTCACATTCCTCAGCCCAGGTAAAGTGAGGGGGCCAAGGTCGGGTAGCAGTTTGTGTGCCTCCGGGCATTTTTGGGAGGTTGGGAGCAGTCCTGGGAGCCGCAGTGGCCTGGACCAAAAAAGATAAACAAACATGGCAGCCTGCACTTTACTTCACATGTGCAGCCGCCATCAAGGGGGAAATTTAAAGGAGCCATGGTTCCAATAAGTGTTTCAGCCAGCAGCCGCTATTAAAAAATATCCCAGGCTCCAGGGTGGGCAGCAGAGCCAGGGATCAACTGCCTTTTGCCTCTGGGCATGGGAATAATTAGCTTCAGCCCTTTGTAAGGGCATATTTTAAGATAATAAGGGGCAGCACTGTTTGGAAAATGATGTAAACAAATATGGCAGCCCCCAGAGGACTGAGCATGCAATAGGGCTGTTGCAATAGAGTGTGAGAGCATTGAATTTTCCCGTGCAAGTAGCAGCCAATCAGAGAGGGACTGCTGAGAGACTATAAATGCTACTGTTTTGACCACCAAAGGGGGATCTGTTTTGGGAGTTGAGAGTGCCAGGAGTGCAGGAGGGACTCTGTAGGCTTCTCAGCCATGAACCTGCACCCAGACCTCATTTGGCCAGTTCAGCCCCAGCCCCAAAAACATAGGCAGAGTGCCTGCATGAAACCAGCTGATTAGGAGGAGTTCCAGCAGAGAGAAGACAGACCCCAGAGTTGACTGCTGGGAGTGAGACATTGGAGTTGTGCAGCTAGAGAGAGAGAAACTGAAGCTGCAGTTGAGAGAACAGAGACTGTGAGTATGCAGCTGGGATCAGAGGAGCTGTAGCTATGTGCCACGACTAGCCACTGTGTTTCCTCCTTGGTAGGGTAAGTTTTGGAAGTTTTGCCTGTGCTGCAAGCTAAAGATTGTGTGCAGTGAGGCTAGAAACTGAGCAAGAGTCCAGCCACTGCTGAGAGTAGTGAACCTGAAGTGGGAGAGTGCTGGAGCGAGAGACTGAACCAAAGCCCAACAACTACTTGTGCTTAAAGAGGGTGTGCAACAGAGGGGTCTAGGGGACCACACCTGCCCTGCCTCTAGACCAAAGACGAAGAGGACCAGTGGAGGAAGACATCAAGAGGCCTGCCTGGTGAACACTGTCTATAAAGGCCTCAGAGGCGAAGACTGGAAAAACCAGACAGGTGAAGACCAGCATTTTTCAATTTCTTTGGTCAGCCCAGCTGCTGCTGTGATGGACCAGCAACCTGATACTTCCACGGTACAGTCAAAGTCAGATCATTGAACCCTCATTTTAATTGCTGAACTGTAATAACCCCAAGCTGCGGCTTTGGGGAGTCATTATTTAGCTAGCTAGCTAGGTTGAAATTAGGGGGTTAAGGCCTGGGCAGAACTCTGATAGAAAACTGCACCCAGGCCTAAAGTTACAGAAAAGTTGTGTCTAGAAGCATTGGGCCCCAACGAGAGATCCCTGCATTGACATCAGCACCGTGGTGAGGTACCCACCAAAAAGACTGTATAAACTTTCTGGGCAGCTGCCAAGGGGAAGACGGGTACACCCACAGTTGGGAGGTGGGGATTGTTTGGGGTAGAATTTCTAGCCAGTTATTGTTTGCTGTTGCTGTTTTTATCTTCCCTTTTCCCCTGCCCTAAAATAAAATACTGTTGGTGTTGTTTATGTTGACTGTCATCACAGTGGATCATTGCAGACAAAGGGGATGTTGTCATTTGAATGTGGGGAATTGCTTTAGGAATCAGTTTATGTATTTCCCTTGGGGGTTGTAACCTGCTATTTGTCAAGAGGTGCTCCCTGCCATTTCTCTGGGTGGAGGCACTGTGCTACCTGTGCTGGCCCTCTCAGTGGCGTTTGTTGTGTGGACCTCCAGGGCCCTGGAACAGCAAGGGTGAGTCTAAGGGCTGTTACAGAAGAAAAGGAGTTTTCAATTTTTTCGAAAAGGGAAATGTATATGCTTTATTTTTTGAATCTCTTTTAAACTTTTTTCTGATTTTTTTTTATATTACTAGGACTATTGATTAAAATATTAATAGGGATGTGGAGGCATCTCTGCACCCTTCACAAGGGTCACCTCTTGCATTCTTTGTGTGCCAACGCACACCACTGCTGTACAATCAGAGAGCAATTGCCCACAGATCTCAGTGCCAACAAACACCTAGAGAAGGATCGCATCTTGCCAGAAGCTCAGTCTTCCTCCTGCAAGTCTAAAGCAGTGTTCCAGACTCAGGGAACAAATAAGAGTGTTATGTTGTCAAACAGCTCCCTAGCTGCTGTGCTATCATGCCAGAGGAAATTTACATTTTTTTTTTGCTTTTTCTTTATTGGATTTTTGTCATAAAACAAGAATCAACATAATTAAGGCAGAGCAATCTCCATTAAGTAAATTTCATAAAATAATATTTGCATAAGCAGTAATTAAAAAAATAACATGACTCCAACAACAGAGTTTTAGATAATCCATCAGTGTTAGATGGGGAAGGAACATATTACTCAGTACGTGATAAGTACTTACCATCTGTAAGCATTTCTAAACCAAAAAAATAACTAAATTATGATGACAGTAGTTTCGTACTTACCGTAACAGTAGATCTTTTGAGAGGATCTCTTGCAGCAGGTCATACTCTTGGGTATCCTTCAGAGGGCACTCTCATCGACTGTAGCTTTCACCAGCAGTGCTGACTAGGGGTCACCCACAATGACATCACTCTGTTCATGTCTATAAATACGTGGGCAGCCCCTAGCTTCCTCAGATCTTGGCCGGCGACCAGCTCACAAAGCAGGACACTGAGGGGAACAGAGGAGGCCAGAGGTCCCTCCCACTGGAATAATGAGGATAGAAGTGAAAGATAGCTCTCCCCAAGAAGGAGGGGGAAGGAGGGTGGGAACATGACCTGCTGCAAGAGATCCTCTCGAAGATCTACCTTTACGGTAAGTAAGAAACTGTACTATCTTCTTCGAGGGAATCTCTTGTAGCAGGTCATACTCTTGGGATGATTCCCAAGCAGTTGAATATGAAGGGAGATCAAGACAGAAGGCCTTGCAGAACGGCACAACCAAAGGCAGTGCGGCACCTGGAGGTTAAGTCAAGGCTGTAGTGCTTAGTGAAGGTATATATAGTTGACAAAGTGGAGGCATCACAGATGTACATTTTGGATACATCGCAGAAGCGGGCAGCAAAGTTAGAAAGAGCCCTTGTGGAATAGGCATGTACATTTCCAGGAAGAGGTCTCTTATATTTTGTGCAGCAATACGTTATGCAAAGGGCCAGCCAATTGGATAGGGTCTGCTTAGTGACAGGGAGGCCTTCTTTGCCAGGGGTGAAGGTGACAAAGAGTTGTGTGGACTTATAGGAGGATTTGGTGCATGCAAGATAGTAACACAGGATGCAGTGGACATCCAGAGTACAGAGGAGAGAATGGTCCAGGTAGAGAACAGGTAAATCAATAGACTGATTCAGTGTAAACTCTGAAATTACTTTGGGAAGAAACTGGATTGGTACAAAGTGAAATCCTGTTTTTGTGGAAGATCAGGTAGGGCTTGGAGCACATGAGGGTCTGGAGCTCTGAAATGCACCGAACAGAGGTAACAGCCATGAGGAACAGTGTTTCCATGCTAGGAAGTGCATGTCACAGGTGGCAGCTGGTTTGAATGATTCCAGAGTTAATTTCTTTAGGATGAAATTAAGGTTCCACGGTGGAACTGGTTTCCGAATGGGGGGTTTAAGATGGAGTATGCCCTTAAAGAACATCTTGGTGAAGTCCAGCTGGGCTACCTGGTGATCCCCAATGGACGTGTGAATGCTGAAATTGCTGATAAATGGACTTTTATAGAAGAGTTGCCTAGACCCTGTGAGGAAAGGGTAGAAAGGTACTCAATGATTATCAGAATAGGGCACGAAAAGGGGTTAAGACCCCGGTTGGCCATCCAGATAGCAAAACGTTTCCATTTTGCCCGATATGTTTTTCTGGTTCATGCCTTTCTTGAGGCCAATAGAATGGCAGACACTGAGGGAGAAACATTTTGTCGATTTACGAAGGCTTCCTCAGGAGCCAAGCATGCAGGTGAAGGGACCAGAGGTTGGGATGCAGGAGAGACCTGCGGTTCTGAGTGAGTAAGTCGGGTCGAAGAGGGAGTGGGAGGGGATCAGCTACCAACAATTGCTGAAGGAGAGGAAACCAGATTTGTTAGGCCCAAAATGGAACTATTAGTATCATGGAAACGTGTTCCAGCTGCAGTTTGAGGAGAACTCGCTGGAGAAGTGAGACAGATGGGAAAGCATATAAAAATTACCCAGGCCAGGAGAGGGGCAATGCATCCAGAGAGTGGCCCTGTTCATCTGGAATCTTATACATTTCTTTGACTGCATAACCAGGGTGGTAGATCAGGGAGGGGCGGTGGATTTAGCCTACCTGGATTTCAGCAAGGCCTTCGACACCATCCTACACAGGAGATTGCTAAATAAATTAGGGAGCCTGGGAGTGGGTCCTACAGTGGTAAAGTGGGTTGGGAACTGACAAAGGGACAGGACTCAGAGGGTGGTGATAAATAGCATGAAATCTGAGGAGAGGGAAGTGACCAGAGAGGTGCCACAGAGGTCTGTGCTGGAGCCAGTCCTATTCAATGTCTTCATTAGCGACATTGCAGAGCATCTGGAGGGAAAGGTGTGCCTCTTCACAGATGACACCAAGATCTGCAATACAGTGGACACATCGGAGGGGGTTGAAAGAATAAGAAAGGACCTATGCCTATTAGAACAGTGGTCAGGTGTCTGGCAGTTGAGTTTCAATGCTAAAAAGTGCAAGATCATGCACCTGGGTCACAGGAATCCTAGGGAGGAGTACAGGATGGGTGGGGAAAATCTGTCCATGACAAGTCTGGAGAGAGATCTGGGGGTTATCATATCTGATGACCTGAAGGTGATCAAATAATGTGAAAAAACAGTGGGGAGAGCAAACAGATGGTGGAGTGCATAGGGAGGGGCATAACAAGCAGGCAGAAAGAGGTGGTGATGCCACTGTACAGATCACTGGTGAGGCCTCAGCTGGAGTACTGTGTCCAGTTCTGGAGACCACATCTCCAGAAGGCAGAAGGACATTGACAAAACAAAGGCAGTCCAGAGAAGGGCAATGAAGATGGTACATGGACTGCACCAGAAGCCCTGCAAGGAAAGACTTAAGGACCTTAATAACTATTCAATGGAGGAAAGAAGGGAGATGGGAAATATGACAGAGACTTTCAAGTACCTTAGGGGAATAAACAAGGTACAGGTGGAAAGCATATTTCAGACAAAACTCTGCACAAGAACAAGGGGGCATGATATGAGGCTGAAGGTTGGAAGGCTCAGGGGTAATGTAAGGAAGTACTTTTTCACACCAGAAGTGGTGGGTGTGAAAACAATACGGGGGTTCAAGAGTGCATGGGATAGACATAAGGGTACCTTAGAGATGTGCAGAGCAGGAGAGCCGCAGATCAAATAGGATCAGGGGCTGCAGCAGTGAATAGGGAAATGGGCAGACTAGGTTATCCGTAGGGTCATTATCTGCCGACAGATTCTATGTTTCTATGAATAATGGAGCAATAGCATGGAAGCCCTTGATTGTCCGGGGATGCAAACAAGTCTATCTCTGGAATGCCTCAGAGAAGAAAGATGTCCTGGAGTACTGCCATATGTAGGGACTAATCGTGGCCCTGAGCTTGTTGACTGAGGTGATCGACTAGGACATTCTGGGCTCCCAGAATGTGGACTGCCACTAGATGGAGTTGTTGAGCCAGAGCTCGTTTTCAGACCCAGATGGCTTCTTGGCATAGTGTCTGGGGCTTTGTGGCCCCTTGTTTGTTGATATAATACACCACGCATGTGTTGTCTGTTTGAACCAGGAGGGGTCCTGGGAGCAGGAATGGCTTGAAGGCTTGCACAGCAAGGTGGACAGCTTGTATCTCCAAGAGACTGATATGGAGAGATGCAGCGAGGGGATCCCAAAGACACTGCATCTGATGAGGACTGAGGTGGGCGCCCCAGTCAAGGGTGGAGGTGTCCGTCGTGAGTGTTTGGGATGGGGGATGGGAGTGGAAGGGCATGCCTGCCTGTAAATGTGCCGGGTCCATCTACCAGGTTAAAGCCAGTCTGAGGGCAGGAGTCACTGTGACAGAACCCACAAAATCCCTGGTTTTCTGGTGCCACTGACATCTTAGGGCCCAGTGTACTGGGTGCATGTGCAAGCATGCGTGAGGTACCGTTGGAATGGCCGCGGCCATGTGACCCAGGAGTCACATGTATTTTCATGCTGTGATTTGCTGAACCGTTTGACATTGTCTTGCCAGGGAGACTAGTTTGTGGCACCTGTCCTTGGGGAGAAAGGTGCGACCGGTCTCTGTGTCGAGGATGGCCCTGATGTACTAGAGGCACTGGGATGTCTCCATGTGGGATTTCACGATATTGTGATCCCAGCCTCCTGGAATAACTGGAGAGTGGTGGTGAGGGAGTGTTGTAATCCCTCACATGTGGATGCTTTGATGAGCCAATCATCCCACTACGGGAACTCGTGGTGGCCCCGGCAGTGGAGGGTGACAGCCATGACCATCAGGCACTTGGTGTAAACCCTTGGTGCTGATGATAGTCCAAAGGGTAGGGCATGGAACTGATAATGGAAGCCCAGGAGCTGAAACCAAAGATGCTGATAATGGTTCATGATGGATTTGAATGTGGAGATACGCATCCTTCATGTCGAGGTCACAGAGCCAGTCCCCTTGATTTAGAAGTGGTAGGACAGTGGCCAAGGTGACCACCCGGAATCTTTTGTATTGGGTGTACCAATTTAGGTCCCTTGGGTCCAGGACAGAGCAAAGATTGTCCGTCAGTTTGGGCACCAGAAAGAAGTGGGAGTAGAATCCCATGCCACGCTCTTCTGGAGGCACTGGTTCAACATCGCGCTTTTGAATCAGTGAGAGCAGTTCTTCCAGGAGGAAGATGTTCCATGGGTAGGTCAGAAGTTGAGGCAGATGGGCCAGTGGAGTGGTGGTCAGTTCTAAAGTGTGGCCCATGCGTATGATTTGCAGGACCCATTCGTCTGTCGTTATCCTTTGCAAGACCTCCAAATGTAGTGAAAATCAACCTCCCACAGCCTCTGAGGCTGGTGGAGGAATGCTGAGGAGGGATGGAAGAGAGTCAAAAAGACTGAGGGGTGGTGGCCGCCGCTGGGGGGAGGGATGACCCAGGCACCCTTGGAGGCAGAAGCAGGAGCATGGCTCGAAGGCTGGGTCTGTTGGCAGCCTCTAGTGAGCTGATGAGCAGGACCATACTGGAGAGAAGCTCGTTGGAATTGGAATGATTGGTATGGTCTCCGCTGAGACATACACTGCGGAGTATGATACATGCCACGAACAGTCCAAAGAGTGCGGCCCGAAGCTTGTAAATCATTCAAAATGGTTTCTGTGTCAGATCCAAACAGTTTGTGCCTATTGAATGGGGCAGTCAAGATTGTCTGTTGGACATCTGGAGTAAAGCCAGAGATCCGCAACCAGGCGTGATGGTGAAGGGTATTATCCATCACTGAGGTACAGGCCGAGGTATCCACTGCATCATAACCTGCGCATAGTAGATGATGAGAAAGGCTTGTATCTGTCTTAAGTGTGGCAAGTAGATGATTGGTTTCAGCAGACTGTGGGAGCTTGGCAGCCACCTCTGATGCAATAGACCATAGGGTTTTTTGATATTTCAGCATATTCCACATATAGTTGAGGATACGCATATTGGGGATGGAGTCGTCAACAATGTTGTTTGTTGTTTGGTGCAGGAGGCCTCCATACTTTGGGCCAGAACCGCGAGGACCATCTGTGTTTTTTCAGTTGGAGTCAGAGAGGCCCAGCCCATCGACGGGTGACCAGAACTGGAAACCATCGATGGGTGGGTGTCCTTCCCATGGCTCGTTGATGGCTTTTCCTTATCTAGATGTTTGTGCTTCGAGGTATGTTTGGAGTGCGATGTCTGTGAGGGCTGTGAGGTCATTGGTAGCAGACAAGATGAGGAGTGAGACTTTACCTCCTACTCAAGGAGAGCTACCTTCTGCTCCATAAGGAAAGCTTCAAGTTCCTGGAGTCGTCAACGACTGGTCACCTGATTAAATTCTTGGCAGTGGGCACAGGAACTAACGTTATGAGCAGCCCCTAGACAGCAGACACAAAGAGTATGGTTGTCAAACTGATAAATCTTCCGGCCACAACAGCAGCACTTACAGAACAGTGAATCTAAAGTAGACATAAGGTTGGAAAGAAAATAATAAAACAGGAGTGCTGTTTTTCACGTTAATGAATGCGTCAATACACTAGCGATGAGTGATACACATGCAGCAAGCTGGGAGGTGGTGGGGAAAGGACTGCGGCCACTAGGGGCCACCCACGTATTTATAAACATGAACAGAGTGACATCATTGTGGGCGGCCCCCTGTCAGCACTGCTGGTGAACACTATCATTGATGAGAGCGCCCTCTGGTGGATACCCAAGAGTATGACCTACTACAAGAGATTCCCTCAAAGAAAATATAATGCTTCAATACACATTATACTGTATATACAATGTATAAATTAAATTCTAAAAGCTAATTGGCTGAAGCAATATTTGATCCATGATGCCATCTCAGTATATTATTACAGGTCAGAACTGAATTCCAGTTCAGCCATATTCCAACTAGAGATGTTGCAAGGTTTTTTTTCAATGGCGAAGATCCAGCGAAGTTGCGAAATCTGCCTTCCCAAAACACGTCATGAATTGTCCATTTTGCCAACTTATCACTTCTCAATGAGTTTTCCTGAGGAAGTGGCACTTTTCCAGGAGAAATCAGGAGAAGTCATGACTAAGTTCATCTGAAATAGTGTCACTTTGCCTGCTGAAAACTTTGTGAAGTTGGCACTTTGCACTTTGTGAAACCAGCAGACTTTATAAATTAATTCATGTAGCAAAGTTTGCTAACTCCACACATCTCTAATCCCAACACTCAGTGGTGGGGGCCCTTTTATAAAACATTTCACTAACATGAGCTAAAATGTCTGACTGCTTCCTGACGACTACTGTAAAGCAACTTTCCACTTTGGTAATGTAAATTTATTATTGAATAGACTATTTGTATTTTAGGACCATTTTCCCTTGAGAAAGATACACATTTTTTAGCATCACAGCTTTAAGATGTTTGTGAATGGTATGAGATGGACTTCTGACTCCTTTGAATAAATTTCCTACTTTTGAACTACATTCGCGATCTGGTGATGGTGTCGGGTAACTCCCTGTTGGGATACGGTTTTTGCAGACTCAACCCCATGTCTGGGACTTTGTGAACTGATTTTGAGAACATCAAAAAAATGGTTTGCTGTAGAAGAAGCTACCTGCTGGACTGTCTTTTATATCTGCAATAATACACTCCAGGGTGACATATCATGGATACTGTCACTTCTTGGGTGGCCAACGGCACTTGAAATTATGATAATTTCTGCAAGCAGTACTTTGTGATGTCATAAACAAAGAACTGTGACTTCATTGGAAGCTAAAATAGGACAAACCGATAAAGTCTGAAGGAAAATGGTTCCGTTTTCATGCAGATATCCTCAGTAAAAAAGAATGGGAGCGATAATTACCGAAAATGAATAGCATGTAATTATAGTTTAAAATATTTTCCTGGATACTAGAAAATCGCTTTAAAGATTTTCATGGGTATAGTGGAGGATAGGCAATACGTTCAGCAGAGCCCTTTTACAATACTGTATGTCAAAGAAGACCTGCACTGATCCTGTAAGTCATGCTCCCTGTAGAAGCTCATTTTAAATACTGGTTCCAATTCTGTTACTATTCAGCCTCTATAGGCTGTCTTGTTATCTGAGTGGGTGTTTCTGGGTTACACAGTAGTACATACTATTTCAGAACTGTACGATGTAATTTATTCCCTTTGCTCAGCTCTTCCGTTGTTGACACAATGCATCCATGCTCTACAATAGAACTCCGTGATTGAGATGATCATAAAACTACATCACACAGTTCTAAAATAGTACTTTCCACAATAGTGTAAATCAGAAACACTCACTAAGGTTACCACTAGACGTACAGATGGAACAACTACAGAATTGTACAGTATTTTCACTACCACTGCTCCAGTTGTTTTTTTGTTGTTTATTTTTTAATCTTTTACTGGGGGAAATGATTTTCAGGTTCACTTCAGATCTCCTTTAAGGTAGGTACCTTCCAAGGAATCGACTGAACAATTCTTCAAAATAATTCTGTTTCACCCAGCACAGATCCCAACATCAATTTAACACTGTGACATTCTGTCAAACTGTTCCATTCCCAGTCATAATATATTGTTCATTGATGTCACACAGTCCAAACCAGATCTAGCCAATGTATTTATATATTACAAACCTATATTGGAGAAGCAGGGAGGGCAATTTACAATATATGGAATTCAAAATATACACAGACAAATACACAGCTCCAAAATATAATGAGGTTACACAGTAGGGACAAAATATGAAGGAACAAGAGAAGCAGAGCGAGCAGTTTACAAAACATCTCACAATATCTAATTATGTAGTTATATAGCAGATGGTGTGGACGGGGGATCTGTGCATATTAGGGGCATGGGCTAAGAAACAGATGCTACAATGTAACATGGGAAAGTGCAAGGTACTACACATAGGGGGTTATTTCAGATTGTATTTAATTGTACTCCTGTGTTATTTTTTATCCTTTACCGTTCCCCTGGTTTGTTCCTGGAAATGAGCTTGGCTCAGTGTACCTTTACTGGTTACCATGTTTCAAAAAGTAGTAGGAAATAGATAATCTGGGTCACCGCACATACATCATACACCCTGTGTGTTGCAACAGTGGACAACACAACCAAGGAAAGGGATCTAGGGGGAATGGATTGTGGACAATAAACTAAAGCCAGCCAGACAATGAGCTGCCTTTGTCAAGTGAGAAATCGCAATGTTGGGTTGCAAAAAAGAGCGTAAGGAGCAGGTCAGGAGAGGTGATCTTCCCCTGTAGAATGCCTTGGTCTATTTCTTGTCCCAGCAGTACAGAACGGGCATTGAAGAGGTCACAAGGGTCCAAGGGGGTCCAGCACATGGCCACCAAGCCAGTTAGTGGTTTATCGGTTGAGGAATACAAGGAGAAATTGAACCTACTCAAATTATTAAATATGGAGCACACAACATACTTCGGGGCATGATCATGATTTTCCAAATAACTAAAACAGTTTCTGAACACTCGCCAGTGTTTAACCTCACTTTTCTTGGGACAAACATTTACTAGAATACGGACGGCACTGCTTCTTAATTTGTAGGACAAATGGGTGTTCAAAAAGTCTTGAGAATAATGATTAAAAGCAGGAATAGCCATATTAAAGGATGAGGTTTTTTTTGTGATTTAAAATGTAAAAAAGTGATAAAGGAAACTCAAATACAGCACAAAGTATAAGAAGGGCTCAGTAGTTATTAAAAATGTGTTTGCCTTATATGGTATTGAGAAAGCATTTCAGCCCCTTTTTGTTTTACTATTTACAGCTCTAGTATATTACTTCCTATGGGACATGTAAAGTATAGAGAAACAAGGTAGGCATCAATTATAATTTATAACACGGGCAAGAATGTTTGTGTGATCTGATTGGCAGTGATTGATCATGTGACTGTTGACTAATCTCTGTTAATCAGTCAGGTCGTTTGCTTGTGGTGATCAGTCTGCTGCATAGAAAACCAGATTAGAGAGCACAGCCACACTTGTTAATCGTCACCGATTTCATTCCTCAGCGGCAGCCATTTAAATGTCTCGTTAAGCGAGGCATAGTGTTCCCCACACAATAGAATGGTCGTGAATCTAACTACATCTAGGGAAGTACCCTAACCCAGATCACAGGTCCCCTTAATGCTGGCAAGTTACCCACCCTCTTGACACCTCTGTCAGAGAGACACAGAGACCGAGAGAGAGTCTGTTACCAACTCATCGTTGCTGTGACATCGCAACCTGTACAGAGGTAAACACAGAAAAGCTCCTTGTTCCTTGTACAAGGGGCAGGAACGGGAAGTTCTGCAATGTCATCTCTGTCTCTTGAGTCTCTCTGTTTCGCTGTGCTTCTCCCACCCACCTGCCCTGCAGACCTCAGTGAACCACACCATGATATTGTCCATGGCGGCAATGTCGGCAGGCAACCCGAATAACAGAGAGAGAGAGACAGAGATTCACATCAGCCAAAATTTGCCGATGTGCCAAGTCCACGGCGACATATGATATGGAGCATGCTTCCAGGAGAGCAGCAATGTATGTGCTGCAAGGAGAGAGAGTGATTATTCAACACACAGTGTGCATAAAGCATCGGTGTTCGGGAGCTGGTGCATGTAGTGCCATTTTTCAACACAGCTTGCTCTGTGTTCGGCCGTACTGATTAATGTATGTCTGACAGTTGTGCCATGATTTGGGGGGTGGGGGAGCCACAAACTAAGATAGTTCAGTGTCACCAGAGAAGGGGTGGGGGAGCTGTGCAAAGTCACAGACTACAGTGTGACCACACAATACAGATATGTGCAATGTGACCACACAGTACAAATCTATAAAAAACAGCACCCTGTGTAGTTTTGACAGCACAATAACAAGTTCCACCTGCTCCTTGATTGTATTATCTCTGGCCTGTTCACCACAAACTTCTCTGTGTAGAGCTATTTTTACTGTGGCAGAACACAGAAAAGTGTTGTGCTATAGCCATAAATAGTGGAAGAACACTAAACAGTTTCCACATTTCTTCCCTCTTTTTCCAAGATTTTTTGTCCATTTCTCTCCACATGTGGCCCATGTTATAAGTGCAATAACCCACTCCAGGGTGTTCAGTTATTTGGGATTAATCAACACCCTGTGTGCTGTAAGGACACTTGGCCTGCAGCCTCATGCCTCACAGCGCACCCAGGGTGTTGATTAATCCCCAATAACCACACACCCTGTCATTAGTCATTGCTTACTTAAAGATGGTACTATTATAAATGAATGGACTATTAGACATAAACAAATAAAGAATGACAATGAGACAATGTTATGTTGCTTAATTGGAAAATCCATTTAAGACATAAGATCTAAAGGGAAGTTTCTGACATTATATTTTTTTATTAATGTATAAGTTCTGAAATTCGAATTCTGAGATATTTTCACACTGAGAAGGTAGGTTCTAAAAAGAAAGTTTGGGAACTGCAGGCTCAAATAATGTAAGCAAATCTGTTTTGAATACAAAAAAAATGATAATTTTTGTTAATCTGAAGTGTAAAACTTGCGGTGAGTTTTTGATTTCTGTTTATTTAGAGAATAGTTAAAAAATAGCTATACTGAGTATTGAAAACAAGACAAGATATTAAGCACCATCATTCTTGGCGAGTGAGACTCCCTATTTTACATATATAGAAATCAGATGGTCTACTTAGGGACAACGAAATATTCCTATAAATATATACTTATTTAACAATTTTATTTTTTAGATTTAGTCCACATTTGTCTTGATTAAGTGTCCTCTGACATGACACATTGATAGTTTGAAGTTGAATTTGCCATGGGTTTTGGTGAAGATAAGAATAAACTTTAATGAATGAACAGAGCCGAGATGAGTTTGATACTTTCTTGTATTTTTTGTTGTCTCACAGTGTAGCGGGACCAGCCTCCTCATGCTCTGTTTTGTATTTTCAGTACCACTGCTCCAGGTTGCTGTTTTATTACTATTTATTATGAAATCTATGAATGTTAATTTTTCCCCACTTGGAAGCAGGGGGGAAAAAAACTCATAATACTATTATTGTGGCATCATCTTTACCGCTGTACCATCACTGTGACAGGTATACCCTCCCAACGTCGAAACTTCAACATCAACCAACACTGCAGCGACTACAGAGCCAGGTCACTGTAATGTCGGCACTGGACCCCAGCACTGTATTCGGGGGGTCTTGCACCCCCTCCCCAATCAACTCCGGCTCAGTGTTGATTCTATTTAGTGGGGGTGTGCAGAGAACAGCCCTGCAATACTGGGGTTCGAGGGCAAAGCCCCCCCCCGAAAAAAACATGTTAGTGTGTTAGAAACTGTATGCTGACTGCAAAAGTGGTCGACATGACGGTTTCGCTGTCTGGTTATTCGACAAAATCTTTCTCAACAACCGATCATAGATCCACTGTGACATTGCAATGGTACTATTATGGGATTGAACATTCAAGAAAACCTTCTTGCCTAGTGCAAGTTAGTTTCCCATTCAGTTACAAAACCAAAAAGATGAGAAAGAAGTTTTACACCTGTGTGAGGTATTTTAAGCTTTTTTTTTTTTTTAAACTATGTCAGTGGGCTTCTTTAGCACTACAACTTAACACTCGCAAGCATGAGTTGTGAGATGAGCTCCTGGGCCAAGACATAACACAAGCAGGAGTCCAGACAGGGGGCTCAATTTTTAAATTGAAATCTATGATGCAAGGTGCCTGTGCAAAATGCTTGTGATGCAAATGGCACCTTGTGTCACAGTTTGCAACAATCCTGATCTTCGAACTCAGGCTGCATAGAAATTGGGATGTTGGGCATCAAAACCACCCTGCACCACCCTTGAGGCAGAAGTGCCCATGCTCCAGGTCACAAGGGGGCTTGTGCCATTGTAGGGCTGCATCATACCCTTTTTCGGTACCTTAGAAGTCCTGCCATGGTCGCAGCAAGGGGCTCAGTTTAAACCAGCCAGGAAGTGGTCTAAGGGCCATGTGCCACTGCCAGGCAGGGCAGCAATTGGGGGTGCTGCAAGGAGGGGACCAAGAGCAGAAGGAGCATGGGGTGGTCTAAGCAGCAACAGGGGCACTGTGACAATGTGAGGCTTATGAGGTGGTTCCCTGCAGGGGTGCTCTGCACAGCTGCAGACAGCTGATCTGCCTGGGTACAGGGGGTTTGGCAGGAAGGGACCGGGACAGGGCCTCAAGTGGACACAGTGCTGGCACCTGCCCCACAAGTGTCAATGACTCCAACACTGTAGGCAGGCAGCAGCCTGCCTCCACGTGGGGGTCCTGTACCAGGAGATGGTCACAGTCCCCAGGGACCATTCCCATCCACCATTAGCACCCTGCAGCCACTGCTGTCTGCCTATGGTGTTGGGGTCATTGGTACCTATGGTGCAGGTGCCAGGGCTTTGTTCATCTGAGGCCATGTCCTGGTCCCTTCCTGCCATACCCCCTGTACATGGGCTAATTGGCTGTCTGCAGTTGCCTAGGGCATTTCTGCAGGGTGCCACCTCATCACTCTCACATTGCTGCTGTGTTCCCCTCACTGCCTAGGCCACCCCCCCCACCGATGCTCCTTCTGCCCCCAGTCCCTTCCTTGCAGGTATATTCAACTCCCACCTTTGTGGCCCTTCTAGTGTTGCGCCAGGCAGAGCAGGTTGACAGATCCCTCCCTCAATCCCCACAGCTGCACCAAATCTTTGGCACAACCCTGTAGCTTTGGCAACTCTTGAGTCTCTGGCTCAGGGACACCCCTTTTTATAAAATAGGGCACAGGTCCCTGACACCCCCCCCCAGGAGTTTGCTGCAGCCCTAGATTGCGCAATTTGTGGCAGTCTGAGGACTCTTTGAAAATCAAGCCCAGGGTTTATAAAGAGCTTGGTTCCATACACTACAAAGACAAACAGGGAAGTATTTAAACTCAACAAAATACTATGCTGAGGTTCTGCTGACATGTAGGACCCCCTCGGGCTTATTTACTCTCTCAAGATCATCATGTCACCAGAACCTCTCAATGGTATAAATGCCTCATTATACACCACTGCCTATCTGTTATTCCATTCGTTTCAGTTACTGTACCATCATGCCGCCAGGATTTGGTTCCCTACCCTTTAAAACTACATGAAATGGCACAGGTACAGTTCTGCAAGAAATAGAGTGGATTCAGGCTCGCACAGTTGCTACTTCCTTATTACCTTCATGTTTCTAAACTAACAGCACCCTCCTTTGGGCCAACTTCAGGACAGCAAGGAACATTTATTCCTTTGCTGACTTCTACAAATACAGCCAGGCCCAGTGGCATTGCAGGTAACCTAGGTTTGCACTGCAACCCTGATCCCATGCTCTGATCTGGTAGAGTCCATGGAGTGACAACAGGTGGATGGGGAGATTTTGCACTACAAGAGCACCTCTTTCAGGGCTGTTTGGGTGGCATGTATGCTGTGGTTGACTATGCAGTGTTCTCTCCCCTTCTCCAGTCAGATATGGTGTCAGAAGACATCAGTAGTGATTGGATGGAGTGCAGGTGTAACAAGAAAAAAATGCCCTGTCTTATGAATGATGTTACCAGCCCCCTCACACCACAGCCCCTGTGTGTCCATTCCCAACTCTTCTTTAGTGCACCCAAACATGTGGATTCAAGACAGGGCTCATTTAGTTGCCTCAGGCCTGCCATGGAGGGCTTTGCACAGGGAGCAGCAGACTTATCAGGCACAGTGTTAGACCTGTAGCTTGCTTTATGCAGAGCCCTGCAGGCCCTAAGCAAATCAGAAGACCCATTGCACATGGCACCAAATTTGCAGCTTGCTTACACTGTGCCCTGCAGAGACAGTGCAAAGCAGCTGACCCATCAGACATTGCATCAGACTTGTAGCTTGCTGCAAGTCGAGCCCTGCAGGCACTACGTAAAGCAGCAGATCTGTCGGGCATGGTGCCGGATGTCTAGGATTCTTCATGCAAGATCATGTGGGACCCACATGAAGTGAAAGATCCATCAGGTAGATCTGAAAGTTGCCACTTGTGTGGCCATGAGGGGTGGCAGTAAGAAGCTCATCCCTAAACTTTTAACTTTAACTGTTAAAAATAATAAAGTTATGGGTGGTAGAAACAAAACATTTAAAAAGTCTAAGACCTTGGACATGCACAGTTCAGTTTTTTGGACTTATGGGTATGCTTTTTTCAGTTACCCATAACATTTTTTTATTAATGTTTTTTACCGTATTTGAGAGTTGGGCTGCTTACACAGAGAAGCATGGAATTTAACGGCAGATAAGGAACACTTGGCTCAACTAGTCTGCCCATTTTTCCCTACCTACTGTATTACTGCAGACCCTACTTGATCACTGGTTCTACCCCCCCCCGCCTTACCACTAAGGTTCCCTTATGCCTACCCATGCATTCTTGAACCCTGCTACAGTTTTTGCCCTCACCACTTCTTCTGGGGGGCTGTTCCAGGCATCCACCACTCTTTCTGTGAAGAAGTACTTCCTCACATTTCCCCTTAGTCTACCCCCCCTCCAGCTTTATACATGACCCCTTGTTCTTGAGCATCTTTTTCTCTGAAAAATGCTTCCCTCTTGTACCCAATTTATACCCATGAGGTATTTGAAAGTCTCTGTCATATCCCCTTTCTCCCTCCTTTCCTCTAGGGGGTACATATCGAGGTCCTTCAGTCTCTCCTCATAGAGCTTATTTTGCAGACCCTGTACCATTTTAGTTGCCCTCCTCTGGACTGCCTCCACCCTATGTCCTTCCAGAGATGAGGTCTCCAGAACTGGACACAGTACTCTAGGTGAGGTCTCATCAGTGATCTATACAGAGGTAGCACCACCTCCCTCTTTCTGTTGGTGATACCTCTCCTTATGCACAACAGCATCCCACTAGCTTTCCCCAACTACCTTGTCACACTGCCTGGCCACATTTAGGTCATCAGATCTGATTACCCCCAGGTTTCTTTCTGATTTGGTGGTTGTCAATACTACTCCCCCCCATTTTGTACTCCACCCTTGGGTATCTGTGTCTTAGTGCATGATTTTGCACTTCTTCACATTGAAACTTAGCTGCCATACTCTTGCCCAATCCTCTAACTTTCTCAGATCACTACTCACTGTTTCCACCCCTCCTGGAGTGTCTACCCTGTTGCAGATTTTAGTGTCATCTGCAAAAAGGCAGACCTTCTTATCCAGCCCCTCTGCAATGGTGCTAATAAAGACATTAAAGAGGACCAGCCCCAGTACTGATCCCTGTGGCACCCTCCTGTTCACCCTCCCTTCCTCGGAGTAAACTTTGTTTACCACCACCCCCTATCACCTATTCCCTAACCAATTTCTTACGCAGTTTACCACTTTTGGTCCCACTTCTAGGCTGCTCAGTGTGCTTACGAGTCTCCTATGTGGAACAGTGTTGAAGGCCTTACTGAAATCAAGGTAGGCCCCATCCACTGCTCCACCCTGATCCAATTCCCCAGTCACCCAATGAAATAATCTATCAGATTTGTTTGACATGACCTCCCCCTTGTGAATTCATGCTGCATCGGATGTTGTAAGCCACTGGATTCAAGGTATTCTATAATCCTTTCCTTCAGTAGTGATTCCATTAATTTTCCCACCTCCAAAGTCAGGCTGACTGGACTGTAGTTGCCAGCCTCCTCCCTGCTACCTCTTTTGTGAAGTGGGACTACATCAGCCCTCTTCAGGAACCACTCCTGTCTCCAATGAGCGGTTAAAAATGGCCATCAGAGGTGCAGCCAGTACCTCTCTGAGCTCCCTCAATATCCTTGGATGCACCCCATCCAGCCCAACTGCCTTTTCCACTTTCAGGTTTGTGAGTTCCTTCAGAACTCTCTCCTCTGAAAATGGACTAGTGTCACCCTCTCTTCCTACAATGCCCCTGTTTCTATTCTCTGGCCCCTCCCCTTCCCCTTCCCCTTCCCATGTGAACGCTGAACAAAAGCATTTGTTCAGGATGTTTGCTTTTTCCTGGTCACCCTCCACCCTATCCCTCCCTTCCCTTCTTAGCCTTACAATCCCTTCCCTTATCTTCCTTTTTTCATGTTCATACCTGAAAAATGTCTTGTCCCTTTTTGTTACAGCCTGGGGTATTCTTTCCTCCGTTTGTGCCTTTGCAGTCCTTACTGCCTCCTTCTATTTTTCCTGATACAACACTCTATCCTCTTCCCTCTGTGTCTTCTTATACCTTCTGAGCACTAACTTTTTTGCCTTTACCTTGCCAGCCACCTCCTTTGAGAACCATAGTGGTCTCCTTTTTCCTCCTGCTTTTGGTCACTTGTCTGACCCAGAGGTTTGTTTTTTCACTATGCCACCTTTTAGCTTCACTCACTGTTCCTCTACTCCACCCAAGTCCTCCCCCCCTGCCAGGGCATCCCTGATGCATTCACTTGTCTTTTTAAAATCAGCCCTCCTGATGTCCAGGATCCTCACCCTTCTGTAGTTTGATTCTGCCACAGTTCTTATATTGAACCACACTGTATGGTGATCACTGCTCCCCCTCCTACTGTGATGTCTACAGCCCTGTCCCAGTTAGTGAGTACAAGGTCCGTAATTGCCCCATGATGAGTGGGCTCCCTTACTA
Source organism: Neoceratodus forsteri (assembly GCA_016271365.2). Taxonomy (NCBI): domain Eukaryota; kingdom Metazoa; phylum Chordata; order Ceratodontiformes; family Ceratodontidae; genus Neoceratodus; species Neoceratodus forsteri. The sequence continues at coordinate 639,711,463 of CM057454.1, forward strand.
TTTGTCTGAGGATAGTCCGCTGCAGGGAGTCCGGGATGTCCATGCTCCTAGCTGAAGCTGCAGCTGGGATGCGCCAATCCACATCCAGCAGATTGAAGTCCCCCATCAGCAGCACCTCCCCCTTATTTGCCATCTTTTGGATGGCTTCCATCAGAACCTTATCCAACTGCCCCACCCCTCCATGTTGGAGGTCTGTAGATCGCAGCAGTATGAATAGCGGCTCCATTCCTTGTTTCTAGGGTGATCCACAGTACCTCCTCTCCTCCCTGTGTTCCCTGTATCTCTGTTGCTTTTATGCTTTCCATCACAATAAGCAGCACTCCCCCTCCTTTCTTTCCTACGCTGTACTTTCTGAACAGAGAATTGCCTGCAATGGCAATATCCCAGTCATGGTTGTCATTGCACCATGATGGAGTAATGGTGACAATATCTAGGTCAGCCTCTGCCATAATGGCCTCCAGGTCTGGGATTTTATTTCCCAGTCTTTGAGCATTTGCACACATGGCCTTCCAGATTTTGCTACTACCCTGCTTGTCAATCCCCCTTTTGCCCTTTTTCCTTACTCCCTCTGCACTCTTTCCTCTCTCCCTTCGTTACCATTTTGTTTTTCTTATTAATAGCTGCTCTCGGAGACTTCTCTACCTTAGGGTTCTCCCTACTGACTACTTCAGCCTCTGGGGGAGGACACTTAATGTCTCCCTGCTTCCTTCCGCCACACCCCCCCCCCAGCTAGTTTAAATGTTCACCAAAGTAACATTTAAACTATTCTCTGAGGACTGCGGTTCCCCTCCCAAATGGATGCAGGCCATCTCTTCTGTATAGGCCCTTATCCCTCCAAGCAGGACCCCAGTCCCCAGTGTAGCAGAACCTCTCCCCTCTTCATCACTCCTTCAACCTCTTACTACTTCTTACTACCCTTCACCCATAACCACATAAGTGTGGTATTTGAATTAACCCCCCCAATGCATTTTTGAGAGCACCAAAGTCAAGACTTTTTTTGCTCAAAAACACTACGTTCCTGTACGTGAGAAGTAGAGCATTTTTGGACTTAGTTTTATAAAGCATTTTTTTTATTTTATGTCGATAATTGGTGGCATGGGACCAAAGCAGGGAACAGCAACTGGCATAGGTAGCTCAGGAGAGCTGTGTCAGTCACCACTGTAGGACCATCAAACTGTTAGGTACCCAAGTGGCCATGAAGGGAGTGTGACATGGGTGCTAGAAGGTGGGGGGTTAATCTTTTTTTACAGGTTCACAATCCGGGGAACAATGGAGAAGAAAGTGGTGACCGGCCACGGTGGAGTAGGGCTGTGCTAGTTGCCCACCATGGGACTACCACTTAAACTTTGTCTTGGAGTGGCCATGTAGGGTGAAAAGGGTAGCATGGGTGTCAGTGAAAGGGTAAGGTGGAGGCTGTTTTATAGCTGGTCGGGGGTTGCAAGTGAGCCATCAGGATCTTTTTTTACAGGTTCACAATCAAGGGAACAACGGAGAAGAAAGCAGTGACCAACCGAGTTGGAGTAGGGCTGTGCTAGTCGCCCACTATGGGAATACCACTTAAACTATGCCCTGAGGTGGCCATGTAGGGTGAAAAGGGTGGCATGGGTGCTAGTGGAAGGGTAAGGGTGGAATATATTTTGCAGCTGGCAGGGTTGGATGCGAGCCACCAGAATTCAGCACTTGGTGGACACAAAACATGTTGTAGATGCACCTAGCACAAGGATTGGGCACTGGGTGTCTTAAAAAAAAAAGGTTTTTTTTTCATTCATGATTGGCATACTTTTTTTCATAACTGACATGAAAAGTCACGAATGAAAAAAATGTGGGGTTTTTTTCAGTTATTATTTCTTCACAGTAACTGCGGATGTGTGAGTTGGTTGGTTTTCAACAAGGGTGACTCCAGGCTGGAGCCAGACAGGTTACATGCCCTGGTAAAAATCTGCTGTGCCTGAGCTGTGCCCCCGCAATGATGCATACTGTGGCTGGGAACATAATCAAGGCTGAAATCCACCCATGTGCCCTGACACAAGCTCTCTATACCCTGCCTGTGACCTGGCCATCCTTAATTTCTAGAACCTCTACTTGTTTTCAAACACTTATTGCTTTTAAATTTGTTCTTTTTCCAACATGCATCAAATGGAAGGTACTATGCTGTGCCAATATCTAATAAACCCAAAATTTTCAGGTTTTAAATTGGTGTATTTTTGTCATTACCAGAGCATAACAAAGTCTTAGAAGGGTGAGGGGTTACAGAATTTGTACAATCTGTAACTTAAAAACTACTAGACAGAGTTTTTAAAATTGATATGCACCGTAGCCTCTGGGACAGAGAAGGTGCATGCCAATCATCCAGATCCTAGGTCCCAAGACAGCGAACTTATAAGCTGTCAGATATAAGGGGTTTGTTGCAAACACTATTTCAGTCCTAATGCACTGGAGGTAATGCAGCAGTATAATATAAATTCAATGCAACTTCATTCAGAGTTCAAGCATAAAGCCTAAAACGTAGGGAAATGCCATATTGGAGTACAAAAGTACTCTGCCTCTTGGTAAATGTGTGGCATGGTGCTAACTCATGGTTTAAATGATTGCTTGATGCTGCTGTGCTATTACCCTAACATCAGCATTACCTTTAAGTAAGCTAGATAGAGAATAATGTATGGGCAACCATACACAACAAGGCTGTATTTCCTTCGAGGGGTTGAGATGACAGCATATGGACCTCGAGAGCGAAGCTCGAGAGGTCCATGCTGCCATCTCAGCTCTGAGATGAAAACGTGCCAAATTGTGTGTGGCTGCCCATATTTTATTTTTTATAGTATATGGTTTTGTACGCAGGAGTCACTGAAGTGTTCCCTCCACAATGTAAAAACAAAAGAAGACAAAATGTGCCATTTCTTTCTTCTGGTCTATGAGTGAAATTAAATTGACAGACTTTTACAAGTTAAAAGGTACAAATTTGGGCACTGGATGGTTAGTAATCAGCTAGGTGTTAGGTGAATGAGGAATGTAACATTTTAGGACCCTTGAACTGTGCTGAACTACTGCTCAGAATGCGCACAACAACACGTTGGAATGGCGCACTACAGTTTAGAATGTGCACAACAAGGATTTTATACAGAACAAAGGCTAACCATACACTATAAGACTTTTATTGTATTTTACCGTTTAGGAGCCACTCCTGAATTAAAGCCACAGCTAAAAAAAAAAAGAGTTACAGTACTAGAAGCCACCCCCCATTTTAAAGTCATAACTTCTAAATGAGCTTCTAAGGGGTGAAATACAAAATTAGTAGGTAAATGCTGGCACAGTTATCTAATCTTATCACCCTTCCCAGAAATCCCTTGATAAGGCATTTACTTACACACATGAGCTTGGGAATAAGCTTGGTAAAGTACTTGTGCAAAGCGGAAAAACTGAGATTCTGCCCGAAACAACACAGATCCGTAATGACCTCTCTTGCTCCCTCACTCAAAATGACAATAGCAGGAGCAATGTCTGGTACAAACAGTAGCAGGTAATTAATCTAAGGGGGAAAAGCTTTGGTAAGTTAAACTGTTTTTGGTTTAGGTTTAGGTTAGTCCATGGGAACAAATAGGGTTTGTAGTACTGTTACTGATGTGGGTTGCTGATAGTATCAATCATTGCCCAATAGGACACCCCATATACCTGTTGATATAATGCTGACACAGTTATCTAATCATCCTCCCCAACTGACCTCTTGTTAAATGCATTTACTGACATGTATGTCACAACTGTTTTTGGTTTAACTTCGTGCAAGGGAACACAGAGGACTAATCTCTGCACTTCTTGCTTCGTTGGCTGTAACACACAACTAGCAACAAAGCCTCTGTAACCTGTAAACGGCTTTTCAGTTTTCAGAAATGGGAGAAAGCTCAGTAGCAGATGGCTTGGTATGAACGTTAGTAATTAAAGCTGCCCATGTTTTGAAGCTACCCCTGATTAGAAGCCACGACCCAAAACAGAAAAATGCAATAGAAGCTATGGCTTCTAAATGGTGAGATACAGTAGTTACACTCAGTGTTTTAATGGAGGGGTGCCAAACATAGGGCAACCCTAGCACTGCATCAAGCAAGTATTTAAACCCTGAGGAACACCGCTGCACACATTCACCAAGAGAAAAGGTCCCTTCCTATCTTCCCGGCATCTATCCCTCTGCTCTTCTCTTCTCTGTAAGTACTAGTTTGCATCCTTTCTCTTCTACCTGTCTGAACTTCCTTCCCCACTGCGCCCTCCTCTTACTCCCTCTGCTCTTCTACCACTCATTCCTTTTAATATTCCTCACAGCTCTACCTTAACTGGTCAGCCCCCTTTCTCAGTACTTGCTCCCTCTTACTTTGCCTTTAAGCCCCTGCTGAGGTCCCCTGTCTCTTCTGTATGCTGTTGTCATCACCCCTCTGGCAACTGATCCAGCCTCTCCTCTGCTTCTGTCACCCCCAGTGCTTCTCCAAGATTGTTTGGTGCACTTTGTAAGTTTCATATTTATTGCACTCACCCATTCTAGATTTTGGTTTATGTTATTTTTCTCTGCTCACTCTTTTGAGGGGTCATGTTTTGTTGTAGCTTATTGTGCTGTTTAGGTTGCTACCCTACTGCTATCAGTAGTACACTTCAGTTATTATTTTTGACTGACTGTAGCTTCATGTTGGTTCCATGTCAATTATTGTGCTACTCAGTGTTGGGTAAGTTACTTTTAAAAAGTAATCAGTTATAGTTACTTTCAAATAAATGTAATCAGTTACAGTTACTTATTACTTTTATATAAAAAGTATTTGGTAACTGTAACTGTAATGCATACTACTTTTCATATTACTTTTGTTAAAATGGTTGTATTTACTCATTGAATAAAGCTATGTGCTCATAAAACCCTAAGAAGTGCATAAAAGAAATAAAACAAATTATAAAGACAATGACTATGTTAATTTATAATACAGTACCCATCTAATATTGCCAGTCACAACAATCCCTTTACATTTCCATAAATAAGAGCTCTATTTAAAACAAAAAAAAAAATAAAAAAACACTCACACGCCCTGCATCTGCTGCTGGTCTCCGCAATATTTTCCACCCACAGCTGAATCCTGGCTTTCCCAGTCACTGCTGTCCCTGACCTTTTTCATTTCCATAACACTCACACTCACCCTCCAACACACACACACACACACACACACACACCCTGCATCTAATGCCAGTGCCCTTGGTGATCTTTCCCATATAGCTGTATATCCTGACAATGCCAGCCGCAACTACCCCTTTACATCCCACTCTTACCTCACTGCCACACACACACCCTGCTGCATCTTCTGCAATTAACAATCTTTCCCACATATAGCCTGTGTTCTTCTTCTGACTATGCAAGAGCCACACCTACCACTCTAAATTTCTATAATAAAATCCCACCCTCACATAGCTCCCCCTACAGTCACACACACACACACACACACACACACACACACACACACACACACACACACACACCCTGAAGATCTGCTGCCCTTCCCTGCCTTAGAGATCAGTAGCGGATCCAGGATTTTACATTTGGGGGGGCATGCTGTGGTGGTGTGCATACTTAAAATGCAACTTTTTGACATTTTTTTAATCCTTTATATTATCTTTTCCATTAAAGTTTTGACTGAAAATATAAAAGTCATCTATTGTTTTGATAGCAGATTTTCAAATCAATATATTAGACTTCTCCAACTAAGTGAAATGCAGCTGTAGCAAGCAAGTAAGTTAGAATGGGGGATGCACCTGCACCCTCCCACAGCTGAACATTGTCTTGCCACTGCCAGTGAGACACAGTTATAACTAATTCTGCCATGACTGTTATGGCCCTGCCAGTATGCCACAACTAAAGTCAGACAGTGTCACTTACGACAATCAAATTATCACAAAACACAAAACACTTGTTGCACTCCGGTACATGCCCCTTTGATGAGGATTTTCTTTGAGATGGGACTGGTGATGGTGATAGCCCTCACAGGTGGGTAGATGGACAATCAAGCGGCCTATTGTGGCAGCTTCGCACATGTGGTGTTGATGGAAATGGGCCCTGAGCCCTAACTGCAGATGGACTACAGTACAAGTCACATTAAACTGTTCCACAAATGAATTGGTTTAGCATTGTTTTTCACAGTTTGCAATGCTTTGGCAACTCATATTGTATTGTTTTTCTATGCTTAACCAACCCAAGAGAAATGTTTGTAAAATGTTTGCAACTTATTTGAAATGCACCAGCAGTCTAGTCACAATGCAATGCAAATCTGAGTTTTAATTCTTAAGAAACATTTTGTGCAGGGCTTTGTCTTGGATCCAGCAACACTTATGCAACTCAATCAGAAATGCTAAAACAACTCATTGGAGCAACAGTTTAATGTGACATGTACTGTACTTGCCTTTTTCCCTACAACAGCTATGCTGGCCCCGATTCCCTCAGGGTTCACAATGGCAACCATAGAAGACCACAAATGATGACATGCAGGGGTGTAGCATGCTATCTATAAATTGCACATCAACTGGCCAATCTGTTGCCCCTCAAACAAATTTCATCAATTCCTATACCGATTCTTAGCTGTACCTTGTAGTGGAGCACAAGTAATATAATTTGTATATCAAATGTTGCAAAATGATATATTTTAATAATAAACTGACAAACAAAATGATGTTTTCTGACTTGTATTTCCATAACGCATGTTATAGATATAGAACAAAATGGTAATATTAAATGCATGCTGAAAATAGAAACAGAGTTAGAATCGCTGTTTCAACCATAGGTTTTCTTCAGGAATTATCTAAAAGAGAAAAAAGTAGTAAGGGAAATAAGAGAGATACTTATGAGGAAAGAGAATGGGGGAGGCTGTAGGAGAAATATAGAATATTAATTGAGTGGTGTGTTTAACAAGATTTTACACACACCCAAGGTGTTGGATGTTACATAAACCCCAAGAGTGAGGCTCAAGGGGTTTATTTAAGCATCCAATATCAAGGATGTGCATAAAATCTTAAGTTAAACACACCACCCAGTGCTTTATTTTATATAACTGCTGGGGAGCACTTTTGTCACCACATAAAATAAAGCCACATTCCCATGCAGCCACTATCTCAGGGTTTCAGTGCAGTCCACTATCTGAGCTTTGCTGTTGAAACATTTTCTTTCCCCCTATTTTCATTGTTTTTTACAGCTTAAACATAATGGTATATAGGCCAGTTATTTCCTTTTTTTTCAGTTAACTTACCACTGAGTGCCAGTTGCTGTGAAGTATGCAGGCGTGTGGTGCTACAGAAAGGCAGAGAGGAGCTGTGGCTGGTGCATGCGTTGAACAAGAAAAAGCCAGCGTGTGTTCACTGTTATAACCCATGGGTTATAATAAGAAATTATAACCCAGTTTCCCTTAAGGGAAAAAATGCTAACCAGTTATTATAAAGTAATAATAGGTAAGGTAAGAATAGAATCTGGAAAATGAAAAGGTGATAATAGGTATGACAAGGCAGAGCAGAAGTGAATGGGTTGAGGAGTCCTTAAGAGGGGACTAATTAACAGGACCTAGTAAAAAGACTGAAAGGTGAAAGCTACATGTGCACACTCATTTCCATTATACAGATGAAAAAAATACTCAAATGGGAGGGGCCAGTGATTTACACCAGATATGTGACAATTGGTACAAGGACACCCAGCGCAATGATATCTCATCAGAGCCATTCAGCATAACAATATTTTCTGTAATGAGACAACTGACAAAAACAACCCTGACACCCAACAGCAGTGAGACTGTAACCATGTAGAAAGCAGTGGTGCGATAAATGAGGCTACCTTGTAGTCGTAGCCACTGTATTAGAGCAAAGGTCTCGTTGGGCAAACCAGTATTAGGTCAGAATTCCTAGGCTTAATATTACAAGGCTGCATGTCTTTGCTCCAGTTGTCGTGCCAGAGGTTTACACCACCCTGTACCTCTGGCAGCTCCTAATACCTAGACACTGTGACTACATAAACCTGAATATCACCAAGGCTGCAATAAATGCCACCTCACAGCCAGGAAATGTTGCCCTTTTCCTTTTCATTTCATTTTTTACTTTTTACCCTTGTAAGCCTGATGAGCAAACTGACAGTTTTCACAGGCAACAAGCAATTTACAAATAACAAACATAATACACAGTAGACAATAAATAACATGAGACAATGCCAATGCAGTACATATTATATAATACAATATAAAATTAAGCAAGACTGTTAACAAATACATTTCTGTAAACTTCTAAGCTGCTTGAAGAGTTTATGCTTGAACTTACCAACTGTTTTTAAGTTAAAAAAAATCTGGGGTAGGGGAATTAAACAAATTGGGGTCCTTATACAGTAATGATCTCTAGCCTAAACTTTTTATAGTGGAAAAAAGGCAAAAAAATGGTAGCCAACTTGCATTCAATGTGCAAGGTGAAGATGCTGGGTACTCATGCAGTGCTTGTTAGAAGGCACTTTTTTTTCAGCCTGATATTGTAATAAATTGAGCACGCAGTCAGTTGAGCAGCCTTTGTTTACGCTGAAACCTGAATATCAAAAGACACCTGCACAATCTCTGCATTTCTGTGATGTCATAAACCTCTTGAGCTTCACTCTTGAAGTTTATGAAGTCACAGGAACCCCTTGATGGATTATAGCAACCATAACGGATGCCCTTCTGTTATTCTATTTATGTTACTATTTATATTACAGTAACTAGTTACTTTTAGGGAAAAGTAATGTCATTACAGTTACTTATTACTTTATTTTAAAAGTAATCAATTACTATTACTAGTTACCTAGAAAAGTAATTAGATTAGAGTAACTGGTTACAAGTAACTAGTTACTACCCAACACTGGTGTTACTGTTCTCCCTTGTTCTCCTTCCACCAGGTAATGCCTGAAAATGAGTCTAGACTCTGTGGGCCTATCCCAGTCACCAACTGTCAAATAAATGCATACATTTTTTCCCCTGACATGGCATTTTTCTACTTTTTCGGCTTTGTGTGTGAACCTTAACTGGTGCATTAATAACGTTATTTATTTATTCATTTATTTATTTTTGCAAAGCATTTCCTTGCTTTTTAAAAAAACTATACAACAACACATTCACATAATGTTTAATAATATGCAATCCCTGGAGTACAGTGCCATTCCCTGCCTCTCCCCAAACCTGTGCCAAGCAGTCTCGGATATCTAGTGGCAACCTCCTTTTCTCCCTCAAATCCAGTCATGCCCTGACACCAAATGTCATCCCTTCTCTCAGCCTGCCCCTGTAGTACCCCTCATTCTCCCCAAATTTATGAACCCTGATGTCCAGTGGCACCCCCTCCCTCACCAATCCCTAAACCACACAATCCCTGGCATCTAGTGGTATCCCCCATGCTAGCACATCCCAAGATAGCTTCCCCCTTCTGACAGCAACCTTTCTAAACCATCCTGCCACCTCCTCAAATAGCTGCCATCTGAATACATCACAAGTGCAATTTATGCAATATATGCATATGGCATGTATTTCATAAATCCTAGTTCATAGAATGATAGAAATCTGATGACAGAAAAGGACCCCTCTGGCCCATCAGGTCTGCCCTTCCCCCCCACTCATCTCATATGCCATGGGCCCTCCCCTTCCCCCCACTTGCCAACCCCTTATGTCTGTCCCGTGCCCTCTTGAATCCCTCCACTGTTTGCCTCCACCACTTCCTCTCGTAGTTTATTCCAGGCCTCCATCACCCTCTCTGCGAAGTAACACCCCCTCACATTACCTTTAAATCTTCCTCTTTCTAATCATAGACTATGCCCTCTAGTTTTAGCCCCACCTTTCTTTTAAATAAGCTCCTCTCCCTCACCTTATTGATCCCATTCACATATTTAAATGTTTCTATCATGTCCCCCCTTCTAGTCTCCAATGGGTACAGATCCAGTTCCCTCCACCTATGCTCATATAGATTCCCCTGCATACTGTGCACTATCTTGGTTTCCCTTCTCTGAACCCTCTCAGTCCCATCCATGTCCTTACATAGGTGTGGTCTCCAGAACTGGACTCCGTACTGCAAGAGCAGCCTCACCATGGTTTTATAAAGAGGCATCAGTACCTCCCTCCTTCTGCCTGTTATGCCCATCCCAATGCACACCAACATTCCATTTGCCTTTCCCACCACTTTGGTGCACTGGTTACCTACCTTTGGGTTGCTTGATATTATAATAATAGTTTGTTGTATTTATTGCCAACCAAAATATAGAGGATAATGTATGGTCATCAATTGTTAACCGGTTTGTTAACCATCAAGCGGTTGCCAGGGCAACCATGTAAACCTCGAGAGTGAAGCTCAATAGGTTTATGTCGCCATGACAACCTCGAGATGGGTTAAAAAAACAGTTGACGAGCTATGTACCATACTTTATATTTTATAGTGTATGGTACCATTTATGTTTTAAAAAATGAGAAAGCAGTTCCTTACTGCAGTTTTTTTGTGCCACCGCTGATCTGCTCTGAGTCATGCTCTCACCCTGCGGCTGTTTCATGGCCACCCCATCAAGTTGCACGCATGCGCAGCCTGTTCCCAGTTGTTAACCCATCGATGTGATGTACCATTAATGGGTTAATCACATCGTGACATCACATCGATGGTAAAACATTGTTATAAAAAGGTAGATTTCTACCTATAACAATGTTCTACCATACATTATTTATAAACTACACACTGTGGGCTGTATGCACTAATAAGCCTGGTATACACCAGCAGGGGTGCATACTGGGCTGCACATTTGTGCACCGTGTAGCTGGTCCCCATGTATGCAGCCAACATGCACATCCCACAGAACCAGCCTTGGCATCCTGAGTGTGGTGGGATATCGCCACGCTACAGTCGGGGATAGCTGGAGGGACAGATGTGGGCCAGACTAGGGGCTTCCATTCAGAAGCTCTGACCAGGTGCAGCAGTAAATCCCCCACTTCATGTGATCGGGGATCATGGGACATGGCAACCCACATACAGGCTGCTATGTCCCAAACAATAATTAAAATATTACAGAAATGTCAAACTCACCCTCTGTGGCATTGAGGGGGTGGCATGGTGCCATAGAAGCTCAGGTCAGGTGGGTGCACAGCCATCATGGTAAGCCTGTGACTGGCATAACGGTAAGCCCCCTGACACTGACCCAGTGGAGTGCAAACAGCATTGTGCACGCACGCACTACTGGCCATCCCCAGGCATGCCCACTCCCTGCCTGGACTGGTCCACGTAGTTACAAGGGATCCACAATGAACAGTCCTGAGCAGGGGTTCACAGCAGGTGCATGCTGTTAGTGCCTCTGCAGGTGTTGGGCTGGGATACCCTTAATGCAAAGGGCCCTGTGTCTGTGAATTTTCAGTTGTATTTGTGATGTATTCCCATGGCAGCTGCTCAAGGAGACTAGTAGAGTTTGAACAGGCCACTTTTTGGGGTGAGGAGGGCTGGCTCTTTGGCAAAACCGAGGAGGAGTCCTCCCAGTGTCACCTGGGGGGGGGGAGGTAGGGGGAGTGCCAGCAGCATGCCAGTGGGGATGGGCTTCCAGTGGTTGCATTTGACTTTGTTTAGCAGGGTGAGCTAAGGGGTACCAAGTGTCTGGAATATTTTTTAAAGAAAGATAATGTTCACTGGGGATTGGCTCACAGTGTCAGTAAAATAAAAAGAAAGGTTAGATGACACTGAGGGTGGGCTCCAGGTGTGGAATATATATATATATATATATTTTTTTTTAAGATAGCCAACACCACTACTTTTATCAGGGTCCAGTGATATGGAACTCAGTCCCATATTCACTAACACCAACAACTGGTAACATAAGGCTGGGAAATCTTTAAAAGCTGTTTTTTATTCCAGGATAATAAATCTCCTACCATGCTGTTTGAATTTAGAGCTCAGGTTACTTGTCTAGTGCACTTACCTGGGCATCAAAAACTAACTAAACTAAACTATGTACATAATATGGTAAAGATGTTCTCACCATCTAAATAAGATTAAGCTAGGACTGAATAACCTCGTACTGTTACTTTAATATTGTATGTGTATTTTTTACTGTATGTGCATTCTTTTTTACTTTGATCTGACGTGGAGCTTTTGCAAAAGAGTCTATGACTCAAAGGATTGTAATTCTGATTCTATTCAATAAATAAAATAAATAAGATGTTCTTATAAGCACGTGCGTGTGTCTGTTATATAGTCTGCTAATTCCTTGATGTTAGTTTGAATATTATGTATTCTGCAAATTTCTTGTTTTATGTATGTGTGTGTGTGTTGTATTTCATAATCCAGTAAGTAATAATGTTATTCTGTACCGTACAAATTTATATGGATTTATGTAACAATGTAAGACACCATAGGACCTCATTGTAAATGAGCCCCAGCTCAGTTGAGTGTTCCTGTTCATTTTTCCACATGAATAAAAATGTTACTATTACTACTACCAAAGTGTATTTCCAGAGTCAGAATCAGCATTACTTGGGTGTGGCTATATTGGCAAATGAGGATGAGTTCCTGGTGATCATATTCTTATTTTTCTTTTCTCTTTTTTATTGTAAAACCAGGAGCAATAATATGTTCAGATAGCTATGAACACAATGTGCGAACTTACGTCCGCTTCCTCATTCACGTGCAAAACTTCTTCATTTGTATACTGTGTGAATGGAAAAAACTGTTGAAAATTTTGATCAGAATCATTCTATGCATGTGCAGCTACAGTCCTTTAAATTAATATAACTTGAAAGCTGAGATTTTGTTTTTGAAACACTGAATGCACCACCCTTGGGACAGGATATGATACACCCAAAATTTCAGATTTCAAATCCTAGTCATTTTTGAGTTATAGGTGAGAACAAAAGTAGGGAGGGATACAAGAGGGCATCATCTGAGGCTGGAGGGGGATAATTCAGGTAGGAATCCGGGAGACATTTTTACTGAACGGGTGGTAGGTAAGTGGAACACTCTATTTGAGGAGGTGGTATCCTGTAGGATGGTGGGCTGTTTCAAGAGGGTATGGGACAGATCAGGGGGGATGACTGTGAGGGGGGAGAGGAAAGGGTGGGGCAGCTGCAAGTTGAGGGGCTAGGTGCACAATTGAGCAGACTCGATAGATCGTGAGGTCTGTTTCTGCTGGTATGTTTGCATGTTCCTATTTTTACATATTGTGCACATTCTATAACTCAAAAATGACTTAGCCTACAGTATTTCTACTCAATTAATCAGGTTAAGGGTTCTGGAACAAACTTAGTGCACACCAAATGTCAGGTCACTAACTCTAAGTTAGCAAGTCACTTAACTTCCCTGTGCTCCCAGGTCGCACCTGTAAACAAGCTTTCAGCTTAGTGTGCCACTCCTGGTTAAACAATTGAAGAATTGAAGAAGTACAGCAAAGTTATAAGTTACCAGAAATTGAGGTTAAAGCCACAGTGCATGATAGTGGGGAAAATTTTGGCCAATACTTTTTTATTCTATTTTAGATTGGCCCTTATCTCTAGACTTGTTTAATACAATATTTCCCCTATTTTGAGTTGTCTTTACCATTTTTTTACAATTGAAATAATAAAAGGAGTTCTTTTTTTAATATAGCTCAGGCCAGGTTTTCTTCAGTATTCACGGTGGTTTTTGATTACCCATTGTTTAAGATCACTTTTTATATGACTATGATGAACTAGTATGCAGCAGACACTGCTTCCTTACCATATGGGCCTGCAGGTATACGAAATCAGACGTGAATATCAATGAAAACTTGTTCCAAGCCATATTAAAAGGAACCCTCATTTTATTATTTCAAATGTGAAAATAAGTGCTAAACAGACTTGGAACTGGGAAAGAATTGTATTTACAAGTCTGGAGATATGGGCAATTAAAAATAGAATTAAAAAGCATAGGCTAGAATTTTCACCACTGTCATGCACTTCTGTTGTAATACAGAAATGCCTACTCAAATTTAAATTTAGTAGCACTACCATGCCACTATAATAATGTGGTCAGTATTAGTAGCACACAATAGAAAGTGCATTCATTGGGAAGTATACTGTAGGCATGCTGAGTGTGTGTGTGTTTTCAGGCATACAACCACAGGCCACTGCACCTCAGCTCACATTGGAGGAGTGCCTACACCTGCCAATGAGTGCAGCACCCTGGAGTGTGTCATGTAAGCAATAAGCCTCGAAAGGGTGTAGGACGGTTACTAGTCCCAAACCGCATGCCCAGCTGCGATGTGATGCACTTGGTGCTGGTGCAGAGTGCCTTCCACCACCGGAAAGCACAGTTTAGAAATAGTAACCCACACCATGGAGTGCCTTACTATGCTTCTAAAATGGGCTCACTGTGAGAAGAAACCCATGAAGGTGTAATGCTGTATGGTTCTTATTTGTGAACCCCAAAGTTTTGGAACCTTCACCAATCAGGAAGCAAGATTTTCCATGCCCATTTTGTGATGCACTTATAAAATAGCTTAGTATTAAATCTTTTGGTTTAAAAAATGCAGAACTGTGCATTTGTGAATAAATATTGGCATAGCAGGTGACCTGGTTTGTCCATTCAGAGCAGTGACGTGATTTGTTTTTAGTTGTGCCAAATGGACCATAAACTTAACTACCTGCTACCCTTTAAGGTTATTAGTAGTTTTGGAGGTTTGTTCATGGGAAAACAAAGAGACACAATACTATCTGAATGTTTCGTACATAGAATAAACATTGTATGTTGTGTAGTCATGTTGATTGTAGACTTGGGATGTTCTGTAAATGAAACTTGTCTCTCATAGAACGTATCCTCTAAATTATCAACTTTTAAATCAATAATAGAAAAATATATAATAACAGTTTTGTACCTTGGTGGAGCACACAAAACTATTAGTACTGCAGGATGGCTAATATTAATCAAATATAATACTAGTTTGACCTGCAGACTAACTACAGTATCCCCTCATACTCTACTAAGACTCTAAGAGTCAGTGTCAGTGTGCCCATTACTGGGTGACATCTGCAATATTCTGTTGGGCTTCTTAGTAGGATGTTTTTAACCTTCTTATGTGTCCTGGAGTTTTGCATTCTTTTTATTCACTTTAAATAATATCATGTTACAGTCTGTCTTAAACTACAGCATGCATCATGACTTGTCCCTTGTCACCAATGCACCAAGGAAACATCTTATTTCATAAATGGCACATGAACTTCAACTGGTTGTGATCTGCACCTTGCAGTAAAGTGACTTGATTAATTAATGCCACCAATCACAGTACAGGGTTACTCTGAGCAATTTATAAATAACATGCAACTCACTAGGACAGTTCTCCCTGTAAGAAACATTTGGCTCAATCTACGATACCTCAGTGCAAAAAGGTTTAAATTGTTAGAGCATATCTGGGGACAATGAGCCGAGTAACCAGCATTGCTGTGCTGCAGACTTCTATATGTGTCCTAAATTCCTGTACGTTCTAAATCTACTGGCAGCCCAAGGGGACCCTTTCTTTGGTACCTAGTTCATCGGAGCTCATTTATCAAAAGTGATGGATCATACAATCCATAGACAAATGTAGAGGGAGAAGTTTTAAAATTATTTTGTTCAGTTCCTATTGTGTCTGTCAAAAAGAATATCCACTGGTCCTTAAGAAACTATTGGTTCAGTATTTACTGAGGGGAACTCTAGGAACAGGAAAAATGTTTCCACACAATAAGTAAGTCAGCCTTGTCAGGTAAAGTAAAGTGTGCATTTCACTGACACAGGCAATAATAAGTCATAAATCCTCGGTAGGTCAAAACAGACCCAACAAACCTGCTTAATAAACCAGTGAATGTCAAACTTTCTCAGAGGCACAGTGAAGTTCCTACTCGTATGTTTCTGTCATAGTCTACGCAGCTTCAGAACTGAGAGTTCTGTGTTGCTGGGAACCCAGTACATATCTCATGAAAAGGAATGCTACACAGTTATTTAGTAAGCCCAAGGCACAGCTGCAATCCCCCCCCCCCACTTGTTGCCTTTAATTGTTGCTGACTTGACATCTCAGCTGGGATTCACAACATTGTAAAGAAGCTTGTTTCGCTGGACCACTTACGTAAGAGATATCAACAAATTCAAACATCAGTGGTGTAATAATATTTCTGAAGAGCAACCCCATGATCATCCTTCGAAATCCAATTCTCAATTTGATAAAGCAACATCTAAGTTCCAAGATCAACATTGCGCTCATCCTAATAAATCTGATACTCATTTTTTGTTCTAAATCATAGCATGATGTATAGCTTTGCAAGATAAGTGTTGTGATCTCCCTTAAAAGCTGAATTCTCTGTTTTAGGATGTGATACATAATTCCCTAAAATCAGCCCTTTGATCTTTCTTAGAAAGTTAATTGTCTTTTTTAAAGAAAACTGTATTATTTTTTAATGAAAACTGCGAAGTATAACTTCCTATAAACAACAACCTTGAACATCCTTGGATGCTAAATTCTTGTTTTTTTTCATGGAGTGATTGTCTAAAGTTTTCTTTTTTTTTCATAAGTGGAAGCTCACTTTACAATTCTGATACACACAAAAAATAGTTTGCAGTATAAAAAAACTCAGTCCCACTAAGCTTCCATGTACAAGGCCCATAACTACACAGTTCTACCCCATGGTACGGTGCAAGGGAGGAAAGCCAACTCTCAAAAACTGACACAAGTCAGGGACACAATGCTGAGTCTGAGCAGGAGGCAGTCGGCCATGCATGCCCTGGATTTCTCAGGTAGCTCAGGTTACTTAAGAGACACTTAATTTGTTGGCTTAAGGTTATCTAAGATAAGTAAATATATACATATATATATAGTGCCTACCTGCACTTGAAAGTAGAAGACCAGGAACTGTAAACACCTTGTGGGGAAAATAAACAGAAAGAAAACACACACTAAATTATTGATCCAACTGGAACCAAACTGGAAATTGTACTCTGGTCACTTCCCTAGGGGAGTGTATGTGTGTGTTAGTTAATCTTATATATATACTGTATATATCTATATATATCTATATATATATATATATATATATAAATATCACCAACAGCTTAATGTGGCGCAGTGTCGGTTGGTTTCCATCCTTATCCCCCATTCCCGGGATAAGGCTCAAAATAGATAGAATTGCCTAGTCTTCCTTTTCCGGACAACAAAAACTAAATAAAGTAAATATCTCTATATGTCTGTTTGTCTGTATGTATGTATGTCTGTCTGTGTATATGTAAGCAATAATGCACAATGGGGTGTGGGTTAGTCTGGTTAAATGCATGCCTAGGGGCATAGTGAGGCACGAGGCATTTATCAAGACTAACTCACCCCCTTGAGTGTGTTACTACACTTTTAAAATAAGTATATGTTTTCAAACATGATACAGGTCAAAAAAAATTCTAATTTATGAAATAAAATGCTACACTTTATTGTGTACAGTCTCTCCGCTTGCCACAATGCTAGCTTGCTGAGTTGCTTTTACTAGGAGCACTGTGCTAGGCTGAGCTGCATGACACTGAGTCTTTGGGTCCCCATGCTAAGCTGCCAGCAAGACCATGTTGCTACCATCTGCGGTAGCGCATTCTGCAAGCCACCCAACCCCGTCTCACTATCAGTGGGTTGGAGGTGAGAGTGAGACAGCGCAGATGAGTATTGTAAGGGCTGTGGGTCATGACAGTGGAGCAGAAGGATGCTTTTAATGAAAGTAAACACATTCCTTGTGCTTTTCTGCCACATGAGTTTTACTTTTTTTATACTTTTAACTGAAGTTCTGAAAGTGCCTGCAATCTCTAACAGAAAAAATGGCAGCCGAATGAGTTTTTGAACACTCAGATCTCTGCTCAAGTATATTAGACTACACTAAGGGCAAAGGTACTGGGGCTTTTTGCTTACCTGTGGTATAGTGCAGATAAAAGACATGGGCAGAATCCTGTCTTAGCCAATCAGAATCCAGGACTATCCCTACCCATGTTATACATGTATATACCGACACACATAGATACATATATAAAATGTGTGCCTATTATATTGTGTAATATGTGTACCAATGTATATACAAAGCATATGCATACATTATACCTTTCCAGATGGTATTAGCAGATTTTTTTTTCCATTAGTACCTGTAAGCCCCTTTACTCAACAGTGGTGTAGAGGTGTAGTCACAAATATGTAAATAGGCTTGGAGGTAGTAGTGGAAAACCATCTGTTTATATCATCTGGGCATGTGTAATAAATCTGTGCATACAACATCATTAATTATGAGGGAATGTGGCAGCTTTTTGGAAAAATAGACTAAGTTTTGAGAAATTTGAACTGAAACAGTGAATGACAAACAGCGCTGTGAAGCAACTGCTGTGGAATATTGGTGTTGGGAGACATGCACAGCTGCTCTTGGTAAGAATTCTAATTATGGAATACCTGATGGTGCAATGGTGATGCATCGCACTTCTATGCTGATGACCAGAGTTTGGGAGCAGACTGGGGCATCAGCACTCAAGCGGCCAGGCTGGGCACTGCGGCAGCACATTCCAATCAGGGGAGCAGGGACAGCACACTCCAGCACTGTAGCAGCTTTAGCTGGTGGACCAGGGAGTTTGTTCTCCCAGCAGAGTACATGCTGCATGCATCTGAGGTGTATTCCCCCAGCATGCTGTGTGTGCCACTGGGAAAAAAAAACTGTAATGCAAAACTGAAGCCCAGCCACAGCAGGATGACTGACTGACCCACGGCAGGTCACGCACAACCACCCTTGGCACCTGCCTCTGTTTAAATCAACTGGTCCCTGAAGGGGTGTGAGCCCCTCAAGTGCTTACTGGGGTGCACTCAAGGCAGCAGGAGAGGTGTGGGTAAGTCTGAGATAAGGTCATTGATGTGACTGGGTGGATCAGTCAAGATGGGGTGAGGCTGTAGCCAACAGGATAAACATCTCTATAAAAAATAATTCTAATTACAGCATAAGCTGAAAGTGAGATAGTTCCTGCCGTATAATTAGAAACTAAGTCAAGCCAGTCCTTTCTGGTGGAATGTACATACATACATATATATATAGATATAAACGTTTTTTCCCTCCTGGACTTACCTTAACATACATGAAAATCAATGTTCATTTTTCATGCATGTCTACCTGCTGGTCTAGGTAACAGTATTAATGTGAGTATATTTAGTGTGTGTGTGTGTGTGTGTGTGTGTGTGTGTGTGTGTGTCTTCTCTCTATACAGGCATACATTTAAAAAAAGTATTACTCTTACAAGTAGATGAATCTTGAAGGCAGGGGATACATTCTTGCGGTCTCTCTGTATTTTTTTGTTGTAAATCCAGGGGCTGCGAACAGGTAGTCTGAAGTCAGAGAACACCTCCTCGTGACAAGAAATATCCCAGAGGTGTCTTCTTCTGTCCCGCAGCCGACTTCGCAAAGCCCGAGCAATCCAGGGCGCTCACTCAGCATTGACCTGCGCTTCCCCCTTTCTTCAGTCCCCACTGAATCAAGACTTGGTGAAGCCGGCACCGCCGAGGTGCCTGGCCATGTCCGAGGGCCAGTAGCAGTGCAGAAAGGTCAGTGGATGCTCAGGAAAGGATCACAGATCAACTTCACCTAAGTGAGTCCCCGGAACTCACATTTACCCAAAACAGAAATACCTGAATCTAAAAGTCGATCCCGTGCAACTTCGCGGACGTCAAGTGACCAAAAACTGCAATCTTCTGAACAAAATGCAACTTCAAATGAAATATCTATTGTAACGAAAAAAAAGAAGGACGCGGACAACCGGTGAGTTCGCGAGGCGAGTTTTCTCCCAGATGAACTAGCCTTGATGATGGGGGACCGGTTTGCCGTTGGAGCAAGACGAGCCCATCCCGTTGTTTCCTGGTTGGCTGTGGTCCTTAGTTTGCACTGTACCTTGCCAGTGACTTGCTGCGATTCTGCATTTTGGGCAGTGGGAGTTATCACGTTCAACAATGAAGTTGAACAGTTGTGGTTTCTTTTCTTTCTCTCTCTTTTTTTTTTTTTTTGGTGGGAGGAAACTTGGTCTGCTGAGCTCCTCCGATTCCCACCTATGATAGGATCAGCCTGTGTAGTCCATCATCAAATATCTAGAAGTTTTTTTTTTTTTTTTTTGCAAATCAGAAACGAGAGAAAGAGAAGTGTCTTCCCCTTTGGATGCTTCACTATATGTATTTATTTTTTATGGTGGGTGTGCATTTATATAACCTGACACTTGTAAAACATTAGAGCGCAGGTGCACTTCTGTTTTTACGTCTCTGTGGGCTGTGAATGCAAGCCATTGATCATCAGATCAGAAGTTATTAGTCCAGCAAGAAAAAAAAAAGAACTGTAGGAACTTAATAGTGGCTTCTTGCTCGGAGAACTTAAAAGCTGGAGACAGGACACCCCCTGGAGCCAAGCTATCTGTTTGCATAAAAACTGAGGGGGAATGTGATGTTTAGTGTTATTTTAGCAAAAGAAAATAAATATGAAAAAGAGGAAATTATGGCAAAAGTTATGCGAACAGAAATATGGAAGAGCAGTGGTTCAACACAAATTGGGGGAACCTGGAAGAGGAGAATTAATACAGTCTCTTATCAGTCGGAAAATTGGGTATATTGAAAAAATAGGTACTGGTTGCAAAGGAGGGGTTTAACTTATAAACTAAACTCTAATGAAACGAGAGGATAAAAAGAAAAAAACACCCTTTCGAAACAATTTTAGACTACTAGTTATGCAATTGCTGTATGTGTGTGTGGTGGGGGGGTCGTGCTATTAAATTAAGAAGCGATGGGTGATTTGAAAGGAAGTTCCCGGGATGATGATGATGATAATGACGGTCATAATGTTGATGATGGTGTCCTGTATTTATTCAGTTAAATGATCCCATTGATATTAAAATCTCGTTTACAACAGTACCTAGACGTAAACGAAAGACTGAAACAGAGGACATTTTGTAACAGCCTAGTCAGTCAATCGACTTATAACTTGCTAGATGAGTTTTAAAAACTGTAAAAGTTTGCTGTCCCCTTTAAGAAAGTCAGACAGTGCTGCTGGAGTTTTGTGGATTGGGTTGTGCCTTACCAGACGCTATAGAAATGCAGAGGGTTTTTTGCATTTTTGGCTCTCACTGAATAATGTGCATGCAAGTGCTCCAGCGATCCAAGGAGAGGTGTGAAACAGGACAGGACAGCTTTCAGGTCACCGCCAAGTGCCAATTACTCTTAACCTGCAGACTCACCCATCCAAGGAAGAAAGAGGGAAAAAAAACATTGCACAAAACTCCCTGCCTGCAACTGAAGGAAAACATGCGGGGTAAAGAAAACAATGAACAAGAAAAACAACGCTGGGCATGTCTGGCTGTTTGTTTTATATATATAAAAAAATCACTGGGATGAACTTGAATCAAAAGGTAACCATTTACACCTGGTGTCGTCTGGACTACTTCTATAATCTCTCAGCCTGTCATCAATTAAATCTGTAGCACTGAGGAAGCAATGTTGTAATTAAAGGGGGGCTTACAGGGCTCCCCCCCCCACCTCAGCTCTGAAGTGACTCCAGGTTGCTCAGGCATCTCTGCCATTTCTGATAATGGGGAAGGGGGATCAATTTAAAGATGAAGAAGGAGAAGAGTCAGCATTTATATAGCGCCTTTTCATACACAGTGTATCCCAAAGCCCTTTACAAGCAATGCTAGAGTGGTAGTGAAGTGACTGAATGTGCAGTGGCGGCCATATCGTACATCAGCACCCACACACAGCCTGGGCAATTGCATGATCTGGTTTGTGGGAAGGGGAATGTTGGCCAGGACGCTGGGAATGTCCCCTACTCTTTGTGAAGAGTGCACCGAGTTCTTTTACTTCCACCTGGACACCCACCAGAACAGCACTAGGATGGGTAGAAAGGACCTTGGTACACACCCCAGCAGTATAGCACCCCCCCCAATGCTGCACTGGGGTGCCAGTGTTTTAGGTATGAGTCCAATCCCCGTGTGGGAGAGAACCCACAACCTTCTGGTCCAGAGACGGATGTGCTACCAATTGAGTCACACTGACACCAAGTGCTCTTATGGGCCCCCATAGCTCCCAAAGTGTAATTCCAACAGGGGGTTGGGGTATTGCAGTAACTGTGTGAAATTGGGCTGTAGTACAGTAAAATGAAAGAGGGTTGAGCAATCAATTTCAAAATAGTCCTCCTCATATTCAAGGTCAACCATCCCCTTCCCTTTCTTTCATGGTCTGCAGTTCCTAACACTAACCTGACCACTGGTCAATGAAGGAATATTCTGCTTCTTGTTCTCTCTCTCTCTCTTTCTCTCTCTCCCTCTCTCTCTCTCTCTCCCCCAGCCACATCTACTTACCTTCCTGTTGAACCTCCAGTTCATCTGTCCAGAAGATACTTTGTTTGTTTGGCATACTGATTCCAGTTCAGTTGTTGTTCCATCTGGTTGCCTTTTAGTAAAACTCAGTGGGTGTTTCTGATACACTGGTGGTGGGTAACTGTTTAGAACCCTATGAGGAAGTTTATTCTCTTGTTCAGCTCCGCTATTGTTCACCCCATGCATCCTTGTGCTACCATAGAACTCTGCTGTAGAAGGGCAAGTTGGGGGGGTTAGGGGGACATCAGGAAGTATTTATTCACAGAAAGGGTTGCAGATGTGTTGAACATATTACCAAGGGATGTCATCTATGGGAAATCAGTGGGGGGATTTAAACATGGATGGAACAGACACATGGAACTGGTAAGGATATCAGCAAAAGGGGAGGGGGAAAGAGTGGTGTGGTGCCACTAGGGACCTCATAAAGAACAAAAAGCAGGGCAGGACAGGCTGCAGAGCCTTGTTCTGCCTACAACTTATATGTTTGGGAAAACATATGTTTTAGGCACCTTTCAGCCTCTGTTTCATACATTCTCTGTATTTAATTCCCTCTGTTTCATTATAATGAGACCAATTAAAATGAATACAGGGACCCTACCCCTTAAACTGCATCTGCTCTGGCTGCCTGCCTACATCTACACAGCAGTGTCAGTGGCTCAGCAGGTTGCATAATTATCTCCAAAGCTGGAAGATCAGAAGGTTGTGGGTTCCATCCACACACCAGAAACTTGGATTAAATCCCAATACTGACACTGTAGTGCGGCATGAGAGGGATGCTGCACTCCTGAGGTGCCGTCTGTCAGATAAGACATCAAACTGAGGCCCTGTCTGCCTGTTCTGGTGGTTGTTTAGGTGGACGTTAAAGATGCTATGAAATACAAAATCACACATGCCCCCACAATGCAAAGCATCATGGGCTGCATATGCAAATCACCACAGAATATTATAATGGTTCAGCTTTAAGCAGAAATGCATGTTAAAGATGCTATGGCACTTCTTAAAAAGAGTAGGGGGAATTTTTATTATAACCAAAAAAAATCAAAATAGCAATACAATACATGTTAACAGTCACATGTATTAAATATACAAATCAAATTCATACGAAAGTAAAGTAAGTATTTTGTCATACTCCCTACTTTGTAAGTAGGGGAGTTTTCCTTACTTTCAAAAACGAGATACATTTTTGAAACATGTTAATTTCACATGAAAAATTAAATCTAAATAAAAAAATGATATATCAACTGGGTGTTACATCATACCCCCTCCCCCCTGAGTTGGAGGATTCTTTAGTTATACTATTCAAATTATCGATATGTAATGTGATGATAATAGAACAAAGTAAATCAGAAATTATAGTAATGAATTATTCATGCATACTACCACTAATCTTGTACACTTTTGCTTTTGGTGATTGGGAACATGAAAAGGGTTACCTTTACAATCAGTAGGCAAACCAAATTAAAAAGTGAACAAATAAATATTCACCCTTGGGTTGTTTTCGACTAATCAATGTTGTAAAGAAATTTTAATTAAACCAACCTCTACTCTAATCATTAAACCAGTGGGAGACACATGAAACAGAAAATATAGAACAAATATACAAATAATTATTCCTATATCAAGTCCATTTTTTTATTATAATCCATCTAAACAGTGTATAATAGTCCACCAGGCATTATACAATTTGATAGAAATCTGTGTTTTTTCTTTCCTACGGATATCACAAATGGCAGTGTGGATAGTCCAGAATAATTGTTCTGGAGTGATATATATTTTTTGCAATAAGAGTCTGCACTTGGTATGTCTTATGTTATATTTAAAAATCAATAGTAGTAAGTGCATCGTCCTGCTAACATGTACTCCAGGCTTTGGGGAGGATCCCTAAAAACAGAATATCATTATTTAAGAATTTAAAAGGAGAATTTTTCCATTTTGTGTGTACAATTGACCAAAAAGAGATAACATATGGGCACTCAAAACAGAGATGCTCCATCGTTTCCTGAACATCTGTGCATAAAGCATGCATAGGACATATTCTTTCCTTGTGGTCCTTATGTTTAAGGTTACTTTTTACATTGATCCTTTCATAGAGGCATAACCATAGAACATCCCACATATAAGTTGGGGCTCTATGTTGTGAAATCATGGCTTCAATTTGTTGTATTGCAGTAGCTGGTTTTGTGCTATAAGAGGGTCGTTCTAAGAAAAAGCCTACCATGATCTGTGTATATATTTCTTTTCTTTTCTTTGTAAAGTCATAAGATGTTGTCTTTGTATTCCCCAGAGTTTTATTTTTCCCAAAACAATACTGAAAATACAAGGATTGCCCTGTTAAAAATTTCGGCTTATGAATAATGGTATGTTGTTCCCAGGCCTGCAGCCAGGGGCATATCTAATCCCATATCCAAGTGGTCCAAGGTTTCACTATTTGAAGTAATAGAGGTCTTAAATTGTTATAAAGAAACATGCAACAGAAAAAAACACAATTGGGTTCACCATACCCAGTCCTCCTTTTTTAATGGGGAGATAAGTGATTCCTCTTTTTATGGGGTTTAACCTACTGCTCCAGACTGTCTGGGAAAAAAATGCTGTAAACAGAGGTTTCTAATTGTTTTGGTGGTGGGAATACTATACATACTGTAAATGCAAGAAAATACTCATAAGGTAAGTTCTGCCTACATAAAATCTTTCTTTTTGGACATTCACCAAACAGTCCACCAAGCCACTTTACTTTCAGCCTCATTTAAAAGTTTATTCCAGTTATATAAACCCATGTCCCCTTTCCCAAAGTAAATGCCCAGTATCTTTATAAACTCATTTTGGACTGGTATTCCCATAACATCTTGGATTAGCGGGCATCCTATTGGTATACACTTACTTTTATCAAAATTAATGAGGGACCCTGTGCCCACTGTGAATTCCTGCAATATATCTTCCACATGTTTAACCAAGGGGCAGTCTGCTAACAGAAGACACATATCATCAGCCAATACAATATTTTTTATTTCTTCTGCATCACTCATAATTGAGAGTCCTCTAATGTTGTCTGTGTCATTTATACAACATATCAAGGGTTCTAAAGTCAAAATATATAGGAGGTGGATAAAAGGGCACACTGATGAACTCCTCTGTCCACTTTACATGTTTTTCCTACCCATCCATTCACATAAGGGGCTACTGTGGCTGTTTTACTACAGATTTGGATCCAGACAGTAAGTAGCCTCAAGTTAGTAAGTAGATTGTTCTGCCCTGTTTTGTGTAAGAGAATAATAAGGCCTTCTGACATGCTCTGTGATAATTTTTGGGAGTTTAGACAGAAATTTAAAACCTGTGTCAATTCATAGGTTCATAGATTCATAGCAGAGTCCATATAAAAGGGTGTGACACCCTCACATGGTTCAAACATTATTGGCTTGGAAGAAGGCAACAAGTAAAGATCGGCTCTGTAGCACATTCCCTGAGATGTGTTTAAACTGGTGTTCCCCAAGGTTCAGTGCTGGGTCCACTCCTGTTCTCTGGCTTTATAAATGATTTACCAGCTATCTTTAACATTGCATTGGTTATTATGTATGCCGATGACACAGTGATCTATTGTGGAGCCAGAACAGGAGTGGACCTGGAGAAAAATTGCAACCTGTATATTGGGATCTTCAAAAATGGTTTGCGAAAAACTAAATTTTATTAAATGAGAAAAAGACAGTTACAATGTTGTTTGGTCTTATGCGTAAATTTGAGGGTAACTCTCTGAACATAATGGGAAGGCATGGTGCTATGCTAAAGCAGGTAAGGTTGTTTAATTACTTAGGAGTAATCTTAGACAGTAGTCTAACTTTGAACAAGCATATATCAAAAATAACACAAAAAGTAAATAATAAACTGGGATTTCTTTACAAAAACGTGCGGTTGGACCACAGTGGGCTCAGGGAGGGTGAGAGTGGTGGAACAGAGGCGCATCCCTCCAGTTGTACCTCTCCACAATTTCTATGCCATTCGGGAAAAGTGTGGTTCCTCTATGGAGGCATCCACAGAGGAGACCAAGGAGGATGCTGGGAACCTCCACAAAGGAGACCCACAGGAGGGTGGTATGGACCCCACAGGGGAAGGAAACAACTCCTGGTGGGGGACTCCATTGTTAGGAAGGTAGAACTGGGGGAGGAAGGGGAGAGGGAGGTAAGGTGCCTGCCTGGTGCTATGGCTTGGAGGGATAGGGAATGAGTCCTCAGGATCACAGGAGCAGCTGCACAGGGGAGGGAGCTGAATGTCATTGTCCACCTAGGGACAAATGATCTGGCTAAGAAATGGATCAGAGCAGTGCAAGAAGCATTTGTGGAGATGGGATGGGGCCTTAGACAAATAGCACACAGGGTAACCTTCTCAGAGGTGCTGCCTGTCTATGGCACGGGTGAGGCTAGGGTGCTCCACACCATGGGATTCAATCAGTGGTTGAAAGACTGGTGCAGAGCTCAGGGATTTGGCTTCACTGGGGACTGGGGGTCCACCTGGAAGGATGTAGGCCTATAATGGTGTCATGGTCTGCATCTGTCCAGGAGGGGAACCAGGATCCTAGGTGATAGGTTTAAATACTTAATTGGCAAGCATTTAAAATAGCCAGGGGGGGAGGCACTGGAAAGGAGCAGGGAAATCCTAGCCCCCCCTTAAAAATCAGGGTACTAAATGAGGTAGACACCAACATAGAGATGTCAATAGGGAGAAGTGCAGAGGTAAATGGAGAAAGTGACAAACGCAATAAGGACAGGGATGGGGCAAAAAGGGGTAGGGCCATCAAGAAATGGAGGGTAATGAGTACCAACGCCCATAGTCTGGGCAACAAGCTCCCTGAACTGGTGACCTTGATGGAAGAGGGATGCCTGGATATCATAGCAGTCACAGAAACATGGTACACAGAGAACCATGACTGGGATGTTAACATACCAGGGTACATAACCTACAGGACAGACAGGGAGGGCAGGGGGAGAGTAGATCTCTATGTATGGGAAGGGATAAAAGCAACTGAACAAAAGAGTAAACAGGGAGGGGAGGAGACACTGTGGATCACCTTAGAAGGCTTAGAGAATGGAAATGGCACCACAATCCACACAGGGGTTGTATACAGACCCCCATGTCAGGGTGAGGGAATGGACAAGGATATGATAGAAGACATACTTAGGATGGCAGAGAAAGGGGAGATACTGTTGATGGCGGACCTTAATATGCCAGATGTTAACTGGAGCACCTTTGCTGCAGCCACATCCAAAAGCAGGGCCATTCTTGATACCCTTCAGGTGGCATGCCTTAAACAGCTAGTTTTGGAACCTGTTTGTGAGGGAGCAATCTTAGACCTCATACTCTCAAATGGAGACAGTGAGAGGAACTCAGATCTAGAAGTGGGTAGCCATTTGGGAACAAGTGACCACCAGACAGTGTGGTTCATGATAAACTCAGCTACAGAGTCAAGCCATACAAAAGTGAGGGTTCTGGACTTCAGGAGGACTGACTTTGGCAAGATGGGAGAGTGCCTTAGAAAAGCACTAGCAAACAGGCTAGAAGGAGGGGTGGAGCAATAATGGGGAAATATCAAAACTGCCATCACAGAGGCAACAAGCCTTTGTGTGAAGCAAATAAACAAATCAAAATGAAAGAAAAAGCCACTATGGTTCTCAAAAGAAGTGGCGGTGAAGGTTAGGGAGAAAAAGATAGCATTTAGGAAGTATAAGGAAACACAGAAGGAACAGGACAGAGAACTGTACCAGTTAAGGCAGAAGGAAGCAGGGAAGGTAGTCAGAATAGCAAAGGCACAAACTGAGGAAATGATAGCCAACTCAGTAAAGAAGGGGGATAAAACCTTTTATAGGTATATCAGGGAGGTAGAAAGACAAAGGGAGGGATAGTGAGGCTGAATAGAATGGACAGTGAGTGGGCAGAGAGTGACAGTGAAAAAGTAGGGATACTGAATGAATACTTTTGTTCAGTATTCACAAAACAGGAAGTGGGGGAGGTGCCTAATCCAATTAACAGAAGCACTCTGGAGAGGGGGTCGATCCCAGTCCTTTCACAGAAGAAAGGGTTCTGAAAGAACTCCTAAAACTGAAGGTGGACAAAGCAATGGGGCCAGATGGAATTCACCCCAGAATTCTAAAAGAATTAAGCAGAGAACTAGTGACACCACTGACTACCCTTTTAACAAATCATGGGAGGATGGTGTGGTACCTGAGGACTGGAAAAAGGCTGATGTGATTCCCCTTAACAAAAGTGGGGCCAAGACAGAGGCAGAAAACTACAGACCTGTCAGTTTGACCTCTGTGGTAGGGAAAGCAATGGAATCACTTCTGAAGGAAAGAATTGTTGAGTACCTAGAGGCCAGTGGGGCACAGGACCCAAGGCAGCATGGGTTCACAGCGGGAAGGTCATGTCAGATGAATCTAATTGATTTATTTGAATGAGTGACCAAAGTAGTAGACCAGGGAAGGGCTGTGGACATGGCCTACCTAGATTTTAGCAAGGCATTTGACATAGTTCCACACAAAAGATTAATAGTCAAATTAACCAGCCTGGGAGTTGGTCCCAGGGTGGTAGCCTGGGTAAAACATTGGCTGAACAACAGGAGACAGAAGGTAATTGTAAATGGAGTCCACTCTGAAGAAAGAGGGGTTACTAGTGGGGTACCGCAGGGTTCAATACTGGGTACAGTCCTTTTTAATGTCTTTATAAGTGACATTGCAGAGGGACAGGAAGGAAAAGTATGCCTCTTTGCAGAAGACACAAAGATCTGCAACAGGGTTGATACATATGGAGGCATGGAAAGGATGAGAAGGGACTTGGCAAGGTTGGAGGAATGGTCAGAAGTATAGCAGCTTGGATTCAGTACAAAGAAGTACAAAGTAATGCACCTGGGAAGCAAAAACCCAGGGGAAGATTACACAATGGGGGAGAGGTAGTAACAACAACAAAAATAGAAAGGGACCTGGGGGTAATCATATCAGATGACCTTAAGCTTGGCAAGCAATGTGAGAAGGCAGTAGGGAAGGCTGGTGGGATACTAGGATGTATAGGGAGAGGCATCACCAGCAGAAAACAGGAAGTTGTTATTCCCCTCTACAGGCAGTTGGTAAGACCCCATCTAGAGTACTGCGTCCAGTTCTGGAGACCCCATCTCTGCAAGGACATAGACAGGATGGAGGCAGTTCAGAAGAGGGCAACTAAAATGGTGCAGGGTCTGCAAGAGAAGCCATATGAGGAGAGACTAAAGGAGCTTAATAAGTATACCTTTGAGGAAAGGGGGGGGGACATGATAGAAATGTTTAAATACCTCAGTGGAATCAACAACGTCCAAGAGAGTAGCATTTTTCAGAAAAAGGGATGTGCAAGAACAAGGGGACACAATTTGAAGATAGAGGGGGGATGGCTCAGGGGCAATGTGAGGAAGTATTTTTTCACAGAGAGGGTGGTGGACGCATGGAACAGCCTTCCTGAGGAGGTTGTGGGGTCTCAAACTGTGGCAGAATTCGAGAATACATGGGACAGACATAAGGCAATTTTTTGGGGGGGTAGGAAGAAATAGGCTGTTGGTTAAATAGGATCTGCAGCTTATCCTTTAGGTAGGGAAATGGGCAGACTAGGTGGGCCAAGCAGTCCTTATCTGCCGTCAAAGTCTACGTTTCTATGTTCTATGAAACAAAAATTTTTTTACTGCACAGGTAAAACAAACATTAGCCAACCATGTTTTGTTGGCAGTATTAGAATACAACAGTATTCTATTAATAAATGCTCCAGAGACTTTAATTCACAAATACACAGTGATGTTTAACAACATTATGAGGTTTGCAACAGATTGTCTAAATAAAAGGGAACACCACTGTAATTTGTACTACACCTTTGGGACTCTACCACCAAAGCAGAGAGTTATCAAAACAGCATATATGTTTCTCCTTAAGCTGCTTCATACCCAGACATCTTTAATTTTGGCAAAACACTTTCAGCGCACAGACTCAGAGTGCTGAGGGCGTCTTCAATCAAACTATATATCGAAAATAAAACAAATACAAAAACAGCAAAGCGCTCTATACTACATTATGGCCCAAAAATGATTAATAATTTATCACACATGAATCTGGATGTTGACAGCAATAGAAATGCTTTTAGGAAAACTAGAAAATTATTTGATTGGTGTATCTAGTTGTAAGTGTGTAGGGGTGACATGATGAAATTCTAAATTAGAAATAACATTACCTACTGGAGTTGTACATAATATGTGATTTTTAAAGCGTGTTTAACAAAAGTGCATTCAATTGTGACATTGTAAGTATTGTTATTAGTGATTTTATGTTGTATGTTATTTTTGTTACTTTGTTTGTATCCTTGTTGCTCCCTCTCCCAAGCATGGTTGAAAAAGAGTCATTGGATCGAATCCTCCTTCCTGGTGAAATAAATAAATGAAATGAAATGAAAGATAATAAATTTGTTTGGGATCCCATATTTTGCTAGGCATTTCCATATTTATTTATTTAGTTTTTGTTGGCCGGGTAAGTGCATTAGACAAATCCTGCCTATTTTCAGGCATGGCCCAGGGGAGGGGATATAGATGAATGCCAACTGATCTTGAACCAGATTAAGCTGTTGGTGGTATTTCTAGTGAATGAGGGAAATTTTCGAGAAGTGCCATGGGATCTTTAACATCCACCTGAACTACCACCAGAACAGACAGATGGAACCTCAGTTTAATTCTCATTCGAAAGACAGCACCTCAGGAGTGCAGCACCCCCCTCATGCTGCACTACAGTGTCAGTATTGGGATATTAACCCAAGTGCCTGATGTGGGGATAGAATCCTCAACTTTCTGATCTCCCAGTCTCAGAGGCGAGTGTGCTACCTGCTGAGCCACTGACACTGACAATATATATAAGGGTGTGACACCTTGTCAAATGCTTTGGCTTGATCTAAACATATGCAAAAACTTATTTCCTCCAAATTCCCTTTTTCCAAAATTTCCCTCAACATAATTAACCCAGCAGAGATTTTTTCCCCAGGAACTGAGCAGAATTGTGATGAATGGACAATATCTTCCAGGACCAATGATAGCCTATTATTTAAAATGTTTGCCAGTATTTTATCATCTGAATGTAATAATGTGATTGGCCTCCAGTTAGTAAGTAGATCTTTCTGCTCTGTTTTGTGTAATAGAATAACAAGGCCTTCTGACATGATGCTCTGTGATAATTTTTGGGAGTTTAGACAGAAATTTAAAACCTGTGTCAATTCATAGGTTCATAGGTTCATAGCAGAGTACAAGTTCAGTAGGCGTTAAGCCTTTATATGAACTCACAGCCCATGATCAATATGGGAGTAAATCATATTTTTCTATCTCCCATATAACAATCTAACCTATGTTTGAAAATAGTCATATTACTACTCTCGATTATATATTGGGGAAGTGTATTCCACATTGTTATTATTAGTTGAATATTACTTTTTTTTCACCTATTATTTTATACACATGTGATCTAGTAGATTTATTGACTTTATGTCCTATAAGTCCTAGTGTCTCCATCATATATTGGTTTTGGATAGCTTTAAAGGTTAGGCATAGATCACCTTTAAATCTTTTATATTCTGCCGAATGAAACTTTAAGTTTTTGAGTCTTTAGTTATAGCTTAAATGCTGTATCATATTTATTTTTTTGTAACTTTTCTCTGGAATCTCTCAATTAGATTTTTACTTTGTATGGTATGAGGTGCACAGAACTGTGAACAGTACTCCAGGTGGGGGTGCACCAGGCTGGTATACAGGGGCATGATTATTTCACTCTTTCTGATTTTGATATTACTCAGTATACAACCAATAATTCTCTGACATTTCCTGACTGTTTCTTTGGTATTCCTGTCAAATGATAGGTCCTTTGAGATCCATACCCCTAGATCTTTTTCCTCTGTAGTACTCTCAAGTATGCTGTTATTTAATTTATATTGTAGAAATAGATTTTTCTTACCAAGATGCATTACTTTGCATTTCTTTTCATTAAATAACATTTTGTTACTTACTACCCACTGTGACAGGTGATCTAGCTCATCCTGTAACTGATTACCATCTAAGACTGTCTGGACAATTCCCCCTAGTTTGCAGTTGTCTGCATATTTGCAGATCCATGCTTTGTCAATTACTTGAAGGGTTGAAACCATGATCTTGAACAAGGCTGGGCCCAGCACCAACCTCTGTGGTACTCCGCTGGTCACATACCTCCAATTAGAGAGGTGGTTCTTAATAGTTACCCTTTGTTGATATTGTTCTAACCATGAGTTTATCCAGCTGATGATATTAGAATGTAGTTTTATTTTGATAAGTTGTTCTAGTAGTAATTGTTTTGGAAAGATATAGGAAAATTATATCTACTGGGATGTTTTTATCTAGTGTAGCACTGACCGGTTCAAAAAAACTGTATTCAATTTGTGAGGCAAGATCTTCCAGAAATGAAACCATGCTGGGGTGATGTATAATAATCCCTCTTTGTTTATATGGTACATGATACGTTATAGTAATCTTTCCATTATTTTCCCTATCACTGAGATAAGACTTCTTGGTCTATAATTAACTTTGTCTGCCCTGTTACCGCTTTTGTATATTGGTGTCAGTATTGCTTTTCTCCATTCAGTTACAGTTTTTCCTTCCCTAATAGAGGTGTTAAATAAAACTGTAAGGGGTCCCACCAGTTCATTTAAAAGTTCTTTCAAAAATCTGGGTGTAATACCATCTGGTCCTACAGAACTATTTCTTTTAAGTGAATTTACAATATGTCCAACCTCTGTGATGGTAAAAACTGGAGTATTGTCTGAGTTATCTGTCATATTTGAGGTAAACTTTTCTTTTGGTTCATAAACACTTAAGAAATATCTGTTTAACTCTGTGGCTATTTATTTTTCTTCAGTTATAACACTTTCCGTAGCTTCTAATGGACCAATTACCTTTTGGGTTCCTCGCATGGCTCCCACATAGTTATAACATTTTTTTTTGCTCTCTTGCACTAATGATACTAAATTTATTTCTAATCTCTCCTTTGCCATTGTAATCATGTTTTTTGATTGTTTTTGCACTTTGCTTGAAGTTCAACCAATTGCAGGATAATGGATTCTCCTTATATTTCCAGTAAAGTTTTTTTTTCTTATTAATGTGTTTTTTAATTTTGTTTTTCCACCAAGACAAGACTCTATGATTGTTTCTGTATTTATTTCTTATCAGAACCCAGTTGTCTATACAAAAGTTAATCTGATTATTGAACTTACTCCACACAGTCTCCAAGTCATGGTTTATAAGATCTTGTTCCCAATTCCATTTCCTAAGGTATTCTTTCATGTTGTGATTATCTGTTTTATTATAGTCCTTTATTACTGTCTTTCCCTTGCTATTGGTTTCAATAAATCTGTATTCAATCTCTATCATTTTGTGGTCGCTGTCACCAAGTTGAGGCAGTACTTTTATATTATGAATTGCTTCCTCAGTGTTAGTGAATATTAGATCGAGTACATTGTTTCTCCTGGTTGATTGCATTACAAGTTGATCCAGGTGATGCAGTATTGTAATATCAATTAATCTATTTTCTAAGGAGCTTGTTCCTTTTAGGTTATTCCAGTTAATGGTTGGGAAGTTAAAATCACCCATGAGTATGGTTTCCCCCGCAATATTTGTGTTTTCTATTTCTGATAATTAGTTATTACTCTCTTCTGCTAGTAAGCTAGGTGAGTGATAAACTAAACCAATGGTTAGTGTTTTTAGTGAGAGTATAATTTGTACCCAAATGATTTCATTGTAAATAAATGAGGTATTCTTCATTTCATAAGCCTTGTACATTTTCCTATATATATATATATATATATATATAAATTGGCAAAACTTGTTTAAGAAAGAATTCATCATCAGTGAGGAAATTCAGTTAGGTTGAAAGTCTCTCGAGTACTTCTCACTTTATTACCAACCGCATCGCGCGTGACACGCTTGTCCGTCATAACTCTCAACATCATCACATGTAGAAGCAGAGGTGTAGGAGAATGGCGTGAGAGTTAGGACCAATCAACCCAAATGTGCACCCCGATGCGGTTGGGGGAGTGGGCAGAGGGGCCAAGGGGGGTTTTCAACCCTAACACTGAATTTCCTCGCTTTGTCGGTGGAACAACCCTAACTAATGCATTAAATGGAGTTTTTGCCCTAATTTCCTTCTTTTGAGAATGATAACGAAATAGTGAATAATGCGCAGCGGGAGTGCGGGGCCCTCCCGCCACATGATGTCTTGTCACATTGTAACATTGTGCCCGCAAACGCAAATAGTAATGCGCATGGTGACGCAAAGCAAAACAGAAAGAGAAACAGTAGTGTAGACAGAAATGTTAAAACCAATGCAAAAGCAAGCGCAAATGAAAACGCAACAGGTAATGCACATGGTGGCGTAGACATGAACGGTAAGTGAAACGGGAATGGAATCGAAAGCAAAAATGGTAATGGTAACAGTAATGTAAGCGCACAGGCTGGTTTTCCCCAAAAGCTGCATAAAGAAAGACAGTGAGTACAAAGAATGTATGCATAATAATGGTTCTCAGAGCAGAAAATGAGGAACTGTACAACGTAAAAAAAAAAATGTAAAAGTCATATGATTTATGACTTTCCTGGCTAGTTTTATACTTAGCCCCTAGTAGGGGGCTAAGCATTTTTCTGATGAAAAGTCCGCATCTCACACCATTTCCAAGATACGGGCCCTGAAAGGCACGGCGAACGCCATAATGTTATCCTGGGGGAAAAAAGAGAAGTTCAGAGTGCCATAACTTTGGCTCCCTGTAATATTTTTTCACCAAACCACAAAAAGTCACATCTGTGGGATGTTGCCTGTGTTCCCTCCAAATTTCAGCCCAAAAGACCAAACCGTTATTTTGCAGCAGGGCGCCAAAGGATTCCTGTATTGTGTTGGATGCCGTAAGGTTATCCTATGGGAAAAAGCATCAAATTTGGAGTGCTGTAACTTTGCCGTCATGTAATATTTTTTCAACAAAACACTGAAAGGCACATCTGTGAGATGTCAGCTGCGTTCCTTCCAAATTTCAGGCCAAAACACCAAACTGTTCTTTTGCAGCAGGGTGCCAAATAATTGCTGTCATTTTCCCACAGCCTAGAAAAGTACTGTCGAAGTTTGCGAAAGCTTTCGCTAACTCATTCGACACTGTCACAAGTGCGACAGTACTTTGCAAAAGTACTTTTTCCAGAAATTTAAACACATATTTCTGGGGTGTTTTACCCCAAAATAAAGACCTGGCTAGCATCCTCAGGGTCCGACTAGGTGAATACAAAAAGAATTAGGTTGCTAGAGGGTCCCCATTTTAAATAGCAAGCATTTTTCTGATCGCTAACTGAAAACAAAATGGCAGATTTGTGACAGTAAAAGGGCCATTTGCAAAAGTAAAAACTGCATTTGCGACACTGTCGAACTTTTTGTTAACTTTTCCCATTGACTTATAATGGGAACTTGTTTTTTGAATAACTTTTGAACCGTTTAATATTTTTTCATGAAATCTTCAAAAGGCACATCAGGGACCCCAGCTGCACATTTTCTGAAGATTTTGGACCAGTTGCACAAACTGTGCGACCTGTAGGCACGACCGTAAAATTCCAGAAAAGCGTAAATGCGCGTGCAGATCTTGCTTAATAACGCTGCAGCCATATATGTGACCAGTACAAAACTTGGCAGAGCCCAAGGCATATGGGTCTTCATTGTGTATTTCAAATTTCAGGCAAATCTGTCAAACAGTTGCAAAGTTATTAAGGTGCAAAAGTTTGGATTTAACATGTAAATGGCTCCTCAACCCTAACTATAGTAGCACTACCGTACCACTATAATATATATATATATATATATATATATACACATCATATGACAATACCACCACCCCTCCTTTCCTGATGGTTTTTATACATCAGTTGATACACAGGCATTTCAATATTCCAGTCCCCATCCTTGAACCAGGTCTCCGTTATAGCACAGATAACTATGTTATTGCTTTTGAATTTATAGGCAAGTTCGTCAATTTTTGATCTTAAACTTCTAGCATTTAGTAGTAGTATTTTAAGGTTGTTAGTGGTAGTAGAAGTTATTTTTGTGTTAACTAAGTGGTCCATATTTGATAATAAGTTGTTTGTAATATTATCTATACTTTCAGTTAATCCTGCATCTAGAAAGGATGTTGTACCATGCCTATCCCCCTTATTAATCAGTTTAAATGTTTGTGAATAAAACTACCAATATGTTTACCAAGAAGTCTGCTTCCCCTTCTGCTGAGATGCAAGCCATCCCAGCAGAAAAGTTCAGACCTGTTTGAAAATTCTTCCCAATGAGTAATACAGTTTATGTCATGTCTTAAACATCAATTCCTTAACCAATTATTTATGTCTTTTATTTATTTTTTTTTTTTTTTCGCAGAAGACTGGTTGCTTTAAGAATGGGAAGTATTTCAGATATAGCAATCTCACAGCCAGGGTCAATTAGATTGTTAGTTAACAAAACATAATTCTGTTCTATTTTGTTTAATGATTCATGCAATATATTATTTGCACCAGCATGTATAATGACTAATGGACTGTCAGTGGAGTTATACAGAATATTCAGTACCTAATTCCTGAAAAACAATTTTATATAGCTCATTCGGAAGCCCATCTTTTCCAGGGGCTGTTCCTGTATTAAAATTACTTATTACAGTATCTAACCTACTTCTTGGGTAGTTATTTGTTTTAACATTACTGCCTCATTATACTGAGGTATGGTTTTTAAATTACATTTTGTTAACCAAGAGCCTGTGTTTTGTTCTGTCACTGCTTCATCCGCTTTGAATAGTTGTGTTATATAGCTTTCTATTTCATGTAAAATCTCTACACTGAGTCAAAAGAGATCCTTCCTGTGATTTAATCTGCTTGATTTATTTCTTTCTTCTCTGACTTACACAGCTG
Source organism: Neoceratodus forsteri (assembly GCA_016271365.2). NCBI lineage: Eukaryota > Metazoa > Chordata > Ceratodontiformes > Ceratodontidae > Neoceratodus > Neoceratodus forsteri. The sequence goes on from CM057454.1 coordinate 639,748,784, forward strand.
TCAAAAGGGTTCATAAAGGTCTGTTTCCCCTGCATTTCAAAGTTTTGCTCCACCTCTGGAGTTTTCATCCTATTGTATTGCATTTGCACCACTTCTTCCTTAATTGTTTGTATTTGTTCAGTTATAATATTATTACCTGAATATATAGTAGGTCTACCTCCAAGAGATATAATTGGTTACATAAAGTAATATATCTGTCTTTCTTTATTTTTTCATTTAATTTCCCCATTAGCTTAAAATAATCCCTGATGTCCATTTTACTGTCTTCCCACCAAGCATCTAATTCTTCGTATAAGAAAACTACAGATTTTCCTGCATCTAAAACATTTTGGAAACCTTGAGCAGTGTGGTGTGCGCTAATAAAGATAGAGTAAGCTTCCAGTACCCTGGGCCTTTTGTTGTTTTAAAGTTGGAAATTTGTACACTTAATAAGCCATGATCTGATGTAGCTACCAGATAAATTTTAGCATTTTGAATTTGCAGGGTGAGGACCCAATAATCTATCCTGGCAGTTATTGTTCCTCTAAAATAAGTATTGATGTATTTATTTATTGAAAAGTTTCACCAGGTAAGGTACACTGAACAACAAGTTGCTCATCTCCTGGTATGACCTGGGGGGGGCGGGTAATGGGAGTTATATCGTATTAATGAGTACAAGCAATTAACACAAAAGCAAGCTTCTATGTAAATGGACCAATCTCTCAGACTGGCTTATGTGATGTATTTTTGGACAAAGTATGTGGTGCTGTGTCAGATTTGTCCAAAAATACATCACATAAGCCAGTCTGAATGATTGGTCCATTTACATAGAAACATAGAAGTTGACAGCAGATAAGGACCGCAAGGCCCATCCAGTCTGCCCATTTTTTCTACCTTATGAATGTGCCATAGGCCTTTAATCCGTCAATGGCCTATCTATTCATACTCATCTCTATTGCTCCCTTATGCCTATCCCATGCCTGTTTGAAACCCTGCACTGTATTCATATCCACCACTTCCTGAGGTAGGCCATTCCATGCATCCACCACCCTTTCTGTGAAAAAGAACTTCCTTACATTACCCCTTAATCAGCCTCCCTCTAATGTCATGCTGTGTCCTTTTGTCCTGCTATTTTTCTTATATTGAAACAAGTTAGACTCTTTCACCTTGTTAATACCCTTAAGATGTTTGAATGTTTTGATCATATCACCTCTCTTCCTCCTTTGCTCTAGGCAATGCATATTGAGCTCCATTAATCTGTCCTCATATGTTTTCTGATGTAGTCCCTGCACCATTTTGGTTGCCCTTCTCTGGACTGCCTCCATTTTGTGAATGTCCTTGTGAAGGTGCAGCCTCCAGTACTGCATGCAGTACTCTAGATGGAGTACTAACCAGTGTCTTGTAAAGAGGGATTATTACCTCCCTCTTACGACTTGTGATACCCGCTATTAATACACCCCAACATCCCTCTAGCCTTATCTACTGCTTTAGTGGTCTGCTTGGATGATTTCAGGTCATCTGTGATGATGATGCCCAAGTCTCTTTCTTCCCTTGTGATTGCCAGCAACTTCCCTCCCAACCTACAGGTAGCTTCAGGGTTTCTCTTCCCTATATGCATGATCTTGCACTTCTTTGCATTAGACCCCAGTTGCCACTCTCCTGACCATTTTGCCAGTTTTTCCAGATCTCTTCTCATTCTGCCCACCCCAATTGGATCATCTACTCTGTTACAGATCTTGATGTCAGCTGCAAACAGGCAAACCTTACCCTCCAGTCCATCTGCAATGTCACTGATGAAGATATTGAAGAGGACTGGCCCCAGGACTGATCCCCGAGGTACCCCACTTGTGACTTGCATCTCTTCTGACTGTATGCCATTTACCGCCACTCTCTGTTTCTGCCCGCCAACCAGTTTGCCACCCAGTTGACCAACCCCGGACCCATCCTGAGCCTACACAGCTTATTAATCAATCTTCTATGTGGAACAGTATCGAAAGCTTTGCTGAAGTCAAGGTAGATAACAACAACTGCACCCTCTTGGTCCACCACTCTGGTTACCCAGTCAAAGAAATCTATGAGATTAGTTTGACAGGACCTTCCTGTTGTAAACCCATGCTGTCTTTGATCCTGTGATCCTATGGATTCCAGGTATTGCACTATCCTTTCCTTAAGGAGTGCCTCCATAATCTTGCCCACTACTGAGGTGAGACTGACTGGTCTGCAGTTCCCTGCCTCCTCCCTGCTGCCACTTTGTGGAGCAAGATCAGATGAGCCCTTCTCCAGTCTTCTGGGACATCTCCTGTGCTCAGAGACTCACTAAACAGTTTTGCTAATGGCTCTGCTAGCTCCACCCTTAGATAGAACTAGTAGAGCCATTAAAAAGGAAGAGTCAAAATATATTTTAGAATTTTTTAAACCTCTGTCTGCAATTGCCCAGCTGATATTAAAATCTCTCCCAAACAATATATTCCTTGCTGTATATAGGTAGGGCTGTATCAATTTTAACAGTTCTATCCAGGCAAATTTTGTCTGGGGGGCATAGATGTTAATTAGCCTACAGTCCACTGAGTCTATTTGGGAATCTAGTAGTAGTGCTCGCCCAAGGCAAATATCAACTATCTGTATTAGTTTTATATTGGGCTCTGTAAAGCAAATGCCCACCCCACTGCAGGTGTCTATACTCATAGACCAATAACTTGAGCACCAGCCCCAGGCATCTGACGCTTGTTGTACCTCATTTAACAAATGCAATCTGGTGTCTTGAAGAAAAATCACATCATACTGATAATCAGCAAACAAAGCAAAGGTCACTAAATGTTTCCTTTCTGAAAGGATACTGTTTTTATTTAAACTAGGCCCACCTTGTAAATGAGTCCGTCCAAGGGCGTTTCACCTAGTTAAATAAAGATTTAATTGATTGATTGACAATGTTCTTGATGAGTGGTTAAGTCTTAGGTCAGTGGTTTTAAAGGGGGATTTCTGAGACTAGCCCGAATACCCATTCCCCATTCCCCTCTTCCTTTTCTTTTTGACTTTACTACCTTCCTCAGGTGGTAATTCCTTTTCAGATGTAACATACATTTGCAAAGAGGTTAGTCAGTCATTGTCTGAGTCTCCTTCTTCCTCAGACTGCTGTTTTTGAAGGGCAGTATATCTGTTTTCAGTAACAGTTGTTTCATCCAGGTGATGCAAAAGAGACTGTTTGGCATTCTTCTTTGCCATCTGGAAGGAGGTGGAGCCAACCTCTAGTACAGTTGGGGGGGCATTATACCAGAGTCTGGTGTGTGTTCCTTTTCCCGGGGCCCTTTCTAGGGTGTTTTACTGTATTCTGGTCTAGTTTGTCTGTCTGGTGCTTGTGCTGTTTGTGTATTTTGTTCAGGCCCCAGAGGTGGAAAGTCAGTTGCCCTTGGCGGGTCAGGTCTCGTGCCAGTAAAGGGATCTGGTCTCACCTTATGTATAGGAAACTCCGCAGCTGCTCTTGCAGTTTTGTAAATGTAGAAGTCTTCTATGCCATAGCCCACATCAGATGTGTTATGAGATGCCACAGGACAGTCTGTAAAGGAATATCCTTCTGTTTCACATAAGGTGGATTTAGGGGGTTTATGGCAGTAGTGGCATGAATGCCCTAGCTCTCCACAAAGTGTGCATTTAATAATTTCGCAGCTTGTACTGTTGTGCCTAGGAGAACTACAGTTATAGCAACCCCTAGGCTGGCCCAGATGAAAAAAGGAAGCCTTTATCATGCCCAATGTAAAACAATTGGATAAATGCTGGAGATCATTGTTCTCATGTTGTAATTTGACTTTCATTTTCCAGCCTCCATTCCAAAACCCTTCCCCATCCAAAATTGTGTCTGGGTTACCTTGCACTTTGCACCTCTTTTCCAACCAGTAGATCATGTCTATAATGTTAATGCCTTCACCTCTAAATAAGATAATGATAATCCAGAAAGACTGTTTTGATAGGGGGATCACCTGAAAAGGTGTTCAGATTGCGTTGGTTTTGACTGTCATATGTTTTGCCCAGAACGTTACCAAAAGTTCTTGTGTTCAAAAACTTGTATCAAAAGTCTGCTCACCAGGGGCATGTATTAGTGCGTACACCTCCAATGGGGAGAAGCCAAGGGACAGTTTTAATAAATGTTTCCTCAAATGATGTCTATCTGGGGGGGGTATCTAGACCTCCCAGATATCTGAGGCTTATTGCATTTTGGCATTTAGCTAGTTCAACTGGCTTTTGGAAGAGGTTTGCTTATGCACGGGTGCACTCCTTGTCTGTAGGATTTTGAGCTGCCTCCCTGACTGTTTCTGTTTCTGTTCCCTCATTTGGGGGGGGGGTGCCAGATTTGGGGAGTGAATCACCTTGTGATGCATCATAAAATACTTCTGTAACAGAATCGGTAAGTGACTAGGAAGGTATAGCTGTATTTTCCTGGTTTCCCACTGCAGTGTTTTGTGGAGCTGCATCTGCAAAGCTTGCATCTTGTTCTACTGTGGTTTGTTCTTGGTGCTCCATTCACCACTCTGTTGTCCCCAGAAGTGAAACCTCTGGGTTCAGAATCCAAATACCTTCCAGTGTTTGTTTCCATCCCGCTTCACACAGAGCGTTGTCTGTGGACCATTCCATGGCTTTCTGCAGTTGCTGTGATGTACATGCAGTGTCCTGTGATGGCAGAGCCTTGTTTTGATCTATTTCCCGGCTCCCGGGACTGAAAACAAAAACTTTTGTCTGCACTGGGGTACAGATATTGGGCGAGCCTGCAGTGAGTCATTTCCTCTTCTTGTCCTCTTCCAGCTTATTTTTAGCAGTCTTAAATTCTTCTTCTGCCATTTGTAAGCCTCTGTAGATAATTTGTTTTTTTCCAAGGCCTCTTGCAGCAGTTGCTTGGCTTCTTAAAACTCCATTTCTTCCGGTTGCGGTGTGTCTGTATGCATTGTTGGGGTCTCCCTTCTGGTGTTTTCTACACCCTCAGGAGCACTCCCGGTATGTCCTTCTTCCTCCATGTCCATTCCTAAACTGGACTCTGCCATGCTTCTCCACAGCAGAACAGTGCCCTCTCACGAAAAGAGTAGGGGATTTTCCCCGGTGTCCTAGCCAAATTCCCCCATTCACTTAGAAAAAAATATGTTACCAACAGCTTAATCTGGTTCAATTTCAGTTGGTTTCCATCTGTATCCTCCATCCCACAGGAGGAGGCTGAAAAAAAGGGGGAATTGCCTAGTCCTCCTTTCCCAGTCAACTAAAGATACATAAATCTAACATCATAATCCTCTATTTAGGGCACCATAATTACTTCCACAACAGATTGCAATGTCACAAGTAAACAGTAGACAGCTGTGATGTCATGTGCAGACAAGCAGCCAGTGCAGAAGTCCAGGGGGCAGCGATTCCAGTTGCATGTTGAAGTGTGCATTCATAAAAGAAAAGGAGATCTTTAATAGTAACATTAAAGTTGGAAGAGGCCATCATGTCCACCCCGCTTGATAAGCAGAGATAAAATAAGTACATAGCACAAACACATATCAATTTATAAGTATTTTGTGCTCCATCTACTGCCGAGGGTTACCGGTGAGTCCCTTGGTAAGCAGAAACTTGTCCAGGCTTACTTTAAAGGCCTGTACTTTCTTCATGTCCATGAGCTTCTCTTGTAGGTGCAATGCTTACCCCAGTAAAGAGCGGGATCCTGCAACCAGGACCCCCTCCTAACTTGTGCATAGACAAGGCAACAAACCACAAGTTGGCATAAACAAAGTTACCACCCCAGGCTTTAAGGTGAATACCCGGCTCGGCATCTAAGAGGTCAGAGGGTTAGAGCACAAAATAACATTTACATTTAGACCGAGTTCTGGGAGAGAGGTGCTAGGGCTATGCTACGTCTTCTATCTGATGGGGCCCATAAACAATTTCACACTGGGAAGCACAGATGGAATGTTCACTACTAGAAATGGGATTGTATAGTATGGCTTTATTCTGACACAAATGGAAAGCAGAAAGAGGTGGCCCCCAGGTTGGTACTGTACTTTACAAAACACACACATAGTATAAGAATGTTTCCTTCTCCAGAACAAATAGTTTGGGCTTTCTTACATTTTCTCTTCCACAGAACTATGAACAGTCCATTCCTCTTTTCTAGGGATCAAATGGACATTAACTTTTCCACAAGTGTCTATTACATGGGGGATACCTCACACTTAAAATTATATCCACCCTGACATGATGGGCTTAGTTAACATCCTCAGGGTAACCTTGTGCCCTTCCAGTAACCAGTTAGCCCTAACTGGAGTTTTAAGTGAGGTTCTGCCAATCCTGGCCTCAGCCAGCCTTTGCCATTCCTTCCAGGTTACACAAAAATGGATCCTTTAATCTCCACAGATTGTTAAAGGCATCCATACATTTAAATTTTACACTCAGAGGATATTTTTGGTGAGACTGGGGCCCTGAGTGATGTAATCTAGCCTTATTTCTGGGCACATACACCACCAGCCAACTCCATCAAAACATTTCCATGTATTTGTACTCACAGTTTGTCTGTCCCTTTGATACAGACATCAGACCATTGAAGAAACCTTTTCTTCCCTTCAGATCTACAGCTTTGAACACTTTGGGCAGCTGGACAATCTTCTGGTTCCTCCAGGGATTGCCCTTTGGATCCACTGAATTTCACAGTCCCATTCAATTCTCAGAGAAGTTACCCACTAGGGTCACAGACTTGCAGGTAGCCATCACTTCCTGTGGTACTGCCTTTTGTCTCACATACTGGGGTGAGAAAAATGACCAGAGGTCCTTCACCCAGCCCAGGACAGACTGGCAGGCACCTCTTCCTCTGAACACTACTGCACTGTACTGCTGACTGCTACCAACCGAACCCAAGATTCTAAACTGTTCCTCTACAACTGATTCCACTGTGACACAGACTGCTGCAAGAGTTCTAAATGACCTCACTCATTTCTCACCCAGTCTAGCTAGGTAAACAATGAGGGATCTGTAGAGAGCTTCTAATAAACTCTCTACCAGCTGCCCACTACCTTCCTAGTCTAACTTGATGGGATTCTAGTAACCCCAAGGGACTGGGTGGTTACACTCACTGCCAGCAGATGAACCTTGCTGTCCTCAGCAAGGGCTTTGGACTGCAGCACAGGCTATCCAACCTCTGGGTGTCCTACGGGAAGAGGTGGCCAGGCTCACCCCTACCTATGCCAAGACACAGGAAGGTTGCACCAGAGAACAGAAGCCTACTGAAGAAACTTCAGCTCTACCTAACATCTATCTCGGGACTCCTTCAGTGGCTCCAAGAGACTGCCTGAAGCATGCCCTAACAGATAGCACTGGTGATCCCTTTCCAGATCAGGACTACCAACCTGTCTATCCCCCTAGCCTACTAGGGAAAAGCTATACCCATACATATCTCACAATTCCAGACTGTATCCTGCTTTAGAAACATACATAAGGCATTGCTATACATTTCCCAAACCCCAGTAATGTGCACTTTAAACCTGAAAAGCAAAAAATGTTTAACATATTCTAATTACACATTTTTTAAACCTCCAAAATACTCTAAAAGGAGTACTCTGTGGAGCCCTAAACATCCTATTCTTGTCTTCCTTTCTTCTCCCAGGTGCACCTGCAAAAGAAAACATTCCAAAAACACATGCTGCAAGAATAACAGTGACCAAACCTCCCACCAGCAGATACTACACAATCCCCAAAAGATTTTTGAAGGGGTTTTCTACAAAAGGCAGTATAAAAGTACCAAAATAACACATAAAAACATTTGGGACAGAGGTCCCTACAAAGTCCCGGCTCTAAGAGGAAATATCTTGAGTGCGCAAGGCACTCACATTCAAGAACAGTCTTTTACAGCTGAAGACTTCTGAAAACTGTTCTTGCAGCAGGCTCAGGGACTGCCAAGAACAGTAGTCCAGATCCAGAGTCTTTTGGTCCAAAGAGATTAAAGGACATCTCTTATAGGCGCAGTCATAACATAAAAAGTAAGAGGAGATTTTAGCCTACCATGTCAAACATGCAGGTTGACTATCTGCATCACCTCTCTGAATCTGGTCTGGATCTATTCTCCATCTTGGCTGAAGATAAATCTTCAGAACAAGTTCTTCCACACTAGTGTTGGACCTGGTTGCTGCTGATCAAGGAAGAAAACTGCAGGCACAATATCTCTAGTTGCTCCCATGGGGGACACTGACATGTTGCTCCTTGTGGTGGGATGCTGACAGGTAGCTCCCTGTGATGGGACACTGAGGTGTTGCTCCCTGTGGCAGGACACTGACATTGGCCTTCAGATCTCTTTCTTTGGCCAATTGCCTGCAGAGTTTGGTGGCGGACCCACCATGTTGCACCTCTTCCAGTGTGGCTATCTTTCAATCTGGCAAAATGCTGGTAGTGGCACGCAGGGTTAGTACCACTCAGGATGAGGACCATAAGCTGTTGTCATATCTGAACGAACAAGTCTTTTGGTGTGGACTGTTTCATGACCAGCTCTGTCAGTTATTCGGACTGAATCTAGATGGAGGGTGCAACGTAGTCTTCAAAACTTTAACCTATCATAACAGAGTTTGATTCCCATAAACTTACACAATTCAGGTTTAATGGTAGCTCTAGCTTCTTCCTGCAACCATTCCACTCTATGGTCCTCAATGGCTTCCCACATCCATCTTGGGGAAAAATGGATATTTTAGTCCATACTCTGCCTCAGCCCTGCATCTGATCAAGTGTTCCTCTTTACTGCTTTTGGGTAGACTCAAACCAGCAGTCTGACTTGGGGGCAGACAGACCTGGTCAAGCCAGCTTTGGATGTTCCAAAGAGGGAAAAATCAATCCATCTCTGTACTTGCTACCAATTGTTTGAGCCCTGTACAGTCTCTGGTGGCTCACGTGCAGTTAGGGCCACTGATAGCCCATTCTCACTCCCAGTTACCTTACTAACTTGTTCCATTTCTATTTATTCTACATGCTCTGCCCAGGAGATGATAGTTGTTTCAGTACCTGATATAGTCCACTCCTCACTATGTTCTGAGGCAGTTGCCTCCCAGTGTAAGGCATATTCTATTTCATCCTCTCTGATTAAACTCAGACTTGGGCCTGCTGCCCACAGATCTACGATCTCAGTCTCTGGCTGGTCCCTTTCAACCTTTTCTGGGGTTGAAAAGACCATTTCTGCCTGCCATTGCAAGTTGCTCTGGGTCACACCCTCAAAAAATTCACTCCCTAGCTCCTCTGGTTCTTCCCGCCTGCATGCAGTTGCTTTCTGTAATGCACAGGTTGGGCCCGCACACAGACTCCATGTCAGAGCCAGATGTATCGTTTTGGATTTGGCTTGCACGGTACTACTCTCCATACACATCCCATACTGCTTCCTACAGTCTTTGCAGTGAGGAATCATTAAAACATCTCTCCCAGTTCTCATGGAGATCACACACACATTTACTGGACAGTTTGGTAATGCAACATTTGCTGGTGCTCCTTTACATCCATACAATCTTTCATATTGCTCTAGCTCTCTTTCTTGCTGGGCTATCCAAATCCTGGTGTGAAGAGGATACCCTGACTTTCTGCTAGCCATTTTGCTCTACAAAAATAACAATACACAAGTCCAAGTTACTGATCTGCTCTTTACGCTTAGCACACTGGTTCTGACGTCTTAAACTGCAAATGTCTCTTTCTCTTTCTGTGCTGAATTGCTACCTGAATTAAATTTTTTGGTCTCACACTTTGCACAGTCTATGGTTGTTTTGTACCATAGAACCCTGTCCTAACATGGCCCTTCATTGTTTGTTTACATTTACTTTGGACTATGCCCTAACATGGCCACTGAAACTTTTCTGCATCATACACACACTGCTCTGGCCGCATTCAGTTCTCTGCCATAGTGATTTGCTCTTACTGTGCACAGCCTTGCAACTTGACTCAGGAAAACCATCACATTCTTTTCAATCTTTACACACTTTCTGGCTACTTTGCTTAGTACTGCCCAGTTAAACACAGCTTGTTTGCTTGCTACTAGCTACATCTACTTTGCTCAGTCCTTTTGTCCTCATTTTTACTGGCTTTGCTCCAACTTTTGCTGCTTTTAGCACTAGATCTTTACACACACAATGCTCATAGCTCATGCTTCATAGGCCTATGGCACATTCATGAGGTAGAAAAAATAGGCAGACTGGATGGGCCTTGCGATCCTTATCTGCTGTCAACTTCTATGTTTTTATGTTTCTATAGTCTTGTTGCTTTGCTGCCATACTTTGTACTTACAGATAGTAGCTGGTTCTCTCCGATGGATGTTGCGGCCTTCCCTTCCAATTTGACGACACCTGGGGTCAGTTTGGCTGTCCAGCCCAAGCTTTGACACCATGCACACTCACAATAGCTCTCTGTAGTGGTCACTAGATGGGAGAAGCCCGATTTACTGTTTTCTTTTTTTTATGTTTTCCCAACAAAACAACAAAGTCCAACAACGCAATGGTTCACTACTGCTCTGGCTGCAGTCTGCACATCTCACATGCTCCACGCTCCACGCTCTCTCCTGCTTGAACACTCCTCCAGGCAGGGACTCCAGGCAAGGGGAGGGACTTGGTTGTGCGGACCAATCGCATGATGCCATGCAAATGAGCTGCTCACTCTCCTGCTCACTCTCCTTCATGATGCTCATCAGGCAGGCAAATTTAAACTGCAAAACAAACTTTTTTCCATAGCTTGGAATTTCAACCGCTGAAGCACTTTTTAGGCAGTTTGGCACAGTTTTTTGTACTATTCCTCTAGCGACTCCACCAGTTTAACTGAAAAACACTTGAAACTTTATGCAAACTTGGGCACAAATGTTCTCTTTGCCCACAATTACTCAGAACTTTGAAATCTTTACTTTTAACAGTTTGTAAGCACTTTGTTTGACAGTGCATACACTGCTTAGCACAGCAATCCTTGGCACCACAGTTTCCACAAGCACTCACACAGCGCAATTTTTCCACAGAAAACACAGGCACCAAATCTTTGGATAGCATTTTCCTTGGCACAGTTTCAACTTTCCTCACAATGATTCCTGTTAGGATGCACCACCACCAGACAGAAAAGACCATAGGCATACCCTCAGCATTTGCACTGGCATGGCAACATTTTTCCTCTCCCCCAAGATCTTCAGATGAGCCCCCAATTTTGCAAGCCTAACCCCAGTTGAGACTGGCATCTTGCAACCAGGACCCCCTAACTTGTGCACAGACAAGGCAATAAAACAACAAGTTGGCACAAACAAAGGTACCACCCCAGGCTTTAGGGTGAATACCTGGCTCAGCATCTAAGAGGTCGGGAGATTAGAGTGCAAAATAACATTTATATTTACACTGAGTTCAGGGAGAAAGGTGCTAGGGCTATACTATGTCTCCTATCTGAGGGGGCCCATAAACAATTTCACACTGGGAAGCACACATGGAATGTCTACTACTAGAAATGGGATTGTATAGTATGGCTTTATTCTGACACAGATGGAAAGCAGAAAGGGGTGGTCCCCCAGGTTGGTACTATGCTTTACAGAACACATATAGCACAAGAACTTTTCCTTCTCCAGAACAAATAGTTTGGGCATTCTCACATTTTCTCCTTAACAGAACTATGAATGGTCCATCCCTCTTTTCTAGGGATCTAATGGACATTAACTTTTCCACAAGTGTCTATTACATGGGGGATGCCACACACTTAAATTATATTTCTCCTGACATGATAGACTTAGTTAACATCCGCATGGGTAACCTTGTGCCCTTCTGGTAACCTGTTAGCCCTGACTGGAGTTTTAGGTAAGGCTCTGCCTACCCTGGCCTCAGCCAGCCTCTGCCATTATTTCCAGGTTACACAAAATGGATCTTTCGGTCTCTACAGATTGCTAAAGGCATCCACACATTTAAATTTTACATTCAAAACATATTTGTGGTAAGACTGCGGCCCTGAGTGGTGTAATCTAGCCTTATTTCTGGGCACATACACCACCAGCCAACTACCTTAAAACCTATCCATTTTTCTGTACTCACACTTTGTTTGTCCCTTTGATACAGACATCAGACCATTGAAGAAACCTTTTCTTCCCTTCAGATCCACAGCTTTGAACAATTTGGGCAGCTGGAAAATCATCTGGTCCCTCTGGGGATTTCCCCTTGGACCTACTGAATTTCACAGTCCCGTTCAATTCTCAGAGAAGTGACCCACTAGGGTCCCAGACCAGCAGGTCACCACCATTTCTTATGGTACTGCTGTTATCTCACACACTGGGGTGAAAAAATGACCAGAGGTCCTTCACCCAGCCCAGAACAGGCTGGCAGGCACCTCTCCCTCTGAACACTACTGCACTGTACTGCTGACTGCTGCCAACTGAACCCAAGATTTTAAACTGTTCCCCTGCAGCTGATACCACTGTGGCCCAGGCTGCTGCAAGAGTTTTAAATGACCTCACTCTTTTCTCACCCAGTCTAGCTAGGTAAACAATGAGGGATCTGTAGAGAGCTTCTAATAAACTCTTTACCAGCTGCCCACTATTTTCCTACAGTACAAGTCACATTAAACTGTTCCCTTAACTCACTGGTGTAGCATTGTTCAATGAGTTTCCTAATCTGTGCAGTGTTTAATTCAATGAATTAGTAAAAGGTTAGTATTGGTTTGCAACTAGCTGTTATGTGCTATAAGCTTTATTTTCAGCTGAGTGCTTATGAGTTTCATTTCAGAAGGCTGACTAAACAACTCTTAAGGAATGCTGTGATATTTATAAACAATGCCATGAAAATGCATTGCATAAACACTGCAAAACAGCTACTGCCATTTCTCTAAACAGTTACAAGTGAGTTGAATAGGCAGTGAAGGATGGTTGGAAAACAGTTGAAAGCTTCAACAGTTCGAGTTGCCACTGCAGTAGCACCACACAAAAAAAAATGCTACACCAGTGAGTTGATGGAGCAGTTTAATGTGACTTGTACTGTAGTCTGACCTGAAGGGATTCTAGTAACCCCAGGGGACTGGGTGGTTACATAGACAGTTCCATAGGTGTGCCACCCTCCAGGAGAAAATGTGCCTCCTCATGTTATCCCTGAATTTACCACCCCTGAACTTCAGGGCATGTCCGCACATCTTGCTGGTGCACACCAGGTTCAGGCTGGCAAAATGTCTTTTCAGCCATGTCAATATTCTTCAGTACAGGGGAAATGGAGACCATGTCCTCTTCAGCCTCCTGTTCTCCAGGATGAAAAGGGCATGTTCCTGATGTAGAAAGGCAAACAATTCCATAAGAAGTAAGCTTTATAAAAAGATCCCTGCCTCATAGCATATGTTCTGAATGGAACTTTTAAAGCAATATAGTTCTGTGAGCATAGATGATGCACAGTGGCTGTTTTGTGTTTAGGTAGATTAAGGCACAGGGTAAAGATCTCATAAACCCCTGTGAACAAACTATAAATAATGAGAATTTATTTTGCTTTCCAGTTCCATCCAGCTTGGGGATATGAATAATTTGCAGTGGCATTTAATAAAAATGCAGTTTAAGATATTTCTAGCCGTTTTGATGTAAATAACATTCAAATTGACCACCTCTGACTTTGAAGAGTTATAGCAAACCACAATTTCATAATCAATTAAGGAAAGCCACATGGATGTGACTAAGTGAGGCCTACACAAGATGTTCAAGCAATTTAATGTTGTTATAAGAAATCAACAATAATTGTCATGCTATTAGTAAGGTTCCCCATTTAAACTTCATTGGTCAAATGTGTATAGAGCCAGAAACTAAGATTTATTTTAGAATTATACCAGTTCCAGTTTCTTGTTATATATTGTGTTAATGTTTAGAGAGATATTAAGATTGTCCAGCTTACTTCTATTGAACACTGTTTCTTTAATCCTTGGAGAATTAAGCAGCAATGTGTTACTGAGTAAATCTGTTTTTTAAATCATTAAATCCCATTATAATGTCATAGATAGTATGGGCATCATGGCTACCTGAAGTTTACATGAATAATAAACCCTTTTTTCAGTTCGTAGGGGACAAAGATAATGTCAGGTATAAGGTGGGGGCCTTGATTATTGGGGAGGCAGGGCAAGCACTGAGCAAGGCAGGGTGAATGGCAGAGGCACTGAATAACTACTTTGTGTCAGAATTCAGCCGAGAAGTTGAGGGGAGGTATGGCCAGTTGGAGCGGGGATGGAAGTGATGGGAGAAGTTACCGTGGAACAGGAGACAGAGCTGATCACAGCAGAGTTAGTAGGTTTGTATCTGGAAAATGTGATCCAGGAATATCCCAAGGCCCAGATGGCATTCACCTGAGTAAAATAATGAAGCTAAAAAGGGTTCTGACTGGTGCCAACCAATTGGCACAGCAATAGGACTACCCCTTGTGATGCTGACAACCAATATTTGGGAATGAACAGGTCATTGGGGCCAGCCAGGGGAGGAAGGACTGAGCATTCCATGGACTGTTCCCTTCCCCTGGGGGATTCACCATCCCACTGCCTGACTGCTGTGCGGCACAGCAGAGATGATACATGTTGGTGAGGTCATTGACAGATGCAACATGTGTGCATACCTTCACAAGCATGTGTGTGCATCATTGCACACCAACACTTAGGGGAGAAAAAACAAAGGAGAAAATCCCTGGTCAGCCTGCTACAAGCTGGCATCCCCTACAAACACCACACAACCAAAAGAGCAGGTCACCACCACACTGTGCTCCTGAGTAAGTATGGATAACCAGTAAGTCTCTGAGAAGGTCAGTGATGGGGTGAGGGTGGGGATCACAGCAGGTGCATGACTGGGGCCAGGAGCAAAAAAAAGAAGGATTGAAAAAGAAACAGGTTCTGGATGGGCCACTCCTTCACAAAAAGAGATAGCAGCAGGAAACTGGAAAACAGTCAGTGTTCTCCCTCTATTCAAGAAGAAAGTGGAGGCACACCCAGGGAAGTACAGACCTGTGCACCATACCTCAGTGTTTCACTAAGTGCTTGAATCCATTACTAAATATGTGATGGTTTAGCAAATGACAGAGAATGGAATTTTCACTAGCACACAACAAAGTTTCACAAAAGGTAGATCCTGCAAAATTAACCTGATTGCTTTCTTGGGGGGGTGTTTACCTATGCCAAATTGACAACACCATTGTCGAAGTTTGGCATAGCGAGATCCCCAATATTGACAGGTGAAATTTCACCTGTCCGACATTGAAGTGTTTCTCTCGGGGGGGGGGCTGCTACCCCCAAAAACCCCATGTGGGGGCTGCACCCGCCATGCCCCTTCTTCTAAAGGATTGTCAACTCTGAGTCAGAGTTGATTTGAAGGGGGGAGTGACACATGGTGAAATGGTTAAATTTTGCCCACAGGTCCCCCACAGCGATAATTTTGAAACCTATCGAAATTGTCGCTGTGGGGGATTTCGCAGTAAGTTTTTCGATGTGTGGTCAACACACCTTGTAGGTTGTAACTAGGGAACTAGAAGGGGGCAGATGGTGGATATAGTCTACCTGGATGTCAGCAAGGCCTTTGATAGCATACCATATGGAAAACCCATGGATAAAGCAGCACACCAGGGCTGGCCCAGTGACATGGAAGGTTGAGGCACTTGTGGCTCACCTGCCACCCAAGGTGGTGACCCAGGTTTGGGAATTGACCTTGGTCACTGGCGTCAGCTGGGGAGGAAGAGGACAGAGTGTTTGGAGGACTGTTCTCCTCTCCCAGGGAGGGAGGGTTACAGCACCCGGGGTCAGCCTGACCCTAATATCTGCTAGGGATATGGCAGCCAGGGATTATCTGGATATGGAAGGGGTGGAGTAGTGGTTGCCAATGTCCCACATATGGCAGCTTGTGTGGGACCATCTGGGTGGCATTGCACACCCACTCCTCCTTGAGAAGGGAGGAAAACTGGGGAAGAAAATGGGCTTCGGTGTGGCCACTTACTTCCAGCCACCTGGAGGCTCTGCACCCGATGACCACCCAGGCCTAACTGCCTTTATGTAAGCAATAAGACATGACATGGTGTTGGCTGTTCTGTGATAATCACATACCTAGGTGCGTGGTAAGGCACGAGGCCAAAGGCCGAGTGTCATTCTGCATCTAGGCGTGTGGTTATCACAGAACAATCAACACCCTGGAGTATCTTATTGCACTTATAAAATGTGTAACAATTAGGAAAATGTGACACGGACAAGTAGTTTGAATTTAAACAACTTTTAAACATTTATTTAAATAAAGAATAGAGAATGAATTAAAAGAGGGAGATAAAATAGTCCCTAACTATACTTTTGGGATGGTCTAAATAACAAATCGGTCAGAACCACATGATGCACTGCTTTTTAGGGGTGGCCAAAATAACAGAAAAAAAACCCTCCCCTTACTCTTTATAACAAAATGAGCTGCAGAAATGTGCAAACTGACAGTCATGGCACCAGCGTGAATTACTTGCTGCTGTCAGCTTGCACATTCATGCAGCTCCTTCGTTCTGCCTGTCACTTACCAAACTCATTGGCTATGTACTGTTACTGAATATTGGCAGAAAAAAATCATGTCAGAATTGAGCACTGCAAAAAATGTTACTGTAACATATCATGCAATTTAACTACTAACCTTTTTTTCCCCTTGGTGCAATTTTACAACAGGAGTCTGCAGATCCCCAGTCTGTAAGTTGTGTCCACCGGGAGTCTCAAGAGTCACTGTACCACCATCTGCCCACATGCCCATCTGCCCCACTATCTATACTTTTTACAGACCCAAGCATAGCAGGACACCCAGTGAGGTTGTTTTGTTTAAACCAGAGTTCAATCCTCATCATCAACTCTACCAGGACATGTTATAAACTACTGGAACAACTGTTTTGTTTGTTTTGGTTCTTTCACAATGCCTCTTCTATGGACACCATTCCAGTGTAATGCAAAATTAATAATACCCTTGCTACACCAGCCCCCTCTTTTACATGGACACGATGGATTTAATGTTGAGGCAGCACGACTTTAGAAAAAAAAACAAGTGTCCTCTACAGGCATTGCTCAGAGTGGAGCTGGTTCTGGTGAGACACATCATCGCTTTTTCCATAGCTGCATTGGCCCACTCTTGCAGATAGACGTGTTTCTTTGTTTTGTATTTATTTTAATTACCACAAGAAATGGTGATACTTGAGGATCGCTTTCTGTCTGATTTGAATAAAATCACCTTTCCAGTCAGGCCACTATAATTATGACTGTAGCAGTATGGTCAGGTGGTAAACCAGTCAGGCGGGTGGAGGTACACTGACTTCAGAGATTACAGTGGATAAACCTGACAGACTGGGGATCCGGGGCCTCCTATTTTAAAATTGTATCGGAACAAAAATAAAAGGTTAGTTGTGATTCTACATTAACTGCTACTGCCTGATTTTACCCCGTGCTCAGTTCTATTGTATATTTTTTTCCAATATACAGTTACAGGATATATTACGGGCTGCTGTAATTTAAGGTCATACATACATTTCTAACTGTACCAACATGGCTACTATGCATTCTGTTGTAGAATGCAAAAAAGTAGTCATTCCAGTTTAACCTGTTTACTGGTTGCTGATAGGGTTCCCAAGTCAGTGGTTGTCACTCCTTATACCATGGGATTCTGAACCCTTTCGACCAATCAGAATGCATTATGTTCTCTGTCACAAACCCACTCAGCAAGTCAGCCCTCCACTCCCAAAGTGCCAACCTCCGAGTGCTGTCTTGTGAACAGTTAACAGGAACAGAGTAACCCTCCTGTCTGTTCTGTGGGTTCGAATCAACCTTTGGTCTCAGTTCTGGAGGAATTTAAACTGTGAACCTCTTGCTAGTGTACCCAATGCACAGGCTCAGATAATTCTGTCTTCGGGGGGCCAGATATCTTTGCCTACGGGCACTTAACTGGGTGTACAAAATGAACCCTTAAAAACTCTAATAAAAGACCACAGATTAAACGCTTACTTTTTTCCAGTTTGCTATCACCATTCAAGCTTATGTACAGTGTCTGCTTTAACCATATGTACTTCACTTGTTAAAGAAAATAAATTCAAAGACAGACCAAGTAGGCTCTAAAAATAGAGTTTTACTAAAATAGATAAAAAATATGTAAAACATAAAATACAGAACCATATATCACAAGAACCATATAGCCTTTTAAAAGAACAAGGTTTTAACAGTTCAATTCCTACTACAGTACTTACATTTTGTCTCTCTCTCTACCTGTATACTTGCTTAAAGTGCTCAAAGATGTTTCTTTGTCAGAGTGTAGATAAAAGTGTCTCTGAAAGAAAACAGAATCTGTTTTTAAAAAACGTCTTGGCCAACCCCTTTGTGTGAGGTCACCTAGCTCCTCCTCTGTTTATGAAAAATCATACACCCAGGATATTTTATCATATTAGAAGGTCCGATAATTAAGGTTACATCAATAGAAACTCCTTTCCCCATGTGACTTCCCCAATCAAGTCTGTAAATTTCCTTTCATCTATAAGCAGTATCCTCTCTCACACAGACATCAAAGTATTTATGATTTCGCATCAGGGTCACATAACCTGGTTTCTTCTAAATGCCATAAAAGTTTATGATTTCCTTCTTAGCAACTACAGCTATAATTAACTTAGATAAATAGGAGATCCTTGATTAAGGCCTGTTCTAGTCTGTAATTAGCTTCTGGTCTTCCAGGTAACACCTTGTATCTAAAACCTGGTTGTGTTTGTGTCAACTCATATGCTGTCGCAGCATCTCTCATGAGAGACAGTCCACAACTCATTTTTATATTACAAAAATGATACAGTGATCAGAACCAGCTGTCCAACTGTGACATTCTCTACCCATTTTAAAAGTGATTGTAAGATCTGGAGAAAAACTGGGAGACAAGGCTGGAGTGGCTGGTATCCAGAGGGCTGCTCTGGGCCAGGGGAGAAAAAGGATTAACTGCAAAATAAGGTAGTTCACTATGAAGTCCAAAAAGTGTACAGGAGGTGGATTACGAATTGACTGACAGGGAGGAAGCAAAGAGTGATGTTGGATGGCACCATTCAGACTGGAAGGATGTTCTGAATGTTGCACCCCAGGGATCAGTGCTGGGTCATTTGCTCTTTAACATATTAATTAATGACCTAGATGAGGGGGTCAGCAGCTGGCTTGCAAAGTCTGCAGATGACACAAAATTGGCAAGAACAGTAGAGCTAACCTAGGGGGAGGGGAGGGCACTACAGGGGGACCAGCACAAATTAGGATGCAAACTGAGAAGTGGGGACTTAGATTTAATGTGAGGAATTGCAAGGTACTATGCTTGAGGGCAAGGAATCAGGCTAGCACATACATAATGTGTGGTACAACAGTGGTCAGGACAACCAAGGAAAAGATCTGGGGGTAATGGTGGACAGTAAGCTGAAGCCAGACAGGCAATGTACTGCTGCAGTCAAGAGAAAAAACATAATGTTGGGACATATTGGGGGGCGTAATAAGCAGGTCAATGGAACAGTTCTTTTCCATTTACAAGGCCCTGACTGAGTCGAAGCACTGGATCCAGTCCTGGTCACCACAGTAAAGAAAAGACATTGAGTGATCAATAGGGTCTAGCACAGGGCCACCAAGCTGATTAGTGTACTAGGAGACACAAACTATAAGGTGAGTTTGGGCACACTCACATTATTCAGGAGGTGTTACTGCCAATCTATAGGTCCCTTGTGAGACCCCACCTGGAGTACTGTGTCCAGTTTTGGAGCCCACACCTTAAGAAGGACATAAACAGATTGGAGACCATCCAGAGAAGCATGATTAAAATGATACAGGGCATGCAGAGACCTTCATACAAAGGGTGATTGGAAGCACTGAATATGTATTCACTAGAAGTAAGGAGGGAAAGGGGGTCATGATAGAAACTTTTACGTACCTGAAAGGAATAAATAAGGTACCCTACGCTGAACTGTTCAACAAGGTTTCCAGCTCTAATACTAGAGGGCACGACTTGAAGTTATGGGGAGGGTGCTTCAGGAGGGAACACAGGAAATGCAGTTTCTCAGAAAGGGTCGTTGACTCTTGGAATAGGCTGCTTGCAGAGGTAGCAGAAGCTACAGTAAGATGGTGACAGCTTTCAAACTGAGCTGGGACCAATTGCATAAGCTAAACTATGGGGACTTTGTAATGGGAAGGGACCAGGAGGGAGGGCTAGGTCCTGGGATCTGAGAAGGTCTTGGGAAAACATTGGGCAGACTTGCTGGACCTTTGGTCTCCATCTGCCGTCAATTTTTCTATGTTTCTATGTTTAAGTGGGCTCTGTAACACACCACAATAGAGACAGTAGAAATTGAACATAACAAGGGAATCAGGTGCAGATACAGTAAATGAGGTGTGAGCCTGGAGATCTACTTTTAGGGAATGGGGAGAGGAAGTCAAATGAATGGGGGGGGCATCAGACCAGAGATGAGGCAGTTTGCAAGAAAAAGAAACTGAAGCGCCAAGTATTGTGATTCCCACAAGTGTAGTACTGGAAGGTTCGAGCCCAGGGGTGGCCAGCCCCAGCTATGTCAACAGATCTGTAGAAACATAGAAATTGACAGTTCCACGTCAAGATAGTGACTTTATAATGGCGACAGCTGAAAATGGCACACTGAATACAGCGCAACCACATATGGTGATCACTTTCTTTGTGGCGGCTTTGCCCCATGAACCCCCCCACACCCCCCTTATGAAATATACCAACTCCGGGGGGAAGGTGCAACTCAGGAAGGGAGGAACCTCTGGTCACTGACATGGCACTCACGGTTTTCCTGTGCAGTTTCGGTTGTCACCATTATGAAGTCGCTATCTTGATGGGATATCAAAATTGACAGCAGATAATGACTGCTTGGCCCAGCCAGTCTGCCCATTTTTTCCTGTCTATACAGTATGTGCCAAATGTAGCAAACACAGATGTAACGGACGTCTGCTTGTACTGGACAAAACGTTACTGGCAAATGCCATTTACAATAGTTTCAATGTTAAATATGATGCTTTAAATGGACCCGTAATTCCGCTTGTAGTGGCTGCAGGTGAGATAAAAACACATAATTTAGCCAGCCCGGTGGCACTGAGGGTTGAGGCACTGGACGCCACACCTCATGTCGCCTGGCGACCGAGGTTCGAGAGCGGACTCGGGTCACTGGGGTAAATGTAGGGACCGGAAGTTGAGCATCCCCGCGGATGCTCTCTCCCTCTGGGTGGGATACCAGGGGGTGCTTAGCACCTGACACCCTGAAGCCGCGGAAGCATGGGCTTTCAGGGCACTGGTGGCTCTACTGGAGTCGGGGAAGGGGGACGCTGTTACGAGCGTGGCGGTTGGTGTGCATCAGCAAGCCTAGATGTCAGTCCTAAGCACAGGCGTCTCAGGGGAATGGGAAGAAAAAAAACAGGGGAAAAATGAAACACCCCTGGCCCTACGAGCAGATGAAACTAGGGGGTGGGACACCGTGGGGATCACCCTGGCGGACGGAGTAGGAGGAGGTGTGAGTCCTCCTCTGAAAACCATCGGAGCCAGGCAAATTACAAAAAAAAACAAACACATAGTTAATGCATAGTTTGTGAGTCATCCAGTGGATGTTAATGTGTTTGTTAACATGTATCAAGTACTTTCAGGTGTTCCCAATCAAGACAAAGTTTATTTTTTCAGTCCCTGACATGTAGCAGGTGTCATTATGGGGTTTAGAGTGTGTGTGGTACAGTATTTAAGTGTGCTGTGCTGGCTGATGGCAGAACTTCTTTTTGTTTGTTTGTTTGTTTGTTTAGAAGGGAGCTTTAAACTGTATCCGGAACCATGCCTGGCAAGAGAACCTGCCTCTCTCTATCAAGAAAGATAAGAGATTTTAAACAAAATCAAAAATATGCCGAAACTAAGTCTTTGGGACCTTAGTGCACACTTTAACATCCCATAATCCACAATTGGTGACCTGCTGAAAAGCAAGGAGACCCTGCAGTGTGACTGGCATTCCAATCAAAACCCTGACAGGAAGAGAAAACGGGGGCAAAGACAATGATGTGGAGGGTGCCCTCCTCCATTGGTTTACCAATGCCAGCATCAGGAAAGCCTTAACCAGTGGTCCCCTGCTGATACAAAAAGCAGAACAGATTGCAGAAGCCCTTGGTAAATCAGATTTCAAGGCCACTGATGGATGGCTTAGTCACTGGAAGCAGCGACACAATACTGGCTTCTATGAAATCCTTTGCAAAAAGTTAAACACGGACACCATTGCTACCAATTCATGGATAAAAGATGTGCTGCAGGAGCTACGAAGCAGTTACAGCCCAGAAAACATTTTTAACACTGATGAGACCAGGCTGCTTTACCACTATATCGGTTATGGCACACTTGCTTTCAGATTGGAGACCCCAGTGGGTCTGAAGAAAGTGAAGGAGCATATCACTGTGCTCCTTACATGTAACATGGCAGGGACTGAAAAAAGAAACTTAGTGGTGATTGGAAATTCCGCTCAACCATGTTGTTTCAGGGGTGTCTGCAATCTCCCAGTGCTGTACAGACACAATAAAACAGCTTGGACGACTGCAGACGTTTTTACTGCATGGTTGAGGGATTGGGACAGGAGGCTGCAATCACACAAGATTGCCTTAATTCTTGACAATTGCAACGCTCACCCACCCGTGTCTGGCCTCCAAAATGTAAAACTTGTTTTTCTCCCTTCCCAACACAACATGCATAATGCAGCCACTAGATCAAGGAATAATCTACAGTTTTAAGAGGCATTATTTCACCCTGATGCAGGGGAGATTGCTCCAGATTCTGGATGCAGATGAGATTATGACGTCCACCTGCGTTCAGCGGATAAACCTCCTGAACATCGTCTGACTTATGCAGCAGGTCTGGCACAAATAATCCATGGAAACAATTCAATGCTGTTGCAGGAAAGGAGATTTCGCAACAGATACCACAATTGGAACCACACCAGAGGAAGATCAAGAGGAAGATACTGACCCAATTTCCTCTGGATTAACTCCTGCAGTGCTTGAGGAACTCTAACCTTGGCAACCAAGAGAGTGATAGCGAAGTGGTGAAAGACATCGTGGAAACTGTTGCCGGAAGAAACACATGAAGAGGAAGAAGAGGATGAAACAGATTAAGTCCAGGAGGAGGTACAAGTCATGCTGGCCGATGTCCGGAACGCACTGATGACCCAGAAGAGAATGGTGGAAAAAAGGGGAGACATCTTGCTGAAGTGGGATCTGGTTACACAAACAGAAGCTACATGGAGACACTACACTACAGCCCCAAGAAGGCAAACAGACATCACCACCTTCCTGTATCCCAGCCAGCAGTAAACAGTACAGTGCACAAATTTGATTTTAAAGCAGGTTTTAATAAATAGTTAAAATAAAGGAAATAAAGGAATGCCTGCAATTGGAGCTCCTAAACAATAAGAAATCACTAAAAGAGCTGTAATCACTTCTAACAAGCACACCTCGGTGTGCTGTACTGTGCTCTGTCTGTCTTGCGTTTTGTTTGACTTCCCTTTCCCATTTATATGTGCCGTATGTACCATAGTGTACTGTACTGTCATATTTGTTAACTGTTCATTGAAAGGTTCCGTCGCAAGTCAGCTTTTGGATATAATGGACGCTGCATGTACCAGATGGTTGAACAGTTGTCAAACTAGTCCAGTAGACGCAGCACATACTGTACTGTCACCGCAGATCCTACCTAATATCTGGCTACTCCCCCACCTCTGCTTTCCTACCAAGATTCGTTGTGCCCATCCTATGCATGCTTGAATCCCACCACTGTTTTCACCCCACCACTTCCATTGGAAGACTGTTCCAGGCATCCACCACCATTTCTGTGAAAAAGTACTTCCTTATGCCACTACTAAATTTCCCTCCTTCTGGCTTCATTGCATGGCCCTTTGTTCTCATGCACCTTCTCTTCTGAACAATACTTCCCTACTGTATGTTATTCGCCCCCAAAAGATATTTATAGATCTCTATCCAGTCCCCTCTTTCTCTTCTCTTCTGGGTGTACATATTGAGATCCCTCAGTTTTGCCTCATAGGGCTTATGATACTTGAACATGATACATGAAGAGAAAGAAGAGGATGAAACAGATTAAGTCCAGTCCTTTGCACATTTTAATTGTCCTCCTTTGAACAGTCTCTATCCTGTCTGTGTCCTTCCTGAGATGTGATCTCCAGAACTGGACACAGTGCTCCAAGTGGGGTCTCACCAATTGTCAACACAGTGGTAACACCACCTTCCTTCTTCTGCTGGTGATTCCGCTACCTATGCACCCCAGTATCCTGCTGGCCCTACCTACTGCCTTGGCACACTGCTCCACCACCTTAAGCTCATCAGATATGATAATTCCAAGGTCTCATTCCTGTTTAGTGACCATCAATACCTCTTTCCCTATTTTATGCACTGCCCTGGGGTTTCTGTGTCCTAGGTGCATTACTTTGAAATTTTTTGCATTGAAACCCAGCTGCCATACCCTTGACCACTCCTTGAGTTTTCTCATATGTCGACTCATTCTCTCCACCCCCAACCCTTCAGAGTATCTACCCTATTGCAGATTTTGGAGTCATCTGCAGAGAAGCATACCTTCCCTTCCAGCTCTTCTGTAATGTCACTTTTGAAGACACTGAAGAGGACTGGACCCACTACGGAGACCTGAGATACCCCACTTGTCATTCTCCCCTCATTATAGTGAGTGCTGTTTACCACCATCCTCTGTCACCTAGCTTTAAACCAGTTCCATACCCAGTTTACCACTTTGGGTCCCACACCCAAACTGCTCAGTTGTTTTATGTCACCTATGTGGTATGATGGCAAAGGTCATACTGTCAAAGGTCATGTGGAAGTCTAAGTAGGCTCTTCCATTGCCCCACCATGATCTAACATACTAACATAGTAAGAAGCCAGCAGATTAGGCCCTATGGTCTATCAAGTCTGCTCAATAATCAGTGCCTTCCCTGGTCATCCAGTTGAAGAAATTGATCAGGTTCATCTGACATGACCTCCCCTCCCCATGAATCTGTGTTGCTTCAGGTCTTGTAACCCATTGTATTCATGATAGTACACTAGCCTTTCTTTTTTTATACAAGTTTTTATCACTCCGTGTGGCCAGAACAGGCTAGGCTCACATCTGCCCTACCCCACCGATGCCCACCATCCTGCACCTCCCTAGGACATATTTTGAGGACAGGATTACCACCATGGATTCCTCCTCATGGTGGGGTCAGGAGGGGGAGGGCTGCCCCCCCCCGAAACACTCAAATCCAGCTTTCTGGTCCCCTGAGTCCTGGTGTTGCAGTGGGTGGGGGATCCGCAGGCAGGCATCATACACGCCTGTCCTGCCACCATTTTCCTCTGTTTTTGCCCATTTCCCCATGCTGGGGCATGCTCATCAACATGCACATGAGGAAGTACGTGCATGCTGCAGAATCCCACAGCATCTCCCTTCTTCTGCTGCTCCAGCCCACACTGCCCCAGGCCTCCACTTGGTGGCAGTCATGGTGGAACATGAAGTCGTCCCCCCAGCAGAGGAAAGCAGTCCGTTGGATGCTCAGTCCTCCCACCCCAGCAACCCGTGCTCATTTCTGAACACAGGTCGCTGGAATAAAGTGAGGTGTGGTGTCCAGCACCTAAACTCTCAGCACCACTAAGCCAGCTCCTCTAGCCCTCCTTTTTATGGTGTCTCCTTAACTTCCCCACCACTGATGTTAGACTGACTGGCCTATAGAAACATAGAAATTGATGGCAGATAAGGACCACTATGCTCATCCAGTCTGCCCATTTTCCCCACCTACTGCAAAAGTCATAAACCTTACTTGATCTCCTGCTTTACCTTCTCTTTTCAGTTTACCCCCTGGTGGGGAGGAGAGGGAGCCCCCATAGTCCCCTCCAGTCCATTAGTGCACATCAGGTATGCTGGCCAGGCCCTTCCTGAAGCCTGGTTATGGATTTCTCTTGTGCAGCTGGGTCCCATCTCCTGGCATGCATTGCAGGGCAGTTTTGTTTTTCTGGTGCCGCCGCCCCCCTCAGGATGCCAACGTACTTGGAGAGCCAAGGGGCAGGACATGTAGCAATGTGCTGTCGTCCTGGATCCCAGCCAACATCCTCCCTCCCTCCTCCCTCTTCATGCTGTCCTACTGTACCTCCACCTGTGGTCACCCAGGTGGCAATAGTGCAGCCAGACAGGCACCCCACCCTCCCTGAAGAAGGAGAGCAGCCTGTGTGTGCTCGATCCCTCTCCCCCCAGCTGTCTGAGTTCATTCCCGAACCCAGGTCACTGGCATCAGAATTGGGAGCCCTATCGCTGCGACAGTGGGCCTCTAGCTTTAACTTCTCATTCCTATTGCTAGGGTTCCCCTATGCCTGTCCCATGCATTTTTGAATTTCCCCATTGTGTTTGCCCCCATCACCTCCACTGGGAGTCTGTTCCATGCAGCCACCACCCTTTCTAGGAAACAATACTTCTTTATGTTACCCCTTAGTCTACTCCCTTCCAACCTCATGTGATGCCCCCTCGTTCCTACACATCTCCTTTTCTGAAAGACGTTACCCTCCGGTACCTTATTTATGTTCTTTAGATATTTGTTGGTTACTATGATATCTCCCCTGTCTCTCCTCTCCTCCAGGGTATACATAATGAGGTCTCCCAGTCTCTCCTTATTTGACTTTTGGTGCAAGCCCTGCACCACCTTTGTTGCCCTTCTTTGAACTGCCTCCACCCTGTCTATGTCCTTACAGAGTTGCCAGCCTTCTCCCTGCTGCCACTTTTATGTAGCAGGACCAAATCTGCCCTCCTCCAGTCCTCTGGAACCGCTCCTGTTTCCAGTAAGTTGTTGAGTATGGCTATCAAATGTGCAGATAGTACCACCCTGGTCTCCCTCCACACCCTTGGCTGTACCTCATCCAGTCCTATAGCCTCATCCACTTTCAGATTCACAAGTCCTCTCAGGACTCTTTCCTTTATGAATGAACTTGAGTCCACCTCCCGCTCTCCCAGTTTTCCTGCTGCTTCTATGTGGTTGGTCCCCCTCTCACTCCACTGTGAATACTGAGCAGAAGTATCTGTTCAGGATATCTACTTTTTACAGATCCTCCTCTGCACAGTCTCCCCCTGCCCTTCTTGTCCTCACAATCCCTCCCCTTGACTTCCTTTTTTCACTTACTGTACGTATCCGATATGTATCTAAAAAAGGTCTTGTTCCCTTTAGTTACCCCTTTAGCTATCTTCTTCTCCATTTGTGCCTTTCTGTCCCTCACCTAATTCTCATGGCATACCTCCATATCCTCTTTCCTCTGCGTGTCCTTGTACCTCCTGAATACTACCCCTTTAGCCTTTACCTTCACAGCCACTTTCCTCGAGAACAATAGTGGTCTCTTTTTCCTCCAGTTTTTGCTCAGTTCTTTTGCCCAGAGGTTTATTGCCTTCACCATGCCTTGCCTTAATTTGGCCAACTGTTCCTCCTCTCCACCCAGGCAATGCACTCCTGTTAGGTAATTTCTGGGGCATTCACCCAAGTAATTGGACAAGCACTCAAGAAGCATGCCGATGTTAATATTACATTTTAAATTTTTAAATATTTATTTAAAATGAAATGATTTGATCAGCAGAACAATAACAGCACTAACAGTTTCCTTTCAGATTGGCTGGAGCTCTTTTCTGCCTTTCTTCCTGCCACGTTCCAGAGATGTTCTGTTATGTATATCCCCAGTAAGGCAACTGGTGTCTTAGAAATAAAGGGGTCGATTACATGATGATCCTGGCAGTGGCACTTGCTTTCTTTTCTGCATATCAAAATGTATGAAATGATATTGCTTTGTTATCCATCTAGGTACTGGATTCCTCCACGGACATTTTGCTGTCTGCAATCTATTTTTTTAAATGTGGGCTAATTATGGAAGCAATATGCTTATGAAAATTTTAATCAAAAAGTGAACCATGTTTTGAACTTTAGCCTACTAAAAGTATATTTGTACTTTTTGGGATCCTTTTTGTAAAAAGAAATTTAAAAAATCTTCTTACATATGACTTTATTGCATTGTAGTGGGACTGGAATTCTGAGAGGAGGGAGGATACCATCAGAGGAAGGGTTGAGTAATGGAGATTAAAAACCACAAGACACTACCATAGAAGGTGAACAGGAACCACATGGCTGCAGTCAGCGTATAAGGCAACTGAAGTCTTGCAATAATAGCTATTGCAGTTATAGTCTGCTCCCTCATTCAACCAGATGCTGCTGAGTGATCTGAGGGGAGCAGGAACTACAGCTAAGTACTTTGGAGCTTTTTCTTTGTTTAGAAGACTCAGGGCTCTCTTTGCAAAATATGACTGTGCTTGTTGGTTTGTTGCTGTGGGACTAGGGCTAAGGGATGATGCCAGCAGAGGGAGTGATGAGGAAAGGTTTCAATCTGTAGGTGTTGTGAGCTTCTTTGCAAAGGGGTCACTATATAAGAATAAATAAAAACAAACAAAATCTTGCATGTGAGTGCATTGCAGTGCAGTAGGACTGAAATTCCAGGAGGAGGAAGGATGCCAGCAGAAGGAGGGCTAAGGGAAGGAGATTAAAACCAGTGAGATGTTGGATTGGAGGTGAACTGGGACCATGTGGCTGCAGTTAGCATATAGGGTGGCTGTATTCCCTATATATTACCCAGAGGGCTAAGTGGCCTCTTGCATGAGTGAACCTGAAGAGTGAGTGTCACAAAGCAAAAGTGTGGTGTCCAGCTAAGTGACTTCTGGGGACCTCCTGAGGACTTCTGCAGGGTAGACTACAGGCCACAGGACACTCTGCTCAGCAGAGGGCAGGTAAGGTTTTGAGGGTAGAAGGGGGAGTGAGAGAGGGGATACCCAAGACAGAAATAGGGAAGACTTATAGAGGCCATGATAGTGGCATCTCTGGTACTCTCTATCTAGGGGAGACCTACCAAGGAGGGATACAAAGAGGGTATTACTACACTCTATGTAGAGTAGGCCTATGGAGGGGATACAGGAATCTTTAGTACTCCCTATCTAGGGAAGGCCTAGGGAGCAAGGAACAGAGGGACTGCAGCTAAACCCTATCCAGGGTAGGCTGACAAAGGAATCAGAAAGGTTGCAACTTCAGCCTATCTGAGTTAGGCCCACAAAGAGTATGACAGAGAGTGACTATTAAATATGGGAGGGGAGTAGTTGCCATATCCTATAATCAAGAGGCAAGGACTGAAATAGGTAGTATGTGGTGGGGAGGGAAGACGTACAAGCAGCACGAGGACAGGCATGATGGTGGTGTGTTATAGGGGCTGTTGTATTTTTGGGTGCATTGTGGGATGTAGGTAGTTGCCCAGAGGGCAAGAATCTGAATCACTTATCAGAGATGAGGCAGCTTAGATGGTAGGCTATAGGGGTCTGGGAGAAGAGACTAGGGAGGGTCAGGGGGATGGCCCAGGTGAGTGAGGCAGGCAGGGGAGGGTTGAGGAGGGGTGGACCAAGATGTCTTGGGCCCCTCTACCTCAAAGGGTGAGAAATTCATTAGGGTGGGGGTGGATGTGGCAGGGTTGGGTAAGACCCTGCCCCATAGTTATGCATACAGAGTTAAAAGCCAGGATCCTTTTTGTCCTCTCCTATTCTGCCATTTGTCTGTCTCTTGCCTGTCTGATTACACAACGATATTTTTCTTATGGCACCTAGGAATTGCCACTTCAACAGTCCCGCAATTTCCAACTGTTATCTCCCTTCCTTCACTTGCTGTTTCTATTCTTTCTTTCTCCCTTTGCTTCTCTGTGGTGAAAATATATATATATATATATGTATGAATCTTTGAAACTGGGATCCCTTGCTTTGTAAATTCATATAATTATAATGTTGAAATGAATGCAGAAAGCTATTCGGGTTTATTAGAAAAGATAACAACACAGTCGGTTGACTTTGAGATGCATTTTGACCTCCACAAGCTTGTTTAGTGAACTGTCAACAGGAGACCATCTTTGCATCAAAATATATATTCTACTGCAACTGGTAAGACAGATGTGCTCTTCAGGCTGGCCTTAGGAAGGAAACTGACAAAGTTTGGATATTTTTGTGAAAAAAAAACTGATGCAACCTACAACAAGAGTCTGAACTGCCAGGCAAAAACACCTTGTATAATCAGAGCAAGTTTATTTGTTCGACTATAATAGATCAAATCATTACAGCCATTACAAAATGCTACAATAAATACAATGTGTGTAATAAATGTCATAAAGGCAAAAAAAATGGTAATATTAAATGTACACTGAAAATAGAAAATAGAGCTAAAAACTGACGTTTCAACCTTAGGTCTTCATCAGAAAATATCTAAAAGAAAAAAAAGAAAAAAGCAAAGTTAGTGTAGAGGGGAGGAAAAATAAGGGATATATATGTTGGGAAAGAAAAAAGGGGGAGGCTTTGGGAGAAGAAGTGATAAATGGCAAGATAAAGAGAGAATCTGGAAAACAAAAAGGTGATGATGGGAATGACAAGGCACAATAGCAGTGAATGAACAGAAGTCCCCATTTGGGGACTAATTAACAAGGCCTAGTTAGAAGGCTGAAAGGTGACAAATGTAGGGGAAGGAGACAGGAATGGAGACACCTGGTGAAAATGAAAATAGATGTCTATAGATACAAACAGACTTTAGGTGAAACAAGGGGTGGCTGAAATATGTTAATAGAAAATAAGTATATTATTTAAACCAGAGGGCTGCTGGGAGTAAAGGCAGATGATTAGCTTGGTTTCCATGTTTTTTCTATGGTCAGAATCCTGGAAGCCCTGCTGAAGGACACACAGAGAAAGATTATTGACACTGTGGTCCCTGGAGATAAAGTGGGTTTATCAGTGTCTCCATTCCTGACTGCCCTGTAATGTTCCTTGAAATGATCAGCAAGACGTCTACCAGTTTTCTCCAATGCAAATAGCTGCACACTTCCTGCAAAGAATGCAATATACCACATTAGTGGAAGTGCATGAGAACTCCTTAGAGTTGTGAAAAACACCTGTAGTACCCCGAATTTCAGTCACACTAGAAATAAATTTGCAGATGTAGCAGCGAGTTCTGTTGCAAAGTTTGGTACCTGGTAGGAAGAAACTGCTAGGAGTAGCTAGGCTGCTTCTTACCAGGAGATTCCTCAGGTTGGGTGGCCGGTGGTAGCAAGCAGTAGGTGATTTTGTAATGATGTGCAAGAACAAGGGGACACAATTTGAAGATGGGTGGGGACGGCTCAGGGTCAATGTGAGGAAGTATTTTTTCACAGAGAGGGTGGTGGATGCATGGAACAGCCTTCCTGAGGAGGCTGTGGGGTCTAAAACTGTGGGTGAATTCAAGAATGCATGGGACAGACATAAGACAATTTTTGTGGGGGGGTAGGAAGAAATAGGCTGTTGGTTAAATAGGCTCTGCAGCTTATCCTCTAGGTAGGGAAATGGGCAGACTAGGTGGGCCAAGCGGTCCTTATCTGTTGTCAAAGTCTATGTTTCTATGTCTTATCTTGACAAAGCCACTGGCAGCTCATGTACTGTAATTGTATTAACTGTTATCTACCTGCCTGTTCTTGTCTATTCTTGTCCATTGTCCAAGACGTGGAACCTTTGTAAAAGAGCACTGTTTGCTCAAAGGAGTTATCTATAATTGTCATAAATAGAAAAAAAAAAAAAACTGCAAAGTCTAAGAAACTGTGAATATGGCAGGCCATTCTTGACATGTTTAGGATGGAAGGAGAGGGCACACTTACATTATTCAGTTTAGAGAAGAGCAAACTGAGAGTGGGCATGTTTGTTTGTTTGTTTGTGTAAAAGAGACCAGGAAAGGTTTCGTGAGTTGAGAAACACTTCATTTCAAGAAGCATTTGAAGGAGGGGTGGGCAAGAGGAAGTAAAAACAACAATAGTAGTAAAACCAGTAAGTGAACTTTAACACTTAGGGGCAGTTTTACATAGTGCACATGTACAGACCTAACTGTTTTTCTTGTGATTGTTATCTGACTTTGGACTATGTATGACCAATGTATTGTGCTTTCTTTCTATGTAACTAATTCTGGGTCACCACTGAAAAAGGGACCTTTGGTCTCAGTGAGCCTACCTGGTCAACAAAATTCAATAAAAAAATAAAAATGAAGAGTGTTCAATAGAGGGAAAAGGAACAGGCAGAAGAGCGGCACAGGATGCAAAATGGCAGAAGTAAACTCCAGTGCAGTAAGCAAATAGTAAATATATAACATGAAAGTGCAAAACAAAATAATGATCACAAAGAATACACACAAACAGGCAAACAGGCAGCACAGGGGTGTGTAGGAGAGCTTATAGCAAGGCCAGCAAAATGTTGGGGTGTACTGGGAAAGGATTTAACAGAAGGAATAGGGAGGAGGTACTGTCACTCTATAGCTCCCTTGTGAGTCCCCGCCTGGAGTACTGTGCCCAGTGTTGGAGCCCACACCTTAAGAAGGACATAGACTGGAGACCATTCAGAGAAGGGTGACTAAATGATACTGGGCATGCAGGGGCTTTCATACAAAGGGTGATTGGAAGCATTGAATAAGTACTCACTAGAAGCTAGGAGGGAAAGGGGCACATGATAGAAACTTTTACGTACCTGAAAGGAATAAGTAAGGTACCCTACGCTGAACTGTTCAACAAGGTTTCCAGCTCTAATACTAGAGGGCACGACTGGAAGCTGCGAGGATGGTGCTTCAGAAGGGAACTTAGGAAATGTTATTTCTCAGAAAGGGTCATTGACTCCTGGAATAGGCTGCTTGCAGAGGTAGCAGAAGCTACAGTAAGATGGTGACAGCTTTCAAACTGGGCTGGGACCAATTGCGTAAGCTAAACTATGGGGACTTTGTAATGGGAAGGAACCAGGAAGGGGGCTAGGACCTGGGATCTGAGAAGGTATTGGGAAAATATTGAGCAGACTTGCTGGACTTTGGTCTCCTTCTGACGTCAATTTTTCTATGTTTCTATGTTTAAGTGGGCTCTGTAACACATCGCAATAAAGACAGTAGAAATTAAATATAACAAGGGGGTCAGGTGCAGATATATGAGGTGCGAGCCTGGATATCTACTTTTAGGGAGGGGGAAAGGAAGTAGAATGAACTGGGGGGCATCAGACCAGAGATGAGGTGGTTTGCAAGAGAAAGAAACTGAAGTGCCAAGTACTGTGACTCCCACCATGGTAGTACTGGGAGGTTCGATCCCAGGAGCTGCCAGCTCCAGCTATGTTAACAGATCTGCAGAAACATAGAAATAGGCAGTTCTACATAGAGATAGCGACTTTATAATGGTGACAACCAAAAATGGCATACACAATACAGCGCGACCACATATGGCGATCACTCTTTTTGAGGGTAGCTTTTACGCACCCCCACACCCCCTTACTAAATTTACCAACTCTGGGGGGACGCAACTCGGGAAGGGGGGAACCTCCGGTCATCAACATGGCACTCTCGGTTTTCCTGTGCGGTTTTTGGTCATCGCTGTTATGCAGTCGCTATCTTGATGGGGTACCGAAACTGACAGCAAACAATGACTGTTTGACCCACCTAGTCTGCCCATAGTTTTCCCGTCTATACAGTATGTGCCAAAAGTAGCAGACACAGATTTAACAGACATTTGCTTGTACTGGACAAAACACTATTGGAAAATTCCATTTACAATAGTTGCTTGCAGTGGCTGTAGGTGAGCTAAAAGCGCATCATTAATGCATAGCTCGTGAGTCATCCAGTGGGTGTTAATGTGTTTGTTAACATGTGTCAAGTAGTTTCAGGTGTTCCCAATCAAGACAAAGGTTATTTTTTTAGTCTCTGCCATTTAGCAGGTATTGTTATTAGCAGTTTAGTGTGGGGGTGGTACAGTAGTTAAGCTTGCTGTGCTGGCTGATGACAGACCTTTTTTTGTTTGTTTGTTTGGAAGGGAGCTTTACACTGTCTCTGGAACCATGGCTGGCAAGATAACTTGCATCTCTCTATCAAGAAAGATAAAGATTTTAAACAAAATCCAAAATTTGCCGAAACTAAGTCTTCCGGACCTTAATGCACACTTTAACTTCCCATAATGCACAATCGGTGACCTGCTGAAAAACAGGGAGAACCTGCTGTGTGACTGGCATTCCGATCAAAACCCTGACAGGAAGAGAAAACAGGAGCACAAAGACAATGATGTGGAGGGTGCCCTCCTCCATTGGTTTACCAATGCCAGAGGCAGGGAAGCCTTAATCAGTGGTCCCTTGCTGATACAAAAAGCAGAACAGATTGCAGTAGCCCTTGGTAAATCAGACTTCAAGGGCACTGATGGATGGCTTAGTCACTGGAAGCAGCAGCATAACACTGGCTTCTGTAAAATCCATGGCAAAACGTTAATAGCAGCGACGAACCACTGCTGCCGATTTCGTGGATAAAATATGCGCTGCTAGAGCTACTCAGCAGTTACAGCCCAGAAAACATTTCTAACACTGATAAGACTGGGCTGTTTTACCACTGTATCGGTTACGGCACACTTGCTGTCAGGTCTGAGACCCAGTGGGTTTGAAGAATGTGAAGGAGCTATCACTGTGCTCATTACATGCAACGTGGCATGGACTGAAAAAAAGAAACTTAGTGGTGATTGGAAAGTTCGCTCAACCACATTGTTTCAGAGGTGTCCGCAATCTCCTGGTGCTGTACAGACACAATAAAACAGCCTGGATGACTGCGGGCATTTTTTCTGCAAGGTTGAGGGATTGGGACTGGAGGCTACAATTATACAAGATTGCCTTAATTCTAGACAGTTGCAGTGCTCACTCACTTGCCTGCCCCCCACCCCAAACACAGCATGCATAATGCAGCCACTGGATCAAGGAATAATCTACAGTTTTAAGAGGCAGTATGTTATTCTGATGCAGAGGAGACTGCTCCAGATTCTGGATGCAAAAGGAGGAGATTACAGCGTCCACCTGCGTTCAGTGAATAAACCTCCTGGACACCGTTTGACTTTATGCAGCAGGTCTGGCACAAAGTATCCATGGAGACAATTCAACGCTGTTTCAGGAAAGGAGATTTCACAACAGATACCACAGTTGGAACCACACCAGAGGAAGATCAAGAGGAAGACACAGACCCAACTTCCTCTGCATTAACTCCTGCGGTGCTTGAGGAACTTTGTAACCTTGGCAACCAAGATAATGATAGCAAAGTGGTGGAAGACATCACGGAAGTTGTTGCTGGAAGGAACACCTGAGGAGGAAGAAGAGGATGAAACAGACGAAGTCTAGGAGGAGGTACAAGTCATGCTGGC
Source organism: Neoceratodus forsteri (assembly GCA_016271365.2). NCBI lineage: Eukaryota > Metazoa > Chordata > Ceratodontiformes > Ceratodontidae > Neoceratodus > Neoceratodus forsteri. The sequence continues at coordinate 639,783,986 of CM057454.1, forward strand.
CAATATCCGGAATGCACTGATGACCCTGAGGAATGCAATGGAACAGAGGGGAGATGTCGTGCTGAAGTGGAATCTGGTTACACAAACAGAAGCTACATGGAGACACTACACTGCAATCCCAAGAAGGCAAACAGACATCACCACCTTCCTGTATCCCAGCCAGCAGTAAACAGTACAGTGCACCAAATTTGATTTTAAAGCAAGTTTTAATAAATAGTAAAATGAAGGAAATAAAGGAATGCCTGCAATTGAACTCCTAAATAATAAGAAATCACTAAAAGAGCTGTAATCACTTCTAACAAGCACACCTTGATGTGCTGTACTGTGCTCTGTGTCTGTCTTGTGTTTTGTTCCACTTCCCTTTCCCATTTATATGTGTCCTATGTACCATAGTGTACTGTACTATCATATTTGTTCCGTCACAAGTCAACTTTTGGATATAACGGATGCTGCATGTACCAGATGGTTGGTCAGTTGCCAAATTAGTCCAGTAGACGCAGCATATGCTGTACTGTCACTGCAGATCCTACCTGATCTCCAGCTACTCCCCCACCTCTACTTTTCTACCAAGATTCTTTGTGCCTATCCTATGCATGCTTGAATCCCACCACTGTTTTTGTCCCACCACTTCCATTGGAAGACTGTTCCAGGCGTCCACCACCATTTCAGTGAAAAAGTACTACCTTACATCACTCCTACATTTCCCTCCTTCTAGCTTCATTGTATGCCCCTTTGTTCTCATGCACCTTCTCTTCTGAAAAATACTTTCCTCCTGTACATTATTTGCCCCCACAAGATACTTCTAGATCTCCATCAGGTCCCCTCTCCCTCCTCTCTTCTAGGGTGTATGTATTGAGATCCCTCAGTTTTGCCTCGTAGGGCTTATGGTGCAGCCTTTTGCACCATTTTAATTGCCTTCCTTTGAACAGTCTCTGCCCTGTCTGTGTCCTTCCTGAGATGTGATCTCCAGAACTGGACACAGTGCTCCAAGTGGGGTCTCACCAATGAGTGACACAGTGGAAACATCACCTTCCTTCTTCTGCTTGTGATTCCATTACCTACTGTATGCACCACAGTATCTTGCTGCCCCTACCTACTGCCTTGGCGCGCTGCTCCACTACCTTAAGCTCATCAGATATGATAATCCCAAGGTACCTTTCCTGTTTAGTGACCATCAATACCGCTTTCCTATTTTATGCACTGCCTCGGGGTTTCTGTGTCCTGGGTGCATGACTTTGCAATTTTTTGCATTGAAACCCAGCTGCCATACCCTTGACCGCTCCTTGAGTTTTCTCATATGTCTACTCATTCTCTCCACCCCCAGCCCTTCAGAGTATCTACCCTATTGCAGATTTTGGAGTCATCTGCAAAGAAGCATACCTTCCCTTCCAGCTGTTTTGCAATGTCATTTATGAAGACATTGAAGAAGACAAGAGCCAGTACGGAGACCTGAGCTACCCCACTGATCATTCTCCCCTCATTAGAGTGAGTGCTGTTTACCACCATCCTCGGTCGCCTAGCCATCAACCAGTTCCATACCAGTTTACCACTTTGGGTCCCACCCCTGTTTTCTTATAAGTCACCTATGTAGTATGATGTCAAAGGCCATGCTGAAGTCTAAGTAGGCACATCTATTGCCCCACCGTGATCTACATTCCTGGTCACCCAGTTGAAGAAATTGATCAGGTATGCCTGACATGACCCCCCCCCCATGAATCTGTGTGCCTTAGGTCTTGTAACCCACTGTATTCATGATAGTACACTAGCCTTTCTTTTTTTTATACAAGTTTTTATCACTCCATGTGCCCAGGACAGGCTAGGCTCACACCTGCCCTTCCCCACCGATGCCCACCATCCTGCACCTCCCTAGGACATATCTTGAGGACAGTTGTACCACTATGGATTCCTCCCCATAGTGGGGTCAGGTGGGGGAGGGCCATCCCCACCCCCAGAATACTCAAATCCATCTTTCTGGCCCCCTGAGTCCTGGTGGTGCAGTGGGTGGGGGGATCAGCAGGCAGGCATCATACACACCTGTCCTGCCACCATTTTCCTCTCTTTTTGTCCCTTTCCCCATATTGGGGCATGCTCATCAACATGTACATGAGGAGGTATGTGCATGCTGCAGAACCCTGCAGCATCTCCCCTTCTTCTGCTGCTCCCGTCCCACACTGCCACCAGGCCTCCACCTGGTGGCAGTCATTCGAAGGAGCATGAAGTCTTCCCCCAAGGAGAGGATAGCAGTCCATTGGATGCCCAATCCCCCCCCCAGCAACCTCCATCAACCCCCAGCAACATGTGCGCTTTCCAAACATGCGTCACTGGTGTAAAGTGAGGTGTGGCATCCAGTACCTAAACCCTCTGCACCACTGAGCTAGCCCCTCTAGCCCTTCTTTTTATAGCGTCTCTTTAACTTTCCCTCCACTGATGTTAGAGCGACTGGCCTATAGAAACATAGAAACTGATGGTAGATAAGGACCACTAGGCTCATCCAGTCTGCCTATTTTCCCTACCTACTGCAGAAGTTACAGACCCTACTTGATCTCCTGCTTTACCTTATCGTTTCTATCGCTAGGATTCCCCTATGCACGTCCCATACATTTTTGAATTCCCCCACTGTGTTTGCCCCCATCGCCTCCACTGGGAGGCTATTCCATGCATCCACCACCCTTTCTGTAAAGAAATACTTCCATATGTTACCCCTTAGTCTACCCCCTTCCAACCTCATGTCAAAAATCTTCGTTCCTACGCATCTCCTTTTCTGAAAGATGCTACCCTCCGGTACCTTATTTATGCCCTTTAGATATTTGTAAGGTCATATCTCTCCTGTCTCTCCTCTCTACCAGGGTATACATATTGAGGTCTCCCAGTCTCTCCTTATTTGACTTTTGGTGCAGGCCTTGCACCATCTTTGTTGCCCTTCTTTGAACTGCCTCCACCCTGTCTATGTCCTTATGGAGTTGCCAGCCTCCTATCTACTGCCACTTTTATGTAGCAGGACAAAATCTGCACTTCTGCAGTCCTCTGGAACCACTCCTGTTTCCAGTAAGTTGTTGAATATGGCTGTCAGAAGTGCAGACAGTACCTCCCTGGGCTCCCTCAGTACCCTTGGGTGTACCGCATCCAGCCCTATAGTATCATCCAGTTTCAGATTTGCAAGTTCTCTCAGGACTCTTTCCTTTGTGAATGAACTTGAGTCCACCTCCCCCTTCCCCAGTTTTCCTGCTTCTTCTATGTGGTCTGTCCCCCTCTCACTCCACTGAGTGAGTACTGAGCAGAAATATCTGTTCAGGATATCTACTTTTTCCAGATCCTCCTCTGCACAGTCTCCCCCTGCCCTTCTTAACCTCACAATCCCTCCCCTGGTCTTCCTCTTTTTGCTTATGTGTCTGATATGTATCTTCAAAAGGTCTTAATAATAATAATAATACATTTTATTTCACATAAGTGCCTTTCGGGCCATCAAGTTAGTTACCCCTTTAGCTCTCTTTTTCTCCATTTGTGCCTTTCTGCCCCTCACCTGCTTCCTCCTACTTCTCATGGCATACCTCCATATCCTCTTTCCTCTGCATGTCCTTGTACCTCCTGAATACTACCCCTTTAGCCTTTACCTTCATAGCCACTTTCTTCAAGAACAATAGTGGTCACTTTTTCCTCCAGTTTTTGCTCACTTATTTTGCCCAGAGGTTTGTTGCCTTCACCATGCCTTGCCTTAATTTGGCCAACTGTTCCTCTTCCCCACCCAGGCAATGCGCTCCTGTTAGGTAATTTCTGGGGCATTCACCCATGTAATTGGACAAGCACTCAAGAAGCATGCCGATGTTGATATTACATGTTACATTTTTTAATATTTATTTAAAATGAAATGATTTGATCAGCAGAACAATAACAGCACTAACAGTTTCCTTTCAGATTGGCTGGAGCTCTTTTCTGTCTTTCTTTCTGCCATGTTTCAGAGATGTTCTGTTATGTATATCCCCAGTAAGGCAACTGGTGCCTTAGAAATAAATGGGTTGATTACATGATGATCCTGGCAGCGGCACTTGCTTTCTTTTCTGCATATCAAATTGTATGAAATTATATTGCTCTGTTATCCATCTAGGTACTAGATTCCTCCATGGACATTTTGCTCTGTGTGACCTATTTTTTTTAAATGTGGGCTAATTATGGAAGCAATATGCTTATGAAAATTTGAATCAAAAAGTAAACTATGTTTTGAACTTTAGCCTACTAGAAGTATATTTGTACTTTTTGGGATCCTTTTTGTAAAAAGAAATAAAAAAAATCTTCTTACATGCGATATTATTGCATTGTAGTGGGACTGGAGTTCTGGGAGGAGGGAGGACACCATCAGAGGAAGGGTTGAGGGATGGAGATTAAAAACCACAAGACACTACCATAGAAGGTGAACAGGAACCACATGGCTGCAGTCAGCCTATAAGGCAACTGAAGTCTTGCAATAAAAGCTCTTGCAATTATAGTCTGCTCTCTAATTCAACCAGATGCCGCTGAGTGATCTGAGAGGAGCAGGAACTACAGCTAAGCACTTTGGAGCTTTTCTTTGTTTAGCAGACTCAGGACTCTCTTTGCAAAATGTGACTGTGATTGTTGGTGTGTTGCTATGGGACTGGGGCTAAGGGATGATGCCAGCAATGGGAGTGCTGAGGAAGGGTTTCAGTATGTAGGTATTGTGAGCATCTTTCCAAAGGGGATCACTGTATAAGAATACATACATAAATAAATCTTACATGTGACTGCATTGCAGTGCAGTGGGACTGGAATGTCAGGAGGAGGGAGGATGCCAGCAGAGGGAGGGCTAAGGGAAGGAGATTAAAACCAGTGAGATGCTGGATTGGAGCTGAACGGGGACCACGTGGCTGCAGTCAGCCTATAGGGTGTCTGTAATCCTTATATATTACTCAGAGGGCCAAGTGGCCCCTTGCATGAGTGAACCTGAAGAGTGAGTGCCACAAAGCAAGAGTGCTTTGTCCAGCCAAGTGACTTTTGGGGACCACCATAGGACTTCTGCAGGGAGGAATGCAGGCCACAGGTCACTCTGCTTAGCAGAGGGAAGGTAAGGTTAGGAGCGTATAAGGGGGAGTGAGAGAGAGGATACCTAAGACAGAAATAGCAAAGACTTATATACACCATGATAGTGGAGTTTGCGGTACTCAGGGTAGGCCTACCAAGTAGGGATACAAACTGGGCATTACTGCACTTTATGTACAGTAGGCCTATGGAGGGGGTAAAGGAATCTTTTGTACTACCTATCATGGGAAAGCCTAGGGAGCAAGGAACAGAGGGACTACAGCTAAACCCTATCCAGGGTAGGCTGACAAAGGAATCAGAGAGGCTGCAACTTCACCCTATCTGGGGTAGGCCCACAAAAAGTGTGATAGAGGGTGACTGTTAAGTATGGGAGGGGAGTAGATGCCATATCCTATGACGCACAGGCAAGGACTGAAATAGGTAGTATGTGGTAGGGACAAAAGATGTACAAGCAACAGGAGGACTGGCATGAGGGTGGTGTGTTATAGGGGCTGTTCTATTTTTAGGTACATTATGGGAGGTAGGTGGTTTCCCAGAAGGCAGGAATGTGAATCACTTCTCGGAGATGAGGCAGCTTAGATGGTAGGCTATGTGGTGGGTGGGTGGGAGAAGAGACAGGGAAGAAGAAGGGTGAAGAGGATGGCTCAGGTGAGTGAGGCAGGCAGGGGAGGGTTGAGGAGGGGTGGACCCAGATGTCTTGGGCCCCTCTACGTCAAAGAGTGAGAAACCCCTTGGGATGGGGTGGATGTGACAGGGTTGGGTAAGACCCTGTCCCATTTGTAATGCATACAGCGTTAAAAGCAAGGATCCTGTTTGTCCTCTCCTGTTCTGACATTTGTCTGTCTCTTGCTTATCTTATTACACAACCATATTTCTGTTATGGCACCTAGGAATTGCCACTCCAACAGTCCCACAATTTCCCCCCTGCTATCTTCCTTCCTTCACTTACTGTTTCTATTCTTTCTTTCTCCCCCCTGCTTCTCTGTGGTAATAAAGATAGATAGATAGATAGATAGATAGATAGATAGATAGATAGATAGATAGATAGATAGATAGATAGATTTTTGATAGAGAGATAGGTAGATTTTTGAAACTGGGATCCCTTGCTTTGCAAATTCATAAAATTATATTGGTGAAATGAATGCAGAAACCAATTTGGGTTTATTAGAAAAGATAACAACACAGTGGGTTGAATCTGAGATGCACTTTGGCCCTCAAAAGCTTGTTTACAGAACTGTCAACAGGAGACCAGCTTTGGGTCAAAATACATGTTCTGTTGCAACTGGTAAGACTAGATGTGCTCCTCAGGCTGGCCTTAGGAAGGAAACTGACAAAGTTTGGATACTTTGTGTGAAAGAAATGGAGATGTAACTTACAACAACAGGATGCAGAGTCTTAACTGCCAGGCAAAACCACCTTACATAATCAGAGTAAGTAAGTTTATTTGTTTGCCTATAACAGATAAAATCAGTACCACCATTACAAAACACTACAATAAATACAATGTGTATAATAAATGTCATGAAGGCAAAACAAAATGGTAACAATAAATGCACAATGAAAATAGAATATAGAGTTAAAAATTTACGTTTTGATCTTAGGTCTTCATCAGGAAATATCTAAAAGAGAAAAAAGCAAAGTTAGTGTAGAGAGAAGGTAAAAGAAGGGACATATGTGGGTAAAGAAAGATGGTGAGGCTTTGGGAGAAGAAGTGATAAATGGCAAGATAAAGAGAGAATCTGGAAAACAAAAGGGTGATGATGGGAATGACAAGGCATAATAGCAGTGAATGACCTAGAGAAGTCCCCAAGTGGGGACTAATTAACAGGGCCTAGTAAGAAGGCTGAAAGGTGACAAATGTAAAGGGAAGGAGACAGAAATGGAGACATCTGGTGAAAATGAAAAATAGATGTGAATAGATATAAACAGACTTACGAACAGTAAAAGAAGGTGACACGAACAGTAAAAGAAGGTGACAAGACTTTCTATAGATACATTAGTGAAAGGAGAAAGTCCAGAGGGGGTATTGCTAAGCTTAATGGAGAAAAGGGAGCATGTGAGGAGGAGGACCCTGTAAAGGCATCTATCCTAAATAGATACTTTTGCTCAGTATTTACTGAAGAGAAGGTAGGGCAGGGCCCACAGCTCAGCATCATGGACACAGGGGGGAAGGAGGTGAGCACTACTCCCTTCACAAAAGAAAGGGTCCTACAAGAGCTTGCTAAGCTCAGGGTGGATAAGGCAATGGGACCTGATGGCATACATCCCAGGGTACTTAAGGAGCTAAAGGAGGAACTAGCAGAGCCATTAGCAGAATTGTTTAGTGAGTCTCTGAGCACAGGAGAGGTCCCAGAAGACTGGAGAAGGGCTCATGTGATCCCGGCTCACAAGGTGGTAGCAGGGAGGGCGGGGAACTACAGACCAGTCAGTCTTACCTCAGTAGTGGGCAAGATTATGGAGGCACTCCTTAAGGAAAGGATAGTGCAACACCTGGAATCCATAGGGCAGGATCCAAGACAGCATGGGTTTACAAAGGAAGGTCCTGTCAAACTAATCTCATAGATTTCTTTGACTGGTAACCAGAGTGGTGGACCAAGGGAGCAGTTGATGTCGCCTACCTTGACTTCAGCAAAGCTTTTGACACTGTTCCACATAGAAGATTGATAAATAAGCTAGGTAGGCTCGGGTGGGTCAGAAGTTGGTCAACTGGGTGGCAAACTGGTTGACTGGCAGAAAACAGAGAGTGGTGGTAAATGGTATACAGTCAGAAGAGATGCAAGTCACAAGTGGGGTACCTCAGGATCAGTCCTGGGGCCAGTCCTATTCAACATCTTCATTAGTGACCGCAGATGGACTAGAGGGTAAGGCTTGTCTGTTTGCAGATGACACCAAGATCTGCAACAGAGTAGATGATCCAGATGGGGTGGGCAGAATGAGAAGAGATCTGGATAAACTAGCAAAATGGTCAGAAGAGTGGCAACTGGGATTTAATGCAAAGAAGTGCAAAATCATGCACATAGGGAAGAAACCCTGAAGCCACTTTATAGGCTGGGAGGGAGTTGCTAGCAGTCACAAAGGAAGAAAGAGACTTGGGCATCATCATCACTGATGACCTAATCGATCAAGCAGACCTCTAAAGCAGTAGGTAAGGCTGGGGGTGTTAGGGTGTATTAGTAGGGGTATCTGAAGCGTAAGAGGGAGGTAATAATCCTCTGTACAAGACATTGGTTAGGCCCCATCTGGAGTACTGCGGCAGTATTGGAGGCCACACCTTCACAGGACATTAACAAATTGAGGCAGTCCAGAGAAGGCCACCAAATGGTGCAGGGACTGCATCAGAAGACATATGAGGACAGATTAACGGAGCTCAATATGTATACCCCGAGCAAAGGAGGGAGAGAGGTGATATGATGAGACATTTAAACACCTTAAGGGCATAAACAAGTGAAAGAGTCTAACATGTTTAAATATAAGAAAAATTGCAGGACAAGAGGACACAGCATGAGATTGGGGGAGGCGATTAAGGGGGAATGTGAGGAAATTCTTTTTCACAGAAAGGGTGGTAGATACATGGAATAGCACCACAAAAGTGGTGGCTATGAATACAGTGCAGGGCTTCAAACAGGCATGGGATAGGCATAAGGGAGCAATACAAATGACTATGAATAGATAGGTCACTGACAGAGCAAAGGCCGATGGCACATTTATAAGGTAGAAAAAGAAATGGGCAGACTGGATGGGCCTTGCGGTCCTTATCTGCCGTCAACTTCTATGTTTCTATGTTTCTATGACTTTAGGTGAAACAAGGGGTGGCTGAAATATGTTAGTAGAAAATAAGTCTATCATTTAAACCAGAGGGCTGCTGGGAGCCAAGGCAGATGATCAGCTTGGTTTCCATGTTTTTTTCTATGGTCAGAATGCTGGAAGCTGAAGGACACACACAGAAAGATCATTGACGCTGTGGTCCCTGGAGATAAAGAGGGTTTATCAGTGTCTACATTCCTGACTGCCCTGTAATGTTCCCTGAAATGTTCAGCAAGGCATCTACCAGCTTCTCTGATGTAAATAGCTGCACACTTCCTGCAAAGAATACAATATACCACATTAGTGGAGGTGCATGAAAACTCTTTGGTGTGAAAAACACCTGTGGGACCCCGAATTTCAGTCACACTAAAAATAAATTTGCAGGTGTAGCTGTGAGTCATGTTACAAGATTTGATACCTGATAGGGAGGAACTGTTAGGAGTAGGTAGACTGTTTCTTACCAGGAGATTCCACAGGTTGTGTGTCAGGCGGTAGAAGGCAATAGGTGGTTCTGTAAAGGAAGCAGCAATGTTGGGGTCAGTTTGCAAAATAGGAAAGTTACTGGTGATGATTCTGTGAAGACAAGGTATACTCTGATGGAAGGAAGCACGAGTGGAATTCACCATTGTTCTTATGCATCGTAGTATCCTTTCCCACGTGGGCTCAAGTGATACGGGCATGTTACTGACCTGGAAGGTGCTCTGTCCACTGTGCTTTTAGGGTATCCCCTGTTAATAAAAACTATGCATTATTTGGGCCTGCTCAGCAAAATCATCATCTTCACTGCATGACCTGTGAAGTCTAAGAAACTGTGAATATGGCAAGCCATTCTTGACATGTTTAGGATGGAAGGAGCTGTGGAGGATGAAACTGTGTGAGTCAGTGGGTTTGTAATAAATTGATGTCTTCAGGCCAGTGTTCTACACTGACAGTTTGATATTCAGAAAAGGCAATGTAGAGGAAGATACTTCAACAGTGTACTGAAGGGAATGATGGTAGGGTCTCCCTGGAGCAGGAGGTAGCCCCCACACAGTCATCTATGTAGTGTTTCTAGAGTTCAGGCACAGTCCCTGTAAATGAGAGAAAAACTGTTCCTCCACCCTACCCACAAACTGATTGTCAAATCTGGGACCCATCTTAGTACTCATGGCAATTCCTCTGACCTGCTGAAAAAAACTGTTATTAAAAGAAAAAGCACCGAGTTTAAGAATGTGTCCTGCCAGATAGGTTAGTGTGTGTGTGGGTGGCTGCTGGACTTCCCGCTTATTCAGAAAATGCTGCAAAGCTGTCAGGCCATCATTGTGGGGATCACTGTGTAAAGAGATTTGATGTCCATGGTGAAGATGAGCTGATGGGAGCCACTGAATCTGAACCTGTCAAATAACTGGAGAGTATGGTTAGCGGCTTTAACGTAAGAGGGCAGGAATTCAATGAGTGGTCTCATGAGGCTGTCCAAAAATGCAGGGATGTGGGATGTGGGGCAGGAGCAGACAGACACAATAGGACATCCAGGGTTACCTGTTTTGTTGATTTGGGGAAGGAGATAAAACTTGGATGCCTGAGGATGCTGAACTACGAGTCTCTTATCTGAAGCAGGGAGCTCTTTGTTTTCAACAGCAGAGGTGATGGTGGTGGTAACCTCAGTCTAATAGTCAACAGTGGAATCCTGGGGAAGACAAGAGTAAATCCTGGTGTTGGAGAGTTGCTGTGTGGCTTCAGTGATGTATAGCTCCCTTTGCCAGACCACAACAGCACCCTCCTTATCAGCTGGTTTAATAACAATGTCAGTCCTGCATTGCATAGATCTGAGGGCTGCAGGATCACCAGTTGCCAGATTGGAGTGGCCATGCCTGCAATGAAAATTGCAGTTAGTGATGTTTTCCATGCATTGGTTAACAAAATAATCAACAGCAGCAAAATGTCCTGGGGGTGTCCATGCACTACATTGGGGATCGAAGTCATTGATTGTTCTGGTGATATTGTCATCATCAGTGGAAAGAGAAGTCTCATTAGAAAAATGAGCTGTAAGGCTTACTCTACGATAGAAGTGCTGCAGATCAACCTGAACCTGGGGTACATCGAGAAGTCTGGGTATGAGCACCATAAAAGAGACATTTGCTAAGGAGAAAGTGCTCATCTTGTGTCGGGGGGAGGTCTGGAGGAATACAGAACACCAAATTGTTAGGTTGTGTCTGACTCAAGGGCTCATGTTTGTTGTTGATCTGTTGAGAGAGAGACTGGAGTTTAGCAGATTTGGTGTCCTTGAGGAACTGAAAGTAGAGTGGAGTTAAGGTGTTGGATACAGTGCTTAATAAAAGGAAGGTTATGTGGGGCTGTTCGCTGCAGGAAATCCTTTTGCCTTTGGATTGTTTTGTATATAGAAATCACCTGTTTCTTAATAGAGAGAATGGTGTTCATGATAAGCTTCCTAGAGAAAGTTTTCAAAAGCTTATTAGTGGACGAAACGTGTCTCAGACTCAAATGAACATGGGTGGAATTTCAAACAGAAACCATGAGGAATAACACCCTGGTGGCGGTACTTGGAAAGAAACTGTAAGTGACTGCAGATTTTAGTCTTAGAGCACATGGCAGAAAATAATTCAAGAAAAAGCTTAGAAATATGAGAAGGGAGTACAGACATAGATGAAATGAAGGAGCATCATAGAGAATTGAGAAGAGATTTTAGAGTAGGCATAGTGGGTCGCAGCAAATGTAGCACACCAAATGTAAAAACTAAAACAAGGTGCTGTGTCAGCATGTGGTCTGAAAGCAAAACAAAATGGTAATATTAAATGCACACAGAAAATAGAGTTAAAAATTGAAGTTTCGACCTTAGGTCTTCTTCAGGAAATATACAAAAGAGAAAAAAGCAAAGTTAGTGTAGAGGGGAGGCAAAATAAGGAACATATATGTGGGGAAAGAAAAAAGAGGGAGGCTCTGGGAGAAGAAGTGATAAATGGCAAGATAGAGAGAATCTGGAAATCACAAAGGTGATGATGGGAATGACAAGGCACAATAGCAATGAATGAGCTAGAGTAAGTCCCCAGGAGGGGGTTAATTGGCAGGGCCAAGTAAGAAGGCTGAAAGGTGATAAATGTGGGAGAAGGAGACAAATGAAGACATCCGGTGAAAATGAAAATAGATGTGTATAGATACAAACAGACTTTAGGGAAAACAAGGTGTGGCTGAAATATGTTAATAGAAAATAAGTCTATCATTTAAACTAGAGGGCTTCTGGGAGCCAAGGTGGGTGATCGCTAGGTTTCCATGTTTTTTCTATGGTCAGAATCCTGGAAGCCCTGCTGAAGGTCATAAACAGAAAGATCATTGATACTGTGGTCCCTAGAGATAAAGTGGAATGCAATGGCTTTATTAGTGTCTGCATTCCTGACTGCCCTGTAATGTTCCCTGAAACAGTCAGCAAGGCATCTACCAGTTTCTCTAATGTAAATAGCTGCACACTTCCTGCAAAGAATACAATATACCACATTAGTGAAGGCGAACGAGAACTCCTTGGTGATGTGAAAAACACCTGTGGGACCCGGAGTTTCAATCGCACTAGAAATAAATTTGCAGGTGTAGCAACGAGTCCTGTTGCAAGGTTTGATACCTGGTAGGGAGGAACTGTTAGGAGTAAGAAGGCTGCTTCTTACCAGGAGATTCCTGGTTGGGTGGCTGGCGGTAGGAGGCAATAGGTGGTTCTGTAAAGGAAAGGAAGCACCAATGTTGGGGTCAGTTTGCAAAATAGGAAAGTTACTGGTTAATAAATGTAATTACCCCAATTTTATATACTTGCAGTACTAATTTGACCAGTGGTACACAACTGTTTGACAGAAGACTACAAGGGGACAAAATTTCATACAATATAGACGTGTACCTTGTTAGTGCAGTTGAAGGATGAAGTTAGGTTCAACGTATTAGCTAATGCCCTGCTTCTTTGGGTATGTAAACCTTCTATTGATTACTTGCAGTCTTGGGAACCCTTACCAGCAAACCTCCCAACAGGTAATCCCTATACTTAAAGATGCTTTATATAAGCCAAAAGTACACTTCTATCCAACTTCATCCTCCCATGTTAATTTTCCCATTTTTTCCTTTTTTTTATTATGTAGGAGAAAAACATTGCGGTAGTTTCAGTATCTTTTTTGTCATCAGATGAAGTATAGCAAACATAATGTCATATAAATCATTAGATTACGTCTTTAGTAAAGTATCAAAATATCTCTCTTGCCTCTTTGAAGAGAATGCACTGCACTGCTACAGTATATGATAGAGTGTTTCTTCATAGCCTAATTTACATGGGCATTCTGTATTTGCACTTACAATATTTTGATTTGAAGCCAACCCCGGCCTGGTGGCACTGAGGGTTGAGACGCTGGTCACCACACCTCACGCCACACCAGCAATCCAGGTTCAGGAATGAGCATAGGCCATCGGGGGTCAGTAGAGGCAGGAAAGGATTGAGCATCTGGAGGACTGCTCTCCTTCATGGGGTGGGGGGGTTAGGTTAGCCGCTGCTCTGGTGGCTCCTAGCAGCAGCTAGGGGCACAGTTTCAGTAGCTCACAGTGTAGGGGGGAGCTGTGGTGGACATCTTATCAGGGTATGCAGAAGCGCACACCCGTCATGCAGGATGTCATTGCATGTTTGATCTCAGGGCAACACAGGAAAAAGGAAAATCCCTGATACTGGTTGGAGAAGGTGGGGACCAGGGGCCACCCCATCCCCCCCATGCCCAGTGTCAAGTGTGTTGGCTGCCTCCAGTGCTCCCTCCAATTCCTGGACACCCATCCAGATTTCAGAAAGCTTATCAGAGTAGAGTGGTAGTCCCACCCTGGGGGGCTTAAATCCAGGGGAATGGGCACCAGAGGAATGGAGATGGAGCTGGGCCAACTGGGTGGCAGGACTGAGCCTTCAGATTGGGTGGGATGGAGGTGAGCAGAGTGTCCCCACTGGAGAGAGTCTGGGGTCTGAGCAGGAGTGGTAAATAAAGTCCACAAAAAAAAATATTTTAGGTTTTTTGGATGCATGACATTTAAAATTAAAATGTTTCAAATCTTACCAATGTAATAATTATCCTTTATTCAGGGAGAACTGGTAATGCCAAATAATCCCCCATACCATGTGAAATTGTATTTGTATTCTACCATAAGGCACATTTTTGTCCCCTTATTTTATTTATGTCCATTTTTTTTGTGCATTTTCAGATTTAATTCCTTTTTAGTGGTGGATCTATAGTTAGGGAATATATAATTTTTCTCTGATAATCTGTCCAAGAATGGTACAAATTAATTTTGGTTAGGTATGAGATAGAGTTCTTAGCCATTGAGATTTCTTATTTAAATTTCACCATGTCGCTTCTTCCACTAGGTATGCTAATGGAAGTTTATTTTTCCTATTATTTACTATTTTCAGCCAGTAAATAATCAGTCTGAATTCCACTTGTGCCTGTAACACTATTCTGCCGAGTTCTGCCCTAACTAATGCTGTGGAGGTTGCTGGTGGCACTCTTAACAAAGAGTTATTAAAAATACAGTAATGGAGTTTCTATAATACTTAAGAAGTTTGTTCCCCAAACCTCTGCACCATGTTATAGTATACGGTTGATTTTCATCTCTCCTGCTACCGCACAAAATAGGGTAGTTAGTGAGGAAAACACCAAAATAGAGAAGTCGATAGGGAGAAGGGCAGGGGTGAATGGAGAAAAAGGCAAAGTCAGTAAGGACAGGGATAGGGCTAAAAGGAGGGGTAAGGCCATCATAAAATGGAGGGCAATGAGTACCAACACCCGTAGTCTGAGTAAAAAGCTACCTGAAATAGTGTTCTTGATGGAAGAGGGGAGCCTGGATATTGTGGCAGTCACAGAAACATGGTACACAGAGAACCATGACTGGGATGTCAACATACCAGAGTACACAATCTACAGGAGGGACAGGGAGGGTAGAAGAGGAGGAGGAGGAGGAGGAGGAGTAGCTCTCTACATAAGGGAAAGGATCAAAGCAACAGAGCTAAAGGGTAAACAGGCAGGAGTGGAGGCACTGTGGGTCACCCTGGAGACAGGAAATGTCACCACAATCCACACGGGGGTTGTATACAGACCCCATCTCAGGGGGAAGAACTGGACAAGAAAATGATAGAAGGCATTCTTAGGATGGCAGAAAAAGAGGAGATATTGTTGATGGGGGACCTGAATATGCCAGATGTTAACTGGAGCACCTTTGCTATAGCCACATCCAAGAGCAGGGTCATTCTTGATGCCCTACAGTGGACATACCTCAGACAGCTAGTGTTGGAACCCACTAAGGAAGGAGAAATCTTAGACCTGGTACTCTCAAGTGGGGATGGAGAGAGGATCTCAGATTTACAAGTGGGCAGCCATCTGGGAACTAGCAACCATCAAACAGTGTGGTTCACGATAAACACAGAAGTCGAGTCAAGCCATACAAATATGAGGGTACTGGACTTTAGGAGGGCTGACTTTGTCATAAAGGGGGAGTGCCTCAGAAAAGCACTAGCAAACTGGCTAGAAGGAGGGGTGGAGGAACAATGGGGAAACATCAAAACTGCCATCACAGAGCCAACAAGTCTTTGTGTGAAGCAAATAAACAAATCAAAATGAAGAAAAAAACCACAATTGTTCTCAAAAGAGGTGGCGGGGAAGGTTAGGGGAAAAATATAACATTCAGGAAGTATAAGCAAACACAGAAGGAGTAGGATAGAGACCTGTACCAGTTAAAGCAGAAGGAAGCGGGGAATGCAGTTAGAATAGCAAAGGCCCAAACCTAGGAAAAGTCAGCCAACTCAGTTAAGAAGGGGGATAAAACCTTTTATAGGTACATTAGGGAGCAAAGAAAGACCAAGGGAGGGATAGTGAGGCTTAATAAAGGGGAAGGTGGATGGGCAGAGGGTGACAGTGAAAAAGCAGGGATACTGAACAAATACTTCTGCTCAGTATTCATAAAAGAAGAGATGGGGAGGTACCTAATCCAATCAATAGAATCACTCTGGATAGGGGGATCGATATCAATCCATTCACAGAAGAAAGGGTTCTGAAAGAACTCCTAAAACTGAAGGTGGGCAAAGCAATGGGACTCGATGGAATTCACCCCAGAATTCTAAAAGAACTAATGGGAGAACTAGTAACACCACTGACTATCCTTTTTAGCAAATCATGGGAGGATGATGTGGTACCTGAGGACTGGAGAAGCGCAGATGTGATTCCCCTTCACAAAAGTGGGAGCAAAGCAGAGGCAGGAAACTACAGACCTGCTAGTTTGAACTCAGTGGTAGGGAAAATGATGGACTCACTTCTGAAAGAAAGAACTGTTGAGTACCTAGAGGTCAGCAGGACAGAGGAACCAATGCAGCATGGATTCACAGCAGGAAGGTCATGTCAGATGAATCTAATATATTTTTTTGACTGGGTGACCAAAGTAGTAGATCAGGGAGGGGCTGTGGACATGGTCTACCTAGACTTTCGCAAGGCACTTGACACAGTCCCACACAAAAGATTAAAAACAAGTTAGCCAGCCTGGGAGTGGGTCCCAGAGTTGTTGACATACTGGCTGGACAACAAGACACAAAGGGTAATAGTAAACAGAGTCCACTCCAAAGAAAGGAGGGTTACTAGCGCGGTACCGCAGGGTTCAGTACTTGGACCAGTCCTCTTTAATGTCTTTATAAGTGACTTTGCAGAGGGACTGGAAGGAAAAGTATGCCTCTTTGCAGACAACACAAAGATCTGCAGCAGAGTTGATACACAAGGGGGCATGGAAAGGATGAGAAAGGACTTGGCAAGGTTGAGGAATGGTCAAAAGTATGGCAGCTTAAATTCAATGCAAAGAAGTGCAAAGTAATGCACCTAGGAAACAAAAACCCAAGGGAAGAGTACACAGTGGGTGGTACTAACAACAAAAAAATGGAAAGGGACCAGTTGGTAGTCATATCAGATGACCTAAAGGTAAGCAAGCAATGTGAGAAGGCAGTAAGGAGGGCTGGGGGATACTGGGATGTATAGGGAGAGGCATCACCAGCAGAAAACAGGAAGTTGTTATCCCTCTGTACAGACAGTTGGTGAGACCTCATCTGGAGTACTGCATGAGACCCCATCTCCACAAGGACATAGACATGATGGAGGCAGTCCAGAGGAGGGCAATTAAAATGATACAGGGTCTGTATCAGAAGCCATACAAAGAGAGACAGAAGGATCTTAATATGTATACCCTCAAGGAAGGGGAGGACATGATAGAAACTTTCAAGTACCTCAAAGGAATCAACAAAGTCCAAGAGGGTAGCATCTTTCAGAAAAAGAGATGCGCAAGAACAAGAGGGCACAATTTGAAGATAAAGGGAGGATGGCTCGGGGCAACATGAGGAAGTATTTTTTCATGGGAAGGGTGGTGTATGCATGGAATGGCTTCTCTGAGGAGGTTGTGGGGTCAAAAACAGTGGGGGAATTCAAGAATGCATGGGACAGACATAAGGCAATTTTGGTGGGGGTTAGGAAGAAGTACGCTATTGGTTAACTAGGATCTGCGGCTTATCCAATAGGAAGGGAAATGGGCAGACTGAATGGGCCAAGCGGTCCTTATCTGCCATCAAAGTCTATGTTTCTATGTTTCTATCAAATCTATATGTATAATTAAATCTCAGTAGTGCCTTTGCCACATGCTTGGCTTTTGAGGTTTGTTCTTTAATGTTTACCCCATCTTCCATTGGACAGGAACTTAATTCCAAGATACGTGCATTCTTTAACAATTTCAACTTTTTCTTTATCTATGAAAATTGATAAACCTCTCCTATTAGCTTCAAAACTCATGATTTTAGTTTTGTTAAGGTTGATTTTCAGTTCTAATGCATCACAACCCTTCTTAAATGTATTAGTTTTCTTCTGTAATCATATACATGAAAGTGAGAACATTACAATGTCATCAGCATAAGCAAGAAGTTGACATTGTTTGTTATTGATTTAAGGTGGGTTGAACTGTGAGTCCCTATCCAGTTGTAGCAGTGAGTCAATATGTACACTGAAGAGGATTGGTGCCAATAAGCAACCCTGTTTGACCATCTGTGAATGGCCCTATCCATACTAGGGGTCCTGTAACATTACAGGCAAGCGAAAACATTGCAAGAGTCCCTAAACATGTTGAGTGTCCATACTAAAAAATGGTTTTGAACCATGTTTGAAAACCGTGTTCAAACCCTGATACTATCAGGGTTTGAACACAGTTTTTAACGTGGTTCCACTAGAAACACGCTTACCTCAATAGTGTGGACAGGAGTCCATAGCACGTTTCTTGGTCTAGTGTTTCATATGTCACCCTAGGAGCCATGACTCAGTGCTCCTTTATCCCAGCCTATCCCTCGTTTATTGCACATGTTTGGTTCCTTGCAAACAAGAAAGGGAAACATCACGGCTCAGAGACAGGGGGCAGTGTTGAGGGATGTCCTTTATAATTGTTAACCATTTCATTACTGAAGTGTCAAAAGTACAGTGTACTAGGCAATTGGATCATCTGTTCTTGTGTATTTGCCCATGTTGTGCAGGACCTTTCCAAAAAAAAAAAAAAAATGTGCAGTTACTTATGTTGCATTGATTGAAAATCCCTGTGATACCAGTTAAATAGTAGTAACAGTATTGTGATCTGCACATCATATTATTGAATAGAATCTAATACAGTAATAATATTTACGTTGACTGTTGTGTGACCATTTTGAATTTGTGAGAAAACAGTGTGCCATCAACCTGAGTGTTTCCTGGAATGCAAAGTGATGTGTAATGGTGATCCATCTATGTGTAGGCCATCATTTTTTTACTGGGTCATTTTCATAGTGATTACTTTAAATAAATTCACAGGTCGCGCAGATATCTATGATTTGATATTGCTATGTTTACAGAGCTATAAAAATATATTTATATTTATATAAAGTAGAAATATACAATACGGCACTTTAGACTGCATATGACTGCCATGGTTGACAGAAGTGCTACCTGGTCAGATGAGGGCATTCATTTGCTAATTGACTATTGGTCACAGGAGCAGGTCCAAGAAGAACTGGTCAGTTGTATGTGAAATACTAAAATATACAAGAAGGTGGCACAATATCTTCTAGACCATGGCACTGAACGTACTGCAAATCAGTACTGTGAAAAAAATTAAACAACTTAAAGTAAAGTACCATAAGGCCACAGATAATAATTGTTGGCCCAGTAACAACAGAGTTATTTGCCCCTTCTACAACAAGTTTGACAAGATCCTTGGGATGAAGTCCCCATCAGAACCTCCCATTGTAATGGAGAGTACCTCCGTGGAAGACTCAGACCAGCACGATGTTGATGATTTTTTTTAATATCCCGATCCCATACTGGAATCAGGTATGTTGCCATAGTGCACATTTTTTTCTCATTTTATCTGTAAATTCAATTAATCATGATACTATAACTGCTTGTGGTTCAGGTGTATCTTAGTGCTTACCTTTTTTCTCTCATATTTGATTAACACAGATAATGAGTAGCAAGACATGACCACGAGCCGTGAAGCCAATGTGGCAACTGAGCGTACAACCATTGTGTCAGTGGACTCCACATCTATTGACACTGATAATACAGTAAATGGTAGTGGCATTGAAAGAAGGCAACACAGCAGCCCCAGGCCGCTGATGAACTTCCGCAAAAAGGAAAAAGTTAAGCGGATGCAGGAGATTGTTGAGGCTGTGTTGCAGCCAACCCGCATGATGCTTATGGAGCAACTCAACCAGATGCTTGAATTAGAGAAAGGGCAAGGGAGGAGTGAGAATTGGAGGACAGATTGCACTGTGAAGAGGCAGAGCAAAATAATTAATTCTTACCGAATTTACAGAGGTTGTTTACATCACAATGTCAAGCACAACAATGCTGCCATTCTCAATTCCCCTCAAATGTTAACATGCAGTTCAGTGCTCCACCTAGCATGATGATAGCCACACAGACAGCACACCACAACAGCTCTGTGTTTGTCATGCCGAGTTCCTCCCCACATGTGCAACTACCCCACCATGCCAGGGATGCAGATGGTACTGTTGCTGTGCCCAGAATTAGTGTACAGTTCTATTCTCAAGTTCCACAAGCACCGCAGTATGACACTACAGTCATACACTCCCACACAGAATCCAATTCAGGTGGCAATAGCAGTACCCATACTGGGCAGCAGATAACTGTCTCTTTCATAACCAGTCTGTACAATGAAAAGTTGATGTGGACCTCACTGTAATACCGTCATGATCATTCAACAATTGTATCATGAGACACAAATTTTCCAACTGTCATTGTACTATGGTCTATTGGACATAAAATTAATATGCCATTCCTCAACCTTTGATGAGTATATGGATAATATGTTATGTTGCTGTTTATTCCAGTTTAGTATTACATTGTTATCAATAAGTAAGTAGTTTGTTTGAGATGTGGGGGGGAATGTTGTTCCATGCTGTTTTCAGCTTTTCACATTATTGCAGTGACATCAAGATTATTACTATATGGGTATGTCTGAAATAGAGTCATAAACAGCAAACTCATTAAAATGTTTTACTGAATGAACCAAATAACAGTACAATTAAACTAAGAAGCACAAGTTAACTTAAATAGATTTTACAATGAAAGCAATTGTTTAAACTGGTTTGACTCATTTTTACTTCTGGCTACTGTTAACAAGGTTTTAAACTTTAAAACATTCGTATGTACCATTCGTATTCACATGATGTGTAATTCACATGTTTGCAATATCATTCCTTTACTTGATATGTGTAGTTGTACTGAAGCACATATAACGTATTTAGTTTGTTTTCAGTTCTATACTTTACAAATTTGATTTACTGTTTAAACATTAACTTTGTAGAACTCTATTATTGTTGAACCTTTGACATTCACATTGAAATAAATATTACCTTATTTTGCATTTGTGTCTTACTATGGTATCAAACAAGATTACATCTATCAGCACTCACAGTGGTTAATCTACTTTCAGTACACTGTTTTAGTAATGTGTCACACGGACCAAGTATCATTTTACGCATGTCCTTGGAAATAATGAGCTAATGCATCCCTCATAGATGTGAACAACCAATTCATGGCAGCCAAGGGTATGTTCTCTGCTGGAATAATGTCACTGTCAGGCTGCTGAAGCACTTCAACTTCTGGATCACTCATCCATGTAGCCAGAAATTCCTCTGACTTCTTTTCACACAGATTGTGCAGAGTGCAGCAGGCCTCAATTACATATGACACATTTCTGTGCTGAATTAGTTTCTTTTCAAAAGACACCTCCATCGACCCCCTAAGATGGCCAAAGGCACAGTCCACCACCATCCTTGCTTTGCTCAGCCAGAAATTGCTAAGAGTTATACTAGGAATAATTCAGATGCAAGTGCTAATTTGCCCAATATGGTACATCTCTCGCAAAGCAGGTTATTTTTTCTCTGAATTTGTAAGCAAATAATTATTTAATTTTACTCTGAAGGGATTAAAAGATTCTACTTCAACCACATCACTTAGAAGTGAATTCCATAAGGGTATTATTCTTTGTGTGTAGAAATATCTTCTCTTATTACCCTTAGGGAATGCTATATCAGGTGACTATGACTTCTCAAACCAAATTCCCTATTTTTAATTAAATTAAGTCTCTCAACAGTTGCTCTTCATAGGATATGTTGTACATTTGTAGCAAGTCTCCCCTGGTTCTTCTTAATTCCAATGAGTATAAATTTAATTTTGATAACCTGGACTGATAGTTCTTGCTATGCTGCCCAGCAACTAATCTAGTAATCCTTCTCTGGACACCCTCCAACCTTTTGACATCCCTTCCGAGGTAAGGGCTCCAGAGTGGTGTGTAATAATCTAGGTGCAGCCTCACACAAGCCCTGTACAGAGGCAAGATGCATGCCCTATTCCTGGAGGTGAAGGCCCTTTTAATACATCCAATGATCTTGTTTTTTTTTAATCACCTCATTGCACTGTTTGCTGAATTTAAGGGCACTAGAAATAATTACACCAAGATCCTTCTCTGTCTCTACTGATTTCAGTGTCATATCACTTAGAATGTATATATTTTGACAGTTAGATTACCTTCTGTTAATTCTACTGTCAACATATTTGTAAGGAATGATGCATGATGATAACCATGGCTGTAACCTGCTCACACACCTGAAACTACTCTGTAACCCAAGTCTTGCTCTGTATGAAAATATGTATTGTTATCCCAGGTCACCCCTGAATAAGGGGCCTTCAGGGCTCAGTGAGCCTACCCAGTCACCAAATTTCAAATAAATAAATAAATGTATGATGACACATTTGTCCATGTTGAACAATATGCCATTGGTCCTTGCCCATTCTTCTAGAACCTTTTAATAATTTCTTAGGGATTCTGCTTCTTGGATGTTGTTCACCTCAGCAGCTACTTTAGTGTCATCAGCAAATTTGATGGCAAAATTTGTTATCCCCACATTCATGTCAGAAATGAAAATAGTGAACAGGACAGGGCCCAATACAGATCCCTGGTGCACTCCACTACTGATTGATCCTGCCTCAGACAAATATCCATTTATTCACACACTCTGTGTTTGATTTCCCAACCATGCCGCCACCTAATTCACTATAGTTTTATTAAATCCCATACGGTGCATCTTCTCAGTTCAGATGGAATATGGCACAAAATCTAGATAAATTATGTCTACAAAAGATTTTCTTTCTAGTAGTACACTAACTCTCTCATAAAAAATTAAATTATTTGTTAAGCATGATCTATGGTTTTTAAACCCATGTTGGGCGTTGTCTTCCAGGTTATTTTTACTGATTTCATGCTCTATTCTGTCTGTAACCCCCCTGTTACCCGGGGTACAAGAATCCCAGTTAGACCTAGTGGCAGGCAGGGAAGGCAGCTTGTGAAACTGCAGTTAAATGGATTTCACACTGTCTCACTCTGTTCTCAGTCTCAGCTGAGACTGAGAGATGACATCATTTTAGAATGCTCGCAGCTGCATAAGCCACTTTGGAATGTTGCAGCTAGGGAAGTTAGGATAGAATGTTGGGGAATTTGAAGTCAGTCTGTAGTAGAGTTCTGAAGTGTTAAGAGGTGTGCTGCAGCTGCAGGCCCTCAGATCCCTCAGCTGTGACAAAGAGCTATATTTTTTTTGAGGTGTGTGTTCTCACCTGAAGAGGAACACAGGAAAAGCCAAGTGAAGTGGTAGAGACCGCTTCCAGTGGTTCAGGGTCCCATCCCTGTGGGGATGGGGGTAAGGTTTCTGCCTACTTACAGGGGCAATCCCCTGGTCTGGCTAGAGGAAGAAGAAGCTGCCTAAATCTAGGTTCGTGTTGAGGCACCAGAACTTTTGGGTTGAGATTTCTTTGAAGAAGAAAAAACCTGTGGGGCACCTGCAACCAAGGGGAGAGTCTGCTCTGATAAAGGGCCAATGTGTTTTCACCTGGGACAAGATGATTCTAAATGACTGTTACTGTGGGACCAGGAAAAGACAGCCAAGTACAGTTTTGAAAGTTGTGGGAATTGGACTGCTTAACTCTGTGGGGGTCGAGAGAAATGGACACAGCCACTTATTAAGTATGTTTCAAGTTCAGCACAAGTGGGATGGAAGAACAAGTAGATTAAATGTAACATACATTTAAAGAGAATCTACACAGTAAAGTATTTTCAGAGGATGGGGTATTAAAGTCCAGAGAAATGGCCGGGTATGAATTATGGGAGCGAGAGGTGGGAGACCCCACATCATTAGTAACCAAATTCACCTCTAGGGGTTTCCTTTGGGACACTTGTTGCTTTCTCTCAGGTACTTGGCCAGTGCCTGAAGAAAGTACCCAGATGTGGGATTGTTGAAGAAGATTCCCTTATGGAGTCAGAAGTGCTTAGAGGTGGTTAAGGGAGCCACCGTGAAATGTTCCATGCTATATGGAAAGTGTTCAAAGGGCTGGTATGAGAGCCAAACCATGGAAGGAAGGTAGCCCAAGGGCTGGCAAGGGAGCCAAGCCAGGGAAACCCAGAGAAGAGTACAAGTTTGGGCTGAGTGCCCAATGTGTTTCAAAACCTGTGGGTTTCAGTGTAAAGAAGATATGTTCTGATCTCCATAAATCTGCATTACCAGGAGTGTAGCCCCATGGGGGTCCATCTAAGTTTTGTTATTCTGTTGGATGTGAATAAAAGCCACACTCTAGAATCCCAACTTCTGGTATTGGACAGTACAGTTATTGCTTCCTGAGTCCGGAGTTATTTGGGTGCCCCTTTGCAGAGTAGCCGAACCTAATCACCATGCCAAGTGACACCTTTCTCCCCAAATTTCAGGTTAGAAAAGTGGAGGCACTGCATCATAGGACCTAGGCCCCTCAACCTGTCCATAGCCACAAAGGCAGGGGCAGTAGCCCTCTCAGTTTAGCGCTGACTGGGGGTTACATGTCTTTAATGAGTGACTCTAGGATTTTCCCCAGGATACTCGTTAGACTAATGAGTCAATAATTTGCTATGTTTCCTCTGTCACCTTTCTTGAAAATGGGTACTACTGTTGCAGTTTTCTAATCACAAGGAATTTCCCCTGTGGTAAGAGACACCTTGTAAATCCTATGCAATGGGTCTATCAGCCATGGCGTTAGCTCTTTCAGCAGTCTGGGGTGAAGTTGATCCGGCCCAGGTGATTTATTGCTTTAATTTTAATAAGCTTATCTCTTATTTCAGTTTTGGTTATTTTGGGTAGATAGTCCTCTTTTTCTTCTCTTTCAGGCGCTGTTGTTACCCGATGCCCTATCCCAAAGACAGAGCAGAAATAGCCATTAAATTCCTCCACCATCACTTGTGGGTCTGATATTTCAGTGTTATTAATTTTCAGAGGACCTATGGGTTTATCAACATTTTTTTTTTTATACTTGACATATGCATTGAACGTTTTGCCTCCATCACCTATATGTGCTAACCTAAACTCTATTTTTCTTCTCTTTCTTAATGGTATTTTTGCACTTCTTTAGTGTAGTCTTGTATTTATACTTATAATACTGACTACTATCCCCTTTTAGGGACCTGTATGCCCTTCTTTTAATAGCTAAGAGTTTTTTTGTGGTTGTGGTGAATCACAAGGGTAATTTCCCTTTTTTATTATATAATGTTTTATTGGGAACAAATGTGTTTTCCAATTCTAGTATTTTGTTTTTTACTCCAGACCACATATATTCTACTGATTTTGAAGCATCGTCCCATACCCACTGGCTAAATTCTTCTTTTAATTTTATGAGATTGGCCCTTCTGTAATCCTTACTGCCTGTTCTGCCCTTGTCTCTTCCTATAATTGTGTTAAATGAGAAGGTAATGATGTTATGGTCAGCATTCATTAGTGGCTCATGTACCTCTAGAGTGTGAATGTTGTCTGGTGCATCTGT
The DNA here is from genome assembly GCA_016271365.2 of Neoceratodus forsteri. Taxonomy (NCBI): domain Eukaryota; kingdom Metazoa; phylum Chordata; order Ceratodontiformes; family Ceratodontidae; genus Neoceratodus; species Neoceratodus forsteri. The sequence continues at coordinate 639,809,242 of CM057454.1, forward strand.
TAAAACCAGATCAAGAATATTATTATTTCTGGTTGGTTCCTTAACCATCTGTTGCAGTCCATTTGACAAACATGTATCTAAAAGAAATCTGCTCTTGGTTTGTGGTAGTAAAAACATCGTCCCAATGTATCCCGGGTACATTAAAGTCTCAGAGAAGTAAAATTTCTTCATTATTGAGTTTACTTTCGGTGCTGTCCATCAGATACTGATGTTCCAGTGTGTTAATATCTGGTGGTCTATAGCATAGCCCTATTAGAACTTTATTTTGGTTATGCCTAAGTAGTTCAATCCAAATTAATTTGTTGAGATCATTTATATGTGTGTCATTTACCAGACTACATTTAATGTCATTCTTGACATAAAAAGTGATGCCACAACCCTTTTTTCCTATTCTATCCTTGTGACAGACATTATAGCCAGGAATAGTAATGTTCCATCCTGAGTTCTCACCCCACCAGGTTTCCGTTACTGCAGCAACATCAATGTTTTTTTATTTAGTATTCGTTCTAACTCTTTTTTGATGTTTAGACTTCTTGCATTTGTTAGCAGAAAACATATGTCATGCTTGCTGCTTACTTTGTCACTTGTTATTTTTGTTATTCCTGGATCTTAGAGTATTTCTCTCCTCATGCCCCCTTTGATCTAGTTTTTGGGAATCTGAGGATTCCCCATTAGGACACAATGAAACATGCTGCCTAGCAACCTTGTACCTCTCTTGCTAAGCTGTAATCTGTCTTGGCAGAATAGTGTTGGATCATCAACAAACTTTTCCCAGGTTTTAATACAAGGGATATTATTCATCAGGCACCACCTACACAACCAGTTGTTATAGGCCTTGATACTATTTTTTTTTCTTCCTGCCCTAGGTACTGGTACTACCTCTGATAGAATTGGCTTTGTATTATGCTCTTCCATTTTTTAGAGCCTGCTGCATATCTTTAATGGTTTGATTTACCCTGTTTATTAAGATCGTTAGTACCTGCATGCAGGATTACAGTTTTTGGATTGGTAACGTTTTGTAAAATACCTGTCAGCAATGTAGTAATGTCTTTAATGGTTGCACCACTATAACTGTAACTAGCTATGTTTTCTTTGTTGCCACGAGTTGGGAATCTGTCCATGTATTTGATAATGAAATCACCTAGTATGAATACTTGTTCCATGCCCTCATTTTCATTACTAGTTGCTGCTTGAATCTCCATGTTAAAAGTACTGGTTTCTTTCCCGGTTGTGTTGGGGTTTAACTCTCCTTCTTTATTTGCATTGCTTTGCCCAGGTGGCACTATGGTTGTTTGCTGTGTTTTAGGTGCCGAAACCCTAAAGGTACTTGGGGCAATGTCATTACAACCTACATTTTGAAGTACTTTTTCTTCGGATCATTGTAATCTGGGTAAGGTTTCATCAGCCAAGGCAATAATGGGTAAGAAAAAAATTCTTACCGTAGTAATCTTGTTTCTTCTAATGGAGTCTTGCTGTAGTCTGACAATATACAGTAAGACCAACCGGTTCAGCTGCCCCGAAGGGAAAAGAGTTAAACCTTATGCAAATGCATAGAACATTGAGCCCAAGCTTGATTTTCAAACCACTGTCCTTGGTACATTCTAAGTAACTGACCAGATTCTTACGTAGCTAGTAATAAAAAAGTCACTAACAATAAACTATAACTATACCCAACATCCCAAAGGTAAATACACATAACAACAAGGGCATAAAGAAGTCTCAAGTCACTGATGCCCAGAAAAACACCATCCACTGGTGGGTATAGGAATTAACAACTGTAGTGCAGAGACCCCACTTCCCTAGGTACCAGAGGGGAAGCAGGGTGGGAGGTCAGAATACTGCAAGACTCCATTAGAAGAAACAAAATTACTATGGTAAGTAATTTATTCTTCAAACAACATGAAGTCTTGCAGTATTCTGACAATATGCAGACTACCAGGCAGTGCCCCATGGAGGTGAGGACAGAACCTACTTAGGGAATAGGCTCTGCAAGACTGCTGTGCCAAACCTGGTGTCACTCCTGACCTGGGTATCCAGGCAGTAGTGCCTGGTGAATGTGTGAACAGTTTTCCAGGTAGTTGCTTTACAGATGTCAAGCAGGGGGATATCCCTGGCAGCTGCTATGGAAGCAGCTGTCCCGCTAGTAGAATGTGGCTCCCTATACAGTTTGCCATAGCAAAACTGGATGCAAACCACACCCCATCTGGAAATGGTCCTCTTTGTGGCTGACTTGCCTTTACCCACCTCATCATAGGTAAGGGATAACTGAATATAGTTCTTCCTATTGTCTTTTATTCTGTCCATATAATAACTGATGGACCTTTTTACATCCAGGCTATGCAACCTACGTTCACCTGAACTGGAATGATCAGTGAAAAAGACAGGCAATGTTATGGACTGATTTAAATGGAAGTCAAGACTACTTTGGGGAGGAACATCCTATTAGTTCTTAAAACAACCTTGTCCCTGTGAAGGGCAATGTAGTTGGGTTCTATTGACAGGGCCTGAAGCTCACTAATTCTCCTCACAGAGGTGATGGCCATGAAAAACACAGTCTTCCATGTAATGAATTTGAGTTCTGCTGAAAACATGGGCTCAGAAAGGGGCTGCATAAGCTGAGCTATGCAGATGATAAGGTCCCAAGGAGGGGTAGGCTCCCTGTGAGGAGGGTGCAGATGGAACAACCCCTTGAAGAACTTCTTAAAGATAGGATGGGCAGCTAGTGAAGGGTCATTCCCAGCTGACAAATAGGCAGAAACAGCTGCCAGATGCACATTCAGAGTGGAGGGCTGCAGGCTCAGGGATTGAAGGTGAACCAAGTAATCCAGCAGGACTGCCAGGCCAGCCTCCTGTGGGTGCATGCCCTTCTGGGAGCACCATATAGAGAATCTCTTCTATTTGTAAGAGAAAGCCTTCCTGGTGGAAGGCTTCCTAGAAACTCTAAGGATGTCCAGGACTCCTTCTGAGAGATACAAGCCTGTGTACTCTAGGTCTTCAAGAACCAAGCTTTGAACTGGAGGGACTCAAAGTTGGGGTAGAGAATCCTCTCTTGGGCGGATGTCAGCAGGTTGTGCCTCCTGGGCAGGCAAACTGGATTGGCCACTGACAGGGACAACAGCATCGAGTTCCATGGCTATATGGACAACCTGGAGCAATCAGAATCATGGTGGCTGACTGAGCCCTGAGTTTGACTAGAACCCTAGGTATCAGAGGGCATGGAGGAAAGGCATACAGGAACTTGCCTGACAAGTCCAGAAGTAGTGCATCCAGAGGCACTGATCCCAGTGTTGGGGGCCTGCAACAGAACTGGGGAAGCTGATGACTGTCTGGGACTGCAAAGAGATCTATCTCTGGAGTGTCCCATCATCTGAAGACTGTCAACAGAATTTATCTGTTTAAGGTCCATTCATGATGGCCCTGGTTGATCCTGCTGAGAGCATCTGCCAGGACATTGTCCTTCCCTGGAAGGTGGACTGCTGATAGAGAAATGCTCAGTAAGCCATACTCCAGATCTTCATGGTCTCAGTGCATAGCACTGAAGATCTTGTTCCTCCCTGTTTGTTGATGTACTACATGGTGGTGGTGGTGGTGTCTGTTCTGACCTGCACCATCTTGCCCTGTAGAATCTTGGTGAAGGACTAAAGTGCTAGAAACACTGCTCTGAGCTCCAGCAGATTTCTGTGCAGAACGGACTCCTGCTGGAGCCACTTTCCTTGAGCAGTGCATTCCCCTAGGTGGGCTCCCCAACCTATTAATTCTCTAAACACTGTTTCTACTTTTATTTCCTTAAATACAGATGGTTTAATGCACCCATAATCTTTCAACTGAAATGATTGACAAGATCCAGGAAAGCAAAAAAGATCATCTGAACTAATCACTCCCATCTTACTAAAGTACTCATTCAGCCGATCCAACACCTGTTGTGATAGTGGTAACATTTGTCCATCAATATTTAACACCCTTAGTTCATCAACCCCCTGACCCTTGACAGGTGTATTTATTGTTTTCCAAAAATCTTTAGGATCCTTTGAACTATTGTTGTCCAACAAATGAGTATAATGGCATCGTTTTGCCCCTTGCACTTCCCTAACATATTCATTTTGAAGATCTTTAAACCTGTCCCAATCCTGCTTGTTACCTTTTTTTTTGGCCTGATGCCATGCATTATCCCTTAATGATTTTATCCTTTTAGTCTCTTTTGAGTACCATAATGCAGAATTTTGTTTCAAGGTCTTAGTTTTAGCTGGGGCATGTTTATTACAAACTTCCATGAATTTTCCAAGGAAGTACTCCCATACAGTATCTCATCTATTGATGGAATCAACTGCATACAATCCCAATTAATAGCACTTAAATCCAACATAAAATCAACATAATCAAAATTCTTAAAGCTATGCCATCTAATACTCCTTTTCTCATCTGGTTTTTTACATTGTACCCTATTACAAAATATAAACTGATGGTCTGAAATTGTATCAGGTAATACCCCACTATTTATAATATTATCTACAGTATTGGTAAAAACCAGATCCAAAATTGAAGAGGTTGAAACTGAAGCCATATTTATTCTCATTGGTTCTTGAATTAATTGAGTTAAACCCAAGTTTATTTTGCAGCTCGATCAGTGGATGGGACTCATTGATATTTTGCCAATTAGAATTGAAATCACCTGCCATTGTTATCTCATGGCTATCATTATAGCCAAAAAAACAATCCTGTAAACAATTAAAAGCCTGGGCTTTAACCTTGGGTGGTCACTATATCCCCATAATCAGTATTTTCTTTGTGTAGGGCAATCATAATTCTAGGGCCAACTTTTCCAGGCCCTCCATATCTTTTTTTTTGTTTCTAAATGTGTCAAAATTAAATTAGATTTCCCATAAATTAAGATTCCTCCACCCCTTTTATTTCCATCTTTTCACCATATGTTGTACCCAGAAATATTTAAAAAAGTATCCTCAATTTTGTAACTCAGCCAAGTTTCAGTAATTATCACAATCTTGGGGTTGCCATCAATAACCCAGGAGCCAGTCAGGTCCATTTTATTTAACATGCTCTTGGCATTCAGATGTATTAGGCCTAAATCCAGTTTTATATAAGAGATATCACTCTGTTTGGCACCTGGATCACCCAATATCATAGCTCCAAGATTCTGAGGGGCATTATATAGAGGAATTTGTTGAGAGGCCAAAGGTCCTGGATTTGGGTGGACAGCTCCACACATTATTAAGCATATACCAAACAATGCTTTGAGAACTCTATAATACCTATTCTTCATTGAATATGTTCCCATAATCACTTTAGTTAGCCATTTCACCATACCTGGGTTAACTAATCTTTTAAAAGTTACCCACTTCAAGAAATAATACCCATTACACAGAGTGTTACTAAGGCTGTTGGGCCATAAAGTTGCCTTAATAAAAACACCCTTGGGTGAACCATAACTTCTCTCACTCACAGTATTAGATCTAATTAGTGCATGTTCTTGTAAAGCTATTTGTAATTTAATATCCTTCCCCAACCCCCAAAACCTGAAAACCCCATATCATCAACATTAGGTCAAATATTAATGTCCGAAGAAACATTTCCCCTGTTTAACAAATTCTTTGGTAACCAATAAGATGGTATCATGATACACTATTGTAACCTAAATAACTATACACTGTAGGGTAAATAAAAACAAGACTTGCTACCTAACACTTTATGCTTTAAAACAAGACTCCTTCCCACTTTAGGTCCAACACTTTTCTACGACTGAGTAGCGCTCGCGCCACTCACGTTGCTCATGCCACGGTGCTCATGCTGTGCAGCACAGGGCTTTTGAAATGAGCTAGTGCCCCACCCCCTTGTCTGCTCACTACCTTGTTGGTCCACCGCCGAACCCTCTCAACTCAAGCAGCAGTAAGATTTACAAATAGGGTATCAGCAGGTCAGTTCAGTTCAGGTAGTTCCAACAAACAGCTGTTCACTTCCCTTTTAACTCACAGACGGCAGTTCATTAGATAGTTCACTCAGGCAGCAGCACACTCACAGCCAAAGTTCAAAGTAGATTAATGTTGTGCAAAAGCAGCAGTATTGGTACACATTAGCCCTCCCACCGATTGCAGCTCTCACCTGCGGCAGTAGATGACAGCTGCTACACTTACTCCACAAATGTCATGGTTCAGTGATGGGAACAGTTTACCTCTTTGGCCTAACCAGTATAAAGCAATGTTTTTAAATACATGGGCATCGTGCACTTTACCAGGCCAGCCAATGTTTATGTCAATAAAGCAGTACTTATGATCAACACGTGCCTGCATGACAACAGAGTAATATGACTTACAATTAAAATACTCAGTGGCATTGCCAGGTGGGGCTATGATGGGGTGGTGTGTACCATCAACTGTGCCTCCACAGTTGGGGAACCCCAGTCTCTCTCAAAGCCAGTGGTGATTTCAGCAACATTCTGAACTTTTATCATCTTTGGTAATAGCACCAAGACAATGACATTACATACTGCGATAACAATTTCACCAATGGTGGAATGTCCCACTTCAAATACTATAAGTGAGCGAGTGTTCAATATTCAATGTTTATTGCAAGACTCTACAATGTTATGGCAACAAGTTTCTCAGCTGGCACTGCCTTTATGCCTGGTATATGGTGACAATTCATTGCAGAGAAAGTGGAATGTCTCCTTTTTCATCTGAAAATTTGCTAGCCATTGCTCATTGGTCCAGCTTCCAGTGACAATGTCAGTCCACCACATACTTGCTTGATCCACAGCCACATGCTCCTTGGGGCAGAGCTTGTCACAAAGGCACACACCATAATGTCATGTAACAGTGAAATCATCTCCAAAAGCTTAATCTTAAAACACCTCAGCCTCCTGTCTCTCCTCTCCCATTCAGCTCTCCTGTTCCTTATGTTTGCCTTAACCACATCCATGTTGTGCCAGTGCTTGGCAACCAGTAGCATCAGCATCAGCATCAAAATCATCTTATGAGCAACCATGTTACAACAACTACTGCCTGGCAACACCACAATTCATGTTGGAAATCAATGCCCCCAAAACTGAGATGTGCACCTCTGACAGACCAGATGAACACAGTACAGCCCCAGGATAGGAGTTAGCATGGCACATGCTCTTGTGTGCCAACCAACAATGCCACCTGCTAAGTCACTGTACCACCTCTCAGCACTCATAGTACAGTTGATCCCCTCCCTCCCATCCATTCATGATTCGTCAACAAAACACACACATACTGGTCTCTTTAAACATGTGATGTCCACTTTTATTAAGACACAGTTTTTTTTTTACATAGAAACAATGACAATGACACAATATCTGGCTGATCCTGCTCTGTCTGCAGAAAAGTACCAGTGGGCACAGTCATGTTTCAACACCAGTTGCTTGGAAACAGCCAAATGCCTGCTGGAGTCTCAGCATAATGCCAGCATGTCCTGCAATGCATTATAAGATGGCTGGAGAGATGCAATGTAACATGTTTCAAAACCGTGTCATCCTAACACGGTTTCCACTTCAAGTGCTGATGCACTTCTCGTCATGGACCAAACATGGTTTCACAGTGCGGATACTCCAGCATAGTAAGTGCTGCAAAATTTTTGAAAATGGCACAGAACTAATGTTATCTAGTGTGGACAGGGTCAATGCTGAATGGTTCTGTTAAATTCCCCTCATTATCATATCTAATAACCATTTTGGTATCTGTAGTTAACTGATATATAGGAATTAATAATGAATAATTATTACCCCTTTCCAGCATTATTTTACACAATAACTCTTTGTTTATCAAGTCAAAAGCTGATGTAAAGTCCACAAGTAACATGAAAAATTTCATTTTTTAAGACCAACGTGTTAGTCTAATTGATGCATGAAAATATAAACATTATCAAATGTGCAGAAACCTGATCTGAAACCTGCCTGAAATTGTGATCGTGGTTTGTTATTCAGTAACCATGCAGATAATCTATTCAGTAATAATTTTGTAAATGTCTTAGGCAATGCATCCAACAGACTGATTAGATGAAAATTACTTGGATCATAGACTGAGCCTTTTTTATAGATATTATATTAGTCTTTCAAGACGTGGGACTACATCTTTGTAAAATGCAAGTACTGAAAAAGTTGGTTAAAATGCGAATCTATAAATTCAAATTTTCCCTGTATATCTTTCATGAAATGGCATTTGGACCTGGTACTTTAGTTTTTGTTAAATTTAATATGGTATCTTCTACTTCTGCTGTAGAAAAGACCAGAGGAGTGGTTGTATAATCAAAGAGAGGATGTAATACTTTATCATTATTTTCCATACGGCCTAAGCCTGTGAAAATGGCTTTGTAGTGTATTACCCAGGCTTCTTTTAGGATATATGCCAATAGGGAAGAGTGGAATGATTTCACCCCTTTTGCAACCATGTGCCAAAAGCTCTTTTTATCTTTGTTGTTGATAATATTAAACATTTCTAACCATCTATTTTTATGAAACTTTAACTTTTATTCATTTAGGACAATGTTATATTGTTTGCTTATTGAATTAAGGTAGTTTAAATTAACTTTTGAGCTGGTTCCATGGCGTCAAAAGATAAGGCATCGCTCTGGCACACTGGTGACCTGGGTTCATGCCCCAATCCCCAGTACCAAGAGCAGAGGCCAGCAGGGAAGGAGTTCAGAGCATCCCCTGGATGCTTCCCTCCCAGGGTGGGTGGGTCACTATGCATCGCTTCAGAGGTGGCTCCTATTGATGACACTGTGAAGGTGTTCTTGTCATGGGTGACCATGTGCTGACCACCCCATTTCCAGAATTCTGCTGTGGTCACATCACAGGATGGTGGATGGGGCCCCAGAAAATGAGAAAATGGCTGACTACAGCCCCAGATGATGGCCTCGGGTAGGCTTTCCTACATCACCCAGGGTTTTGCAGCCCTGAACTATTCCTGCCCTTCCCAACCAACATCACAGGATTAGCCCCCACCAGGAATCAGTCAGCCAAATCTGGTGTGCCTGATGGGTCAGACCTGAATGGGGTCTGATGGGCAAAATACAGTGGAGCTGCAGCCACCTGGGTGGACAGATGGAGACTGGCATGAGAGCCTAAAGGAGTGGGGCCATGGGAAGCTGCGGGAAGGTGGAGAAAAAACTTAACTTTTTGAGGGGTGTTTTTTAGTCCATCTAACTAAGCTCATTAAGTTCTTTTTGGCTTGTTTACAAGAAACATTAAACCAAGAATGTCTGTTAGGAGCTCTAATATTATCTTCAAACAACAGAAAAGAGGAGAGAATCAGGACATAGATCTGTGGCAACCTTACATTTTGTTGGTATTGAAAAAGTGTAATTATGAATAGAAGATGGAGACATTTCAAAGAAATTATACCAAGGAGTAGCCTATTGGATTTTCAAGTTGGGAACTCTGACCCCATGTGGTCTCAGTGATGATATCCCCCTTCATCCTTACCTTTGATTAGCTACGTGTGACGTGCTAGCTCCACAGTAGCTTTTTTTCACATACAACATGACTTAAGACTCTACTGTTTGTTTTTCATGCCATGTGACTTTAGACTCCACTGCATGATATTTGTAGGTAGATTCATACTGTGTGACTTTATTGGTTCCAGAGTATTTTTGCAGTGTGACTTGGCGGCTCCACTGCAAGCACAGTATGACTTGTGGCTCTGCTGTGCACTTTTTCATACAGTGAGAATTTAGGCTGTACTGTATGCCTTTTGTAGGTAGGTCAACTACGTGGGAATTTTGCAGTGTGACTTGGTTCCCCCATTGCTGTTATGTTTGTGCGTTTGAGTCATTTATCCCTGTTTTTTTCAGTTTTTTTCCTTTAGCTGTTAATCCTCACCCTTCCTCATCGCTGTATGTTCCTTATATCTGGGTTCCACTATCTCTCCTTACTCTTTTTTCTGGTTTCCACTATTTCACCTAGCTTCCTGTTTATTTCTCCATTTTAGAGAAGGCTTTATAAGGCACTCTTCATTGTGGACATTTCATACTCTAATGATGACATGGTGGCACGTCAATACATAAGTACAGACTTCTGCAGGCGCAACCACTGAACACGGCTGTCTTCTCTTTGGATTCTCAAATTTTGTTATTTTGGTGTGCTTCTCTTCTATGAAGGTGTACTACAATACTTTTGAATAGCAAACTGTGATTGTTTACATGGAGAGAGGTGTCCTGAGTATAGAATTCTGAAAGACTTAGGTGTATCTATTATCAGACTGGCGAGCCTGTATCTCACTGTTTATGCTGCATTTTGGCCTTCTTATTGCCAACAATTGCTTATTTGTACACATCCTGTTTGTATATGATGCAATGTTTTTTTATAATGGCAAGTGTTTAATAAAAGTGGTTTTCTCGAAGTTAGACTGCTTGACTGGTTTCCTTCTGCTTACAATTATTTTGCAGCATATATACTGGAAAACAGGGATAGACCATATGGCGTTCCCCTTATGGGTTTTCTTTGATGCTGACCCTACACTGCTTTTGTGGAGATCTTTTTTGCAGAGCTCTGTTTTTATTATTAATGTATAATATTGGATGAAACAGAGCAAAAAGACTTTTTAAATTGTCCTTCATAACTAAAGCCTGTGTAATATCATTGGTCTCATCAAAAATTTGCCTGGCTTCTGGTCCATATAAAGTATTGTTTATTAAGTCTTTGACTAAACATGTGACTCAAAGTCGTTGTTTCCATGTTATAGTAATAGGAGGATTAAATGGATTTTTGTCAGAGGTTATCTGATTTCTACCAGTGTTTACTTTCTGCAACAGTGGCATGATCACTTTCAGCCCTCATTTCTGTTTTAAGGGATTCATATATAACTTTCTGGGTTACAAAAAATGTAGTCAATCAGCCTTTGCTCATTCAGTCCAAAATATGTGGTATTTCCACATTCATTTTCTCTGAGTCTACCATTTGACAAGAACAGTGCACTATCCTTTATAAAATCTTGTAATTTTTTTGCCATTATCATTTTTATGTTCACCATGTACATGTGTGCACAGTGAACATTTTGATATGATAGTTGGCATTTGAGAGGTATGACACTGTCCTCCAATGCAGAGCATCTTAAAGGGGTACAACCAATCATCAGGCAGGGTGAGCATGAATCAGTTTTGGCTTGCTGGGCTAAGATGTTCTCTAGTTGAAAAGCAAAAGCTGACCCAGTTGTGAGTCAGCTCTTTCCTTTGATGCAGGCAGGCCAACAGACACAGCCAATCTTTCATGAGGCCTAGAAATGTCAGATGTCCTGGAACAACTGTAAGCTGTTCACTGACTCCATGGGGGAGGGAGAGAGACACACACACACACACATTACTTTAAAGGACACCTAACACTTGGACAGCTGGTTCTGATCACTGTGTCATTTTTTGTAATATAAAAATGGGTTATGGACTGTCTCTCATGAGAAATGCTGAAACAGCATGTGAGATCACACACACACACACACACAGGTTTTAGATACAAGGTGTTACCTGGAAGGCCAGAAGTTAATTACAGACCAGACCTTAATCGAGGATCTCCTGTTTGTCTGAGTCAATTATAGTTGTAGTTGCTAAGAGGGAAATCATAAATGTTTATGACGTTCAGAGGAAACACAGTTCAATTTTCACATGGTGATACAAAGCATGTTGCACCTCCATGAGATCTGGCAGGAAGACATAAGTGCTTTGATGTCTGTGTGAGAGAGGATACTGCTTATAGATGAAAGGAGTTTCTCCTGATGTAACCTTAATTATCTTATCTTCTAATATGATAAAATATCCTGAGTGTATGCTTTTTCATAAACAGAGGAGGAGCTAGGTGACCTCATGCAAAGAGGTGGGCAAAGCCAGCTTTTAAACAGAATTATGTTTTCCTTCAGAGACTTTTATCTGCACTCTGACAAAGAAACATCTTTGAGCACTTTAAGCAGGTATTTAGAGAGAGAGACAAAATCTAAGTACTGTAGTAGGAATTGCACTGTTAAAACCTTGTTCTTTTAAAAGATTGTATGGTTCTTGTAATATAATAGCTACAGTATGTATTTTATGTTTTACATATTTTTTATCTATTTTAGTAAAACTCTATTTTTAGAGCCTACTTGGTCTGTCTTTGAATTTCTTTCCTTTGCACGTGAAGTATATATGGTTAAAGCAGACACTGTACATACGCTTGAATGGTGATACCAAAACTGGAAAAAGGTAAGCATTTTAATCTGAGGTCTTTATTAAACTTTTTAAGGGTTCATTTCTGTACACCTGGTTAGGTGCCATAGGCAAAGATATCTGGCCTCCTGAAGACAGATTTATCTGAGCCTGTGCATTGGGTACACTACCAAGATGTTCACAGTTTGAATCCCTCCAGAACTGAGACCAAAGGTTGATCTGAACCCACAAAACAGACAGGAGGGTTACCCTGTTTCTGTTAACTGTTCACAAGACTGTGCTCGGAGGTTGGCACTTTGGGAGCAGAGGGCTGACCTGCTGAGTGGATTTGTGACATATATTAGCAGTACTAAATGTATTCAAATGTGAATAACTGTAAAACAATAAAATGATAGCATGGTACTATGAGAATGAAAGTTGTTCAGCACAAAAATATCTACAGAATGAGTGGTGTTTCATTTATAGCTACCTTCTATTTTTTATAATTAGCAAAAAAACAGCAGTACATTATTTTTTTTCACTTTAACAAACAAAAGCAAATAACTTTAAAATGAAAAATGGCAGCATGGTATTATCAACACAACATTTTTTCAGCACAAACTTATCTACAAAATAAGTGGTGCTTCATTTATAGATACCTTATAGTGTTTTTATAATTAGCAAAAAAAGCAGAACATTCCATTTTTTCACTTTTTCAACAAACAAATTTGAATTACTTCAAAACAAAAAATGATAGCATGGTACTGCGAGCACAAAATTTTTTCAGCATAAATGTATCTACAAAATGACTGGTGTTTCATTTACAGCTACTTTTTTATAATTAGCAAAAAACAGCAGAAAATTCATTTTTTTCACTTTTTGCAACAAACAAATGCAAATAACTTTAAAATGAAAAATGATAGCATGGTACTTTGAGCACAAAGATGTGTAGCACAAAAATATTTAAAATATGAGTGGTGCTTCATTTATAGATACCTTTTAGATTTTTTACAATCAGCCAGAAATGGTAGGAAATTCAATATTTTTTTTCAGTTTTTTGGAGGTATGGCATAAATGGAATATGCTACCCCCTACTGTAAGTATTGTTGATATTTTTTGTTCTCATGCTGAATGACCTGATGACATCTCTTGTGGCTTCATCATTTGTGACGTCATCAGGTCTATCAGCCCACACTTTCAGGTGGTTGATGGCACTCAGTTGTGCCTTGTGCCTCACAACCCACCTCTCAACCCAGCTGAGGTATGCGGTAATATACATAACCCACAAAGTGCAGCATAATGCATCTACTGCACCAGGGCTTCTATACCAGTGGCAAGCATCCAGCATTGAAACATGCTTGTTGCGATTGTCTCTATTAATTTACTTGTCAAATGGGAGAATGCCTCAGGGAAACCCTAGCAGAAATAGGGAAACTGGGTGAAGCAGAGGAACAGTGGGCAAAAATAAAGGATAAGCTGTCATTTGGAAGGTACACGTCGACACAGAAGGAAAAGGATAAGGAGGGTTATCAGGAGAAACAAAGGGAGGTAGGAAAAGCAGTTAGGAGCATGAAGACACAAACAGAGGAGAATATTATCAAGTCAGTAAAAAAAAGGGAGATAAAGCATTCTTTAGGTATATACAATAAGCAAAATGTGGATGAGGACCAGAAAAAAAGCAGACATTGAAGAAGTACTTTTGTTCAGTGTTTACAAAGGAAGGGGTAGGTGACTGGCTACAGACAGGGAAAAAGGGCATTAAAGGAAGGGAGATGGACACTAGTCCTTTTACAGAGGAGAGAGTCCTCAAGGAACTAACAAAACTAAAAGTGGACAAGGCAATGTGGCCAGATGGGGTACACCATAGGATGCTGAGGGAGCTTAAGAAGGAGCTGACTGCACCTCTGACAGCCCTGTTCAACCTATCACTAGACACAGGAGAAGTTCCAGGGGACTGGAGGGAGGGTTATCAGGAGAAACAAAGGGAGGCAAAGAAAGCAGTTAGGCGTGTGAAGGCACACATGGAGGAGAATATTGCCAAGTCATTAAAAAGGGGGATAAAACATTATTTAGGTATATAAGTGAAAAGAAGACAAACAAGGGAGGGATAGTAAGGCTAAAAGGAGAAGGAGGGGTTCATGTGGAAGAGGGCCAGAAAAAAGAAGACATATTGATCAAGTACTTTTGTTCAGTATTTATGAAGGAAGGGGTAGGTGACAGGCCACAGACAGGGGAAAAAGGGCATTAAAGGAAGAGAGGTGGACACTAGTCATTTTATGGAGTAGAGCATCCTCAAGGAACTAGCAAAACTAAAAATGTACAAGGCAATGAGGCCAGACGGGGTACACCCTAGAATACTGAGGGGGCTTAAGGAGGAGTTGACTGCACCTCTGACAGCCCTGTTCAATCATTAGATATGGGAGAAGTTCCAGAGAACTGGAGGAGGATGGATGTGGTCAAACTTCACAAAACTGGGAATATAGATGAGGCAGAAAACTACAGACCTGTCAACCTGACTTCAGTGGTGGGCAAAGTAATGGAAACACTACTGAAGAAAATGACTGGGGAATACCTGGTGATCAGTGGATTACAGGATCCAAGGCAGCATGGGTTCACAGGAGGGAGAACTTGCTAAACCAACCTGATCAAGTTCTTTGACTGGATGACCAGGGAAGTGGATCAGGGCAGGGCAGTGGATGTGGCCTACCTGGATTCCACACCATTCCACACAGAAGACTGGTAAACAAGCTGGGCAACCCTTTGATTGGGTCCAAACATAGTAAAATGGGTACAAAGTTGGTTAAGAAACAGGAGTCAGAAGGTGGTGGTAAATGGAGTTCACTCTGAAGAAGGCACAGTAACCAGTGGGGTGCCACAGGGATCAGTACTGGGCCCGGTCCTCCTCAATGTCTTTATTAATGACATTGCAGGACAGCTAGAAGGGAAAGTATGCCTGTTCACAGAGGATACAAAAACACACAATAGAGTGGACACAGCGGGGGGGGGGTATAAAAAATGAGGGACAATCTGAAAAAGCTGGAAAACTGGTCAAGGGTTTGTCAACTAAGCTTCAATGCCAAAAAGGGAAAAATTATGCACTTGGGGCTCAAAAACCCAAGGGCAACAAACCAATTGGGTGGGGCTGTATTGGGAACCACAGAACAGGAAGGTGACCTGGGGGCCATCATATCTGATGATCTAGAAGTAGCAAAGCAGTGTGATGAGGCAGTGAGAAAAACTAGCAGAATGCTTGGGTGCATAGGAAGGGTTATCACCAGCAGAAAGAGGGAGGTAGTTTTACCCTTTATAGAGCAATGGTGAGACCCCACCTAGACTACTGTGTCCAGTACTGGAGGCCCCATCTCCAGAAAGACATAGATGGTGGAGGCGGTACAGAAGAGGGCAACCAAAATGGTGCATGGCCTGCATCAAAAGCACTACAAGGAAAGACTCAAGGAATTAAATATGTACACTTCCTGGAAACAGAACTGCTTGACCAGGACTGGGTTCTCTGTGACAGAAACCAGCACAGACAGTAGTAGAAGTCACGGAACTCACTTCCACAGGCTGAAATTAACAATAAATGTAATGTCCAGGCATCAAACAGTAGAAAATGTGTGACTAACGTGACTAACGTTTCATCTCAAAATGAGGTTTTAGTCATGCCTTATCTACTCTGTGGAGCACTTATGGCAATATATTTTGGTATGAACTGAAGTTATTTGATGCCTGGACATTAAGAGTATTGCTAATTTGAGCCTGTGGAAGTGAGTTCCGTAACTTCTACTACTGTCTGAATTAAATATGTACTGTCTTGAGGAAAGGAGGTAATGGGGAGAAATGATAGAAATGTTCAAATACCTCAAAGGTATTAAGATACAGGAGGGTAGCATTTTACATAAAAAAAGATGCTCAAGGACAAGAGGTCATGACATGAGGCTGGAGGGGAAAGATGCACAGGGAATGTGAGGAAATGCTTCTTCACAGAAAGAGAGGTGGATGCCTGAAACGGCCTCGCAGTGAAGGTGGTGGGTACTAAAACAGTAGCAGGATTCAAGCATGCATGGGATAGGCACAAGGGGACTGTGATAATAGGGCTGGGGGGGAGGCCAGAGGTTGAATAGGGTCTGTGGTAGCACAGTAGGTAGATAATTTTACGCAGACCAGGTGGGCCTAGAGGGCTTTATCTGCTGACAACTTCTATGTTTCTATGTTTTTAATAGGACCCCAATCCATGTAAGATTCTAACAATTCAATATTGTCCACGATCCTTGGATTAAAGTCCCCAGCAATTAAAATATTCGCATGAGGAAATCTTTGCGTGACTGTTTCTAAGTCTATGAGATATGAAATATTTCTTGGAGGGATATAAACATTAGTCAAGATGATATTTTGGTGGTCCATTTTAGTAATTAAGATGTAACTTTTTTCACTTTGTATGTATCAATAATTTTAATACCCATCCTTATGTTTACATAAATAACTAAACCACCAATACGTCTTCCAAATTTATTAATTTTGTTTGCTGCCGATTTAATGGCTTCATACCCATTCAAGCTTACCACTTCTATTCCATGTTTCTTGAAACAAAATTATAGTATATGCAGTTATGAAAGTATTCCAGTCAATATCTAGCAATTTGCTCACTCATCCAGCTAAGTTCCATGAAAGAAAGCTTGGATCACTAATGACTGTCTCAAGGGACTCACTGGATACGTCTTATCTTCTCTAAGGCAGTTTTGAATCATACTTCAGAGCAGACTAGATCGGTTATACTTTCAACATTATTTACGTCTACAATGAGGATATCTAAATGTTCCAGTTTTCCCACATTGTCCAAAATTGTTTGAGCTATTTCTACTGTTTTAACATGTAGATCAATCTGATTTAATTCCCCATTTTATATACTCTCTGTATATTGTAAAAATCCCTTTGACTTTTATTGTTTCAAGACACCAGATAACAAAGTGACAATGAAAGAAAAAAGAGAGTTATTATTTTCAAAAGATCTATTCCAAAAACCAACAAAATGTTAGAGGTATTCTGATTTGTCACATTCTCAGAGTGGGAATTAGCCTGAAAATTCCATTTCAAAGAGGCAAGAGCAAATGGCAGTACTTTATTTTATTTTATTTATTTATGAGCACAGTCAGAATTACAATCCTTTGAGTCAAAGACTCGTTTACAAAGGCTCTTCGTCAGATAGGAAAGATAGACAGAGAGGAATACAGATCAACAGGAAAAAATATGTAGTTACAGAGTCATATGTGTTTCATCATACATGGTTTCATGGTTACATGGATTTCAGAGTACATAGGCAGGTAGACATTTACAAAGTCATATGAGTTTCATCACACTTGGTTTCATGGTTACATGGATTTCAAAGTACACAGGCAGGTAGATATTTACAAGGTTTGCATAAGTGCATTGTAGAGTGGTGATTTACAATAGTAGGTTCAGTCTTGGAAATTATTGCATAGATTATGACCAAGGCTGGAGCTGAGCTTTATGCCTGCAAACCAGAGTGTTACAGCATTTATTATATGCGGGAACAGATAACATTGGCCTGTACAATGAGGCAGCTAGACTGTGAGTAGTGCAACCTGAGAGTATTAGTAGATATGGG
Source organism: Neoceratodus forsteri (assembly GCA_016271365.2). Taxonomy (NCBI): domain Eukaryota; kingdom Metazoa; phylum Chordata; order Ceratodontiformes; family Ceratodontidae; genus Neoceratodus; species Neoceratodus forsteri. The sequence goes on from CM057454.1 coordinate 639,827,009, forward strand.
GGGTAAATTGCAGCCCTAGGGGCATTGTCAAAAAGATTGTGATCAGTGACAGGCCAAATAATAGGGGCACATGTGCAAAAGGAGCACAGGACTGGTTATGCATAGGTGCAGTGCTGCGCTGTGAGCAGGTGATTTCTGAGGGTGAATTTGAAGGCACCTATTTTGGGGAGGTTTGAGATGGAGTCAGGGAGGGGGTTGAACCAGGAAGGGACCCTGTAGTGAAATGACCTCTGGGCTAGTGATGTCCTGACTCTAGTTATCTGGAAGGTGGTCTTACAGGATCTGCATGTGGGGATGGTACTGGATGCACGTTGGAGGGAGGAGGTCAACCCAAAGGGGGAGAGTCCTAAGATTATTTTCTTAGTCAAGAGAACTGTCTGATAGCAAGTTCTCTCCTCAAGGTTGAGCATGTTGGCAGAGGAATAGAGTGTGCAGGTATGGGTATGCCTGTCTTCACTGGTCAGGAGTCTGCAGGCCTTGTTAATAGATAGATGGATTTTGTTCAGAGCAGTTTTATCTGCTGCTGCATATATCAGGAGTTCATAGTCAACTAGGGACAGGATTGAGGAGGTGATAGCAAGCTGCAGTGCATCGGGGGGAGGTAATCCTTGTGTCAGTAGAGTAAACCTATTCGAGAGTTCATGGCAGAGCAGAGGGTGTTGATGTAAGAGTGGAAGGTGAAGGTGGAGTTGAAGGTGATGCCCAGGTATTTTTAGGAGGCTACTTGCTCCAGGGGGTGTAGCATACTTGGCAGAATCTGGAGTGCGGAGTCTCTGAGTTTGCTCTGTTGGTGGGTGAAGAGCATGGCTTTTGTTTTTTTTAGGTTGATAATTAACCTGTGATCAGAGAACCTTTGCTCTATTTGGGTGAAGGAGAATTGGAGCATGGCTTGCAGGGCCAATGGGTCTTGATGCGATGCCGGGATGACTACATCATCTGCATAGAGCAGTACCTTTCCAGCACAGGTGTTGGGAAGTGCATTTAGGTAGAGATTGAATATGAAAGGGCCCAGGATGGAGCCCTTGGGAACTCCAGAGCAAACAGGCAGGGTGTTGGACTGAGTGCTATGGATTTTAACACACTGGGACCTGGAGAACAGGTAGCTGTGAAACCAGGCCAGGGGTCCAGGGAAGAAGCCTATCTGGTTGAGGGAGTCAAGCAAGAGAGGATGGGACACTGTGTCAAAGGCCTTGGGGAGGTCAATGTACACAGCACCAGCGAGGTTGCTGGAGTTCAAGGCCGAGTGGATGAAATTGGAGAATTCCAATAGGGCAGTTGTGGTGCTGTGCCCAGTTCGGAACCCACACAGCTCTTTGCACATTATGTCATGTTTGTCTAGATATTTTGTGAGCTGCACTGCTACTATTTTTTCCAGTGCTTTTGATGGGGGGTGGGAGTATGGAGATAGGCCTGTAGTTACTTGGGGAGGAGCAGTCACCACCTTTGAGTATGGGAGTGATGACTGCTGTTTTCCAGGCAAGGAGAAATTGGCCCAGGCATAGTGAGTGATTCAGTAGATCAGTGAGTGGGAGAAAGACCACGTCAAGTACCAGCCGAAGGAGTCTGGTGTCCAGCTGGTCATTGCACAGGCTGGTGCCATTGAGGGCCTTAGCTAGGAAAGGTCTTGCTTCACACGGGCATATCATATGGAGGGTGGGAGGTTGGGAGGGTGGGACCGGGTCAAAGAAACCATCGGGGAGAACTGCACTGAGGTCAGAGAACATGGTGTTCAGGCAGTCCGCGTTACTTTGGGAGTTGGAGGAGATGGTGCCATTGATAGTGAATGGGGGGGGTCGGGACTTGCCATTAAGCTCTTTGAAGTTATCCCAGAATTTCCAGGTGGTCCCCCAGGAGGAGCTGAGTGAGGTGCGGTAGTGTGCAGCTTTGGCCATGCGGATAGCCCATGTGCATTTATTGCACTCAGTGTTGTACGCTTGTCTGTCAGCCTTCTTGCTGGACTCAACAGCTCTGTGCCACAGGTTGTCCCTGTGCTTCAGTTGTTGGATAATGGCTGGGATGACCCAGGGTGCATTTTGCTTCCTGGTATGGGTTTTGGAGAGGGGGGCATAGAGATCACAGGCCTTATTAAAGGAGCTAGTGAAGAAATTGAGTGCAGTGTTGATGCTTGTGGCTAGGGAGATGGGTGACCAGTCTATTTGGGCAAGATACTGCTTGAGCTTCTTGAGGTTGCCGGGGTAGAGGCATTGACAGAAAGTGGTCCTAGGCCTGGGTTTGCGGATGCAGGTGGGCCATGTGAATAAGACCAGGGAGTGGTCACTGAGAGAGTCTGGGAGAATTTTTATGTCCAGAACTTTATGTGGATGATTTGTAATGATGACATCCAGGAGGGTACTGGTACCACTAGAGGAGTTGTGCCTGGCTGGTAGGGTAACAAGCTGGGACATGTCTAGGGCAATGAAGGAGTCCTTGGTTTGGGAGGCTGTATTGGATAGCCAGTTGACATTTAGGTTCCCAAACAGAATCTGCTCTGTGTTTTGTGGAAGGCTGGTGAGGTAGTTGGTGAGTGAGAGAATGGCTGGGGTTTGGTTACGGGGAGGGACATAGGCAACAGTAAGGAACATTGGGGCTCTGGCAGGGTCAGAGGTGATCTTAAGTGAGAGGGCTTGAGCTCCATGTTCTAGTTTGGGCACCGGGAGAGCATGGCCCAACAAGGTGTCACGTACCCTCGCGCTTGCCTATTTGGTCCTCTCTGAAAAGTGTGTAGCCAGGGAAGGTAATGAAGGAGTCTGGAGTTGATTTAGGGAGCCAGGTTTTAATGAGGGCTAGCACGTTGGGTTGGTGCTGGATAACCCAGCATTGGAGAGGTGCCGATTTTTTCAGTAGGCTGCAAATATTCATAAACCCTATATGTAAACCAGTTGTAGTTGGTAGCTGGGCGGGATTTGATGGCCCTGGGTCTGGGTTTGGGTGTATGTTTCCAGATAGGAGTAATAGCAGCAAGAGTACCTTTAGTAGGGCCAGGTGCTGCTTGGAGCTAGTGTTGAAGCGAGAGGGAGTGGGCCTGTTGAGGGCAATGCAAGGGATGGGCAGGGAGCACAGCATGGGCAAGGTGAGGAAGATGTGTGGGCAGAGGGTGTTGGCAGGGTCAGGGGGTGGGTGGCTGGCTGTAGATGGTGGGTGTGTGTGGGAGGCAGGTCTGTCCAGAGTGGCAGGGGGATGTAGGTGGGGGTAGTGTAATATGGTGGGTAGGTTAGGTCCGAGGAGGTGCTCAAAATGGTGGGTGGCCAGTGCCAGTAGTGTTATAATGACCAGGCTATGGAAGTATGCTAGGATCCCCATGGTGAGTGGGCTGTGGCATGGTACAAAAGGATGAACTGGCCTTCCAGTTGTGAGTCTGCCACTTTATTACAGGGGCAGGGCTGCAGACTTTGGTGCGGAGGGTGGCTGGCTCAAATCCCCAGTAGGGGAGGGGGGTTAATGCCTTGTCAGAGAGCATGTGGGGCTGCTAGCAGGGCTGCTGGGCGTGGGTCCAGAGCTGAGAAAAGGGGGTGCAACAGTGACTCCTAGTGGTCAGTGGAGGTGGAGGAGTCGAGTGTGGTGGGAGGAGGGAAGCAGAGAGCTTGGAGTGAGGAGGGACTGGGCAGTAGTTAGAGAGAGGGAGGAGTGGAGTGACAGGCCTGAATAGAGGGGGGAGCAGAAATTTGGGGGGAGGATAGAGGGGCTAGGCTAGGGGAGCAGTGGACAGTAGGCTCCCTCTTGTGGTCAGCTATGATAAGCTGCAAATGGAAAAGTGGGGACTTAGTTCTCAGACAGGCAGAAAGTCACATGACAGGGGGTGGTCCATAAATCAAGGGCCGGGCTTGGGTGCTAGGGTGGCTGAGGCAGTCGACACGCAGCGTTGATGAGCTAACACCCCACTAAAAGATGTAAGAGAGGTGTGCTTTACCTCTTAAGACTCTCAGTGCTGCTCTCCCCCTGTATTGCTGTCCCTAATGCTGCTCAGCTGGTACTGCGAGTGTAGGGATTCCAGGAGGCCTATGTGGGAGCAGAGGACAAAGGAAATTAGTATGCAGTGGGAGACCCTTTGTCTGCTGGGCCCTACTACACATGCGTGAACTGTTCTCTCTGCTATCAGGATACAGTCTGTAGTGCCCATGCGTGACCACGATGGTGAGATGGAGCCTGCACAGAGATGCTACCACGGTGGGGAAGGCCTCTCACAAGACTGCTGGTGCACAAAAACAGGTACAGGTATCACAGCAAAGCATAGCGTAAAACAGCTAGAAATGATTAAACAGCTAAAGCAGACAGAAATATAGGCAGAAGGAATCCTGGTACAGCGCTCAGTAGTCAAGCCCTTAAGGAGCCCCTGAGACAGCCCACAAACCCCAGCTAGTCCCGATGGGCAAACAGCGATAGTAAATACAATCAGTACATGTCTGGGGAGAACAAATCCCTTTAAAAGCTGTCCAGACACCCCACTAAAAGATGTAGGAGGTGCACTCTACCTGTTAAGCCCCTTGGTGCTGCTCTCCCCCTGTACTGCTGTCCCTAATGCTACCCGGCTGGTGCTGCGAGTGTGGGGATCCTGGGAGGCCTCTTAAGCCCTTCGGTGCTGCTCTCCCCCTGTACTGCTGTCCCTAATGCTGCTCGGCTGGTACAGGTACTTTTGTTCTAAAATAGACCTTATCTGGGATTATTTAAAATTACTCTGTCAATGGATCACCAAGTAACAGGTGCAGCTGTCTCTAATCCTACTGTGGATAGTTTTCTTTTCTTAAACCAAATCTGTTCTGTAAAACCCATACTTAAGACCATCACATGCACCAGTGAACCCATATCTTTGATGCCTCTATATTCAGTTAATATATTTTCCTTTATTTACTTTTTTATGCCATGTTCTGTTTGAAAAAGTACTGTTAACTCGATCAAAGAAAGTCCTTTTCCTTCTTTTTATGAATGCGTAGGAAAATCTAATTTCCTGTTAAAGCAGCAGTACTACGAAATCAGGAAGTGACCAATCAAAATTCTGTTTTTCAGCTGTAAGCATGCGGCCAAAGTTCCAGTTTCCATACCTGTAAATATTTTTTTCCAGTCGTCTTTAGTTTTTTAGATATTTGCAATTTATTTGAAGTGTTGTAGCGCTACAACAAATATGGAGGCTGATTAATTTCAGCTGCGCTTTTTCTTCAGGTCGCATCACGTCTTTTGACAACAGCAGAGGGACCCTCTGCTGACCATTCCCGATATTCCTGCAAGCCATTCACATGTGCAGTTGTCAGCAGAGGGGGTTCCAGTGCAACATGCTGGGTGGCAGACATGTAAACAAAAGCAGAGAATAACAGCAAATTACTCGGCGATAGCACAATGCTGGCGAGAAAGAGTACCAGGTATTTGATTAGCAGGGCACAGGGAATAAACTGTCAAAAAAGCGCAATTTTTTTTTTTCATAGTACTGCTGCTTTAATGTCTGGAGGATTTTCAATATTTTTGCCATTATTCTCTGCTAAACCCATTTCATTCTTATTGGACATCATAACTTTCCCATCAATCCTGTTCTGTTTTTATGTAAGTCTGTAGTATTTTCCTCCTTCATTGTTTCCTACACAATAATGGGTTTAATACTAGTCCCTTGGTTTTGTGCCAGTCCATCACCTCTTTTAATTTTTGCAGTTTCTTGAGGGGTTGTGTAATGTCTTTCCTTATTAACCTTATTACTAATTAGCACATGATTATCTTCAATGGGAATAGAAGGTTTATTATTTTTCTGGCTTCCCTGTACCTCCCTAGTTTTGTCCTTCTGAGTAGTTTTCCCTTTTTTTTTTGTATCTTGCCTTAATTCCTTTAATTTTCCCCTTCCTTTTCCCTTTCCCTTTATTTAGTGGTTTATTTGGAGTTTCTGGTATAACAACTGTTGCAAATAATAAATTATGTTCCATGTTTTCCACTTTCATGGTCAGCATATCCATCTTTTCTTTAATTTCTTTACTGAAAGTGTCTACTCTATTTCTGATATCATTTAGAATTTCAATAATTATTACATTAGCCATGACAAGGTGAGCCAAAGCCTCTGATGTATATTTCATTAAATTATTAGGGCATTGTTTAGTTAACTCTGAATTCAGTTCAATTTCTTCCACTTTATTATTTAACTTTTCAAATACTGTGATAGGGGAATCTAGCAGATTAACTATATTAGTGGGTTCTATACTGTCAAGCTCTGGGGACTTTATAAGTGAATTATAAGAATTAGTAGGCAAATTGAGTGGGCTAGAAAGCTTTAGCTTAATTTAGTGTACATCTGGTTGTATCTGGGTACCTAGATCTGCTATTTCAGCTAGCAAGTTATCTTTCTTATCTGGATTGATAGTAACTTCCTTACCCTCTTTTTCTGAATTTAAATTGTTTGGAATTATATACTGGAGAGAAGAAATCTGTAATTGCTTCTTTTATGTTAGTTCACTGTCTTCCCTGCACAGCATGAGATTAGAGGGAGGCCAATTAAGGGGTAATGTAAGGAAGTTATTTTTCACAGAAAGGGTGGTGGATGCATGGAATGGCCTACCTCAGGAAGTGGTGGATATGAATATAGTGCAGGGCTCCAAACAGGCATGGGCTAGACATAAGGGAGCAATACAGATAAGTATGAATAGATAGGCCATTGACAGAGCAAATGTCGATGGCACATTCATAAGTAGAAAAAGAAATGGGTAGACTGGATGGGTCTTGTGGTCCTTATCTACCATCAACTTCTCTGTTTCTATGTTTCTATGTTTTTCTGTTTTTTTTTCTGCTTTTGTATTTTTTTGGTTTTTCATTTAGTTTTTGTTTGATCTTGTTGTTTTAATATTTTTATCTACTGGTATATTATTTTTCCCCTTGTAATTTTTCTCGACATCAGATTTTCCAGCATCTTTAAGGTCTGACTCTAGTTGCTTATTTTGTCTGTCTCTACCTTCAGCACCTCTAAGTAACTTAGTCACTTTTCATTCTCCACAGGTGTTAAAGCTGTAATACTAGGGTTCCCATGAAAAGCACATTTGTTCTCTTTCTTGTTCTTTTTCCTCCTTAATAGATTCTGTGCCTTTTGTCCACATTCTTTGATATGATTTTCCCACTTCTGATAGTCATCATTATAGTTATAATTTAAAAGGAAAGGAATACCAGCCTAGTTTAGCTAGAGAATAAGGCCAACTAAGCACCATTCAAATGAAATCAGTCCTTAGTTTTAGACCAGGGTCAGTAGTCCCCATATAAAGTGGTTAAACGTATCTCTTTAAATAATTTACTAATTTACTAATTCTGAAAGTATATAGGTGATATGACTCTAAAATAACTATATTCGGCTGGTCCGGTGGCGCTGAGGTTTGAGGCATTGGACACCACACCTTGAGCAACACCAGCGACCCAAGTTCAGGAACAGACTAGGGTCACAGGGGGTCAGCAGGAGAAGAGAGGATAGAGCATCCAACGGACTGCCCTACTTTCCTGGGGAGGGAGGGTAGTGCTTCTTATGACTCCCAGTGGAGACTGGGTGTAGTGCAGATGACAGGGCACATGGTTGAGGTATGGGGAAATGGCGGACATCCTGCGCACGGGTACAGGATCTTGCCCATCATGTGCTGGATGTCATTGCACATCTGCACCCCTGGGGATCTCTGGAACGAAGGAAAAAATGCCCTGATACCCAGGATGGTGATGGCAGGACCCACAAATGACACCCATGCTCAACACCAGCTCCTTCCTTCCTACCTCCAGCTCTCCCAACCTCACTGTGGCCACCGTCTAGATTATAGATGGAGTACTGGTGGAGTTTGCAGTCCCACCTCGGGGGACTCAGAGCCGGGGGGGTTGGTTAGATTGGGGATGGGGTGGGGGAGCTCCCATGACAGAGGTTTGAAAGGGGGTGCATGGCTGAGAGGGAGAAAGCCAGATCCCAGCATCCATGCCTGAGAGATATCCTAAGGGGCTAGTGAGTAAGGAGGAAAAATAGAGTTGACAAAAAAATCAAATAACTCTCTTCTAAGATTTATCATACAAGAACACAGTGGCCTGGATATTCAAAGCAGTTGCGCATTGCGCAACTTAGTTGCACTGGCACAAGTGCAGACTTGCGCCAATGAGTGATATTCAGCAGGATCCAGTGCACATCGCAAATCTCATTGTGCCAATGTGAAATTATAATGAATGCAGGTGCAAGTGCAGGGGGCGTGCCCATGAATATCCAGTACAGTGCAATATTCAACCGTGAAACCATGGCGCAAGTGCGGATCAAATCAGAGATGCACTGAGCAGACTTGTTCCCATAAATACAGGGCACAAGCACACAGAAAGCATGTAGAATTGCATTGTGTTTGCAAAAGAATTCCACTTGAGCCTTCAGATTTCTTCTAAAGGTTTATTGCGGTTATTCATCTTCACATACATGTTCATTTCATTTCATCAATAGTGGTATTCAATTTATATACAGTGTTTATATAAAGATTTGTTATCTTTAAAAAAACAACACCCCATTAAAGCCAATCATAAGACAAAATAACATATTAATCTTAGGGTGTGGTGTACCGTTCCACTCAAAACATAGGTATTACTTCATTTCTTGCAGGTATTACTACATTTCTTGCACAACATTCCTTGATGCACATGACCCTTTTTGTTGCACACCTTCCTTGACAGGTGAACACCACTCTAAACAAGTGCACACCATACTAATAAGTTTATTAAGGGCATTTGATGTTAAATGTGAAATGTGAAATGTTACACTACTATCCCCCCTTTGCGACTCTATAATTGCAGATCCCAAGATGCGTTGTTGCCATTGTAACATTTGTATTTGTCAAATCATGTTTTTCATCTTACGATACAATAACAAGAACACAGATTACTGCAATACCGCATACTACCACTTTTAGGGTTAGACTAGTACCCGAAACAGCCGGGCCCCAATCCCACCAGGACATAATAGGGATATAAGATGACTGCTTCTCTACCTCTCTAGCAGAGGCCTTTTGTGAGAAAATAAGTCCTTCAGTCTGTTGACAATATAACAAGGCAGCAATTGTCATTTTTGTAAAATGTGGGTAATACAAGATGAGATGGAGTGGCCAAATCAGTGAGTAAGTCCAAGGCCATACTGGAACCATCAATATGGGTAACATTCATTTGGCTATAGGCAGGACATTCCCGGAGGGTCCAAATTGCAACCCACCAGGTCTTGTCACTACACCCCCATACATTCCAAGGTTGACCTGTTATTACACACCATGATTGGTTCCGTCTCATAGCTTGGCAGTATTCATTTGCAGATGTTAAGGTAAATTTATATTGATCAGGAAACCATGGGGCAGTTGATGTCTCTTCCCCACATATTAAGGTTTCATGTTCTTGTATACACTGTTGCTTAGGTAATACAACATATTTATTGTGCACTGTGATAATAGTATCACCTGGTATTTGGAGTCTCACAATCTGGTCATGGATTAATACTCCCAAATTATTGATTTGCCACGATATTTTCGGTGGTTCAAAACATACAGGTATTATCACTAGTATGGGAATCACATGTTGTAGCACTTGTGCATACTGATTTGGTGAATTCCATACTTTACCATAGCTAAGGGTGGTAAGAGTACAGTGGGATGATCCAATAATCTAGTCACATTATCCTTGCCTATTCCTAAACCTATTGGTCTCAATTCTATTCAATTCATTCACTAGATAAGCATGTGCCTCAGTAGCTAGTTGTGAGCAAGTCAATTCTATATAACTGTCATCAAACTTATCCGAAAGTGAGTTATTCAAAAGCCTTATTATTTTAGCAATAATTTGAAAACTCTGTAAGGTCTCTTTAAATGCAAACCAATCGATGTGTTCATTATCTGCTGCTAATTGCACATTCGTTGATAAAGGTCCAGTAGCCATACTTTTTAAAGTAATTTCTAAAGAGCGAATATGACCTTTTAAAATCATAGAATCAATACCATTAGTAATCCCTAATCCTGAGCCTAACCAGCCCCATATGTCACGTTTGTGATGAGATAAATCTAGTAATGCTTCCACAGGGATTCTAAATGACACATCTTGTGTCTCTCATGGTATTGATTTAATGTGTGATTATAATACTTTTGCCACACTAATACTGAAGCCCAGTTTCTACACTGAGGCTGTAATCGTGGAAAAGGCAGATGTAGCAAGCTGTTATAATACTGTAACTTACAGGGATAATAAAAAGGATATACATTTTGTGTTAAGATGATACCATCTGATGGAGGCAAGAATTTTTGCCCAGTAATACCATTTTTTTGGTATTGTAAATCACATACAGCAGATTTACTAGTTAAAGACACATTGCAGGTTATCCCAGGCCCTCGTTCATTTGTAGTATACGTTAAAAGATGTTAATTATTTGTTAATGGCAATACTGTGAAAAACTGCTTTAACCCTACTGTATAGTTCTCCATAATAGATGTATTATATAAAAAATGCCACATATTATGTTGTGATGCATTTATACCCTAATAAGATGCATTTAACAACTTTATATCAGATGGATATTGTAACAAGTCCTTTAATTTCATTTGCAACAAATCTTGTTCCCTTTTCATTAAATTGGTCATATCACCCAAGGTAGCATGAATGTAAATTCCCTTTTGGGCTGCTGTGTTGACCACACACATTGTCCTGACAGGCCAGGCTTCTGATGAGCATCCCCATGTCGCATTTTGACATTGTCCATAGCAAATAAAGTACCATGTGATAAGAAGATATCCAGTGTGTTCATGTCATTCTCCCAACAGCATTGGGAGACCCCACATTGCATGATTATGAACATAAGTTCTGTTGCATAAACTGTTCCATGTGTGCTCTGGGCATCCATATTTGTCAGAAGTTACCAAGCTCAGTAAGGTACTACACAGCATAAGTACAGGATACATCATTGTACTTCACCTATTGGGAGAAATAGAGCAGTATCAGTTGTCATCATTTAAAGGTTGATACAATTTACATTGGTCCTCATGGACCCATTTGGTCTCTGTAGACCCTTGTCATATTCGATGGACTTGAATGACTCATGGCTCTAATACATTAATAACTGTATAGGGCCCCATCCAGTTAGTGTTCCATGGTCCTTTTTGACCAACATTTTTCACCATGACATGATGACCCCTTTCAATGGGAGGTATCACTTTTTCATCATGTCTCCTTTTGTTTTTCCAGTGAGTCTGTGCCATGTTTCTGGCAGCATGGGGCAAATACAAAGCTAACTGCTTATGTATTTGTTGTAGAAATACATCAGTTTGGATACAGTCTAAAACAGGTATAGACAAATCTGGATCTGATGGATAATACTGCTGCATATCCCATCCAGTCATCAATTGATATGGGCTATAGCCAGTACTCTTGTTTTCCATACCTCTAATACCCATTAGGATTCCTGGTAAGTGTGTCACCCACCCTTTACCAGTATCCCACACTGCCTTTTTCAGTGCATTTTTTCAGAGTGCAATTTAACCTTTCTACCATTCCTGAGAATTGTAGATGGTAGGGTAAATGCAAGCGTTCAGTGATACCTAAGATATCACACAAAGCTGTCAGAAAAGGCTCCCTGTCCTTACTATGGTCTGTCACACCTTCATAAGTGGTGTATGCAGCATATAAGCAATTAATAAACATGATTGGGGTTTCTTCAGGAAGTAATTGTATTTCATATATTTTCCCCCAGTCTGCTTGAGACACTCCATGCATTGCTTGAAATGCAGCTTGGTTTTCCTCAATAGTTGCCCATGTGTCATTGTTATCAGAATTAGCCTGCATACCGACCATGTTAGCTGGAAGGCTCTGAAATAACACGGCAGGTAGGGAAAGCGTCATTACCTTACATGCATCTTTGTTGGTCAGATTAAAATTAGCAACCAATGTTTTTAGCTTTGCACAATAGGGGACTGGATTCTGCCCATGCTCCCATTTGCCTAACTCATCTACCAATTGCATAGACTCTTGGATAGTCAAGTCCCTCTGGGAAAAATTTTGGGTAACCTCTAGCCTTTTGTGGGCTCATTCCATAGCAGCCTCTTCATCTCTTGCAGCCAAATCATCTTTTAATTTGTTTTCATTTTTTTCTTTATCCTTTTCATGCACCCCTATGCTAGCAGCCAGAGCTGACTTCTTAACATCATTCATTTCATCCTTACATTTTTCACCTTCCCTGTTAATTTTTTATGTCTTTTGCTAGTACGGGGTACTTTAGCTCCTTCCCCAGTTATCTTTGTACAATAGGGGGCCATTTTTCCTCACCTCTTTCATGCAGGTTCTTCCTCACTCTCTGAACTACTAGAGCTCGAGGAACTTTCCTCAGTAACAACCTCACAGCCACAATGATGTTTTGGCTGGAAGGGGTGTTTTGCCTGCACCGTAGCTATTTTATATTTTTGGACATCTTCACCCAATGAGGTAATTTGGTGTCGTAATTCTAAGGAGATCTGGCACTGTAATTGTGCCTCTGCTTGTAATGTATACAAGGACTGTTCCTTATATGAGAGGTCTTGGGCATATTCTTGATTTGCATGATCTAATCTTTCTATTGCCTGCTGCAATTGCCTAGTCAGTTCATTAATTTGAGCCTGACTGTTTATTTACAAATTTAAGATTTTCTTCTAACTGATTATTCTTCATTTTTCAACCCAAAAACCTCCCCTTGTGCCACACTTAATTTATATTCTATTTCTTTTGCTTCTGTCGCACATTTTTGCATTTACTTCTCTAATTTCTCATCCATACTTTTTGTTTCAGTAACACATTTTTGTGACACCTTTTCTTGGAGAGCTAAACCTTCATTACATTTTTCTTCTTTTTCTAACATCTGTCTCCTCAGGTTACACATCCTAGCTGTTATTTCATACTGATATTGTACATACATTTGACAGATTTTGGTTAACTTAGTTCTATCTTCTTTAACCTTCTCATTTTTGTCTGTACATTGCCTAGTAAAACATAGGTATGCATCTTCCTGTTGTTCAGGAGAGTGGTATGGATCTTCCTTTAAATGTGTTTCTAAAAATTTACGTAAAATGGTATCCAAACTGACATCTATTTTGTGTCTGGCAAATCATGTCTGACTTCACACCAGTCCTTCCTGAGTCCCTTCATGACTCCCTTCTGTACTTGATTGATCAGGTCAGGTGCAGTAAGGCATTCCACGCAGTGTGACCCCTTCAGTTCGTTTGATGTCATCAGCAACTATATAGACAATCTTCAGATATCCAAGTCACGGCACCAATTTGTAGAGTTGCATTGTGTTTGCAAAAGAATTTCACTCGAGCCTTCAGATTTCTTCTAAGAGTTTATTGCGGTTATTCATCTTCACATGCGTGTTCATTTCATCAATAGTGGTGCTGCTTATTCGGTTAACATATAGTGTTTATATAAAGATTTGTCAGCTTGAAAAAAACAGCAACACCCCATTATAAGCCAATCATTATACAAAATAACATATTAATCTTAGGGTGTGGTGTACCTTTCCACTCAAAACATAGGTATTACTTCATTTCTTGCAGGTATTACTACATTTCTTGCACAACATTCCTTGATGCACATGACCCTCTTTGTTGCACACCTTCCTTGACAGGTGCACACCACTCTAAACAAGTGCACACCATCCTAATAAGTTTATTATAGGACGTTTGATGTTAAATGTTGTGAAATGTGAAATGTTACACTACAAAGCACTTGCGCCAGGCGAGAGGGAGTGAGAGAGAGAGAGAGAGAGAGAGAGAAAGAAAGAAACAAAGAGAGACAGACAAAAGGCAGACACAGAGGGAGAGGGACAGAGGTGGCAGTGAAGAGGGAGATAGGGGCTGAGACAGTGTGAGAGATAGGCAGACACATTGCCAGGCAGTGCACCAGGGTGGCACACAGCCAGCAGTAGCCAACTGCCCTGGGGTAGTTTGGACAGCAAGGACCATGGATAGTGTGCCCTTCATGATGGAGGCTATAATGAGGGGTGTGAGGGGGTAGGAGGAACAGTGACAAGGCCATGGAAGGGCCCATCAGTGGTATGCCCGATACAGGTGGTACCGCACCCACATCACTTTTGAGCAGTATAGTGACATGGAGATTGTGGGCCAGTACTACCTGAACAGGGCCATTCTGAGGCAGCTCTGTGAGCTGTGCAGTGAGGAGATGCAGGCACCTACCAGACGGAGCCATGCCATGTCCGTGGAGATGAAGGTGGCAGCTGCCATGTGCCTGCTCACCACAGGCACCTTCCAGAAACCAACAGGGGACACCCCAGGCATAACTGAGTTGGCCACGTCCTGCCTCCTCACACAGTTCCTCAACACTCTGCTGCCATTTTCATTGGAATACATCTGTTTCCCCAGCACACAGACAGAGTGTACAGCAACAATGCAGGACTTCCGCAGATTAGCATGTATGCCTGGCATGATTGGGGCCATTGACTGCATCCATGTGGGCATCCACATGCCACCTGGCCCTGAGGTTGTGGCATACATCAACAGGAAGGGGAGCCCAAGTGTCAACTGACAGGTGGTCTGCGATGCCAATGGGCACATAACCAATGTCTGCTCCACACACCATGGGAGTGCACATGATGCATTCATCTGGCACAGCTCTGCGCTGTGCCACAGGTTTTAACATGGGGACATCCCCATGGGCCAACCAGTGGGTGAGTATGGCACTGGCAAGGGGCAGTGGGCAGAGCATACCATAGGATGGGGGAGGGTAGGGTGTGCATGTTGGCTTGGGCACCAGGGACAGGCAAGGAGCACAGCATAGAATAGCAGAGGGCTAACCATGTCATTATCCACACAGAGGACAGCACCTATCCACTGTGGCCCTGGCTGCTCACCCCCTACCGGCACCCGTCATCCCCAGCAGAGGAACACTGCAACGAGGCACATGCCAGCACATGCTACATCATTGAGCGAGTCTTTGGCATGCTGAAAGCATGGTACCATTGCCTAGACAGGTTAGGCGGTGCCCTACAGTACAGCCCCTCAAAAGCCTGTGGCCTATTCCTGGCCTGCTGCATACTGCACAATATGGCCATTGACCATGGGATAGTTGTGGAGGCTGATGAGGGTGGCAGTAGTGGGGACAATGGAGGCAATGGTCCAGAGGGAGGTGAACAGCCACCCCCTGGGCAGAGGGATCCCCAGCTGCAGCAGCAGGTGAGACATCACCAGGATACCATAGCACGAGAGCACTGTGGTGCACACAGGTAGGTGGTGCGAGTGATACACATGTATAGGCCACACAAACAGGTACAGCACACATGCAGGGGCATGATTGGCAATGGGCATGCACACACTGAGGGGGGAAGCAGGGGCAAGGGTGACAGGGGCACACACCCACACACAACCACACACAGCACCCCTCACAGTCCCCCCCACACACACACACCACACACACACATACAGGCGTGAGTATGTGGTGTGGATCAAATGCATCGCACCAGTGCACAGGTGCAACCGGTGCAAGACTGCTGTCATCACACCCAAGTCACATGGCCCAGTGGCCCGGCAAGCATGCACACAGGCAGTGTGTGGCATGACACACAGGTGCTGCACCAGCGGTAGGCACACACACACCACCCATGTGCACACTGGGCAGCATCTGCAGACCGCAGGCGGGGTGGCACACACATCAGGTCCACTGCACAGAACCATGACCACCCCAGCCACAGGGGCAGCCATGCCTGGGCTGATCAGCAGCCACAGACTGCACATCAGCCATTGGGGGCATGTGCAACAGCCCCTCAAGGGTTGAACCGCAGGACCGCAGGGGTGTCAAGGCACCCAAACAGGCCAGCCCCAGGCATGCCTGGGATATTCACATCAGAGTCTGGCATCGACTGCGCTGGGGTTACCCAACGCTGGGTTCGCAGGGTGGACATTGCACTGCAGGGGGTCAACTGTGCCTGGCTATGCCCCATGGCAGCCAGCAGTGCAAAGTCATCTGAGATTGCAGTGGCAATGCGATCCAGGGATGAAGTCATGGCTGCCTGCATGTGCTGCATCTCCACCAGGATCTGCACAGTACCCCTCTCCTGCTGCTCGGCTAACTGGCTCACCTCCACACACAGTGCGCACACCCTAGTGGCAAGCAGCACCTGTTGCTGAATCGATGCCTGCAGCAAACGGGTGTGCTCAGCCAGCGGGTCAGCATCCTGAGGCACCTGGATCAGATGCCGATCCCCATGCGGTGACCGGCCATGCTGCACAGCCCACCTCTCTAATGGACGCTGCACAGTGGGGTCTGGTGGGAGAATGGTCATAGCAGGCGCACCGGCAGTGGACCCTGTGTCTGGTTGCCCAATGGCACCCACAGCCTGCTGCTATTGCCTGTCCAGCCACTGCACACCACCCAGCGCCTGCACAGTGGCACCACCACTGCAGGGCACAACCAAGGCAGTGCACACCACTGCACCCACAGTGGTGGTGGGCAGATGTTCCACCAGTGGCAGAGTGCTGGCCATGCTGCCTGTGTCAGTGGCCAGCAAGGTAAGCATCTCAGCCACAATGTTGACCATGCTGTCCAGGATTAATGTGACATCGTCATTGGTGTCGGACCACACCCTGATATGTGCATCTGCACAGAGGGATCCAAGGCTGGTGTCCTGCAGGAACACATCCAGGGCCTTGTCTGACCTCAGGTCCAGGACATCTGCACAGTGGTGGTGAGCTGCAGCCTATCGGGCCCCTGGATGCCCATGGAGATGGAAGGCTGGTCCTCCGGGGCCAGTTCAGCATCCACGTCTGCCACCGCCGGCGGCCCATCATCTGCACAGAGGCATGCTGGTGCTGCAAGAGAAAGTGAGGTGTGTTAGTGATGCATTGCCCACATGTGCCCCCCACACTGCCACTGCATGTGTCCTGCAGCATAGCATGCAAGTGGGTGTGCACACACGCACGTGACATGCATGCTGGCTGCATGCACACCAGCATGGCCATGTGTGCACCCTCCATGCCCTCAGCTGTGCATGGCTGACATACTTACCATGTAGTGATGGGCTGCCACCTGTCTGGAATCCACCACCAGGCACACCCTCCACCATGCTATGGTGCATGATGGCTGCCACCAACTCCTCCTGCACCGTGAGCAGTGGTGCATCTGCAAGCTCCCCTCCGGTGGCATTCCAGCATGCATGGATGGCCACCACCTTCTCCTTGTTGCATCTCTTTTCCATGCCCACCTTCCTCCTGCACTCCTGCACTGTCCACTGATGGCTGCCCTGCTGGTTGATGCATGCTGCCACCTCCTCCCAGGCCCCAGCCTTGGCCTTTGGTGTGCCTGTGGCACCATTCAACAGGGGCTCCCTGTCAAGGTAGGCACTGAATGGAGCCTTTGTCTCCATCTTTGTGAAATTGGGCCTGCGCTTGCAAGCAGGCCCATGCTCCTCACCCTTCTCACATTCCAACATGTTGCTTCCTGTGGACATGGACAGCACAGTGTGTCAGTGGCAGCATCACCCTGTTCTGTCCCACCTTGCTGTGCTGGCTGCTCCCAGTGAGCTGCAGTGGCAGGCCCAACTTACCCCAAAAGGATGCAATACAGGTCCATGGCCTGTGCTGTTCCATGGCACTTATGTAGTGCAATGCATGCAAATGAGCTTTGGCGCAACAGTAATGCTAATGCCCCCAATGCACCACGCATTGGCTGATGAGCTCATTTGCATGTGGCATCTAAATATAGTGATTTCACTCTGTGCGCAATGAAATTGCTCTGAAGCAAGTCACAGCGCAGTGTGCAGGCCCACAGTGTGCATGCACTGAATGGTATCATGGTGTCAATTGCACACTGTGTGCCGACTGCATGATGGGGTGCATGGCGCATGCTGCACCAGGCCTGCTTTCACACTCATGTGCTCTGCGCAGAGGTGGGCAACCCCTGACCGCTGCTGTGACCCAATCACCCATGACCCTGCCTAGCCACGCCCATGCCGTGCATCTCTGAGACTGCATTATGGGTGGACACAGCGCATGTTCCCTCGCATCATGCATCTGGTGCATGTCGTGGCCATGTGCGCATACTGCCGCCATTTTGCTCACCGTCTACAACTCACAGCATGGCGCAGCGAAGGGCACCAAGGGCACAAAACTGGACACAGGTTAAGCTGGTGAACCTGGTCACCTGTGTCCAGCCCCACGCCCCCCAACTCTTTGGCCAGGTGCCCCTGCAGCAGCCCAGGGTCGCGGTGTGGCAGGGGATTGCTGCCACACTGCAGCAGTGGACCAGGGTGGCCAGGATGGGGGATCAGTGCCATCACAGATATGGCAACCTCATGAGGAGGGACCCAGAGTGCCTGAAGAGGCTGGAGGTGCATGTCAGGCATGAGGCTGTGCCACAGCCGGGTGCACACGCCCATATTGCATGTGTGACCTGGTGCTGTACTGTGGTATTGGCTAGGCTGCCTGGCATGCCCTGCAGAGCATCACGGTGTGGCAGTGCCAGCCACTGCTTGCATTGCGATGCAGCTGTGTGGGAATGTGTTGGGCAGGGGCTCACCCTGTGCACAGGGGTGGGGGTGGTGGGCAGCTGCTGTGGATGTTTGCTGATGTGTATCTGTCTATGTTTCATTCCCAGGGCCTGAGAATCACTGGAGGGTGGTGGCAGTGGCAGGTCAGCAGGCCGCAGCAGGACAGACAGGTGGTGCAGGAGCAGCTCTGGCACCAGAAGGGCCACAGAGGGCAGGTAGGCACTGTCATGGTCCTTTGCACATTACATAGGGGTGGTGGGGGTGTGGGTGCGAGCATGGCCATCTGTGCCATGTGCCATGGCAGCTGTGTGTATTGTACTGTGCATTGTGCTTGCCACTGTGGTGCATCCATTGGACATGTGTGCCAGTTGTTGGTGGGGTGGAAGTGCGCCCGACTGGTGCTGCAGGTGCACTGTGCCATGTGACTGTCATTGTACAGTCGGGTGGCCATTGCGTGGCGGGGACCACCTCTGAGCACTGTCATGGTGTGCCGTGTTGCTGGCAGGTATTGGCCCACCCCCCTACAGGTGGCCGGTATGGGCCCTCCAGGGGTGTGTGTTCCCACTGCCCATTGCACACTGTGGGTGGGCATGGTTCCTTGGGACATTGCACTGATCACCTGTCCTGTCCCTTGTCATAGGTGTCCAACATCACAGATGGAGGCCCATGTACTGCCAGCTGCTCTGGCAGCTGATATTGATAATTTCCACAACTATGGCAGCTGTGTTACAAATATACTACATGCTGCTGGAGGATTGGAGGTGGCTAGGGTGCCAAAGGGTGGCAGGCCATGGTCGCCGATGAATGGGCCCTAGCATTCCCCTGTTTTCCCTGCTGTACCTCCACCTACAGTCCCTCATCCGACTGTACAGTCCCTGTTCCCTGTCCCTTTCACTCGCTTTCCTACCCTTTCCCACCCCCTTCTTGCTGTATATAGTTTTTTGGAAATATATCTATTTTGACTTAACTGCCTGTGTCAGTGTCTGCTTTGCAGGTGGCATGAGAAGCCATGCTGCAGTGGCCCAGTACCTGTCTGTGTGATGTGCATGTGTCGGGGCATGTGTTGTGCTTCTGTGGTTCACTGCTGTGTGCTGTGGTGTGTCCCACTGTGGTGGTGTCCCTCCCCACAGTTGGTGGCTGTGCCTTGGGGTGCCCTTGGGGTGGCTGTCAGGGGTGTGTAGCGGGTGTGTGCATGGTGATGGCACACGGCCATGGTCTTTGGTCGGGTACTGGCCGCATGCTGTGTTGGGGCCCCTGCTTGGCATTGTGCGGCCTGTCCCATGTGGTCTGCTGCACTATGTGGCTCCCGGCATGTTCTGTGCCTACTGTGTGGGCCACCTGTGTGCCTGTGTGGTGTGTGTGTATGTGCTTGGCTGTGTTGTCCTGTGTGTGGCCTGCTCTGGTCTTGGTTTGTGGGGGTGGGCACGGCCTACAGCCTGCAGGGTGGGGGACAAGTGGAACACCCTGCCAGAGGAAGTGGTTGGGGCTGAAACAATCATGGGATTTAAGAATGCATGGGATAGACATAAAGGAATTCTGGAGGTCGGGGTAAGGGGCAACAGACTTCTAGGAAAACATAAACTGAACTTAAAAGCTCAAATGGGCAGACTGGGTGGGCCATAGGCCCTTATCTGCCGACACTGTCTATGTATCTATGTACCTTGGTGGCCTTCCATTGGCCATTGACACCTTCTGTTATCTACTATCTGTGCCACTGTTGTGTTCTGGGGGGGTCTGGGTGCCTGTGTGAGCCCTGCTGTGCCCTGCTGGTGGTGACCTCCCGTGGCCTGTCACTGTGCTTCCCTGGCTCTGTCCCTGGGTCTCTTCTCTGTGCCATGCCCCCCTCTGTTGCTCTGCTGCTCTGCTCCTACAGTTGTGCTGGAGCATCTTTTTCTGCACCATGGCGCAACTGTGTTTGCGCCATGGTGCATCTCTGGTTGAGCCATGGCGCATGCCTGGCTACACCATGGAGCAACTGTGCCATATTCAGCCAGGTTGTGCTGGTACAGTGCAGCCAGTTAATCTCTGAATATGGCTCCTGTTGTGCCACGGCGCATCAGATTTGCACTGTGCCAGACTTGCACTGGCCTTTGGCATATTTCTGAATATCTGGGCCTATATATATATATATATATATATATATATATATATATATATATATATATAACAGTAAATTAAAAGAACATGTTAAAAGAAAAAAACTATTTGGATAATATTGGTATACAGTACGTCTCCCATGTAAGATGGTTGACTTATAAACTGATAGCCCATAAGTGTCAATTTCCTCTTAGGATGTATAATTAATAACAGTAGGTTAACACTCATGTGAATCAAAAGTACTTATCAAACTGCTTCAGGTAGTAAGTAATAAGTCACAGCTTCACCAACAGAATCAGAATAATGTTTTTCCAGGTAGGGACTTCCAGGGAGGGACTCAGATAAATGATTTTTTGTTTGTACTACCTTTATGAAGAACTATCCTGTACAATTACATTTTTTTATATTTTATTGCTATTGATAATAAAATGCTACTTGCAAATTTTATAACTTCCCCTGATCTGCCTAAGCTTCCTACCCTATGCCTCTACGACTGACTTGGGATTGGATGGGGAGGGGGGACAGAGGTAGGGAGAGGGGTTCAGTTCAGTATATGGGAACCAGGAGGGTTAGCAAGCAGGGGGGTGGAGGAGTGAATGGCAGTAGTGGTGGGAGGGATTGACTGGTTAGGGAGCAGAGTGCAGGTGTAAGGAGGGGTGGGAGGAGGAGGAAGGGGGAGGACTGATGAAGGGAGAGCAGGAGATTCAGGTAGGCAGGATATAGCTGGGGTAGTGAAGGTAAGTGGGGTGGCTGTGAAGAGCAGTTGGGGGACAATCAGACTGGTGGGGAGGGTCAGGAGGAAAGGGTGGAGGGCAAGGCTAAGGGGGACCAGTCATGTGGGGGGGATCTCAAGAGGAGGGTAATATGGGAAAGGGAAGGGGATGGGGAGGCAGAACTCTAATCATGAGAGGCTCAATAGTGAAGGGAGTGCACTGGAGAAGGAAGGGGATGTGCACACAGGTAGGAAGGTGATGTGTATGCTGGGAATGACAGCAGAATGGATGAGCCCAATGAGTGGACAGCTTCTTCAGGGGGTAGGGGCAAATCTCACGTAATAATTCATCTAGGAACAAATTACCTAACTGGAGAGGAGGAAGCGGTGGTCCACGACAGGTTTAAGGCAGTGGGGAGGATCTGTAGGGGGTGGCTAGAATGGGGACCTTCTCTAAAATGCTACCGGTGCCTTGAGCCAGTACTGCAAGGAAGAGGAGGATAGAGGATTTTAATTGCTGGCTACAAGAATAGTGCAGGGGGAAGGTTTTTGTTACACTAGAGGTTGAGAAGGGACCTAGAGTGACAAAACCCTAACAGGATAAGCTGCACCTCAGCAGATGCGGTTTTATGGTTTAAGGACAAACTGTGAGAGTACATGGCCGGTAGACTTCATTTAAACTGATTGGGGGGGGTCAGACTGGGTCTTCATGCCTAGAGTCTCCAGGAGAAAGGGGTTGTCATGCCCCCCCAATCTGAGCATGTTGAACTGGAAGTAGGGTATGGGACAGATGGGGCAGTAACTTGTATGGAGCAGAGGGAAGGGGTTTTCAGGGGGAAGGAAGCTGGTTACAGGACACGGAAGTACACAGAGGAAAAGATATCAGAGAACCTAAGGGAGAAACTGGAGTGCAAAAGGCAGTGGAGCAGGCAGCAGAGGGCAGGGAGGACAACCATGCTTGAGAGGTGGGGGGGGGGGAGGCATAGATTCATGGTGGAGGATGGTGTCCCTAAAAGCAGAAAGTTTTGGTAATAAGATGGATGACCTGCAGGTGATTTTGTCAGAGAAGAAACATAGAAACATAGACTTTGATGGCAGATAAGGACCACTTGGCCCACCCAGTCTGCCCATTTCCCTACCTATTGGATAAGCTGCAGATTCTAGTTAACCAACAGCCTACTTCCTGCAACCCCCCACTATAATTGCCTTATGTCTGTCCCATGCCGGTTTGAATTCCCCCACTGTTTTAGACCCCACAACCTCTCCAGGAAGGCAGTTCCATGAGTCCACCACTCTCTCCATGAAAAAGAATTTCCTCACATTACCCCTGAGCCGTCCCCCCTCTAACTTTAAATTGTGCCCCCTTGTTCTTACACATCTCTTTTTCTGAAAAATGCTATCCTCCTGGATTTTGTTGATTCCCTTGAGGTACTTAAAAGTTTCTATCATGCCCCCCGTCCCTTCTTTCATCAAGGGTATACATATTAAGCTCTCTCAGTCTCTCTTCATATGGTTTCTGATGTAGACCCTGCACCATTTTAGTTGCCCTCCTCTGGACTGCTTCCATCCTGTCTATGTCCTTGCATAGATGAGGTCTCCAAAACTGCATGCAATGCTCCAGATGGGGTCTCACCAACTGTCTGTATAGAGGGATAACCACTTCCCTTTTTCTATTTGTGATGCCCCTTCCTATGCATCCCAGTATCTCCTGGCTCTCCTTACTGACTTCTCATATTGCTTACCCACCTTTAGGTCATCTAATATGACTACACCCAGATCCCTTTCCATTATTGTTGTCGTTAGTACCTCCCCTGCTATTGTGTACTCTTCTCTTGGATTTTTATTTCCCAGGTGCATTACTTTGCACTTCTTTGCATTGAATCTAAGTTGCCATATGTCTGACCATTCCTCCAACCTTGCCAAGTTCCTTCTCATCCTTTCTACCCCCTTGTGTATCAACTCTGTTACAGATCTTTGTGTCATCTGCAAAGAGGCATACCTTTCCTTCCAGACCCTCTGCAATGTCACCTATAAAGATGTTAAAGAGGACTGGACCCAGTACTGAGCCCTGAGGTACTCCACTAGTGACCCCCCTTTCTTCAGAATGTGTTCCATTCACTATTACCTTCTGTGTCCTGTTGTGCAGCCAGTTTGCTACCCAGGCTACCACCCTGGGACCCACTCCCAGGTTGGCTAACTTGATTATTAATCTTTTGTGTGGGACTGTGTCAAATGCCTTGCTAAAGTCTAGGTAGGCCATATCCACAGCCCCTCCCTGGTCTATTACTTTGGTCACCCAGTCAAAGAAATTGATTAGATTCATCTGACATGACCTTCCCGCTGTGAATCCATGCTGCTTTGGGTCCTGTGCCCCGCTGGCCTCTAGGTACTGAACAATTCTTTCTTTCAGAAGTGATTCCATCATTTTCCCCACCACTGAGGTCAAACAAACAGGTCTGTAGTTTCTTGCTTCTGCCTTGCTCCCACTTTTGTGAAGGGGAATCACATCTGCCCTCCTCCAGTCCTCAGGTACCACCCCATCTTCCCATGATTTGTTAAAAAGTGTGGTTAGTGGTGTCACTAGGTCACTTAGCTCTTTTAGGATTCCAGGGTGAATCCCATCAGGCCCCATTGCTTTGTCCACCTTGAGTTTTAGGAGTTCTTTCAGTACTCTTTTTTCTGTAAATGGGCTGGCATCAACCCCACTATCCAGAGTGCTTCTATTGTTTGGTTTAAGTAACTCCTCCTCTTCTTCTTTTGTGAATACTGAGCAAAAGTATTCATTCAGTATCTCTGCCTTTTCACTGTCTCCCTCTGCCCACCTCCCTCTCTTTATTAATCTTCACTATCCCTCCCTTAACCTTTCTATGCTCCCTAATGTTCCTATAAAAGGTTTTATCCTCTTCTTAACTGAGTTGGCTATCTTTTCCTCGGTTTGGGCCTTTGCTTTTCTGACTGCCTTCCCACTTCTTTTCTGCTTTAATTGATACAGTTCCCTGTCGTGCTCCGTCTGTGATTCCTTATACTTTTTGAATGCAGCCTTTTTCTCCTTAACCTTCCCCGACACCTCTTTTGAGAACCATAGTGTTTTTTTATTCTACTTTGTTTTCTTTATTTGTTTCACACAAAGGCTAGTTGCCTCCATGATGGCAGTTTTGATTTTTCTCCATTGTTCTTCCACCCCTCCATTCTGGCCATTTGCTAATGCATTCCTCAGGTATTCACCCATTATGCCAAAGTCAGCTCTTCTAAAGTCCAGTATCCTTGTCTTTGTATGGCTTGTCTCCATAGTTGTGTTTATTGTGAAGCATACTGTGCAGTGGTTGCTTGTTCCCAGATGTCTACTGACTTGTAAATTTGTGGGAGTGGACATTGTGGCAGTCACAGAAATTTGTGCAACACCAAACCATGACTGGTACTTCTCAATTCCTGGGTATCAGTTGTAAAGAAAGGACAGGGAATATGGAAAATGGGGTGCCTTTAACTGGGGGGGGAAGGTTCATAAGAGAGTTCAGGAGGCATTTCTTCATGAAGAGGGTGTTTATAGAGTGGTACAAGCTCCCTGATGAGGTGGTCTCACTAGAAAAAGTGGAAGGCTTCAAAAAAGGGTGGGTCACAGTTAAGGGGAAGGTCAGGGTCAAGGGGAAAATGGGCAGATGGGTGCTAATAGTTGGAGACTGGGTCAGAGTCCTTAGTTGCTGTTTGGGACTCTGCAACATGAGCAGACTTGATAGACTATTAGGCCTTCTTCTGCTCTCCATTTTCATAAGTTTGCATGTTTATTGTTACCTGCATAGTAAAGGTGATTGGTATGAGCTCCTGATGCCATTGTGACAACTTTAAAAATGTAATATTCAGACACAATTTGGCTTATACTTAATATTATTTTATCTGTGGTTCCCACCCTTACTTCTTTCCTACTAAGCTTTCAAATTGGATCACTGCCTTCTCTGTTCTGGCTGTTTGTCTACACCTGACATCACAGTTCTGTTTATAACATCACAGTCTTTTGCTCTAGAGATAATTATGATGCCATAAACAGGGCATATGATGTCAGGTGTAGGCAAGCAGAAAGAGTAAAGTCTTTGGGACAGTAATCCTCTTTCATACAACTTGCTTCAGTAACAAAGAAAAAATGGAAAAAATTACAAAAAACATGAAATATAAACTGAATTGTGTGTAAATCTCCATTTTTTTAAGTTTTTCTAAAGGTGTCAGGGGCTCTTTAAGGCCATCGCACATGCTAATGTGGAATACAAACAGCAGTAGGTCTAATACAGAACAAAACGGAACACCCTGACAAACCTTTAGGTAAATCAAGAAACTACCTCTGATGTGAACAATTTTTGATGAACTTTGAATAAATAGGGATCTATCTATATATATAGAGTAGACATATATTTGACTATGAACACACATTCTATAATTACAAAAAAGAACTAGAAAAGGGTGTGTTAGTTCCTTAATGAAACAAACACTAGTAAAATTCAACAACAAATCAAATTTATCAATATTCTAACAAAATACTGACTTATCATTTTTAAAGTTTCTGAAGTAATAATGATATATCTTTTCTCAATAAATAGCCAACATAGTCTATCACCTGTATATCGATACACATTTTTACTAACAATATATGGTGCTGCTACCTTTTTCTTAAATACATTATATTTGAAAAAGTACAATGGTTTGAAAACATTTGTTAGGAGTAAAACATTTGTTAGGAATATATTTTATAATTTTGTTCTAAATTCTGATGTAATTTTTAACCTTATATACCTGTATTGTATACCATTATTTGCATTACAAACAGTTCACTATATCCTCAAGTAATCCAATCATCCTTGCATTCACTATGCCTGCAAAACCTTTGGGTGATTGATAAACCAGCATACATCTGATGGACTACAAGTTTTGTTTTAATACCTCAGACCTGAAGCTAGTGAGGATGTACAAGGGGAGGCAGGCACAACTTCAGATGCAACTAGTGGTGTTTATTGTAGGGAGAGGAATGTAAGTGTCACATCCAAACAAATCAAGCAATGCCACTGAAAGAAGGGTACCATACCTTTCAACTGGCCCTGATTTTCAATTTTGCCTCAAAATGTTCCTCTGTCCCTCATAAAATATGTGCTTTGTGACAGAATAGGGGGGATTAAAAGCACAAAATAATGTCAAACATTAAAGTAACATACTTGTTCTTCAGAAAATGCATCTTAACACAAATCCCTTTATTCTGTCAGCTTTCTGAGTGAATAGCATCAGTTTTTAAGATGTGTCCCTGATTTGGGCTCTTTGTCCCTGATTTTTTTAAGCCTTGCCCCTGATTCATGAGGCAAGTTGTTGAGAGGTATGGAGGATACCACCAATAAGATCTGTAATAATGCTATACTATAAGATCAATGCTATATATCCTAAGCAGCTCTAAACACTCAAAGCAATTCACTATAATATAAGTTGGTACAAATGCTATACATAAATTCTCTAATGATCCTAGCCAGGGGTAACCTGAAATATTAGTCTGGTTAACCTTCATGGTGTTTTGAGCACAATAACTTACTAATTGTGAATTCACAAGGACATGGAAGAAAACAAATACATAAATAAGGAGTGTGCCTTAATGAGTGAAGTAGTGCAATAGTTGGAGCTCAAGAAATGCACCTCCAGGAGAAGCCAGAAGAGCCTTTACTGTGGCAAAGTAGGGATCTCTAGAGGGCTTGCCTCATCCCCTGGTTTGAAGAACTTAACTGCCTTGAAAAAGGCTATGTCAGACCACAAGGCCAGCTGTAATATGAAACTATTTGTTGGACTCTCTGATTGCTGGTGAAGAAGTTATTGCAGACTGCTGGACAGGGTGTAGTAAAACAGGATTCTTTGGTCAGACCCTCTGGTCATCGGTGAGGAGGTCATTGCAGATCACTGAACAGGGTCTTCACAAGAAACACCAGTTGTATTCCACAGATCTAGCCACTGTCATTGCTCCAGGATCTGGTTGTTTTTCTCACTCCTGGATCTTGCTGCCATCATCATTGCTGGATCTGGCTGCTTTCATCATTCTTGAAAAGGAAGCCCCACCCCACTGTATGTTGGTGTCCCAAATTATTGAGCTGGTGTGTCTCCTAAGCTACCTTCACTTTCTAACAGGGATTGGCTGAAGCAATGAAGAAGCAGGAGGTGACCTCACCTGACTACTGCCCTAGCTACTACCTCTATGACCAGCAACATAACAGAAGCATGCATGGGACTAAGGGAGAAAGTCGAAGCAGTGCAATAAAATTCTTGGAGAACAGGCATTGTCCCTTTCTTATGCATGCTAGGATGTCTTGATATAGGCAATCACTTTACATGTTATGCAAATTAACTCAGTCTGCTAGGGAGCACATCTCCATTAGCATTTAAATAGGGGTGACCAATGTAGTTTACAAACTGGGGAAACGTGCACAGTAATGCTATTTTTGACTCATTCAGCTCAAGGTGGCCATTCTGAAAAAGTTAAGCACAGAGTATTTCAAGCCTGAATCACACAATGTGGGAATGTCACTCTAGTCATCAATTGCAAGGCTAGCCCACACTGTAGAAACAGTTACTTGCAGTTGCAGTACACCGGGCTGACTCACATAGTATTTTAAAGTGCAGGGGGATATGTCACACAGTACTGAGGAGTACCTTTAGACTGCAGCAACAGGACTAGTTCACACAGTATTGCAAAGTCTATGGCAAAGTCAGTACACATTGCAGTAGCAAGGATTATTCATGCAATATTGCAAAGTTGGTACACACTGTAGTAGTTTTCCCTTTTAACTTTTGTAGCTCCTACAGAGTACTCTGGGTCATGCCCTATGGGCAAGTTTACAAGTGTTGGTCCCTCTTTTGTTACTACAGTGCATCCCTCCTAAATGCACACCCCTTTTGCACAGAAAAAAAGTGCATTTAAGCAGGCTGTGCTGTCTTCCAGACCTGCAAGTTTTCAAAGTCTGTGTCTGATATAATTTTTGTTATTTTCTTAATTTCTGTACTTAGAAAGCACAAAAACAAGTACAATATCATAAAATATATTCATGTGATTAAAAATAATTTTGTTAGGGCATTTATTTTTTCACTTTAATTCACTGTGTTTAAACGGCATTGCAGGCAGAATAGTCATTAAAATATCATTTTCCCACCAACTAAAAACAGGCTGTGCACTTAACAGGTGCTATTTACATGTTAACAGATGCATTGACGAACTGTGAAAACATGCACTTTACAGGAATGTGCATTTTTTCACTTTAATTCACTGTGTTTAAAAGGCACTGCAGGCAGAATTGTCATTAATATATTGTTTTCACACCAGCTGAAAACCAGGCTGTGCACCTAACAGGTGCTAATTACATGTTAACAGATGCATTGGTGAACTGTGAAAATATGTACTTAACAGGAATGTGTACTTAGAACACTGAACATTGCAGAAAACTGGGAAATAGTAAAAGAGTGCATTTACCTAGAATGTACACTTATCCAATGTGCACTTAAGTGGGCTCCTCTGTATTAGCTCTATTGGTGCTGTTCTGCAATCCCGCCCCAAGAGCATTAAATCCTCATATCAATCCATTCCTTTTCATCTGCTTCTGTGGAGCTGCTGTAAAAACCCACACTGTGGGCAGTCTCACAGCTGGGCTAAACCCAGCCTCCACATTGATTCACAAGGCTTTGGCTGATGGCGTGGTTCAGCTGGGCACTGGAACTAACACTCGACAGCAGTCAGTACCTAGTTGTGCCGCTGTCACTCACTGCTGCTGAGAGACAGGAACAGGGGAAAGTATCAGCGAATGTACTGAGGGAACAGAGGTACCATGGAACTTCACTGCTGCTCTGATGTTAACCAATTGACTCACCACCAGGACCATGGTCTTGTAACTGTGGGCGCTCCCACTGCTCCATTCCACCTGAACCGGCAGGGAAAAATGCCTGAGGTGCACGAGAAACTGCCCCAGGTGCCGTCCACCCTGCTCCAGCCAAGTCAGGGTCCTGTAACTGTGGGCGCTCCCACAGCTCCATTCTGCCTGAACCAGTGGGGAAGAATGCCTGAGGCACCCAGGAAACTGCCCCAGGTGCCGTCCACCCTGCTCCAACCAAGTCAGGGTCCTGTAACTGTGGGCACTCCCACTGCTCCATTCTGTCTGAACCGTCAGGGAAGAATGCCTGAGGTGCTCAGGAAACTGCCCAAGGTGCCATCTGCCCTGCTCCAACTAAGCCAGGGTCCTGTAACTGCAGGCACTCCCACTGCTCCATTCCATCTGAACCGGCAAGGAAGAACATTTGAGGCACCCGGGAAACTGCCCCAGGTGCTGTCCAGCCTGCTCCAACCAAGCCAGGGTCCTGTAACTGTGGGCACTCCCGCTGCTCCATTCCACCTGAACTGGTACGGAAGAATGCCTGAGGCACCCGGGAGACTGCTCCAGGTGCCATCCGACCTGCTCCAACCAAGCCAGGGTCCTGTAACTGCGGGCACTCCCACTGCTCTATTCTGACTGAACCAGCGAGGAAGAACACCTGAGGCACCTGGAAAACTGCCCCAGGTGCTGTTTGCCCTGCTCCAACCAAGCCAGGGTCCTGAAACTGTGGGCACTCCCACTACTCTATTCTGCCTGAACCGGCGGGAGAGAATGCCTGAGGTACTCAGGAAACTGCCCTAGGTGCCATCCACCCTGTTCCAACCAAGCCAGGGTCCTGTAACTGCAGGTGCTCCTGCTGCTCCATTCCACCTGAACCGGTGGGGAAGAATGCCTGAGGTGCTCAGGAGACTGCCCAAGGTGCCATCCACCCTGCTCCAATCAAGCCAGGGTCCTGTAACTGCAGGTGCTCCCACTGCTCCATTCTGCCTGAACCAATGGGGAAGAACACCCGAGGCACCCGGGAAACTGCCCCAGGTGCTGTCCACCCTGCTCCAACCAAGCCAGGGTCCAGTAACTGCGGGCACTCCCGCTGCTCCATTCCACCTGAACCAGTGGGGAAGAACACCTGAGGTGCCCAAGAACCCCCCCAGGTGCTGTCCACCCTGCTCCAACCAAGCCAGGGTCCTGTAACTGCAGGCACTCCTACTGCTCCATTCCACCTGAACCAGTGGCAAAGAATATCTGAGGCACCCGAGAAACTGCCCCAGGTGCCGTCCGCCCAGCTCCAACCAAGCCATGGTCCTGTAACTACAGGCACTCCAGCTGCTCCATTCCAACTGAACCAGCAGGGAAGAATGCCTGAGGCACCCGTGAAACTGCCCCAGGTGCCGTCTGCCCTGCTCCAACCAAGCCAGGATCCTGTAACTGCAGGCACTCCCGCTGCTCCATTTCGCCTAAACCGGCGGGGAAGAATGCCTGAGGTGTCCGGGAAACTGCCCCAGGTGCTGTCCGCCCTGTTCCAACCAAGCCAGGTACGCTGAATCAGAAATTCGATTCACCCACCACTCCTTGCAACTTTCAGCTGAGCGGGACAAGCCCATTGGCTGAGCCTCCTTGCAGTGCCCTGCTGATTGGCCCGTTTTTGAACCATGTCTTTGGGTGCTGCTTTCAAAGCTAGTGTCTGCTGCAGCTTAATTTATCTTCATTTAGGTGCTTTAGCACCTGCAGCACTGTACCCCCCTCCAGCAGTGCTATGTTCTTCTTCAGGTGAGGTCTCCAGAACTGTACGCAGTACTTGAGTTGCGGCCTGACCAAGGCATTATGCAGAGGGAGGAACACCTCCCTCCTCCTGGATGTAATCCCCCTGGCTATGCAGCCCAGTATTCTGTTTGCTTTGGCTGTGGTTCTTCTACAATTTTCAGAGTTATTCATTTTGACGTCTACCACCACCCCTAGATCCCTCTCGCCCGATGTGGCTTGCAGTGTGATGCCCCCCCCCCACAGGGTGTATACATGGTCCGGGTTTCTGACCCCAAAATGCAGTACCTTACATTTCCCAGCATCAGAAGTGTAGCCAGAAATTTCCATTTTGTACACAGTCTCAAACAGTTACACCCCCCCAATTGAAAAATGTACACATCCTTTCCAAATGGCACCCCCTTCCAAACAAGTCAGATTGTTGTCAGATGACTCCTCTACTCTCTAAAGAGGTTATACATGTATTGGACACTCCTCAGTGGCCTACACTAACCCAAATACTACAGATTAGAATGATAATATTAACAGAGTGGCTTATGGTTTGTGACAGGCACTCAACAAAACTGTACACAAATGTGTACAGTGAGTATGCCTGTCTACACCCTTGCCCAGCATTAAACTTCAATCCCCACCTCCTTGACAACCCCTCCAGGGTATCCAGGTCCCCCTGGACTGTCTCTCTCGCTTCTTCCCCATCCACCAGCACTCCCAGTTTGGAGTCATCTGCAAAGAGACTCAGCCTACTCCTAACCCCCCTCCCTATATCTGAGACATAGGCATTGAACAGTAGTGGCCCCAATACTGAACCTTGGGGGACCCCACTGATTACCTCCCTGGCAGAGGAGACTATCCCACCGACCATTACCCTCTGTATTCGCCCCGTAAGCCAATTTTCTACCCACTTGAGCAACTGCCCTCCCAACCCCATCCCTCCCAGCTTTGTTATCAGACCATTATGGGGTACCGAAACAAACGGCTTGCTGAAATCCAGGTAAAGGACATCCACCGGCCTATGTCTGTCCTGGGCCCCAGTCACCCAGTCATAAAACTCCATGAGGTTGATCTGACACGATCTCCCTGGGACAAAACCATACTGTTTATCATCCCAGTGCCCTAACCTTTCCAGCTGTCTCCTAAGCCTATCCTTGATAATGCCCTCCATTATTTTGCCTACCACAAATTCTGTTGCTTAAATCTCCCTGCTCTTGCACAAACATGCTGTAAATTGCCTCTGGGTTTCATTCTGTCCCTCATCTTATTATCTCCCTCTCTTTAACCCCCCACCTTCCTGATCATTTAATTTGCTCATATCCTGCTCAAACTATTACTTTGTCCTCTCTCTCCCAGTTGCGCTCTCCCCCAACCCCCACCATTTAACCTAAATACTTCTCTGTCTGCAGGGATTTGGCCTTGGCACCTATCCTGAGCCCCCCGCTGACGTCTCACTAATTCCTGCTCTCCCCCTCCCCTTTTTTTTTTTTGCTCATGCCCTGGGCTTTGTTCAAAGAAGCCAGCTCCCTACTGACCCTTCTCTGTGTAGCTTACCTAACCCCTTGTCTCTTCTTGGCCTCTAGGGTCCTGTAACTGCGGGCACTCCCACTGCTCCATTCCACCTGAACCAGCGAGGAAGAATGCCTGAGGTGCCCAGGAAACTGCCCCAGGTGCTGTCCGCCCTGCTCCAACCAAGCCAGGTACACCAAATCAGAAAATTTGAATCGCCCTCCACTCCTCGCGACTTTCAGCCAAGCAGGACAAGCTCATTGGCTGAGCCTCCTTGTTGTGCCCTGCTGATTGGCCCATTTTTGGAACCATGTCTTTGGGTGCTGCTTTCACAGCTAGTGTTTGCTGCAGCTTAATTTAGCTACATTTAGGTGCTTTAGCATCTGCAGCACTGTAGGACACCGCACAGCTCCTTATTCAGTATTTTTTTTCTTGCCCACCCACCCAACCCCACTGCTATTAAATATGCCTCCTCCCACAGTCAGGTTTCTCTAAGCCCTTCCCTGGTACATTCTATTCCTGCCCTCCCCTTAAAGACATCTTCTCTGTAAGACATCGTCTCCTTAAAGCCACACTGTCTTTACTTCCTAGCTGTGTATTTTCAGCACTACCTACAACTTGCTCTACTAGTTACTAGTATAACTCCCCATTTGAGTCTACCCCTGCTAGCCTATATATACTTCTACTACTACTTTTTCTCTTCCTACTGCGTTCTCTTCTTTTTCCTTTTCCTTATTATCTCACACAGGTGCTCTGCTACTTCCTTGGCTATTTAACTCTCCTCCTACCCACGATTGACAGCTGCGGACCTTGCTGGGCAATACATAGACTGCTGTAGTTGCTTACACTCTCTCTTATCAAACCACTCCTAAACCCTCAGCTCTTAAACTCTGGGTGGCCCAGTGCTACTGCCAATCACACAAGAATGGCTATAAGATGCCACCCTCTCCTGCCACACAGTACCTCAGTGATGGCTTCCTCAGCCCACTCTTTCCTCCTTGGCTGCATACTCCTTCTAACAATGGAACCAAACTTGGACTTAATGAAAGACTCAACTTGCCTGAATTTAGGCCAGGAAATAAGCCTGCCGGTGTCTGCCACCCTGTTAACTCCCACCAAAGGCAGTAATCTGTACACAGCTACAGCGTTTCACATATTTTACTGCTCAACACTTACAAAGCAGACCCACTTTACCCTCTCCATTAGGGCAGTATTATCTGCTCTGACCAAATTTCGCTGCCCCTCTCACTCCTGCTCTGCTGCCCTAGGCTGTGACCAGGTCAAGCAACCTAGTAAAGCCTTCCTGAGATTTCTGGTAAGATGTCTCAGGAAACTATTAGTACTGCTGCTATTCTATGCAGGTAGTGTGGAACTAAACCCGGGCCCCCCCAGCTGCTAGCTGCTTCTAGGGAACTCCCACAATTAAAGGGTCTGAGCTTTCTGCATATGAACGTATGCAGCCTTGACAATAAATTCAACCAGGTCCAAGCCTGGGTGCTCCATACCATGCCCAATGTAGCAATGCTCTCAGAGGCCTGGCAGAAGAATATCGTACCTGATAAAATGCTTAACATCCCTGGATACAACCTGTTCAGGTGCGACAGGTTGAGCAGAGGTGGTGGTGTTGCCATTTATGTTAAAGATAAATTCCTAACCGCCAATATTGTCCATACATCAATTCCCAAAGAATTTGAATGTCTTGCCCTCAACATTAGCCTATCGCCTGGAATAGCCCTACTGGTAGTTGCATGCCATAGGCCACCAGCAGTTGGCCTGTGTATACTGCCTCATCTTCACTCCCTCCTGGAAAAAGCAAACACAGAACGCATCATTATGGGGGACCTTAATCATAACTGGAACGATGCTTGTGCTAACATGCTTAAGGACTTCTGCGACAAGCACAGGCTAACCCAGATTACCCCTGAGATTACCCTACCTAATAAAAAGAACCCCAACCGAAGCTCCCTATTGGACCTTGTGCTTTTCAGCAAACCACATAATATCTCATATGCAGGGGTCTTCCACAACTATCTGAGTGATCACTGTGCAGTCGCCTGTGTCAGGTGCTCCGCACAGCTCCCTTCCACCTCTACCTTCAAGTTTAAATGCAGCCTAAAATACTTCTGTCTCCCAGCCTTCATGACAGATCTTGGAAATATTAAGTGGCAGGACTTCTACCTCGCACCCTCTGTGTCTGAAGCATTCTGTATCTTCCAGGATCTGTTATTAAAGGTTATCAATAAAAATGCACCCTTAAGAAAAGTCAAATTTAGGAAACATACACCTGATTGGTTCAGCCCAGAACTAAAGAGGATCTTGCGATATAGAGGCATCCTTTGGAAAAGGGCTAGGAAGTCGCAGACTGACTCAGACTGGCTATCTTTCCAGGTAGAGGGATCTCTGTTCCAGCGCAGGGGGTTGGGGGCACTGAATAAATATTACTGCAGACAATCATATCCAGGGCTCCAGATAAGATTTTTTGGGATGAATACTGTACTCCTCATTTTGAAAGTGAGGTGAGTAAAACCACATTCAGATGCGTACACATCTCTGAAAAGAGTGGAGCGAGGAGTACAGTACATTTTTAAAAACAATGATGTTTTTTTCTAGATGAGAGTTGATAAAGTGCCAATAATGCCAGATCATGTTGGCAGGTAGGAGTAATTTACTCACCAGTTTTAAAATACAGTGAGAAAAATAAAATTGGGATGCATACGGGTGCTATAAATCTGTAAAAAAAAAACCAAAACCTGTTCCTTTTGAATCACCAGTTATGTTATGAAGCACTATTCTTTGGTGTGGAGTATTTACATATGTTGGGTGAGTATTGCTATTCATGAAAAAGATTTTCTGAAGAGTATTTCCTAAAATGAGGTGAGTAAAACAGGTCAGTACTCCTCTTATCTCGATCCCTGAGCATATCCATTTCCAAGTGTTGCCTTTTTATTTTAAATATGGCAAACACCTCAACATTTCACCTACGGTGTAGGCTTTTTCAAGACATGCCTTTCTAAATAAATAAATAAATAAATATGCATAGTTAAAACACTGTCCACAACCAAACACAAATTTCAACAAAGGAATTCTTAAACATCAACTCGTGCTACTTACATTATGTTATTCACAATAATTTAAAACTCCTTTATTTAGTATCTAGATTCTCTCTGTTAGTAATTATGAAAAATACAAAATCCAACAATTTTTAACTAGTTCATACCATATCATGATAGATTCATATCTTAAGTAGTGTAACCCAACACCAAACACCATGCAGAGTGAGATATTCACCAAGCTCAAAATATTTATAGAGATCAATATTTTAGTATACCTGTATCTCCAGATGGAAAACACGTCTATATTTTATTATACACTCTGATATTCTCTCTCATTCTTTTTACTTCATTTTGTTATTTGTCCCCTCAGGTTCTTGGCTAGAAATCAAACAAGGAAAACTATTTGGGAAAATCCACAACAATATGCACAGCAATGTACCATTAATTCTCTTTTATACTAGTTCTTTCACTTCATTTAATTATTTATCCCTTCAGGCTACAAGCTAGAAATCAAACAGGGAGAACCACTTTACAAAGAAATGCACAGGAATGTTCCATTCATTTCATTTTACTTCATTATATTTCATTATTAGCCTTCCCAAGTTTCTGAACGGGGGGCTATCTTAGGGTCCACAGTGGTATCAGTAGCAGTATATAACACATCTGTTCTCATTTCAATTTTTGTCCCCCACATCTATTTAAAAAAAAAAACAGATTAGAAAGGCTCTCTACGAAATAGGCAATACAAAATTATATTCATTTCACCTTCTTTCTAATCACTCCATGAAATATTATGCACCTTATTTAAGTCCCAATTATACGCTTATACACAGAGTTTATGATATCAAGAACCTCAGCACATTATTTGTTTTACTTTTCTCCTAGTTTTTTTGTAGCATAGCTTTTCAATTTATTCCTACTAGCATTTCTTGATTTATTTAAAAATTGCATGTCTGCGTTTCAGCTATGACTATCGCACTATACTTTCCACAGAACAAAAACTATAAAATGCTTTCACACGCTCTAACTTTTAAATTCTCATAGCACCACTATCTACTGCTGGTACCTACATCTAATTCTTCTTATTTAGATCAAAAACAAGGTCAAAAAACAGAACATTCAGTAATGAACTTTCCACAGAACGAATACTGCTGAACGCTTCCACAAACTTTAAGTTTTAGATTCTCATAGCGTCACTATCTACTGCCAGTACTTACATCTAATCCTTCTTGTCTGGATCAAAACAAGATAAAAAATAGAACTTTCAAAGTACTCACCCTGTTGTTTCAACCCTTCCTTCTACGTAACACGCCAACTTGATTTCCTCGTGTATCTGTATAAAATGCTGTCACTTTTTAGCCTTAAAGGCGCTCTATTTGCTTCATCACTCATTCATTTGTTTAAAGCACCCATTTATCTCTAGTATATAACAGCTTATAACCATTTCCTTTCCTTTTATTGTTAAAGTGTAGAATGTAGAAGGAGCTCTTTCATGAGCCAGTGGTGCTAAACCTCCCACATATTACTCTTATACAGATTGCAGTCTCCGACTTCTTATTTAGCTACGTTATTTACCTGTAACTTCAGTCTGTTCAAAGCAGGGATTACTCACTAGCCCCCGTAAAGACACAGGTTCACCTAATATTCCACTCATAGAAATCTTAAATAAATATTGTGACCAATCAAGGACTAAGAATACCAGCTCCTAAATAACATTCCTGTGCATATCATAGTATCATGGTTATTTTCATTAATCTATTTATCTTACTGTAGCTTCAATTTTTAGGGCAAATACCAGACATTAGTTTCTTTAAAAAGGTGGGCCCAAAAGAAATCTGTTGGAGCCTCAATTCTTCGATGTAAGAACTTAATACATTTTAACAAAATTTATCAATTATGGTTCCTTTTACACAGTGGACACCCATACCAGCAAGAAAGAAACCATCAGAATAATTCCCTAATTCCATTGTAACTTATTTACTTAAATATCTCTAACTATTACATCTCAATCACTATGATGTACCTGATTGTCAACACTTTATTTGCAGTAATTATCATTATCATTTATACAGATTTCTCAAGTATTCCCACTTCTGTACATTAGAGAGCTATCTACAGCATCAGTTCTTGGAAATGGATACGATTGTCTGCAGTAATATTTATTCAGCGCCCCCCACCGCCTGCTCTGGAACAGAGATCCCTCTACATTAACATCACATCGGGAGAGGCAACTCAGAATTAATTGAGAATTGTTAATTTCCTGTGGAACCTCCAAACCCTTCTCCCCCTTTTTATATCTCTTTCCAGGTAACCAGGAATGCCTGTACCAAATTGGTCAGGTTGGAAAAATCATGGTTCTTCCAGTCTGCCCTGGAGGTAAACAAAAAGTGCTCTGCCAAATTTTGGCAGATCCTGAGAGAGGTCGAAGGATATTCTCCTGCCACCCCACTCCCAGCCAAAATTGTGGCAAATAACACCTCCTATACAGACAGGTCTGAGATCCTTGATCAGCTCAATAACCACTTCACTACTGCACGCCTCGCATTCGATGCGTCACCTATTAGTAATCTGAGTACCACGAGTACCACTGGCATAGTTACTAGCCCTATTTCTTCTCCCTGTACCAACTGTCCCCTCTTCAAGTTCAAGCCTGTATCCTTTTAACAAGTGGAGGACTTTCTCCTCTCGTTGGATACCAAAAAGAATGCTGGTGCCGATTTATTAGAACCCTTCTTCCTAAAAGTAGGCTAGTATTATCTGACAGCACCAATTGCCCATCTATTTAATTGTTCACTAATCCAAGGGGAATTGCCGCCTAGCTGGAAAATTGCCCATATTATCCCTCTGTTCAAATCAGGAGACCCCACAGACTTGAATAACTATAGGCTAATCTCATTGCTTCCTGTTTTATCCAAGTTACTTGAAAAACTTGTCAACTCTCAACTTAGGGAGTACCTGGACTGTAAAAATATCCTGAACCCACTTCAATCAGGCTTCAGACCTAAACACAGCATTGCATTGGCCCTAGCCAAAGTGTCGAATGACTGGCTAAAAGCCCTGGACAATGAACAGCACATTTACGCACTCTTCCTTGACCTCAGCAAAGCATTTGACACAGTTGATCATTCCATACTACTTGATTCTCTGGGTAGCATCAGTCTAACCTTTGCTGCAAAAAAATAGTTCCACTGCTATCTCACAAATCGTAAATAACAAATTAAAGCTCAAAGTGAAAACTCCCCACTAAAAATACTGCCCAGAGGTGTCCTGCAAGGTTCTATCTTGGGACCTATCCTCTTCGCTCTTTATATCAACCGCATTGACTCTGGCCTGCTTGCAGGAAACGTTCACCTCTTCACAGATGACACAATCCTCTACACAACCAACCCCTCTCTGGATCTTGCTTACAAGGAGCTACAGCAGGATTTCATTATCCTCCAACATAACCTGCTGAATGTGACGCTCTTGTTAAATGCCAAAAAAACAAAAGCCATGATTATCTCTCCATCCTCTTCCCACAATACGGGGACACTTGTTACCCCACCGATTATCACCCTCCTTGGTGAACCGCTAGAGTTAGTGGATAAATTTTAATATCTGGGAGTCTGGTAGGCTAACAACCTCAACTTTGGTTTTCACCTAAATAAGTTAACGAAAAGGCTAAGACAGCACCTTGGTATATTCTACCGCATAAGATGCCTACTCACCCTGGAAACTAGAAAATGGCTGGTTCAAACAACCTTTCTTCCTTTGATTGAGTACACCGACTTCCTATACAGTCACCGCCCTCAATATGCACTCCAAAAGCTTGATACACTCTATCATCGCATACTGAGATTTGTTCTTGGCTTGCCATTGCAGACTCACCATTGCTTGTTGTACCAAGCATTAGACTGGCTGTCCCTCTCCATTAGGAGGCAAATAAATGCCCTCATGTGGCTCTACCAGGCTATGTCTAACAAACTACCACCCTATATCTGTAACCTGTTAGAATGTTCAAAATGTGCCTACGGACTAAGGAACTCCTCCCTTGTCCTCCTTAAGCTACCACGGACAAGGACACATCTTGGTTCCACTGCCATTAGCTCCTTTTTACCAGCACTCTGGAATAACATGCAAAAAGCACTTAAACTCTGCCCAGCCCCTATATATTCAGACAGCTGCTCTACAGATGCCTGAAAATGGCATGCGACTGCTTCAGGTAAGCATTATCCATCTCGACTGGGTAGCCCCATAACTCCAGATCTCCTTGGCCTTCTTATCCCCCCCTGTCAGCCGGCATCCTTCTAGGGTAACCCCCCAATTTCATCCCTCCTTCACTGAGGTAACTCCCTTGGGGGCTTTCACCAAGTAGGCTACCCCCTTCCCTCTCCCTTATGTGTCAGCCACCTTCTTTTCCCACTGCCCTCCTCTGTGTCCTTGTCAACCTCTTTTCCCACTGTGCTCCTCCATGTCCTTCCTTCTGTTCCTCTTTGTACCCCACAGACATCTTCTTTGGGGAAGCAGTATAGCGCAGTGGTTTAAGGCTCTGAGCTGCAAATCTGGAGACCTGGGTTTGAATCCCACAGTCTCCACTTGCATACTGTGTGACACTGAGCAAGTCACTTAACTTCCCTGTGCTCCCAGGTTACACCTGTAAACAAGCTTTCAGCTTAGTGTGTCTCACCTGGTTAAACAATTGGAAAAAAAGCATACGCTGCATTTAAATGTTGATTTTTGCACTTGTCATACATTTTGCTACAACTTATATTGTTTTTTTTCTTATTATATAACAATCTGTATTAATGTCTGCTGTACTATGAATTGTTGTGTACTGTACATAATTTTTGTCCTATGTGTCCAGGACCATCTTGAAAATGAGCTTGCTCAATGATATAAGTGCCTAGTTAAATAAAGTTTGTTTGATTGATTGACTGATTGATTGATTTACCCAAAGGGACACTCCAGAACCAATGGGACTGTTTCACCTCTCAGGTGAGCCTGACTCTCTGCCACTCAGTGTCCTCTCCTTTCTGCACCATTTCTCTGCTGGAACTCACTCAACGACCACTGGCTATTCTTCATTTGAATTCAGCTTGGGTTTCTGTTCTCGAATCCCGAGCTTGAGCTAACATGTGTGGTTGCATGCTGGGCTAAAGCAAAGACCCCAGCTCATGGCATCCCCTTCTCATGCTGCCTGCTGGATAGCTGAATAGCAGGCAGCACTTGAGGAGATTTAAAAAAAAAAAGGATTCCTTCAAACATTTTTCACTATGCAGCACACACAATGTCTTACTATGAGGGGGGATGGTGTTTGACTGGCAGCAAAGGGTCAAAGCAGGAGGATGCTGAGGTATGAAGTGAGTGCATACTGTATGTGATTTTGTACAATGGGGACTGCTACCCGAAGGGAGAAGTATTTACAAGGAAATGCGCTACTAAGGTGGGGAGGTTGCTGCTGGGAAATCTGGCAACTGGCCACTAGTGTGAGAACTGTTTGCGATTGTAAGACCCTATTTATGGGTGGCTCTGGCTAAATCAGGTCTTGCCCTATCTTTGCTAGGATTCCCCTGGCCTATATAAATAGCTACCTTCTGGAGAGCCCCAACTTTGGGGCACTACAGATTCATGCCCATCTAATAATACATGTCCCCGTGTGTTAGTATGAATACCATTCTGCATTAACTCTAACATATGGAATATATAAACAAATATCATAAAGTAAACATTCAACATTGATGCTGCTGCTGCTTGATTGAGTGACAAAACTGGACATGACACTATGCTCTAGAACCTCCAGTTAGTGAAATCTGTATCGTATCCCTCCGGATGTTATAAAGTAGCATGAGCTGCATCCATAACAAAATGTTTTGGGGGGATCCCATGATCAGGTCACTGAGACCACCTAGGTAACTGCTTAGTCATCAGTGAATCTTCAGGTATAGGATTCTGAAAACTGGTAGGGACACTGCGAATCAATGGTAGCAAAGGACAACCCTCCAGGGTAATATCTAGGAACCATACACCAAAACAGTCCTGCCTTTCACTTGTAGTGGGATCCTTAATGTCTTGACTCGATCCTTCCTTTGGGTCTATGGCTTGGAAAGTACAAGTTTTAAGAAGGTTGTGTTGCACAATCTTTTGGAGTGGGGTGTCTGATTCGGTCTGAATTTGGTAGATGGGTACATCAGGGTCTGGGATGTTGATGAAGATGATGTATGGGTTCAGATCCCATTTGTTTTGTCAGTTTCTGACAGTTATGCATGCATCTGAGCAGTACTGTCTCCCTGATTAGTAGAGGTTCGGCCTTGGCTCTTTTGTCATACAGGTTCCACAGTTGATCTCTGACTTTGTCCATTTGCTGTAACACTGCTTTGCTGGTGGTATGTAGACAATCATGAAGCTCTTGTACCCATTCTGATGGAGATATTTCTGCAAATTCTGTAGGCACTCCAAATACCAGATCCATAGGTAGTTGCAAATGGTGTCCGAATATCAAGTAGTATGGAATGTATCCTGTGGAACAGTGGACAATATTACTGCACATGTACACCAGTTCTGGAAGGTTAGTGGGCCACTCTAGGCACTGTAGTTCCAGGAAGGCTCTTAATGTGTTTATGATTGTGTGGTTGGCATGTTCACAGAGTCCGTCCAATTGTGGGTGTTAAGCAGTGGTTCACAGCTTGTGACTTCCGTACAGGGCACATAGTTCTCTGAAGTGTATCTAGATTATTTTGGAGGGGGTACCATACACTATAAAAAATATTGGATTTGCAACTCTGTGCACAACTAGTGTGTTCTGCCACCTCAGGGTTCTGATTCCCATGGACCTTTCAAGTTTCAATCTTGAGGTCAGCAGGAATCAGAACCCCTCTGTGGTAGAACACATTGGTTGTGCATACTGTAGTTGTCCATCCAATATTCTTTATATAGTGTGAATGGATTAGTGGCCAAGTAGTTCTTGAATTTCTCAGTGGCTGACAACGCTAATGCCAGGAATTCCAATTTGAAGGAATTGTATCTTTCATTGTTCCACCCAGAACCACAGAGTTCTCTGCTAGCACAGGCTATGACTCATTCTGTTCCATTCTGTACTTGTGCCAAAATGCCTCCCAGCCCTCAGTTACTAACATCAGTATACACTTGGAATGGTTGACTGTAGTCCAGGTAGGTGAAAATGGATGCATCAGTCAGAATGTGTTTCAACTGGTCAAAAAGCATTCTGTGTCACCAGAGCCCACTTTACACGTGTGTGGAGGTAATTCTCTGGTTCTTCATTCCTCTTAAAAGCTCATAGAGTGGCGTGGTGATCTTAGAAGTCCTTCACAAACCTCCAGTAGTAACCCATAAATCTCAAGAACTTCCTCACATCTCAGATAGTTGTTGGGGTTTGCTATTCCTGCAGTGCTTGAATCTTTTCAGTGTCTGGCAACACTCCAGCAGAGGTAAATATGTGTCCAAGGTAATGGACTCAGTCGTATAGCAAGTGGCACTTAGAATCCTTTATCTTCTAGCCATAGGCTGGCAGTCATTCAAAAACAATTTCCAGAAGCTGGCCCACTGGCACAGCAGTAGAGCTACCACTTGCAACACCGACACCTAGGTTCGGGGAAGAGTCTGGGCTGTCAGAGGGCCGGCCGGGGGGGAGAAGGATTGAGCATCTTATGGACCGCTCTCCTTCTCTGGGGAGGGAGGGCTGCCACCTGGGTGACCACAGGTGGCAGTACAGCATGAAGTGCCACTAGAATGGGAGGGAGTGACATCAGCTGGGGGGAACCCGTGCCCTGTGTCCACTTTGTGTGCACCAGCACATTGGTCTCCTGTGTGCATGCCAATGTTGCCAGGGGATCACTGCAATGGGGAACAAAAGCTCAACCCCTGTGCTGGTTTCAGGTGGCATCTCGGTATAGCCAAGTCAGTCCTTGCCACCACTCCAAGCAGCCAAATGACATGCACAACCAGGGGTGTAGCTAGCCACCCCTACCCCTGCCTGGAGGGTAAACTGAGGCTCCATGTGGGCAGGCAGTAGTGGATTAGGTGCGTACCAAAG
Organism: Neoceratodus forsteri; assembly: GCA_016271365.2. Lineage (NCBI taxonomy): Eukaryota > Metazoa > Chordata > Ceratodontiformes > Ceratodontidae > Neoceratodus > Neoceratodus forsteri. The sequence goes on from CM057454.1 coordinate 639,870,489, forward strand.
GATGACCCAGTGGCTTCTAACCAGAGGACTGGGCCACAGATTCAGGGGCATAAAGAATAAATTGGAAAAAAAAAACAATTTCCAGGTGATGCAACTGTTTGTGATAAGTTTGTGAGTAGATGATGATATCATACAAGTATAAGAGGACTATTTTGAAGTTCTGACTGCCCAGACAATGTTCTGCTAGTTGCTGGAAGGTGCCAGGTGCATTGCATCATAGTGAACTCAAATAACCCCATGGGTGTAATGAAAGCTGTTTTCTCTTGGTTGGCTGGAGTGATTGGCAATTGCTAATGCCCACTGACTAAGTCAAATGTCAAGAACAATGAGGCTGATTTCAAGGGGGGTGAGTCATCAATCCTGGGGAATGGGTGGGCACCTTTGTGGGCTACTTGATTTAATTTCCAGTAATCAACACAGAACCTCAGCTTGCTGTCTTGCTTCTTAACTAGGACTATTGGTTCTACCCATGGACTGTGACTCTCTTGGATGAACTTGGTGTCCTGCATTTCCATAAGCATTTCTTTCATCGGTTGGTACATGGTGGAATGAATGGTCCGGAACCTTTCTCAGACTGTCAAGTGGTCAGCAAGCTGAATGTGGTGTTGCACTGACTCGGTACATCAAAAATAAAGAGGATGCTGGGAGAAGGCACTTTGGTGTCTTCATTTCAACTCTAACACCTCTTATTTCTGGCTCTCTGTTGTGCTGTCTGTACCCAAATCGATCTCATATATTCACGCCTCTGTTGTATCTGAGCTAGAGTTGATGGTGGTTGTTGCAGAACATTTGGCATCTAGGACATCTTCAGGGACTCCACGACTTGCTTCAACCAGATCATCTGGTTCAGCTTGTGGTAATTATCCAAGGGGTTGATTCCAGTACAGCCTACCACAGTGGCTCCACAATGGACCACCCTTGCTGGTACCTGTCCCTTCTTTACTAGCCTAAAGAGGATTGGAATCAGAGGCTCACTCACCACGTATAAATTAATCAATTCTATGTTATTACACAACTTCCAGATATATGAAAATTCTAACATTTTCAGAGTCCAGTTACCCCTTCTACAGGAAGCCTGGAAACTAATAAATAGTCCATTCTAAATAAAAGTCAAATAAATTTAAACACCTGTTTTTACATTAAATGTTGTTTATCAAGTTAAGCCACTTAAATAGCCTGCACTTATATTTGTTGGTGTACAATTAGTATATTTCTGCTCAAATGCCCATTATAAATCTATTTTCCAGGTTAAAAAATAAACATAGAAAATATGTATTCATTTTTCCCGCATTAAGAGTTATACAGTTAATAAAGTATAAAAAGTAAAACATAAATCACCTCAGAGTAGACGTCAAACCATTTTCATTATAATCCAGAAGATACTCTAGTTCTATCTGTGAAATATAGGAGACCTTGTCTCAGGTGTAGTTATTTCTGCAACCAAAGTTAAACACTCCCAAACATGTCTCTGTTATCACATGCTTGTGCTAGCTTTATAAAAACAAACTGTGACCAGAGCCAATATGGCTGCAGCCGAACTCACTGAACTCACGGTGGAACACGACATAGTCTGCTGTGTCCAAGATTGTCACCAGAGCTTAGTGTGCGCACATGCACGATGACTCGGACATACGCACTAAGCTCTGGCAGCCATCTTGAACATGGCAGACAGTGCGTGTTCCGCTGAGAGTTCAGCAAGCTCGGCGAGTGATGGCAGAAAAAGAAGGGGGGGATAAGCACATGGATTTGGAGTTGTAGAAGGAAGTACTGCAACTCTACCACATGATGGCTGCAGGCTCCACCCACTGCAGCCATAGGCCCTTTTTACATGCTGCTTCAATGTGTTCTGTGCACACTTTCCTCAATGTGAAACAGTTTATGCTAATTTTATAAATGTTCATATATTCATGCATAAATATGCTTTTTAATTTCATCTGCTTACTTATCAGCCCACAACATTGCTTTGCTTTAGTTCAGGGAGCCTAACTCAGGGAAAAGAAGCCATAGTAAGTGCTTTAGTTACATACTAACATACTAAAATGCCAGCAGAGGAGGTCTAATGGTCTTTCATGTCTGCTCAATAGTCAGCACCCATATTGGGCACAGACTTTGCTGTCCGCCCCACCCCCTTGGGGTTCTCTGTCCCCAATCCAAGATGTTCCCCCTTGTATTGGACCTCGTCAACTTCACCTTCCCCCATACCTGTCCCAGCCCCTCTTAAACCCCTCCACAGTCTCTGCCTCCACCAGTCCCTTGGGCAGTACATTTCATGGTTCCACCACCCCTTCTGTGAAGTAACACCCCCTCCTCCTCCTCCTCCTCCTCTCCCCCAGATCATTTTGGTTGCCCTCCTTTGTACCCTCTCCAGGAGTGCAATGTCCCTCTTTAAGTACAGTCTCCAAAACTGCACACAGTACTCAAGGTGCAGCCTAACCAACCAGTTATACAGAGGAAGGATCACTTCCACCCCTCTAGAGATAATCCCCCTAGCGATGCAATCCAGTATCCTATTGGCTTTTGCTGCTGCCCTCCTACAAGTATCAGAGTTGTTCATTCTGACATCCACCACCATCCCCAGGTCCCTCTCACCCTTCAAGACTTGTAGTGTGTCTCCCCCAGGGTATAACCTTGGCCCAGATTTCTGGTCCCCAGGTGTAGAACCCTGCATTTCCTTGCACTGAACTTCAGTTTCCACTTTCTCGATCACCTTTCCAGAGCCTCCAGGTCATCCTGCAGGGCCACGCTCCCCTCTTCCCCATCCACCACTGCTCCCAGCTTTAAGTCATCCACAAAGAGACTCATTTCTCTCCTGATACCCTTCCTTATGTCAGAGACATAGGCATTAAACAGGAGGGGCCCTAGTACCGATCCCTGGGGAACCCCACTAATGACCCTCCTTGGAGATGAGACTAGCCGCCCAACCACCACCCTCTGAGTATGCTCCAGGAGCCAATTTCCTATCCATCTGATCATCTGCATCTCCATCCCCATTTCCCCAGCTTAGCCAGCAGGCCACCATGAGGTACCGAATCAAACGCCTTGCTAAAGTCTAGAAAGAGGACGTCCATTGGCCTACCCTGGTCCAGAGCACTTGTCATGCAGTCGTAGAACTCTACAAGGTTTGTCTGATATGATCTTCCCAGGATGAAGCCATGCTATCAATCGTCCAGTTACCCCATTTGCTTCAGTACCCCCCCTAGCCTTTCCTTGACAATACCCTCCATCACCTTGCCCACCACTGACATCAGGCTAACAGGCCTGTAGTTCCCCACCTCCTCTCTTGATCCTCCCTTGTGGATGGGCATGATATGGGCCATCCTCCAGTCTTGGGGTACCAACCCCATCTTCAGAGAGATGTTGAAAAGCTCCACCAGTGGGGCTGCCAGGAAATCCGCCAGTTCCCTCAGCACCCTGGGATGTATTTTATCCAGACATAGTGTTTTCTCTATCGAAAGGGACCTGAGAGCTTCCCTCACCCTCTCTACCAGGATTTCAACCTCCACAGCCTCCCCCTTTGCTCTCTGTACTGCCATCCACCCACCTGATGGTGCTGGCCCTTCCCTCTCCCCAGTTGTGTTGTATTTCTCTAAGGAGATTTCTGCCTTCCATCTTTTAGTTACCAACAGGCTTCTTTCCCTTTGTCTGGCTCAGGCGTCCTCTCAGTCCTAGAGTGGAGGATGCTACTGTATGCCCAATTAAGTAGTGGTGCTCTGCCAAGGTTAGGCAGGGATGCCCGCATGTTTTAATGATATCGCCAGTGATGTCACACACATGCCTGCACTATCACAGAGATGCTCCTAGCTGCACCTGACCCACTGAAGAGAGGCACCTGTAGGTGTCTTAGTATATAGACACCAAGGTGTCTGGTTTACCTATGGGTTTTAAACTCAGATTTCTTTAGAAGCTTTTGAAACTGCAATAAAGTTACTACTGTACAATAATTTACTGTGTGCTGATCTTAGTCTGTGAGACATGACCACAGTAATATCCTAGGAGGACATGTGCCATATCTAAGTAACAATATCATCTGAATCTCAAAAAAACAATATAATAATCTTAAAAGAAAATCCTTTTCTATTCCCTGTGGACTAGATCAGGAAGATTGAAACTCCTGAAAGAAAGAAAGAAATAGGCAAGAAAGTATTCCCCAAGTGAACTTTTAATACAGATTGAAGAGATTTTACTTAGCCACAACTATTTTAGGTGTGAAAAGGATTTTTGCCAACAGATTTGTGGTATAGCCATGGGGTAAGGTATGCATCCTTCATATGCAAATTTATACATGGATGGCTATGGGAGGAGATACATACATGAGAATAACCCTTTCAGCAATCAGGTGCTTCTATGGAAGTGCTTTATTGATGACATCCTGATAATATGAGATGAAAACAAACAGGAATTGCAAAAATTCCATGAGTTGTTAAACTCAAGGACAGGTCATTTGATTTTTATGAAGAATCAGAGTTACAATGAAATCTCTTTCCTGGACTTAGTTATCTTTAAAGAAGATAGCCTACTAAGTACTAAGTTACACAGAAATCCAACTGACAGAAATACCATTTTACAAGCAAGCAGCTATCACCCTAGGGGACTAGTAAATGCAGTACCATATAGCCAGTTTTTAAGGGCTAAAATAAATTGTGGCACAGAGAAAGACCATTTGGAAGCTGAGAGTGAGACAGAGCGAAGGTTTCTGAATAGAGGGTATAGTAAAAAAGTTATAGAAAGCTAAAACCAGGGCAGGAGACATTGCCAAGGAGGAATTAGAGATCACTGGACATAAACAAAAGGACCAGAAATTGGAACAAGTCAATCAATCAATCGATTTTATGTTACCAGGAGTAACACCATTGACCAAGCTCATTTACAAGGTGGTCCTGGGAGGGACTCAACATAGGAAAGGGCATAACAATACATACATTATTTGGAAGCAATACAGTAGACATTTCTAAATGGATGGTCTAGGTTACATGACAACAGAAGGAAGGACATTTCAACAGTGGAAGAGCATTTCAATACATACAATGTTTGAGTGCAATAACTAGACAAATAAGAAAGAAAAACATTTCAGCAGATTGGGTCCATAGTACACAACAAAAAATAATGCTGGACTAAGCTAAGTGCAGAGAACAAGTGTCATATATAACTGTTTGGTGAAAGGGAAAGAGAAGGGTAAAAGGATTCATAACACATTGCAACAAAACTAGGTACATGTTATCAAGTGCTAAAATGGACAATACAACACAAAGTAGTCATCCTCCAGGAGATTTGAAAGCCGCTTATGTGTGACAGTTGTTTTCCTCCTGCAAGGAGTGGTCCAACATGGATTTAAAGGTCCACAGGCCGATAATTTTGGTGAGTTTCAGTGATTTCTGTAGGGTATTCCATATCGATGGGAGAGCATGGCTGACTGCTGTCTCGCCATAACAGGATCTTACCCCAGGTATGTCTAGCAGCAAATAGAAATATCTCCTCAGCGAATAAAAACATGGTGTACTTTAAAGAGTTTAGAGATATAGGGTGGGAGTTATTTGTAATAGCTTTATAGGACCATAATGTGACATTTTTTAACCTTCTGATATGTAGCGAGGACCAGCCAAGCTGGGCATAAAAGAAACAATGGTGAGTTCTAAAGGGGGCATTAGTGATAAATGAAAGCACTTTGTGATAAAGTGTATCCAGTTTGGCAAGAGCTGCTTTGGTGCAGTGACTTTAGAGAAAGTCAGCATAATCAATAACAGGAAGGAAAGTGGTCTGGACCAGCCTTATTTCTGCTTCATAGCTAAGCAGATTCTTAATTCTAAAAAATTGACCTAGACTCTGTTTTAGTTTTTTGGACAGTTCTTCGATGTGGATTACGGCAGATAAACAGCAATCATACCAAAATCCCAGATATTTAAAGAGCTAGTGCACTGCCTGGAAACTGCCTGCAATTAATTGTAACTTTCAGATGTAGTCAGCTATCACTTCTTATATCTCAAGTATTTATTCTTTTCTGTTTGCTAATTAGAACATTTTCCACCTGGTAGTATAGGGGTGATGTGTGGAGCAGCACTCTGGAGAGGAAAAAAGTCAGTTCTGTTCCCCCCCCCCACTACATCAATACTGAAACTACACTGACTATGACATCACTAGTAACCAATGAGAACCATTTCCTACTGCCAGGTTTCACTTTCACATGAAGCAGCAGGGACTGGCTCTCCCTGGTTACTAGTGATGTCACAGTTTCCTGCATTTTGATTGGTAGCTTGTGAAAGTCACTGCTCAGGCTGCAAGGATTGTGATGCCTCAAGGTGTTCGGTCTCATTTCTGATGATTTAGTGGGAGAAACAGAACTGACTTTTTTCCCTCCAGACAGAGTGCTGCTCCACACATCACCCCAGTACTGCCAGGTGGAAAATGTTCTAATTGGCAAATAGAAAATAAAAAAATACTTCAGATACTACAAGTGAACACTGACTGCACCTGAAAAGTACTATTAATTCCAAGCAGTACACTAGCTTTTTAAATTTGTTCACTACCTCAAGTGACTCACCAAGGAGGGTTGTAATCAGATGAGTGGGACCGGTAGAAGATGCATTTACAACGTGGGTATGGGAGGAAAGAAGCATAACCTTTATTTTTGTGTTTTTGTGTTAAGCAGTAATTTCAAATGAAGGAGGTTTTGCTGAAGCAGATTAAAGTCCTGTTGCAGGTCTGAGCAGGCAAGTTCAAGGGAAGGCCTGGTGACATATCGTACTGTATTGTCGGCAAAGAGATGAACGTTTTCTCGCCTGATGTTACAATCAATGTTATTGATGTAGATTACAAATAATAAGGACCCCATTATAGATCCCTGAGGTACACCTCACGGCAGGGTTTTAAGGGGGGAAACATCACCTTGCGCTTTCACTTGTTGCTGTCTACCTATTAGGTAGCACAAGAGCTAATTCATAGCAATGGCTTCTGGGCCAATGTCTTTTAACTTATGAAGCAGTATTATGTGGTCCACAGTGCCAAAAGCCTCACTCAGGTTCAAAAAGACTGTAATGATATGTTTTTTAGTGTCAAGCATGGTTTGCCCATCGTTAGTCACCTTAGCCAGAGTGGATACTGTGCTGTGATTTTACCTAAAACCAGACCGTAGACAACTGAGGATGTTAGAGGAGACCAGGTGTTGTCTTAGCTGTGTATTAACTAACTTTTCAAGTAATTTAGATAAAATGGGTAACAGTGATATGGGCAGATAGTTATTGAGGTTGCAGGGATTGCCAGACTTGAAAAGGAAAATGATATGTGCTATTTTCTAGGAGGATGGAAGGACCTCTGTATGAGAGATAGATTGAATAGGTGGATGATAGGTGCTGTTAGGTAATGGTTTCCCAATTTAAGGAATAGGCATTCAAGCTGATCAGCACCAGTGTTTTTTTTGGTGTCTAGGGAAATTAAAAGGTCATCTACCTGTTTAAATGTGATAGAGCAGAAGCTAAAATTTAGGGGTTGTTGGTTACCTGGGAGTGTGGCTGGTGGGAGGTCAGTGGGGAGGGGCTGAATGGGAAGGTTGCTTGCTGGAAATGTGTCAAAGGCAAGCCCTGCAGTGGCAAAGTGATTGTTTAGCTGTTGTAATATGTGATGTTTGTTTGTACAGGTGTCACCATCAGAGACAATCTTGGTGGGCAGGGATGGAGATGAGCTGTGCCCTTCAATTTCCTTAGGATTTGCCAGAATTTAGCCACATTGTTTTTTGAAGAATCCAATGCTTTTTTGAAATATTCCACTTTAGTAGTCCTTTCGAGGTAGTACATTGATTCGTAGCTGCCCTGAAGGCTGTCCAATCAGATGCTAGCTTGGTTTTTTTTGGGCCCTTTTCCATAGTACATCTCTGAAATGTAGTGATGTTTCTAGTAATCTAGTGAACCAGGGGCAAGTCCTATTCCTTGTTTTTACTTTCACTAATGAGGCATGTTTATTGACTACACTCAGAACAATGTTCTGAAAGAGGGTACAAGCCTCTGTGACTGTAGGGGCAAGGTAAAATTCCTGCCATCTTATACAGCTCATTCTGGTCAGAAAGTCACCGCAATTAAAATTCCAAAGATTCCTTTTATACACAGATCTGGAGGCAGATGTAGGCTTTTGTATGGCCCTCCACATGCAATGACCCTGTGGTCGCTGATGTCATTATGGAACACCCCGATGTGCAAGATTTTGTAAAGTTTATTTATGAGAATTGAGTCAAGGAGGGTACTCTTTGCCAGATTTTTGGTATTAGGACAAGTGTGCTCAGTAACAAGCTGTGTAAGGCCATAGGTGTCACACAGATCTTTTAAGGGTTTAGAGCTCAGGGAGTACTAATCGAGATTAAAATCACCCAGAATGATCATTTCTGTGCCTCAGGCATCCAAGAAGGTATGGAGGTAGGGTATAATTTCAAATCATCCTGCAGGAGGTCTAAAGCATCCTATAATGAGTATGGACTCATTTGGGGATAAGGAGACCTTTAATGTAAGGCATTTGAATTCTTTAGGTTTAGTAGTTGAATCAATTTTAGTTGCCAAAAATTTGTCAAGAACATAAATTGCAACATCCTCGGTAGGACAGTCAGACCTAAAGACCGTGTATGAAGGGATATTTATTTCATGACTTGAAGTGGAGCTTCTTAGCCATGTTTCTGCAATCACTAGGACATCAGACTTTGTATGGCAGGCCCATGCCTGTATCAAGTCAAGCTTTTTGAGTAGGCTACATGCATTGACATGTAGGATTTTCAATCCTTTTAGTTGCGTTAGCTCAGAGGGTGCGTAAATCTGGATTGGAAGGGGGCCGGATTTAACTCTACATTCCCAGAACAGAAAGTAATAACAATAGAAATTTTTTGAGTCTATAAATTAACACTTTAAGGGATGTTGGCTGGCCCAGCTTAGGAGTCAAGAAAAATGGGGGGGGGATTTATGGGGCAAGGCACTCTGGTGGAAGAGAGTGGCGGTGTAGGCTACCACTCAGGCAGGAAGGTAACTTGAGTCAGGAGTATGAGATGGTAATACAATAATGAGCCAGATGTGTGGCTGGATTTGAGAATACTCTGTTGCAGTTGAACATTTCAACTGTACTTGTAGAGATAAGGTATATATGTTGTTAAGAGAATAGTCCTGATTAACAATGGTGATATCCTTGAGATAAAAAGTGCCTAAAAATAAAAGGCAGCATAGTAAGGCATACTTCAGTATGTGTATTCGCATGTTAATTCCTGTTTAATGTACCAAAAGGTGTAAACAGTTATACAGGTCAGGGTAGAGGGGACAAGATGGATATAGTAGATGGGTGTGGAAAGTACAGTAGATGCTGTTCTGTAATTTTAGTGTGGGAGGAGAGCAGTGATAATCTCTGTTAGTCACTCAATATAACACGCTACCATAAGAATGGAGAGATAATCCCTTGGGAGTACAAGATGTAAAGTTAGATTGATGACCCTAGTGGTAGGATCCTATAAGGAGCGTATGGCAAACAAGACAGATAGTTTCCATTATCCAGCACCCATGAGTGAACACAGGTAGCATTACGAGTCTTTGCCAAATAGAGGAGATGGAACATAAGATATACAGGATAGCTCAGTGAGTAGAGCACCTGCATTTGGGTGAACTGAGCCTCTGAGAATAGGTCTGGGTTCTAGCCCCATGGAGGGAGAAATGGCAACATAAAGAAAGGGTAGAAAGTAGAAGGAGGGAAGATGTATGGGCAGAGAAGGGAAGGAAGGGGAATAAATAGAGGGGTAGCTAAGAGTAGACGCCTCCAAATTCTATTTAGGATTGGACTTCCGGTTCTGGCACAGCTCCAACCAGCAGCTAAATGGAACGCTCTGAGCTGATCTGTGACCAAACCTCTAAAAACTACTCTTCTACCTACAAATTTGACAGCAAATGGTGACAGGAAGGTGAAAGAAAGAGGACCACGAAATCGATCGCAACAAATGAGAGGAGAAAAGGAAAATAATGATTCCAGACATAGCTCCCCGGCACGAGGCCCAACTGTCTCCCGCCAGCACATCACAAACCAGGCCTATGACACAGATGAGGAGAGAGAGATCACCTCTCCTGTTCTTGTTTTGACTCCTTGATGAAAGAGCTTAAGGATATGAGAGTGGAGAACAAGACTGAATTCAAACAATTAAATCAGAAACTCACCCAGGTAAAGAATCGAATCCAAGAAGCCAAAGAACAGATTTCCACCACAGAAGATGGTATCCAGCACCTGGGGAGAACAGTCTCTGTGCTATGCATGTACGCTATTGCCACAGAAAGAAAATATCTTGATCTTGAAAGTAGATCAAGGCAGGGGAACCTTAGATTATATGGTCTGCATGAAGGGGTGGAAGAGGGGGATATGGCTGAGTTCCTCACTGACCTACTAAAAGATGTCCTGAATATCCCTCCAGACTACTAGTTAAAAATAGAAAGAGCACACAAGGCACTCATTCCTAAGCCAAAGGACCAGACTTCAAGACCAAGGTCAATAATAATGAAATTTCACAATTATCGCACAAAGGAGGATATCCTTAGAAAAGCATGGCAGCAAAGGGAAGTAAAATACCTGAACTCGTGGCTTTTCTTTGACCACGACTACCCACTGGATATACAAAAACAATGGCAAGAATACTCACCATTGATCAAATCCCTTCGCTCCCAGAATTTGCACATTCAAACGTCATATCCAGCAAGGCTGAGGGTTTTTTGGAAGGAAGGCCAAGAGATCTATAATAACCCTCAGGCAGCCAGAGATGCAGCCTTGAAGAGAGGCCTGGAAGTCCCAGAGCTCCCAAAGTCCAATAGCCAAAAACAGAGAGATCAAGACCAAGAGTGGCAGTTGACTCCTGCGAAGAGAAATAGACCTCCAGCATTGAACACAAGCTCCGATAACATAAAGTATTTTCAAGACTTACTTAAAAAACTCTCTGGAGTCTCCAAACAGGATCTACTGCAACTGGAAGGGTGAATAATTCCATTGGACTTAATGGTCTTCTAATTCTACTGCGGTGATTTCGCTAGGCCTTGGCCTATAGGAAACTGGCTATTCGATCCTGTAACCTTATCCAACCCTTATTGCCTCTGCACGATTTACAACCAGAACTTCACAGGACAGGCTGCAGTCGTCCCATCGGACAAATCCTTTTGCGACTTTCCCAAACCTCTCCCGAACTATATTGGACACAGTAAGACTTTACCCCTTTGTTTATATCGCCTGCTTTCTTCCTGAATACAATTACCAGCGTGCTGCAAGAAATTTGGAAGGGGCCCAGTACCTAGGAAATCTTCTGGTTTTGATGTATTTCTATAAATGTTTTAGGATGGGATGTTTTTTTCCTATTGCTAACCCCTTTTGGTATAGGGAGAAGATTTAAATGCCCCTCTGCTTATGTCCCTATATACTTTACAGTTGTAATTTTCTGTAATTGTTTCCTTTTTGTCCCCAAGGGATGGATCAAGGAGACACTGGGGGGGGGGGCGAGGGCAGCCAGACTCAAAGATCTGCATAACACTGAGGATCCTCTCTCCCGAATTAATCAAGGGGGGCCCACTGAATCAGATTATGGGCACAAGTCTAAATCTCGGAGCTCCCCTCAGTGTGCAGTACATTCAACCTCCTCTCCCTTTAGTCAATAGTATATCCTCAAGAACCACATATAATTATGTTTTACTCTTTGAGCAGATCAGCTTGGTGGCTACTGATCCATTCAGCCAGCAACTATTCCTAGGCTTATTGTCACTCAGACCCAAGAAGGGACCTTCCTGTTAAGGAGGAATTTGCCTCCCTTCTGCCCGCCTATGCATTCAATATGGTGGGTACAGAGGTCACTTCATACAGCCAACCTCCTACCTAGGAAGTACACTTGTATAGAACTGTTATGTGCCCTGTTGGCAATTGTTTACTTTAGTTTATATTGGTCAGCTCATTCTGAATGTATTGACTGTGGGGTACTGCTAATCTTTCTCAACAGGCTATGCTGTGATGTTATCCTAAAATGCTTCGGATGTGGGGTGCAATTCGATAATCAATCCAGGGAAGTATGTTGTTGGGATGTATATTATATAAAAGGATATGGTTTACACACTATGTACCTATAATATATATTGGACTTTCTAGTCCAATCAAGCGCTCGAAGATTCTGGCCTCTTTCAAGCACTCTGGGGCAGATGTTTTTATGCTCCAAGATACTCATCTCTCTAATGAAGCGCACCGAAAATTCCAGTGCTTGGCATTCAGTCAGGTCTATGCCTCCTCTTACAAAGGAGGCAGAAGGTGGGGCACCACTATTCTGATCCCTTCGAGGATTCCATTTGTATATGGGGACAAGATGATTGATAAAGAAGGGCGCTATGTCCTTATAAAGGGTAAATTGAATGGGAAACCTATCACTTTAACTTCTATATACTCCCCCCCCAACTCAGATTTTTCAACTTATAGATCTTTTTTCCTCTTATTAGCACAATGGTCAGAGGGGCCTATAATTTGTGGAAGATATTTTAATCTAAACCTGAGCCCAATATTCGAACAGGGACAGTCCCAACATAGTTTGGGGAAAAAAACAGAGATCTGTCTAAATTGCTTAAGGAACTTGGCTATGCAGATACATGAAGGTACCTCAGTGGAATGAGTAAACAGAACTTTTTTCTGTCAAGCACACCAAAGCTACTCGACCACTGACTACTACTTAATGTCCCACGAACATATGCAGATCGCTCAAAAGTCCTGGGTGAGTGTCTTTGTATTATCAGATCATGCTCCTATATTCTTAAAAATTAAAATGGATCATTTCCATAAAAAAAACAGTCTGGAGACTTAACATTTCCCATCTCAGGGACAAAGAAATTATTCAAGGAGTCAAAGATCTGATAAGACAAGCCTTAGAGGACAATGATACCCCAGATATGCATATATCCATAGTCTGGGATACTCTCAAAGCTCTATGTAGGGGTAAATTAATTGAAATTGCTGCTAGGAAAAAGAAATTGAGAGAGAAAAAGAGAACTAACCTATTAATACAAATACAAGCCCTGGAACAGCAACAACAAACAACTCCATCTAAGGAGATTTCTAAAAAATTAAAAACCTTAAAAGAAGAACGTAATACCCTCCTACAATACTATGTGGAACAGAAGCTTCTATTCCTGAGGCAAAAATAATATGAAGTAGGGCCTCAAGCCCTAAAATTATTAGTGGGGCGTTTGAGAGCCCAAAGGGCTAGAGCCCAAATAACTGGCCTCTGAACCTCCCAAACAAAACAAACCTTCAACACTCTATCTCTCAGATCTCAGATATTTTTGTTAAATACTACTCCCAACTTTATATGGCACCCCAACACCCACCGACCTCCCAGATTAACGAGTTTTTAAGCTCCCTTAAATTGTCAACACTTTCAAAAACCTTAGCAGACACCCTGGTAGCCCCAGTAACTACCCAAGAGATAACCACAGAAATAGGTAATCTCAGAACAAATAAATGCCACAGAAATGATGGCCTCCCAGGGGAATTCTATAAAACTTTTAACCAGAACTCACACCTTTACTTCATAGACTCTTCTCCGGGGTGTCCTCCCCCAAAGCTCCTATTCCCCCATCATGGAATTATGCAATACTTTCTGTAATCCCCAAACCTGGTAAGAGCCTCTCCCTGCCTGGTTCCTACTATCCTATCTCAGTCCTCAACATGGACTACAAAATTATGGCAGCAATAATTTCCCATAGACTTAAACCAATTGCCCCAATGATCATTCACCAAGACCAGAGTGGCTTTGTTCAAGGACGTCAAGCTCAAGATAACATTAGACATAGTATATACCTAACTGAGCATATCACCAAACAAAAAAATTCCCTCCATCCTACTCAGCTTAGATGCTGAAAAAGCTTTTGATATGGTTTCTTGGACCTTCTTACGAGAAGTATTGGTCTTCTTCTGATTCCCAGACCAATTTATGAATCTCATCTTTAAATTTTACCAAAACCCACAAGGATATATATGTTCTAATGGCCAAATCTCACAAAAATTCCCACTGCAATGAGGAACCAGGCAGAGATGCCTAATTTCCCCCCTTTTGTTTGCCCTGTATATTGAGCCCCTAACCCAATTAATAGACTAGATAAAAACCTCCTGGGAATACAGTTTAGCAGTACTGAGCATAAACTCTCCCTGTTTGCAGACAATGTTTTAGTTTATCTGTCCAGCCCAGAAACCTCCCGCCATCATTTATTTCAACAACTTAGACTATTTTCTAACATAGCAGGGTACTCTTTAAACACTACTAAAATGGAAGTATTAGCCGATAACTACACCTCAGCAACACAGAATAGAGAAAAATGTGCTTTTAAATGGGACCTAGCTGATCTCAGATACCTAGGCATTAAAATTCCAATTGACCTGAAGCTTCTGTTCCACTTGTGTTACTCCCCCCTAATGAAGGCACTTAAAACAGACATTAGGAGATGGACAGTGCTCCCATTATCTTTCTATGCCAGAAATCAGGCTATTAAAATGAATGTACTTCCAAGTCTACCATATTTATTTCAATGAGTTCCGTGTGTAGTTCCTGCCAAATCCCTTACTCAATGGCAATGCGTCCTTGCACATTTTCTGTGAAAAGGCACAAAACCGAGACTTAAATCTCAGCTCCTAATGCAACCCAAAGATCTGGGGGGGGGGGGTGCACTCCCGAACTTGTAGTATTATTGGAGCTCCTCGCAGATGACACTGACCCTTCCCTTGGGGAACCCACACTATACAGCACATTGGAAGCAGATGGACTTATCAAGACCCCAACCACTTTCCCAAGCAGCGGCCTTGTTCTCTGCCTCCGAATTTAAAAAAAACAATCAGCGAAATTGTCAGATAGCACCACCTCATTTCTTGAAGGTTGGAAATGAGGTTACCTCGAGAGAAAATACAATATCCATAATTGGAAATATGCATGGTTCACAACAAACCCAGACTTTCTTTGTCTCATGGCCTCCTGGCTCCTTGGCAATTAATGCGACAAAACGCAGTTACAGTATTTCCTTTTTTGAAGCCCAAATCAAATTCTCCTGGACCCCGAATGATTTATTCTATTATCTTCAAATCAGGGACTTCATAAACCTCCAGTTCAGACTTCAGACCTCTAAATATCAAAGCCCTGAGAGTAACTCCCCCTTTATCCAAATATGGACTTCCACAGAAAGTGACCATGCAAGTTCTAAACTTAACAAGTTTTTACTTTCACAGCAGGTCCATGTTTCTGATTCACTAAAAAGTAGATGGGAGCAGGACTTGGGTCTCTTTCTTCTTCAGACCATCTGGCCTAAAATATGGCGCCTGACCTGGTCCACAACACTCTCCCCAGGATGGCAGGAGTACATATGGAAAGTCCGTACCAGATACTTCCTGGTGCCCAAGTTCCTAGCCAGACACAAACCAGGCAGGCTGGAGACCATGCGGAACTACAGAAGCATCTCATGTTCACATATTCCTGCAGTGTCCCAAAATTCAAAGCTTCTGGAGCTCAATCTCCCAGCAAATTAAATATGTACGTAACCTGCTAGACCTCCCAAGTCCAGCAAACCTCTTATTAGGCCTACCCCCAGAGACTTAAAAGGGAAAGACTCCCAATATCTCTGGTCCATCCTCCTGGCTGTGGCCTATAAGACCAACCAAAAAATGACTACAATCACCTCCTCCTACAGTAGAAGATTGGCTCAACTATATAAAAAATATGAGCAGCTCTCTCACAATCTTCAAAATAGAGCCACAATCTACCAGATGGGACCTGAGAACCAACCCATAAACCCTAAAGGGTTATTCAGATCCTTCTCTGCCCACATCCTGAAGAGATTGTAAATGTTCATGTAAGCTCTAAACTTTTCTTATCCTACTGACTCAGTCTTCTTTTTCCCCACAGTAGTAAAGACATTCAGTGTAGAGTAAAGAAACAGGCAGTTGACACAGTTGTTTTAAAGTTTTTATTTTTATTCTTACTTTTAAAATTTTTTATTGTTCTGTACAGTTAACTCAAATACTGTTTCATAACCATTGGATTTATCAGAGTCTACTCTCCAAACATTGGAATGTTATTCAGCTAGAAACCAGATTCTGTTAGAAACAAACAGGATATTGCAACGGTTGTTATACATGATGATGTAACATGAATGATATCAAATTACTGGGCTGGCAGTATAGCCTAGAGGTTAGAGGAATGAGTTGTGAACAAGCTTGGTACATCCAGCAGACCAGACCTGAGTTTGATTCTCATGACCTCCACTTGCATACTGTGTGACTCTGAGCAAGTCACTTAACTGCCCAGTGCTCCCAGGTCACCCCTGAAAACAGGCACTTGCGTCTAGTGGGCCTTACCCGGTTACCAAAGACTATAATAAAATAAATTTTAAAAAAATAGTGTTAATTCTGGTAGAAATTGTCAAGTCCATATGCAAAGATATCACAATGTTGATGTAAGTATGTATTGTCTTTGTACCTGAAATAAAGAGAGAAAAATGACTCAATAAAATAAAGTATAAAAAAAAAAATCCTATTTAGGATTAAATGGAGAGAGAGCACAAGCATCTTCTAGAGGCTAGGCAGTATAAGCAGCCAAGGGAGATTTGGGGAGATAGAATAAAACCATGTGACAATGTCATGTGACCCAACCTACCAATAAGTGTACAGACCACCCAGTGTGGGAGGGTGGGCAGCCGCCATGGTGGCAGCAGCAGGTTAGCCGTGAGCAGCTAGCTCTGATGACCTGTTGTACCTGCGTTCAGTTAGCTTGATTCCGGCTGTTGGGAGGGAGGGGAAAGAGTGCTCCTTGGCATGGCAACTGGAGGTGCAAGTGAATGCAGCCTGTAATGAAAAGAGAGAAAAGATTAAGGGGTTAGATACAGAACAATGGCGGGGTTAGGGCAGAAAGGAGACAAAGGAGCTAAGGGGAATGGGGGGATGGGCAAATGGTGGCTGGCTCCACAGTCTGGAATACCCACACTACAACAGTCAGTCTAACAATAGATACGCACAATCCTCAACCTGGAGTTAGATGCTAACAAAAGATATGCAGTGTTGCCGAAACAGTCGCAATTCATCTACCCACAGGAAACACCAACACATATGCTCCCACTGCACTCTAAGGTACTTAAAGTACCATTCTAACTTCAGCTATATCCACAGTTACACATTGGCTCTTAAAGTAACCATTCCAAAACGCCCACGGCCACTAATACAAAACATACAATATGCTGCAAAAGCCTAATTAGTCCCTGTCTGCCGACAGTAAGCAAGGCACTGCACAATTGTCTTTTAGCCCTGAGCAGCTAGCTTTGATGGCCTGTAGTACCTGCATTCAATTCGCTTGATTCCGGCTGCAGGGAGGGAGGGAGGGAGGAGTGGAGAGTGCTCCTAGGTGCGGCGTCTGGGGGCACAAGTGAATGCAGCCTGTAATGAAAAGGGAGAAAAGATTAAGAGGTCAGATACAGAACAATGATGCGGTCAGGGCGGGAAGGAGACAAAGGATCAAAGAGGGAGAGGTGAATGGCGGCTGGCTCCGCAGTCTGGAATACCCACACTACAACAGTCAATCTAACAATAGATATGCGCAATCCTCAGCCTGGAGTTATATGCTAACAAAAGATATGCAGAGTGTCGAACAGCTGTAATTCATCTACCCACAGGAAACACTAACACGTATGCTCCCACTACACTCTAAGGAACTTAAAGTACCTCTCTAACTTCGGCTATACCCACCGCTACACACATTGGCTCTTAAAGTAACCATTCCAAAATGCCCTCAGCCGCTAATACAGAACATACAATATGCCTGCAAAAGAACAATTACTAACTGTCTGCTGACAGTAAGCAAGGCGCTGCACAATTATCTTTTAACCCTGAGCTGCGAGCTCGATGACCTGTTGTATCTGCGTTCAGTTAGCTTGATTCTGGCTGCAGGGAAGGAGGGGGGAGAGTGCTCCTCAATGTGGTGTCTGGGGGTACAAGTGAATACAGCCTGTAATGAAAAGGTAGAAAAGATAAAGGGGTCAGATACAGAGCAATGGCAGGGTCAGGGTGGGAAGGAGACAAAGGAGCAAAGGGGGAGGGGTAAATGGTGACTGGCTCTGCAGTCTGGAATACCCCACACTACAACAGTCAGTCTAACAACAATTAACCACAATCCTCAGCCTGGAGTTAGATGCTAACAAAAGATATGCAGTGTGGCCAAAATAGCCATAATTCATCTACACACAGGAAACACTAACACATATGCTCCCAGGCACTTAAAGTTCCACTCTAAATTCAGCTATATCCACAGCTACACACACACACTGGCTCTTAAAGTAACTATTCCAAAACTCCCATAGTCACTAATACAGAACAAACAAAATGCCTGCAAAAGAACAACCAGTCCCTGTCTGTCACCAGTAAGCAAGGCACTGCACAATTGTCTTTTAGCCCTTAGCAGCTAGCTCCAATGACCCGTTGTACCTGTGTTCACTTCGCTTGATTCTGGCTGCAGGGAGGGAAGGGTGAGAGTGCACCTCAGTGCAGATCTGGAGGTACAGGTGAATGCAGCCTGTAATGAAAAGGGAGAAAAGATTAAGGGGTCAGATACAGACCAATGGTGGGGTCAGGGCAAAAACGAGACAAAGGAGCAAGGGGGGGGGGGTGAATGGCTGCTGGCTCCACATGCTGGAATACCGACATTACAACAGTCAATCTAGCAATAGATATGCACAATACTCAGCCTGGAGTTAAATGCTAACAAAAGATATGCAGTGTGGCCAAAACAGCTGTACTTCATCTACCCACAGGAAACACTAACACATATGCTCCCACTACACTCTAAGGCACTTAAAGTACTGCTCTAAATTCGGCTATATCCACAGCTACACACACTGCCTCTTAAACAGCCCCGACACCATGATGACAGTATGACAACTTTGAGAAAATGTAATATTAAGCAAAAGTGAGCTTATATTTCAATATTCTTTCTCTATTTCTCATTCTTCTTTATTACTAAGGACATCTGCATGTAAACAGGATCACTGCCCTATCTGTTCTGGCTGCTTGCCTACATATGACATCAAACAGTTCTGTTTATGACATCACCGTCTGTTGCTGTGGGGATAATTACGATGTCATAAATGGGGAATTATTTATTTATTTAAAAGTTGGTAACAGGGAAAAGCACCATGACCAGAAGCTCATTTCCAGGTGCAACCCAGATTATGATGTCATATGTAAGATAGCAGAAAAAGCAGATAAAGTCTAAGGGACAGTAAGCCTCTTTCGTACAGCTGTCCTCAGTAATAAAGAAAAAAGGTAAATAATTATAGAAAACACATGAAATCTAAACTAAACTGATTAAATCTCACATTTTTTCCAAGTTTTTCTAACAGTGTCAAGGGCTCTTTAAAGTAACCATTCCAAAACACCCACAACCACTAATACAGAACATATCATATGCCTGCAAAAGAACAATCAGTCCCTATCTGCCAACAGTAAGCAAGGCACTGCACAATTGTCTTTTAGCCCTAAGCAGCTAGCTCTGATGACCCGTTGTACCTGCATTCAATTAGCTTGATTCTGCCTGCAGGAAGGAAGGGGGGGTGCTCCTCGGCATGGCGTCTGGAGGTACAAATCAATGCAGCCTGCTTTCCATTAGCTTGATTCTGACTGCAGGGGAAGGTGGAGAGAGTGCTTTTTGGTGTGGCATCTGGAGATACAAGAGAATGCAACCTGCATTCAGTTAGCTTGATTCCAGCTGCAGGGAGGAATGGGGGAAGAGTGCTCCTTGGCGCGACATCTGGAGATACAAGTGAATGCAGCTTGTGTTCAGTTAAATAGAAATACAAAATCACACATACCCCCATAATGCAAAGCGTCATGGGCTGTAAATGCAAATCACCACAAAATATTATGCTGGTTCAACTTTAAGCAGAAATGCATGGTACCAAAAGACCTCTTACACAGTCTACAAAGGGTGCCAACAGAAGACACAGACACGTGTTTCGTCCAACCAGGACTCATCAGTGTGCCTCATCTGTATGACACCCCAGTGGAATGAACCAGCTACCCTAAATTGGTCTATCTGGGTTGGGTTGTGGGGCATTATGTGGGTATGTGTGATTTTGTATTTCTTTGAAGCTTGGCTTCCTGGCCAATGCCCTTTGGGGTATCCCTTGCCTCAGTGCTTGTGCACTAAGGTTCTTTGTCTTGTTTTTTGTTTTTATTGGGCTCAACACAACCCAAACCAGGAAATGAGGAAGTGGAGATCTGAGATTTTAGAAACTGCCAAACTGCAGGCATCATACACCTAATAAAATGTACTTATGAGTATGTATATTATACTGGTCTGGTAGGGCCAGTGTAGTGAGGGTTTGTAGGAGTGTTTAATGTTAAAGAGCAATTTTTCCTGATTAATAACTTTAAATTGGTTTCACAGATCTTCCTGAAATTTCACATGCATCTTCTGCTGGGGTCAGTCCCTTTTGAGATTTTTCTGATATAAAGTGTTGAAAATATAGAGATTTCCCTGGTTTTTGCTGTTTTTTCAGCCACCTGTATCTCTTATGAGTATGTATATTATACTGGCCTGGTAGGGCCAGTGTAGTGAGGGTTTGTAGGAGTGTTTAATGTTAAAGAGCAATTTTTCCTGATTAATAACTTTAAATTGGTTTCACAGATCTTCCTGAAATTTCACATGCATCTTCTGCTGGGGTCAGTCCCTTTTGAGATTTTTCTGATATAAAGTGTTGAAAATATAGAGATTTCCCTGGTTTTTGCTGTTTTTTCAGCCACCTGTATCTCAGAAATGGCTTTAGGTGCTGGGCTTAGATTTTCAATGTAGAAAGCCTTATAGATGTGCCTTTAAAAGGTTTGGTAAAACAACAGTAATCCATTCCAAAGTTATTAAATCTTGAATTTGCCATTATTTCCTATAGCAGAAAATATATGTAAAAGGGAACGTGATTTTCGCACACTGTCATCCAGTTTTGCATACTTTTCACCTGAATAACTTTGCAACACTCCAACAGATTCACAGGAAATTTGACAGGCATCAGCCTATGGTCCAGGTCTCTTAACTTGACAAATTTGATATGAACCCCTTGTTTGGTTTCTGAGATACATAGTGTTGAAAAAAACTGATTTTTTTAGGGTTTTTTTGTTTTGTTTATTAGTGTTAAAGGGCAGTTTTTGGATCTTAATAACTTTGTAATGGTTAAAGTGATTGACACACATAATTACCCTGGGGAGGTGTTTGTAAGTGATACATTTTATCTCAATAGCTTTAGCTGTTTCCGAGATACAGAGTGTTAAAAATAAAGGTATGGGGGGTTTGAAACTTTTATTGTCCACCTGTACCTTGGAAATGGCTTTAGTTTCTGGGCTGACATTTTCAGGGTAGAAATCCGTGGCCTTACAGATGTGGTTTTTGAAGATGTGGTGGGAAAATATAAATTTGTTCCAAATTTATGACATGTTGAATTTCCCATTATTTCCTATGGGGAAAAATAGATATCCCACACAACACAGGATTCTGTTTTGAACTAGGATTCTGCTTTGAACTAGGATTCTGCTTTGTATGAGCCCTATGGAAAGGGATTCTGCACTGAGCAAGGATGCTATTTTGCAGTTCTAAATCCCTTTTGGCAGAAAGAACCAACACAGTGGGGGAACAGGAACCAACAGTCAACCAACCCTGCCTAGAAGAGGCTGGACTAGGGTGGGCTCAGGGAGGGAGAGGGTGGTGGAACAGAGTTACATCCCTCCAGCTGTACCTCTCCACAATTCATTCGCTCTTCTGGTGGATAGTGGTTCCTCTATGGAGGCACCTGCAGTGAAGACCAAGGAGGATGCTGGGAACCTTCACAAAGGAGACCCACAGGAGGGTGGCATGGGACCCTACAGGGGAAGGAAACAACTCCTGGTGGGGGACTCAACCATTAAGGGGGTAGAAATGGGGGAGGAAAGGGAGAGGAAGGTAAGGTGCCTGCTTGACACCACAGCTTGGAGGGACAGGAAGCGAATCCTCATGATCGTGGGAGCAGCTGCACGAGGAAGGGAGCCGGATGTCATTGTTCACCTAGGGACAAATGATCTGGCTAGGAATGGGATCAGAGCAGTGCAAGAGGAGTTTGTAGAGTTTGGGAGGGGCCTTAGACAAGTAGCACATATGACGGTAACTTTCTCGGAGGTGCTGCCTGTCTATGGCAAGGGTGATGCTAGGGTACTCCTCACCAGGAAAGGTTAAGGAGAAAAGGATAGCATTCAGGAAATATAAGGAAACAAAAAAGAAGCAGGACAGAGAACTTTATCAGTTAAAGCAGAAAGAGGCTGGGAAGGCAGTCAGAATAGCAAAGGCCCAAACCGAGGAAAGGATAGCCAACTCTGTTAAGAAGGGGGATAAGACATTTTATAGGTACATTAGGGAGCCATGAAAGACCAAAGGAGGGATACTGAAGCTTAATAAAGGGGAGGGAATGGGTAGAGGTGTGACAGAAATGGCAGGAAAGAGTTAATGGTTTGATTCTGTAGGTGCCATATTTTTTTAGCAATTTGGAAAAAAATACAGTCAGGCTTAAACTCTCTGTCCAGCAGCATCCAGCTGTGGAATTCCTAGCTGCTAGATAAGAGCTGGGTCATAAATCTAGTGGACATCTCCAGACACACACAGACCTGCAGACACGGATACAGGCAGTTTGAATGGATTGGATCATTCAAATATAAACTTAAGGTGAAAAAGGAATATAATTGGTCACTGATAGGTGTTCACTCTGATTGGGACAATTAAATACATACATGTTAGTTGGTTGGTGATTTACAGGGAGAATAGGAATGACCTATTCTCCACAGAGTATATAACCTTCTGAAAGACAGAGAAGGCTCTCTTGTGCTTTGGAAGCTGGGGGGAAACATAAGTTTGGAGCCTACCTTGTAGCTATGTCCATGGGAACTGGCAGTTAGAACAGGGTCCAGTGTCTCTTGTAAGGACAGGGAAGGGTAAGTTTAGTGATAGCATATTTCAGTAATAGCCTTCTTCTTTTGCCATCTGTTATTTAGAAACATTTGTTTACTTTTCCTGTATGAGTGTTATTCTCTTCTGTTGGAAATATATATCCTGTAAATGCTCAGTGCATACCTCTCAACCTCTTGCCTCCTGAATCAGGGACAAGGCATAAAAAAATCAGGGACAAAGACCCAAAATCAGGGACACATCTTAAGAATTGATACTATTCATTCAGAATGCTGATAGAATAAGAAGATTTGTGTTAAGATGCATTTTCTGAAGAAGAACAAGTCCGAATCTTTAATGTTTGACATTATTTTGTGATTTTAATCCCGACTCTTCTGTCACAAAAACACACATTTTACGAGGGACAGAGGAAAATTTTGAGGTAAAATCAGGGACATCCCTGAAAATCAGGGACAGTTGAGAGATATGGCTCAGTGCACTTTCTGTTAAGCAAAAGCTATTAATTTGCTCAACAGTTGTGACTGTGATGTCATTTTTCTAAGGTAATATTTGGTTTCCACTGGCTGAGGTAAACTGTGTGTAGCATCCGCCACCCAAGAGAGACATACTACCAGACTTTAACTTGTGTAATTGCATGTTTGATTATTCAAGTTTGTACACTTGAAAGAGGTGCCGGAAGGAAAGTCCGGCTGGTGGCAGCGAATACCCGAGGACAGACACCTCTCTAAAAGCTGTTTCAGCCCAGAGGGAGAGGTGGGTTGTCACAGAGGGTGACAGTGAAAAAGCAGGGATACTGAATGAATATTTCTGCTCAGTATTCACAGAGGAAGAGGAGGGGAAGGTACCTAAACCAAACAAGAGAAACACTCTGAAGACGAGGGTCGATACCAGTCCATTTACAGAAGAAAGAGTTCTGAAAGAACTAATAAAATTGAAGGTGGACAAAGCAATGGGGCCTGATGGGATTCACCCAAGAATTCTAAAAGAAGTAAGGGTAGAACTAGTGGCACCGCAGACTATTCTCTTTTACAAATCATTGGAGGATGGGATGGTACCTGAGTACTGGAGGAGGGCAGATGTGATTCCTCTTCACAAAAGTGGGAGCAGGACAGAGGCAGGAAATTACAGACCAGTTAGTTTGATCTCAGTGGTAGGGAAAATGATGGAATCACTTCTGAAGGAAAGAATTGTTGAGTACCTAGAGGCCAGTGGGGCACAGGACCCAAGGCAGCATGGATTCATGATGGGAAGGTCGTGTCAGATGAATCTAATAAATTTCTTTGACTGGGTGACCAAAGTAGTAGACCAGGGAGGGGTTGTGGACATAGTCTACCTAGATTTTAGCAAGGCATTTGACACAGTCCCACACAAAAGATTAATACACACATTAGCCAGCCTTGGAGGGGGGTCTCAAGGTGGTAGCCTGGATAAAAAATTGTCTAGACAACAGGACGCAAAGGTTAGTAGTCAATGGAGTCCACAGTGAAGAAAGGAGGGTTACTAATGGGGTACCGCAGGGTTCAGTACTGGGACTGGTCCTTTTTAATGTCTTTATAAGTGACATTGCAGAGGGACTGGAAGGAAACGTATGCCTCTTTTCAGATGACACAAAGATCTGCAACAGGGTTGATACACAAGATGGAGTGGAAAGGATGAGAAGGGACTTGGCAAGGTTGGAGGAGTGGTCAAATGTATGGCAGCTCAGATTCAATGCAAGAAGTTCAAGGTGATGCCGTGGAAACAAAACCCAGGGGAAGAGTACACAATGGAGGGTGAGATACTGACAACAGTAAAAATGGAAAGGGACCGGGGGGTAATTATATCAGATGACCTAAAGGTGGGCAAGCAATGTGAGAAGGCAGTAAGGAAGGCTGGGGGGATACTGGGATGCATAGAGAGGCATCAATAGTAGAAAACAGGAAGTTGTTATCCCTCTGTACAGACAGTTGGTGAGACCCCATCTGGAGTACTGTGTACAGTTCTGGAGATCCCATCTCTGCAAAGACATAGATAGAGTGGAGGCTGTCCAGAGGAGGGCAACCAAAATGGTACAGGGTCTGCACCAGAAGACATATGAAAAAAGACTAAAGGAGTTTAATATGTATACCCTTGAGGAAAGGGGAGAGAGAGGGGACGTGATAGAAACTTTCAAGTACCTCAAGGGAATCAACAAAGTCCAAGAGGGTAGCATCTTTCAGAAAAAGAGATGTGCAAGAACAAGGGGGCACAATTTAAAGACAGAGGGGGGGATGGCTCAGAGGTAATGTGAGGAAGTATTTTTTCACAAAGAGGGTTGTGGATGCATGGAACAGCATCCCTGAGATGGTTGTGGAGTCAAGAACAGTGGGGGAATTCAAGAATGCATGGGACAGACATAAGGCAGTCCTAGTGGGGGGTAGGAAGAAGTAAGTTGTTGGTTAACTAGGATCTGCAGCTTATCTGTTAGGTAGGAAAATGGGAAGACTAGGTGGGCCAAGCGGTTCTTATCTGACATCAAATTCTATGTTTCTATTCCACAGCCCCCAGGGCCCCACTCCAGGCTGCATTAAGCCCCCTAGAGTTTTTTTTTTAACATAATCTTCACTCTGGGGTGATCTGCCAGGCTCTGTTTTCTGCAACACTGTGACTGAGGTTTAAACTTACTATAGGACTGAATGAAGTGCTGACATTTTTGCTGGCTTTCTAGCTTGGTGCTTTTCAACTGAGTTTAACACCTTGGTAAGTGCACCTCATGCTTGAAGGCTAAAGGTTTTGTGCAATTGAGCTACTGTCTTTTGTGCTTTTTTGCTATTTCAATATCTTATTCCCCCCCATCACAGCACAGTAGGACACTGTGGAAACCCACTCCCAGTGTCCTAGATAAAGCAGCCCTCCCCCCACTGTGGGGCACTGGGGAACCCACTCCCAGTGTCCTGAAATATGTATGTAATGGTTTTGCCAACAGCAGGGTGTCCAACACCCATGTCAGCACTACACTCACCCCCACCAGCAGTGTGTGACTCTAGGGAGCCCACTCCCAGTGTACATAGAGTACCCAGTTATGTTGTACCCCCCAGAGCAGTGTGGAACACTGGGGAATTCACCCCCAGTGCCCTCAGAAATGGTTCTACTGTTCCTGTGAAAAAAGAAAACAGTTTACAACATCTTTTTTTAAACTCCTGTAAAAAAAGGTCTCTCATTGTTTCCCCATTCCCCCTCTCACATCATGACCCTCCCACTGAGCAACCAATCACCCCACATCCCTTTGCCCTATACTTACCAACTGAGGTCAGTGGCTGTCATCTTCTGTAGACCAGGACACGTCTGCACTCTTCAAAGTCGAACAGCGATTTTGGAGCAAAAGTAGCAAAGAATGCTTGAGTTACACGCAATCAATGAAATTTTTCCTATGCATGCATGTAACTGCCAATCATTTATATTTTCACTACAAAGTTTGAACATAGCCATTTCTTCACACAGTACCTCCTGAATACTACAGCCGTCATTTCTCACATCCTGTCCACAGCTGTGGCACAGGATGGCATTTTGCCATGGATTAAGAAATGTACACCTACAGTATGAGGGTTATGAGTTGGGGTGATAAGAAGACTATGTCGAAAATTTGGGGTCGCAATGTGAAAAAAATGACAAACTTATGAGTATTTGTTGCAATTTTGTTACACACCTAACAGTATCTCAAAAAGTAAGGAAATTAATTGCAAAAAACTCTGTTTTACAAAACCAGTTATGGTTTCCATTACACTTTTAAAAGTATGGAAATTTAATGTCAGGGTTAATTTGTGTATCAGTACACCCACCAATCTCTGCAAACATTAGAAACAAAACAGTTATTTTATATATCCCTTGGTGTCCTTCCACCTGACTCATACACCATTTGAGCTGTTAATCATGTGGTATAGAACAATATATTTGTATGGTGTATGAGTTAGGTGGAAGGACACCAAGGGATATATCAAATAACTGTTTTGTTTCTAATGTTTGCAAAGATTGGTGTTGTGCTGATACACATATTAATCTTAACATTGAATTTCCATACTTTCAAAGGTGTAATGGAAACCCTAACTGGTTTTGTAAAACAGAGTTTTTTGCAATGAATCTGTCTCTCTCTCTCTCTCTCTCTCTCTCTCTCTCTGTATATATATATGTAATACATCAAGACAGTTGAAAGTATGCATAAGAGTGTACAAAGGATGTATAAGGAGAGGTGGCTTAAGTTCACCCCTCCAGGACTCTGCAATCAGCTGCCCCACAGCTGAGTGTGCTCCAGGAAAACTCACAACTCAAATCTCAAAAATCCATGCTACCCACCACTAAACAAGGCAATTACACAAATTAGATGCCAAAACAGCTTGCAGTTTAATAAGCAAGCAATAACACACAACGAGGTGTGGTTTTTCGCCTGCTAAGTGCATGCCCAGGGGTGTAGTAAGGCACGGGGCACTTACGCCGAGTGCCTTGTGCCACTGGGTGTGCTCTTATCAGGTGATAAACCACACCTCAGAGTGTGTTATTGTGCTTATAAAATGGGCTCCCCAAGTTATTATTGTGAGAAAAAAATTAAAAAAAATGTCTAAAATGTATTTGTGAAAAAAGGTTTTAATGTGGGAAATGGTGAAAAAATAGTCCCATTTAATTTGTGTTTCAGCTCCCCCCCCCCCCAGGAGATTGGTATTTCTGTGTGTCTCAACTGTGCAGCCACAAGCACTCAAAAACATTTTATTTTTATGTTGTGTTTGATGTACTGTGTTTTATCCATCAGGCAGTGTAAGTCAGAGCATCCGTGACGCCATCTGTTTTTATTTTGATGAATGGGGAGCGACTGTGTCCCATAATGGATTATGTGTTAGATGTGATTTTTATTTCCCCTGTCCTGCAAAAATACATGAATTAATTTCCGTGTAGTTTATATTCTTTTATTTGTTTTTAAAAGAGTTGTCAGTGTCTCTAAATGGCTGGCTTCGCTGGGAGCGAGTGTGTCCCTCAGCAGCTGCCATACACAGTTTTTTACTGCCTCGGGACTTCGTGGTTCTGAAAAGCAATGGTCAGGGTACAGAAAAAAAATTTAGCTGAAAATGGACAATAATGTACACTGTGTGGGTTTTTATTTTTGGATTCTTGCTGAGCCTGATGGATGTGTTTGGCAGTGAATGGTGTCTGGAGGAATCAGAAACAAGCAGACTGAGAGGTAAAGCTATGAGGAGGTAATGCCCGAGTAACAAATTTGACAATGGGCATGTGCTGGCTTGACGGGCATGGTTTCTTTAGCGGAGATAATATTTTTTACATTGCAGGTTATTCTGGTGTATTTTGTGTGAGTACGGTGCAAAAATTGTAATTTCACGTGTGTGGTATGTGTCACTTCGGAATATTGCTTCTCAGTGTTGCTCACTGAGCTGTGCCAGGCTATGGTTTTTATTTATGCTTGGTACAACTCAGTGATTCATTTGTTGTGAAGGGGCACAGTGGCAGATGTTAGTGCCGGTTGCATAGATATCATTCAGTAAGGACACAGTTGGGAGGGTGAAACAGCCAATTGGAATGTAGGATTTTATGAGCCCATTTTATAATACAGCAGAACAAACAAATGGTGCAAACCTCACAAATGCTGATAGTACAGGCTAGGAGGGCAAGGCAGGGCCCCACTGACTTCTTCCGGTTTTGCAGTAGCCTCTTCAGGAAGTGTCCCACATGCATAGTGGTAATCAATTTAAAACACATTGTTAAAGGGGCAGTGCATAATTCTAATAGGTCACAAGACCAACAATACATCAATTATAATGCTATTTCAAAGTTTTAAAACAACATATTTTTTGCCTTGTCCTCCCAACTTGTGCTATCAGCATTTATGAGGTCTGCACCATTTGTTTGTTCTGCTGTATTATTAAACTGCAAGCTGTTTTGGCATCTAATTTGTATTGTTGCTTTGTTTGGAGGTGGGTAGTGCTGGATTTTGAAATATAAATTCACCCCTAGCCAAGAATTTTATTGAAAAAAATCACCAACTACCTTCACTTCGCTTTTTTGGTCTGGAGAAACTAGAATGAAACAGGAGAGGGGGGGAGATTACTAACAGAAGCCTTTTTTATCAACAGATTTAACTCTGCCAATCCCAAATATGGACTGAATGATAGCATAGACTAGCTGCACATGTTATAAGGTGACACAGAGATTACAGTCTGATTAGAGACTTCAACTACATAGTATTGGATAAAACGGTGTTCAAAAAGAACCGCCCCCCCCCAAAGGACACAAATATCTCTGATTACTGTAGCATCATAATAGAAAATACAAATTGAATGTGTTGGCTTAAGGAAAAAATATTGAAGTTTTGTCTTCCCTGATCTAGTCCACAGGGAATAGAAAAGGATTTCCTTTTGAAATTATTATATTTTTTTTTTGTTTAAATTGAGATGATTTTGTTACTTACTGTAGATATGGCACATGTCCTCCAATGATGTTGCTGAGGGCATATCTCACAGTCTAAAATCAGCCCACAGTAAATTATTGTACAGTAGTAACCTTACTGCAGTTTCAAAAGTTTTTAAAGAAATCCGGGTTTGTGACCCAGGGTAAACCAGACATCTTGGTGCTTATATACTGAGACACCTAGAAGTGTCACTCTTCAGTGGATTGGACATTGGTAGAAGCATCTCTGTGTTCACATAAGCATGTGTGTGATGTCACTGGTGACATCATTAGTACATGCATGCATCAGTGCCCAACTCTGGCAGAGCATCACTACTTAGGTGAGCCTGCAGTGGCATCCTTTGCTCTAGGAGTGAGAGAATGCCTGGAGCCAGACAGAGGGAAAGAAGCCTATTGATAAGTAAAAAGATGGAAGGCAGAAAGCTCCTTAGAGAAATACAATGCAACTAAAACATTATGGCATCTTTTCCCTGACTCCGGCTCCCTGAACTAAAGCAAGGCAACACTGTGGGCTGGTAAGTAAGCAGATGTAATTAAAAAGTATATTTATGCATGAATAAATGAGCACTTACAAAATTAGGATAAATGTTTTTCACATTGAGGAAAGTTTGCACAGAACATATTGAAGCAGCATGCAAAAAGGGCTTATTAGGGCTGCAATGGGCAGAGCCCTGCAGACCTCTTGCTTTCAGAAAAGGACTCTGCATTCCTTGCATTCTTTCTGACCTAGCAACATGTTGGACTTGCACCACAGTCACCTCCGACTCTGTGGAGCAGTTCACTTACATTGCACTATTTTTTACTTGAAAACAAAACCACTGGGGGATTGGACACCCCCAGTGTATTAAGAGGAGCTTGATAAGGACCAATTCTCCTAACCAAGAGGGAGGAGAGAACTGACTCCAGCCTGGGATATACTGTAAATATTTCAAAACCACCTAGTTATGCAAGTGGCACAACCAAAATGGAGGCTACAGACTGGGGCACAAATACCACACTTTTAAGACAAGGAGCCTTCCCATGCTGAAGTACAGATCTACCTAGGGCCACTTGTTTTTACTGTATATATATTCTCATCTGGCTAGAGGCCATAAGCACTTGGTTCGGTAGCAAAGGCTGGCTAGTTCAGACCCACTCTCAAACCGTGATCTACTCTGTGGGTAGTTTGGGTTTAACTGGGGTTTAATCATATAATATGTTTCTGGGGTCTATTTTTAGGAAGGGATTGAGCTCACTTTTATACTGAAATATATTACCATTTGTTTTAGTTCCTGCATACAGAAACATAGAAACATAGAATTTGACAGCAGATAAGGACCACTTGGCCCACCCAGTCTGCTCATTTCCCTACCTAATGGATAAGCTGCAGATCCTAGTTAACCAACAGCCTACTTCTTCCTAACCCCATCCCCTAGAATTGCCTTATGACTGTCCCATGCATGCTTGAATTCCACCACTGCTTTTGACTCCACAACCCCTCCGGAAGGCTGTTCCATGCATCCACAACCCTCTCTGTGAAAAAATACTTCCTTACATTACCTCTGATACACACACCCATCTTCAAATTGTGCCCCCTTGTTCTTGCACACCTCTTTTTCTGAACGATGCTACACTCTTAGACTTTGTTGATTCCCTTGAGGTACTTGAAAGTTTCTATCATGTTCCCCCCTCTCCCTCCTTTCCTCGAGGCTATACATATTAAGCTCCTTAAGTCACTCTTCATATGTCTTCTGGTGCAGACCCTGCACCATTTTAGTTGCTCTTTTCTGGACTGCATCTGTCCTGTTTATGTCTTTGCGGAGATTGGGTCTCCAGAACTGCATGCAGTACTCCAGATGGGGTCTCACCAGCTGTCTGTACAGAGGGTTAACAACTTCTTGTTTTCTACTGGTGATGCCTCACCCTATGCATTCCAGTATCCCCCCAGCCCTCCTTACTGCCCTCTCACATTGCTTGCCCACCTTTAGGTTATCTGATATGACTACCCCCAGGTCCCTTTCCATTTTCGTTGTTGCTAGTATCTCACCCCCATTGTGTACTCTTCCCCTGGGTTTTTGTTCCCCAGGTGCATTACCTTGCACTTCTTAGCACTGAATCTAAGCTTCCATACATTTGACCATTCCTCCAACCTTGCCAAGTCCCTTCTCATCCTTTCCACCCCACCTTGTGTATCAACTCTGTTGCAGATCTTTGTGTTGTCTGCAAAGAGACATACTCTTCCTCCCAGTCCCTCTGCAATGTCACTTATAAAGACATTGAAGAGGACCGGTCTTTGGTACTTTGGTACTTTGGTATTTTTGGACAAAAGAAGGCGGAATGCCCATCACGACTGTCCTCCATATACATGGATCATTTATTGAGTCCCTACTCAGACAACCATTTGTCTAATTTGTTTTTAAATATTAAGATGTTAGGTGAGTCGACCAAATCCTGTGGTAACCTGTTCCAAATTCTTGGTGTCCTTGTGGTGAAATAGTTAATTCGTTTGTTAGTCTTTGCTCTCATAATTTCTAGTTGTCTAATGTGTAGTCTGGCCACGGTTTTTCTGGTGGAAAATTTGATACCACAGATCTGCATCTGTTCCTGGTTGCCTAATATTTTGAATAGTAGTAGCAAGTCCCCTCTGAGTCTTCTTTGAGACAAAGTGTGTAAACCTGTTTTAACTAATCTAAAGGTGTAGTCCAGGTTTCATAAGTGAGGTATGAGCTTAGTGGCTCTGTGCTGAATGTTTTCAATCCTATTGATGTCCGAGATCAAGTAGGGACTCCAGAAAGGAGAGCCATAATCTAAGAGTGGCCTGATATGGGATCTGTAAAGGGGTAGAAGACATTGTTCTGATCTAGATACAAATGTTTTACTTATTCTACGAAGAATGGCGTTTGCTTGGTTTGTTATTTTGGTGCAGTGGGTAGCTGAGGATAGTTTGTTGTTCACCGATATTCCTAGGTCCTTTTCTGCTGTTGAAGTTCTAATAATGGTATTATTCAGATAATATGTATATAGTGGATTATTTTTTACCCAAGTGTAGTACTGCGCATTTAGAAATGTTGAAGTAGATCTCATTAGTACGTGCCCACTGTTTTACCAATGATAAATCAGCTTGTAATCCAGATTTGGTATTTTGTTTTATGGCTTTCCCCCTAAGTTTTGTGTCATCTGCAAATTTGACCATTATGTTACTGGTAGATATATGCATGTCACTAATAAACAGATTGAACAAGATTGGCCCAAGTACCGAGCCCTGGGGGACTCCACTGGTCACCCCTCTAACATCAGACATTGCATTGTTTACCCTAACACTCTGAGTTCTTTCGTCCAACCACTGGTTTATCCATGAAACCAGTATGGATGAGAACCCCATATTGCTGAGTTTGTCAATTAATAATGAAAGGGAAACTTTATCAAATGCCTTACTATAGTCTAATAGGATGATGTCCATAGGTGTATTGCAGTCCAAGTTGTAGTTAATGTATTCGTAGAAAGAGATCAAGTTTGTGACACATGAAAAACCTTCTTTGAACCCATGTTGATACATATCGTTAAAATTTAGATTTAACATTTCATTTTCAAGTTTGTGTTTAATGATTTTTTCCATTAGTTTACATGGTATAGATATAAGGCTAATGGGTCGGTAATTTTCGGTTTTTGAGTGAGAACCTTTTTTAAAAATGGGTGTGACTATTGCAGAATGCCAATCTTTTGGTACCACTGATTCATATAGAGATTTATTGTAAATTATTTTTAAAGGTTGGATAATAGTATTTTTTGTTTCTAGTAAAAACCTAGAAGTAATCCCGTCTGGACCCGGGCTGGTGTGTTTTTTTAGGGTGTTTAGTGCAGTTAGAATATCTTGCTCTGTAATCATATTTATTTCAACCTTTGGGGATACAATAATAGGTGCAGAAACTGATTTATGTGCATAGACGGATGAAAAGTAGTTGTTTAGTTCAGTTGCTGTTTTGATGTCCGAGGTTATTGTTTGTGTGTTTATAATTAATGGCCCAATTAAATTGTTGCAACTCTTTTTTTCATTTAGGTATGAGTATAAAGCCTTGTGACAGTCTTTTGTGTGGGCAATCTTGAATTCTAGGTTGCGTTTAGCTGTGACTATATTTTTTTTAGCATTTTGACTGTCTCTCTATAAGTCAGCAGTTTTAAGTTTAGAGAAAAGCTTCTTTTTACGAGTAATTAATGATTTGATGTTTTTGTTAAACCATTGTGGTATTTTCCCTTTATTGTTGTATTTATATTTCTCAGGTATGTATTGTTTGTCGAGTTGAGTTATTTTATTTTTTAAAAGATCCCATGCTTCATTTGTTTTTAAAGGGAGAAGGGCCTGTTCCCAGTTAATTTCCTCTAAGGCTTGATTTATGAAATTAAAATTGGCTTTGTGATATTGTTTTATTTTGATTTTGTTAATTTTGGGTTGAAAGGGGAGTTGCATCGAGAAAAG
Source organism: Neoceratodus forsteri (assembly GCA_016271365.2). Lineage (NCBI taxonomy): Eukaryota > Metazoa > Chordata > Ceratodontiformes > Ceratodontidae > Neoceratodus > Neoceratodus forsteri. The sequence goes on from CM057454.1 coordinate 639,904,328, forward strand.
TATGGACATGTGGTCACTGTTTCCCATGGGGGGTAAGATCTTGGCATCAGATGTTGGGGTTTCTAGGTTAGTTATAGCTAGGTCCAGAATGTTTTCCCCCTAGTGGGCTCCCTTACAATTTGTTTAAGACCTTGGTTGATTATTACTGAGAGAAGTTGTTCATCGTAGTGATTAACTCCAGAGAGGGTGTCCCAGTTAATAGTTGGTAGATTAAAGTCCCCCAGTATTAATACAGTATTCTTACTAGCTAATTGCTGTATTTCTTCTGCTAACTGCCTGGTGGTGTTTAAGTCTGAAGATGGTGGTCTGTAACAAGTTCCAACAAGTAATTTATAGGAGCAAGTGGGTTGAATATAGGCCCAGACATTTTCCAGTTGAGAGTCAGTTTCTTTTCCATATGAATGAGTATCATTTCTTATATAAAGGCTAACCCCTCCTCCTTTCTTTGTGTTTTCTCTGTGTTTGTAGTAGTGTTTATATCCAGGTAATTCCGTTGTCCAATCTTAGTCTATACTGCCCCAAGTTTCTGTTATTGCAATTATTGCCAGTCCTAGGGTCTGAGAAAGTATTTCTAATTCTGCATATTTAGAGATGTTCATGGATCGAGCGTTAAAAGTAAGAATATTTAGGTTGAGATTTAGTGATGAACCAGTATTATTAACAAGAGACCGGGATGGTTTCTCAGTCTCCCCTCTGTTTTTTAGTTTAAATATGTGTTTATGTATGCATTCATTTTTTGTCCCAGGATAGTACTGCCTCTTCTACTGAGGTGCCATCCGTCCCAACAATATAGTGATGGTCTGTCCTCAAATTCTTCCCAATGTGTTAGACACTTAATTTATTGTCGGTAACACCATTTGTGGAGCCATTCGTTTAAGGCTTTGATTTTTGAAGTGATATATCTGGTAGCTCTTGGGATGGGTAGTACCTCAGAGATACAGACGGTACAGCCATGTTCACTTAATATATTATTTAATGCTAGAAAGTCTTGTTTAATTTTTGAAAGATTCGAACCTTCTATGTCATTTGTTCCTGCGTGAATAATTACCAAGGGATTTTCCCCTGCAGTGGATAGTATAGATTTTACCATTGTTGTTATGTCTGCAATTTTCAGCCCTCTAAAGCTAGAACACATTCTGTGTTGTTTGTCTGGGTTACATATTGCTCTCTCTCTAGGTATTTGATAATTGAGTCACCTAGTACAATCACCTGTTGCTGGTTTGTGGTTCAACAAGTGAGGAACTGTCTACTGTTTCCTTGCATGATTTATCAGGTAGTTTGTTTACATTTGGGTGATTTGTTGTTATTTCGTTAGGAAATTTAGATGAGTAATTAAATTCATTGTGTTTAGGTGTAATGGTGTTACATGCACCTGGAATGGTATTTATATCCTCAGTACTGCTTCTGCCATTTATTTCTGAGGTGAGGGTTTCAAAATAATTTTGTAAAGGTAACTCCTGATTCTTTTTGTTCAAATGATTACTTTTTTTAGTGTGTTTTTTGCAGGGGAATTTTGTCCAGTTTTCATCTGTAGTATAGTTTGATGGAGTGGATGATATAACTGGTTGTTCTACTAGGTTACAAGCTAAATGTTTGTTTGGAGATTTGTCATGCTGAAATGAATCTTCTAAGTGTTTGGTAATGGATACATTAGTTTCAACTAGAAGTGACATTTGATCTATATAATCCTCGAGTGCTTTAATGTCAGATTGTAAGTTGTCTTTAGGCTGCAAATGTTTGACTTCTTCCTGTAGTTTTTCTAGCAGTATACATCTATCACAAACAAAGTTTGCTATCTGTTTCCCCAAAGTATACATTTGGCAAGATATGCCCATTTTATTTGCCTTCTTCATGATTTTGTTAATGCAGACCCAAGTTTTTAAAAGGAAGAAAATAGAAGGGTAAGGTATAATTTACAATGTTTACCTTGTAGCAGCCCTGATTTCTTTGGTCCTAAGCCCGTTTGCCCCAGTGGACATGGTAGACACGCTACCGGCCAAGGTCTCTTTAATGCTGCCCACATGTCTCTGCAGTATGCCTTCACCCCACCGCTAGTGTGAGTGTTTTAAGGAAGGAAACCGGAAGCACGTCGTAATGCAACTTCTGGTTTTGCGATGGTCCAAAACTAACTCTACAAGTATTAAAAGTTAGCCTTTAAGAAGGCTGTGGTACAGAAAAGCAGTGGTTTGCAACAACAAGTTGCTAAATGGCTGAACTAGGCACAGCAAAGTGTTTGTGGTAAACCAGGAAGTGTCAGGCACTAGCCACTGACCTCCAGTGTCCCACAATGCAAGGTGGTACAGCAAGGAAGTACCCTATTCAAGAAGGTACTCCTGACTAGTTTTAAACAGTTTTAGAAACACAATAGTTATGCACAAGTTTTCATCAATACAAAGATTTGCAAAGTGTATCAGTAGTTGTCACAATTTTAGTGGCAGCAAGTGCTCTATCTGCTGCCTGCTTGCTAGTGCGAGTGTTTTAAGGAGGGAAACCGGACGTATGTCGTAATGCGAATTCCGGTTGCGCGATGGTCCAAAACTCACTCTGCAAGTATTAAAAGTTAGCCTTTAAGAAGGCTGTGGTACAGAAAAGCAGTGGTTTGCAACAACAAGTTGCTAAATGGCTGAACTAGGCACAGAAAAGTGTTTATGGTAACCCAGGAAGTGTCAAGGACTAGCCACTGACCTCCAGTGTCCCACAATGCAAGGTGGTACAGCAAGGAAGTACCCTATTCAAGAAGGTACTCCTGACTAGTTTTAGACAGTTTTAGAAACACAATAGTTATGCACAAGTTTTCATCAACACAAAGATTTGCAAAGTGTATCAGTAGTTGTCACAATTTTAGGTCCTAGTACTGAACCCTGCGGTGCCCCACTAGTAACCCCCCTTTCTTCAGTGTGGACTCCATTTACTGTTACCCTCTGTGTCCTGTTCTCCAGCCAATTCTTTACCGAGGCTACCATCTTGGGACCCACTCCCAGGCTGGCTAACTTGTATATTAATCTTTTGTGTGGGACTGTGTCAAATGCCTTGCTAAAGTCTAGGTAGGCCATGTCCACAGCCCCCCCCCCCGATCTACTACTTTGGTCACCTAGTCAAAGAAATCAATTAGATTCATCTGACATGACCTTCCCGATGTGAATCCATGCTGCCTTGGGTCCTGTGCCCCTTTAGCCTCTAGGTACTTGACAATTCTTTCCTTCAGAAGTGATTCCAGCAATTTCCCTATCACTGAGGTTAAACTAACAGGTATGTAGTTGCCTGCTTCTGCCCTGCTCTCACTTTTGTGAGGTGGAATCACCTCTGCCCTCCTCCAGTCCTCGGGTACCACCCCATCCTCCCACAATTTGTTAAAGAGGGTAGTCAGTGGTGTCATTAGTTCTACCCTTAGTTCTTTTAGAATTCTGGGATGAATCCCATCAGGCCCCATTGCTTTGCCCACCTTCAGTTTTAAGAGTTCTTTCAGAACCCTTTCTTCTGTAAATGGGCTGGTATCAACTTCTGTATCCAGAGTGTTTCTATTGTGTGGTTTAGGTACCTCCCCCTCTTCATTTGTGAATACTGAGCAAAATATTTGTTTAGTATCTCTGCCTTTCACAGTCACCTCTGCCCACCCTCCTCCCCTTTATTAAGCCTCATTATCCTCCCTTGGTCTTCCTTCACTCCCTGATGTACCTATAATAGGTTTTATCCCCCTTCTTGTGTTGGTTGCCTCTTCCTTGGTTTGGGCCTTTGCTGTTCTGACTGCCTTCCCAGCTTCCTTCTGCTTTAACTGATACAATTCTCTGTCCTGCTCCTTCTGTGATTCCTTGTACTTTCTGAATGCTTTCTTCTCCCTAACCTTCCATGCCACCTCTTTTGAGAACCATAGCGGTTTCTTACATCATTTTGTTTTATTTGTTTCACACAAAGGCTTGTTGCCACTGTGATGGCAGTTTTGATTATTGCCCATTGTTCTTCCACCCCTCCTTCCTGCCCATTTGCTAGTGCATTCCTTAGGCACTCACCCATTTTGGCAAAGTCAGCCCTTCTGAAGTCCAGTACCTTTGTCTTTGTATGGCTTGACTCTACTGCTGTGTTTATTGTGAACCGTACTGTTTGATGGTCACTAGCTCCCAGATGGCAACCCACTTCTAAATCTGTGATCCTCTCGTCATCTCCATTTGAGAGTACCAGGTGTAAGATTGCTCCATCTCGAGTGGGTTCCAATACTAGTTGTCTAAGGCGTGCCCCCTGTAGGGCATCTAGAATGACCCCACTCTTAGAAGTGGCTGCTGCAAATGTACTCCAATTAAAATCTGGCATATTCAGATCCCCCATCAGCAATATCTCCCCTTGTTCTGCCATTGTAAGGATACTTCTTATCATTTCCTGGTGCCATTGCCTGTCTCCAAATTGACCCACAGTGCTTCCTCTCCCACCTGTTTACCCTTTTGTTCTGTAGCTTTGATTCTTTCCCTTATGTAGAGAGCTACTCCTCCTCCTCTTTTACCCTCCCTGTCCCTCCTGTAGATAGTGTATCCTGGTATGTTTACATCCCAGTCATGGTTCTGTGTGTACCATGTTTCTGTGACTGCCACAATATCCAGATGTTCCTCCTCCATCAAGGCCACTAATTCAGGAAGCTTGTTACCCAGACTACAGGCATTAGTACTCATTGCTCTCCATTTTTTGATGGCTTTACCTCTTGTAGCACTATCCCTGTCCTCATTGACTTTGCTTTCTCCATTCACCCCTGTCCTGCTCCCTACTGACCTTTGTACCTTGGTTTTTCCCTCATTTAGTACCCTGTTTTGTAGGTGGAGGCTGGGAATTCCCTGTTGCTTATCAGTGCCTCCCCCTTGACAAGTTTAAAAGCTTGCCAATGAAGCATTTAAACCAATTGCCCAGAAGACTTGTTCCCTTCCTGGACAGGAGCAGACCATCCTACCAGTATAGGCTGGTATCCCTCCAGGTGGAACCTCAGTCCCCAATTAAGCCAAACCCCTGTGCTTTGCACCATTTTTTTAACCATCCATTGAACTGAATGGTGCGAAGTACCTTTGCCATAGACAGGCAGCACCTCTGAGAAGGATACGGTGTGTGCTACTTGCCTTAGGCCCCTCCCCAACTCCACAAACTCCTCCTGCACTGCTCTAATCTCATGTTCAGTCAAGTCATTTGTCCCTAGGTGGACAACGAAGTCCAGATCAGTCTCCTGTGCAGCTGTTCTCATGATCCTGAGGATGCGCTTCCTGTCCCTCCGAGCCATGCCGGGACCACACTTTTATATTGAATTATGTTGCTATTTTTTCTGGTTACTTTGTGTCAAAACTGCCTTCATATTATAGGCTTTCTTTTTCAGCTGTTGGCTACTTGTGTACTACTTCTTTTGAGAGCCTGACATGTGGGTATGATTTCAGTCATTCTGTCTTTTATCCTGTTGTTTAGGATCCCCTTCTGTTACTCTGTGTGTGTGTTTGTGTGTGTGTGGCCTGCAGTTAGGTATTTGACACCATGAAGTTCTGTGAGAAAAGGTATGAATTTATAAGGTACACCAAAACATTTTAATTCAACCACAAACTTATTGCCTTTTCATTGCACCATCTCGACTGAAAGAGCTGGGCAAAAGTTGGAGATTTCGGAAAAGAAGCCAACTTTATGTAGAAGCCCAATACTTCAACCGAGTGCTTCAGCTTTGTTGTTGTTGCTTCTTGTTTTCTTTTCCATCAATTTGCTCTTCTGCAGTTGTGTGAATGCATTAATTCTTCCCTTCCCAATACTGTATGTGTTTGTAAAATTGATCTGGGCATTTAATATTCATTCGGTCATCTGGTGGACTCTCCTGCAAACTTAATTATATTGCCCAGAGCCATATTCAAAGATTTTCAATTATAACTACACAAAAAATGTAAAGTGCTGATGTAGTTCCTTCAGTGTTTTCTTTTTATTTTCTCAAAATAACAAACTTAAATTGCTTCAAACACTGGAATATGAACCCCGACATAATGTAAAAACTCTTTTTTGTTTCTGTTTTTTTTTACAAAAGTAAAAATCTTGATTATTCAGATAAATGTGAGTTAAATACAACAACTTTGATTGTGTTTCATAAGGAAAGTACAGAGAAAACTAGCAGTGTTTGCATTGGCGTCTACAAGGGTAACAGTTCAAACTGGTCTGCATAGATTTTTATTGCCTTTCATATTTCATTTGAACAGATGATATGCATGAATATATAAAATACAGAAGGGCAGATTTGCCTGTAACCTCCATGGCCATAATTTGATAATTGTAAATTGACGTTTTTGAGATGAGAAAGTGGCAAGTGTTTTCATCTGGTTTGTTATTGGAGACAAATAGAGGATGGTTTGCTTTGGAAGGAAATATTGCTGAGGAGTAAAGATATTAAACTAGAAAAAATGACATAAACTGTATTATGCTTAGAAATCCCACTATCTACTTGACATTTAGACTTTTAATAAATAAGAAATCATATGAACAGTTTCGATGAGTGAAAAGTCATAGTACTCGAGGTTAACTGCGGATGTGATGGCACATTCAAACCTTCAAAACACACACACACACCAACCTTCAAAAACACACACACACATTTTACCATTTGGTGATCTATGATTTATATTCTTTACTACTACCACATTACATTAGTATCTCAAAAATGATTTAAATGCTAATTGCAGGACAGGTACTGTATATTCATTATAAACTGGTGCCACATTAGGTGTATATAGCAACAAACTTTCTTATTAGTGTTTTCCATTTTGTTTCACCCTTGGCTTCATCTATCTATTCGCAGACCTTTGTAAGCTGCACGTTTTGAAACAGAATCACCGTAAGCATACCTCCATATTTTCATTTTGTCTGACAGACTGTTCAACAGTGAAAGGAGAGAGACAGTGAGAGTGTGGGAGAGAGAGAGAGGGAGAAAGAGGGAGGGAGGGAGAGAGAGGGGGGAGGGGGGGACTGGAAGAGGTCAGTCTTGCAATTAGCAGTTCTGATTACATTTGGAGACAGCCCAGGAAGTGTCAGGACCTCAGTATTCCTCCTATGTAACTAACAACTTTTCCTCTGTTTGCCAACGATTCAATGCAATCTTGAAGGTAGGAAACCTGTGGAGACTAATGAAAAGGCGCACCTATGCAAGACAAAATGCTGGACAAGGTGGAGCAGGGAAGAATCAGGAATGAACCTCTTGCATAGTTCAACAGCAAAGGGCTTGAACTTAATGGGAGACACAATCAAAGCTCTTTTGATTTATGAAATAAATGTACTGTAAAAAAGTAAACACATTTCCACTACAAAAAGGTTAAAAATATCTATAAGTATGTGCAGTAAGTATCTAAAATTACTTTATCACTTTAAAAAGGAAAATAAAATCAAGTCCGAGATACATGCAGGACTTCCGCGATTTTCAGTTCAAAAATCAATATGAATTTAGAGAAATTTTCACCAGTTAGTAAGCTGATCATACATTTCTGAAACCTGTGTAACAGATCAACAAGATGCATTTACTGTAGTTCTGCCGTCAAGTAGTGACCATGCTGAAATTATGAGAATGTAAATATGAAGAATGGAGCTGCTAATGTTATGTCATTTCTTAATTCAACTTTGACTTTTGGTTTGCCTTGCGGGCCAATAACCTGAATATAAAGAAGAGATTCATTAACATTTAAAACAAGGGAGAATCATTTAATTATTGCATTTCTCAACTTTATACAAAAGAGGAAATTAATATTTTGTGTACACTGAACCCTACCGCTTGCAGACTTATGTACTATGTAAAATAGACTTGGTAATTGCCTCTAATCTGTATCAACAGACATTTGTTACCAGACTGTGCCCACAGATCATGGCCTTTGTTTCAGATCGAAATCCTGCATCTTAAGATGACCACTAGATGTACTTGATAATAACATTACATTAGTGAGAAGGCACTCGGATAATGTTTTAAAAAGTTGACATTTAATGACCTCATATAAACCAGTTCTTTTAGAAGCATGCACCAACTGCATGAATACAACTTCCAGTTAGAGTCCATTAAAACACAAAGACAACATGCCGAAGGGCTATGAAAGATAAGTCATTGAAAATGGCACTTCATGTTTACATATACTGCAGCTTTTTACATTGTGAGGTATCTAGACAATATTCAAGTTTGGTGTGTGTGTGTTAAAAAGAGAGGCTTTTCAGTAAGTGAGTTTTGCATCAGTTTTGTGGAATAGTATTATTAATTTATAATTTTGCTTTATTATCTGTTTTCTAGAAAGCAAGGTGAACTGTTGTCTAGGGCAGTCTTCAGAACAGTAAAAGGTACAACTCCCAAAACAGATTGTTGGTCCATCTAGTCTGGTTCCATACAGACACACACACACCACACACACACACACACAATTATATTTATAGTATACAGCTAGCTGCAAGGATACTTGGCATATCCATGGGTTTATTTCAGCCTGCTGGTCTCATTCAAATAGCGACATAGTCATAATTAACATTATTGGGATGATGTTTACTTAAAGGGGAACTGACCTTCTTTTATGTTCAACAGCTAGTCTGGATTGGCAGCGTCTATCTTCTGATAACAACAGGAAGGGGTTCCCACATATTCTAATTCAAGTGGTTGTTTCCAGTATTGATGCATGCAAATAAGTGGAGACTTAGGTTGACCAAATTGTCCTAAAAATACACTCCAAATTGAAGCAAGCGACTCTTCAGTCATTAGTGGGAGCATTCTAGGGGAATGCTTTAGTCCACTAAATACACTCTGCACTGCCAATTTATGTGGATGTTGTAAAATAGTCACTACGATCTACTTTGAAAGACAATTGTTTTAACTGGTTTAATTAAAAATATTACAAATCAACACCAGCTGACGCACCTGGAGCTCAAAATCAATTAAAACACCTCATAATACATATTAAAGCAGCAGTACTACAAAAAAAATTGTGCTTTTTTGACAGTTTATTCCCTGTGCCCTGCTAATCATATACCTGGTGCTCTTTCTCACCGGCATTGTACTATCGCCGAGTAATTTGCTCAGTTATTCTCTGCTTTTGTTTACATGTCTGCCACCCAGTATGTTGCACTGGAACCCCCTCTGTTGCCAACTGCACATGTTTATGACTTGCAGGGACATCGGGAATGGTCAGCAGGGGGGCCCACTGCTGTTGTCAAAAGATGTGATGCAACCAGAAGAAAAAGCGCAGCTGAAATTAGTCAGCCGCCATATTTGTTGTAGCACTACAACACTTCAAATAAATTGCAAATATCTAAAAAACTAAAGACGACTGGAAACAAACATTTACAGGTATGGAAACTGGAACTTTGGCAGCATGCTTACAGCTGAAAAACTGAATTTTGATAGGCCACTTCCTGATTTCAAAGTACTCCTGCTTTAATATCTCAAACGTAGATATAGCTACCAAATTTTACCATTTTAGTTGTCCTATATTACTTCTCCAGGCAGAAGGATTAAACCTAGTTGGCAACTTGCAAAAGAAATGCGCAATAAACAGAAAAACAAAAGTGAAACACATGGATTAGGTCCAGAAAAGCATGTCAAATAAGAAATAAAAAAGAATGGAAAGGAACAAAAGATATAACACGTGTTCTCTTTTGGTTGAAGGCTGCTGTAGAGGACAGATTTCTATAAAAGCAAGGGTCTGCTTCCCTTTGTGCACTTGAAGGAACAAAGCCCCCCCTCCCAAACACACACACATTTTTATCTGGGAAATGGATCATTGCCCCTGACTCTAGTTCAGATTGAATGTCTCTCATTCTCCAGGAACAAATTAATGGAGACCAATCAGTTAATTAACAAACCCTCACTCAAAGCACCAGCCCCATGGAAAAGCAATAGTTGGGTACAGATTAGCCCATAAGGGAAAATACTACATCTTTCTGTCTGTCTATCTATATCAGATCTAAAGATAGGTATTGTTTCAGGCACACTGAGCAGGGATCACCAATTATTTTGATACTTCGCCAGTTTATTACTTTTTGATTCCATCATTGTAATAATGCTAATATCAGATTATTGTTCATATGTATGCAGCTGGAGGCATTCCACATGCTCACCAGACATAATAATAATAATAATACTCTTTATTTATATTGCGCCTTTCAAAAATCAAGGCGCAGTACATTTAAAATAACATAACAATAAAACATCATAAAAATCACTAAAATCAATAGCATCAATCCATGTCGGCACCATCCCCATATGCCTTCTTCCATAGGAAAGACTTCAATGCTTGTTTAAACCCCCCCACAGTCATGCACTCTGTGATCCAATGGGGTACAGAATTCCAGAGGGTCGGCGCCACGAACATAAAAGCTCGGGCGCGGAAGATTTTAAAACTACCCTCGAAATCTCTAGCAACCCCTCATTGACTGAGCGGAGCGGTCACTCCGGGAGGTAAGGAACCAGAAACTCTTTCGGGTAGTCAGGGCCCAAACCATGTAAGGCTTTATATGTCAGTAAACTAACTTAAAAGGTGATCTGCCACTGAACCGGCAGCCAGTGCAGTGTTGCTAAACAAGTGGAAATAATGTTAAATGCTCTGTTCCTATCTTTGAGAAGGTCAAATTCAGTTGAGACTATTACTGATATTTTGTATACACCTGCTGATACAGGCAATTGCCAGACTCATCATATTTTTTAGTTTTTTTCATTTCTTTTTTTCCCCCTCCTACTTCCCTCAGAGCCACATCATCGGGAGATGCCAATTAAGCCTGTCCCTGCCTAGTGCTTTACCTGACAACCCCCGGTCCCTCCATCCTGCCTCAGAACCCCCCCCGGGCGGGGTCAGGGTAGGGGCCAACCCCTGAATCTTGTGGTCCTTGTCAGGGTCCAGGACTGCAGGCAGGCACTGGCACAACGGGACGCAGCTCAGCGCTCCATCTTCCCGGCTCTAGAGGTTTTTTCCCTTTTTCTGTGGGATGTTGCGTGCCCATACATCAAGGCATGCACACCAACATCTGCAATATCCCTTCCCTTCCTTCCATGAAGGAGCTGTCCCTGGAGCTGATAGGTCTCAGACCTACACCTGTGACCAATCATGCACCAGTGGCTCCAGCTTGCTGTTATGCCCAAGCCTCCACCAGGGGTCACTGTTTGCTGGATTGTTGGGCCCTCCCAACCCCCGGAGAAGGCGAGGTGTCATTGGACACTCCAGCTTATCTCCCCCCAGCCAATCCTTAGTGGCCTGAGCTCATTCCTGAACCCGGGTTGCCAGCATGGAGCGAGGTGTGCCATCCAGCATTTCAGCCCTCAGCACCACCGGGCTGGCTCAGACTCATCATATTTAAAGTAGAAAAATTCATGAAAAATTAAGCACTGGTCTAGGTCCGATAACTCAGATGTCTATAACTACAGTATTTGCTTGTTCCACACAATTACTGTTGAAAGACACTGCATACAGTTGTGTGTTTTCTTTGAAATGGTGTATCAAGGAAAGTCTAGCAAACCATTATGCTCCTCTCAGTTCAGTACAGTGTCTCTACAGTATAAGCAATTTTCTTTTTTTGTGTGTGTGTGATCTGTTTATTGCCCCATCAGCCCAGTCGCCCACTCTTTCTAGCGACCAAGCCCACCACACCACTCCTCTGATCACCATCTGCTGCTCCTCAACTGCCACTCCCCGACTGACCAAGCATATCCCTTTCTCGGGCCCCCCTCTACCTGTGGGAGGGACCAGGAGGGGAGACTGTCATGTGCCTACAGGCACTTTCTTCAAGCCTCGCTAGGGGCAGTGAGGGCACAGCTCAGGCACTCCAGGTCTACATGGCAATAAGAGGGTGGGTCACCATTATCCCGGTGGCTTGGGTGGCCATTTTATCTTTTTTCATTCCCCCCACCCACTGTAATGCACGCGTGGTGTCCTGGCATCCATGCATACCACATGTGGTCATCCACACCGAAAAGCATGATGCTGAAACCGGTCACCAGAAGCTGCCAAAGGGTGGTGCATTCTTGGCCCTTCCCCTGGGAGGTGAGCATCCAGAGGACACTCTTGAGCCCTCCCTTTTTACTTTTTACTTTTTACTAATTAACTACTTTTTACTAATTAATCACTTCTGTCTCAGCAGGAGTAGTACCTGTTTAGATTAAGCAAACAGATACTTTATTAGAAGAAGGGGGACTCATTTAGGTAAAAAAAAAAAGTGTTTTTTCTGAGGAAGGGGTCAGTATCAGCTTAATTTACTGAGAGCAGAGAGTGAATCTAATTGGGGGTGTGGCTTAGCAGCTTAGGTGTACAAAAGCAGCTGTCTCCAATTACAGCTTCCGGCTGTTTCTGGCAGAAGAGAACTGATTGCAGAGCAAGAAACAGAAGTCCAGAACTACAGATTTTTTTACTAATTGCCCTCCTTTCCACCCAAAGCCAGTTCTAGTTTTATAGCCACCAGGGGTGTAACCAGGCATTTCAGATTTGTACACCAACCTGCCACACTACTACCCCCTCCCCTACTGTTGTTCATGCCTGCCCCCCCATGACTCGAGTCCAAGGTTCCTGGCTCCAATCAGATGATTCCCATACTAGACCTGCTGTCTGTCTGCACTGCTAGTGTAGTGCTTGCTGCCCACTGGTAGACACCACTGACTGCACCATGAGTCCAAGACCATGGCAGAAATTTCTTCTCTCTTCCCTGCAGATAGGCAGATTCGCTCCACTTGCCACTCCACATGAAGTATTTTTTCTTTTGGCTGGCTCCGAGTCTGTTCTTCCATCTGCTGCTCCTCAGTTTTCTACTGCTTCTCTCACTCCCAGTACAACTGAACTAATAGTATGGCTTCTAACTTTGCTGGGGCATTTAAACTCACTGACACAAACTTGCCACACCCCCTACCAGATGCCGCAGCCAATCACTATGCAGGAGGACCATGCGGACCTAATTGATCCCTTCAGCTTTAACATCCACAGTCCATTCTGCCACCCCACCCCCAAAAAACAAAGCTGAAAGAGAAAAGAAAAAGCCTGCAAAGCCAAACAAAGGAATTTAAATGCGATGGACTAGAGAGGGCTGTGAAATGCTGGCCAGCTTGTTTGCTACCCCCTGCTACTGAACTTGGTACACCATGGCTTACTTGGAGTATCAGTAGCTACACCCTTGATAGCCACTGAATTTGACTGACAACAGGAACTTCCTGTTTGGTAGTAGGAAGGGACGGATCACTGAGACACATTAGTTTCAGCAACCTTGAAGGAACCTAAAAAAAAAATAACTCTTTACCCCCCCGGCAGCTGGAGGTCTAAATCCAAGCACGGAGGAAGGAGACTACTGAAGACTACAGGAAGTTCCTGTCCCAGAACAGGATGGGTGAGAGTTGTAAGGGCACATGGGCAGTAGGAAAGTAAGTAAGAAAATACATACAGGGAGGAGACAATAAGCATACAAAGCAACAGGAGAAGGGACACAAAATAAGTCAAGATGGGAGTGGTACAGTGCAATGGCTATGGAGCAGCAGTGTTCCGGGAGACATTCTGGAGGCTGCGATGCTGCCCTGTTTGCAGGCACCTCTCTGGTCTGAGGGAGGAGGTTGCCCGTCTCCAGGCTGACCTGGCTAGGATTTGTGAAACCTCTTCCCCCACCCAGGGACCACCAGGGCCACCACTGTTACCTCAGAGGTTGCCAAGAAAGAGGAACGGTTGGACCAAGGTGGGCTCAGGGAGGGAGAGGGTGGTGGAACAGAGGTGCATCCCTCCAGCTGTAACTCTCCACAATTCATATGTTGTTCTGGCAAAGAGTGGTTCCTTTATGGAGGCACCTGCAGTGGAGATCAAGGAGGATGCTGGGAACCTCCACAAAGGAGACCCACAGGAGGGTGGCACAGGACCCCACAGGGGAAGAAAACAACTCCTGGTGGGGGACTCAATTATTAGGGAGGGTAGACATGGGGGAGGAAGGGGATAGGAAGGTAAGGTGCCTGCCTGGCACCACAGCTTGGAGGGACAGGAAGTGAATCCTCAGGATTGCAGGAGCAGCTGCACGAGGGAGGGAGCTGGATGTCATTGTCCACCTAGGGGCAAATTACCTGGCTGTAAATGGGATCAGAGCAGTGCAAGAGGAGTTTGTGGAGTTGAGGAGGGGCCTTAGACAAGTAGCATGTACGGTAACCTTCTCAGAGGTGATGCCTGTCTATGGCAAGGATGATGCTAGGGTATTCTGCACCATGGGATTCAATGAATGGTTGAAAAACTGGTGTGGAGCTCAGGGTTTTGGCTTCATTGGGACTGGGAGCCACCTGGAGGGATGCAGGCTTATACTGGTGTGATGGTCTGCATCTGTCCAGGGGATCTAAGATCCTACGACAGGGTTTAAATGCTTCATTGTGGCTTGTTTAAAACTAGCCAGGGGGGAGGCACTGAAAAGGAGCAGGGAAATCCCAGCCTCCCCCCACAAAGTGCAGTTGTTAGAGAGGTAAACACCAAGGCAGATAAGTCAGTAGGGAGCAGGACTGGGATAATTGCAGAAAAAGGTGTTAAGGACAGGGGTGGGGCTAAAAGGGGTAAGGCTGCCTTATTTTGTGGGAGCTGGAGGTGGGAGACCACCCATCTTTAGTAACCAGGTCCACCTCTATGGATTTGCTCTGTGAATTTCTACTTTGCCTCATGCACTTGGCCAGTGATGAGGGAAGTACCCAGAGGTAGGATGGAAGGAAAATTCCCTCTAGGAGTCAAAGACGCTAAGGTGGTTTGGGGAGCCACCAACAGGAAAACTGGTTCATTCCCATATGGACCGCAGATCAAGTGGCTGGCAGGGGAGCTGGGCCAAGGGAAAAAACCCAAGTAGTGTACAAGTCGGGCTGTGTACCCAAAGCTGCGTGCAAGTCCAGGCTGTGTGCCTGGTGGGTTCAGAGCCTGAGGCCTGAAATGTGAAGAAGTGTTCTGTGTTTCTAATCTGCATTACCAGGAATGTAGCCCCATGGGGGTCCGTCTATGCTTTATTTGTTCAGTTTGGATGTGAATGAAAGCCACACTGTAGAATCCCATTCCTGGTTTTGGACATTACAGTTATTGCTTCTTGTGTTCAGATTTACTTGGGTGCCCCTGTGCAGAGTAGCCAAACCTAAGCCCCCTGTGCCGAGTAACCTAGTCCTCCCCGAACCAAGTCCCCACCAGGTACAGCTGTCAGCTTCAACAGTATGCCACCTGTCATTTTGCAAAAAGGCAAGGGTCTGGGCGTTACATAAGGTTATGAGTACCAATGCCCACAGTCTGTGCAACAAGCTCCCTGAACTAGTGGCCTTGATGGAAGAGGGATGCCTGGATATTGTGGCAGTCACTGAAACATGGTACACAGAGAACCATGAGTGGGAAGTCCACATACTAGGATAGATAGTCTACAGGAGGGACAGGGTGGGTAAAAGAGGAGTAGGAGTAGCTCTCTATATAAGGGAAGGGATTAAAGCAACAGAACCAAAGAGTAAACAAGAAGTTGATGAGTCACTATGGGTCACCCTGGAGACAGGAAATGGCACCACAATCCACATGGAGGTTGTGTACAGACCCCTATCTCAGGGGGAGGAAATGGGCAAGGAAATGATAGAAGGCATCCTTAAAATGGCAGAAAAAGGGGAGATATTGTTGATGGGGGACCTGAATATGCCAGATGTTAACTGGAGTACCTTTGCTGCAGGCACATCCAAGAGCAGGGTCATTCTTTATGCCCTACAGGGGGGCATGCCTCAGACAGCTAGTGTTGGAACCCACTCGGGAGGAGCAATCTTAGACCTGGTACTCTCAAATGGGGAAGGAGAAAGGATCTCAGATTTAGAAGTGGGTAGCCATCTGGGAACAAGTGACCACCAAACAGTGTGGTTCACAATAAACACAGCCATATAGTCAAGCCATACAAAAACAAGAGTACTGGACTTCAGGAAGGCTGACTTTGGGAAAATGAGAGAGTGCCTTAGAAAAGCACTAGCAAATAGGCAAGAAGGAGAGGTGGAGAAACAATGGGGAATAATCAAAACAGCCATCGCAGAGGCTACAAGCCTTTGTGTGAAGCAAATCAATAAAACAAAATGAAAGAAAAAACCACTATGGTTCTCAAAAGAGGTGGCAGGGACGGTTAAGGAGAAAAGGATAGCATTCAGGAAATATAAGGAAACACAGAAGGAGCAGGACAGAGAACTTTATCAGTTAAAGCAGAAGGAGGCAGGGAAGGCAGTCAGAATAGCAAAGGCACAGACTGAGGAAAAGATAGCCAACTCTGTTAAGAAGGGGATAAAACCTTTTATAGGTACATTAGGGAGCGAAGAAAGACCAAGGGAAGGATACAGAGACTTAATAAAGGGGAAGGAATGTGGGCAGAAGGTGACAGTGAAAAAGCAGGGATATTAAACAAATATTTCTGCTCAGTATTCAAAACAGATGAGGAGGGGGAGGTGCCTAAACCAAACAAGGGAGAAACTCTGAATGGGGGGGGTTGATACCAGTCCATTCACAAAAGAAAGGGTTTTGAAAGAACATTTGAAACTGAGGGTGGACAAAGCAATGGGGCCTGATGGGATTGACCCAAGAATACTAAAAGAACTAAGGGTAGAACTAGTAACACCACTGACTACTCTCTTTAACAAATCATGGGAGGATGGAGTGGTACCTGAGGACTGGAGGAGGGCAAATGTGATTCCAATTCACAAAAGTGGGAGCAGGGCAGAGGCAGGAAACTACAGACCAGTTAGTTTGACTTCAGTGGTAGGGAAAATGATGGAATCACTTCTGAAGGAAAGAATTGTTGAGTACCTAGAGGCCGGTGGGGCACAGGACCCAAGGCAGCATGGTTTCACAGCAGGAAGATCATGTCAGACGAACCTAATAGATTTCTTTGACTGGGTGACCAAAGTAGTAGACCAGGGAGGGGCTGTGGATATGGCATACCTAGATTTTAGCGAGGCATTCGACACAGTCTCACACAAAAGATTAATGTACAAGTTAGCCAGACTTGGAGTGGGTCCCAAGGTGGTAGCCTGGATAAAAAACTGGCTGGACAACAGGACGCAAAGGGTATTAGTAAATGGAGTCCACAGTGAAGAAAGGAGGGTAGCTAGTGGGGTACCGCAGGGTTCGGTACTGGGATTGGTCCTCTTTATATCTTTATAAGTGACATTGGAGAGCACCTGGAAGGAAAGGTATGCCTCTTTGCAGATGACACAAAGATCTGCAACAGGGTTGATACACAAGGTGTGGTGGAAAGAATGAAAAGGGACTTGGCAAGGTTGGAGGAATGGTCAAATGTATGGCAGCTCAGATTCAATGCAAAGAAGTGCAAGGTAATGCATCTGGTGAAACAAAAACCCAGGGGAAGAGTACACAATGGGGGATGAGTTTATAACAACAAACATTGAAAGATACCTAGGAGTAATTATATCAGATAACCTAAAGGGGGCAAGCAATGTGAGAAGGCAGTAAAGAGGGCTGGAGGGATACTGGGATGTATAGGGAGAAACATCAACAGTAGAAAACAGAAAGTCATTATCCCTCTCTACAGACAGTTAGTGAGTCCCCATCTGGAGTACTGCGTGCAATTCTGGAGACCCCATCTCTGCAAAGACATAGACAGAGTGGAGGCTGTTCAGAGGAGGGCAACCAAAATGGTGCAAGATCTGCACCAGAAGACACACGAGAAGAGACTAAAGCAGCTTAATATGTATACCCTTGAGGAAAGGAGGGAGAGGGGGAACATGATAGAAACTTTCAAGTATCTCAATGGAATTAACAAGGTCCAAGAGGGTAATATTTTTCAGAAAAAGAGATATGCAAGAACAAGAGGGCACAATTTGAAGACAGAGGGGAAACAGCTCAGAGGTAATGTTAGAAAGTATTTTTTCACAGAGAGAGTTGTGGATGCATAGAACAGCCTTCCTGAGGAGGTTGTGGAATCAGGAACAGTGGGAGAATTCAAGAATGCATGGGACAGGCATAAGGCAATTCTAGTGGGGGGCATGAGGAAGTAAGCTGTTGATTAACTAGAATCTGCAGCTTATCCATCAGGTAGGGAAATGGGCAGACTGGGTGGGCCAAGCGGTCCTTATCTACCATCAAATTCAATGTTTATGTTTCTATGTTTCCCTGCTAGCCTCCACTCCTGTCATCCCAGGCTTGGTCACGAACCTGGGTCGCCAGTTTGCCAGGTGATCCCCTATCACCCGGCACCACAGGGCCGACCCATATGCAATTTTGTAATCTGTTTTCCAAGAAGGGACCCATCTACTCTTCAATCATTCTTTTACAACCTTATTGAATTATTGCCTACAACAGAGCAGCATACCAACCGACAGCAAAATCTTTTGGCTGAAAAAAAAATAATATGTTAAAAGTAAGAATGTATTGTGACATTCTGGAGTACTAATGCAGTTTAAAAGTTGTAAGATTTAGAAATTCGCAGAATGAAAACTCTCCCTCTCTCTCATTCTTTCTCACTGGCTCTAGCTCTCTCCCTCCCTCTTGGTCTCTCTCACCTCTCTCTGATGGACTGATTAATTATTTTGTTTCAAAGTAAATAGACAAGTTGACATAGCAGCACAAATACAAACATTCCATATGTGGGTCACAAAGACAGCCCCAAACTGACACATCTATGAGAATCCAAATTTGTGTTAACTATGAGTTTTACTTTGACTCAGCCTGCTATAGAAAGACCCTTATTAGCTGTGTTCACTTTGTAGCACTTTAAAACATCACTGCAACAATCCAACACATTTTGTTTAATTTTGCATGCAGCGATGCAAAGGCTTTACCTGCAAGCCTGAGAGCAGACATCCTCTGAAATTTTCCAGTCCCTGAAGCCACTTCCACATCCTTCAGAAGGTTTGTCTACCAGACTTGAGCTTGCACCATGGTTTGGGGTTCCTCAGCAAGTCAGAAAGGGTCCCTTGCGACCAGCACAGCACCATCTGGGTGAAAATGACCTGCGGGATGCTGTACCTTTTCAACTCGGTGGTGATCCTCTGAGCTACTTCTTTGGTACTGATTTCTTCCATTTGCCCTGAATTACTTCCATTGTTGACCTGTGATCCAGCCAAAGAGGAATGATTTTGCTCGCTTGAAAATCCTAGCCCCTGCCCGTGCCTCTGGGCATTTAAGTGGATATGGGGATGGTGCTGGATTCCATTAACAGACACCATTCCAGCAATGACACTGGGGGTGCTAAACTCTAGTGTCGCAATTGTGTTCCGTGGCCCCTTTTAAAATAAATATTTTTTATCCCCCACCACTCTCCTCTCGCAACCCCCAAACATAATAATGATACTGGGGTGTCCAGTCCCCAGTGTCACGATTGTGTTCCATGCCCATCTTTATTCTTAATATATTTTTTTTTCCCCCATCCAACCCTCCTTTCAGTATTCCCCAAGAAACATAACAATGACACTGGGGTGGCCAATCCTCCAGTATTGCCATGGCAATTCCTCTGTCCTTTTTTTTTTTAACAAGTAAAAGAAAACATCCATCAATGTCCTTTGTGCTGTTATCATCCTCCCACCCAACCTCCCACTCAGCACCCACCATCCCACCCTACCCTAAGCCCTTACTTACCCACCGGGGGTTCAACACCGTAATTCTCTCTGGACCGCAGACACATCTTCACCCTTCAAAGCTGGACCACAAGCTGAAGAAACAGGTATGCAGTTCAATGTATTTCAATGGTGTTTTAAACTTAGTGGCATACTTGGGCATTTTTGCATATTTTTGGCCCAAATTTTCAACATGCTTTTTTTGGAACCCTACCTCATGAACAATGGTACTATTATTATTAGGCAGATCTGTCCCAAAAGGTGATTTCGCAGCCTCTGCATGAAATCACCCTTTAGGCAGGAGTTGAAAATTTTCACTGTCCTTGTTCATGAGGTGGGCTCATAAGAAGGCTATGTTGAAAATGTGGCATAAAAATATTAAAAAACAACAAAGTTATGAGCCTACATTGAATTTTTTGAGCACAGTCTTGTAACTTTGGTAATTTTCAATATTTTTACCACAAATTTACAACATAGTCATATCTTTGCAGCACCTCATGAATGGTACAGCTGTCATTTTTCAAATCCTGGCCAAACTGTGTGTTTTTTTTTTTTACACCCCAAAAGCTGATTTTGCATCCCCTGTATGAAATCATCTTTCATGCAGTAGTTGAAAATCTTCTCTGCCATTGTTTATGAGGCGGGGTCATAAGAAGGCTATGTTCTAAAGTTGGCATAAAAATATAAAAAAAAAAACAGTTATGAGGCTACGTTGAATTTTGCAAATGCAGGCTCGTAAGTTCGATAATATTCAATATTTTTACCTCAGATTTTCAACATAGTCATTTCTTTACAGCACATCATGAATGTGACAGCTGCCATTTTTCAATTCCTGCCCGAAATGTGTTTTTGCATCCTGAAACTTGATTTCGCAGTCCCTGCATGAAATCACCTTTCGAGCCAGATTTGAACATTTGCTCTGCCCTTCTTCGTGAGATAGGGTCATAACATGGCTATGCTGAAAATTTGGTGTAAAAATATTACAAAAACAACAAATTTATGAACCTATGTTACATTTTGGTAACACAGGCTTAACTTTGGTGATTTTCAATATGTTTACCCCACATTCCTCATCTGCAGCCCTATCGGCTCTGGCCAGACATTGTTTTTATAAAGACAGCACAAGCATGTGATAAAAGAGGCATGATTGGGAGTGTTTAACATTGGTTGCATAACTAACTATACCCAAGACAAAGGTCTCCAATATTTCACAGATAGAACTGGAGCATCTTCTGGATTATAACAAAAAGGGCTTGATGTCTGAGGTGATTTGTGTTTTACTTTTTATTCTTTATTAATATTTTTATTTTATTTATTTATTAGAGGTATCAGAATTACAAACCTTTGTCAGAGACTCATTTACAAATTACACGTATATACAACAACTATACATTAGCAAGCAGTAAGTAAAATATGGGTATTCAGAAGTTGGGGGAGAAAAACAGCAGGAGTGCAACGATCAGAGGGTCAACAGGATGGAGATCCTTTGTTGTTGCTCAACAGCAGTCAAGGACTTAAGGCCCAGGTCCATGCCATAAGAGGAGTGGGGGGGGAACTGAGGGGAAACAGCAGGGGGGGAATAGGCAAGCCTGGAGAAGTCATACATTCCGTGGTTGGAGAGAGCACCAGGGGGTGGGCTAGTAGCAGTCACAGGTGCTCGAGGAACAGAGGTGTTCCCTGATGGTGGTTTTAAAGTGGCCTTTTTTATTTTCAGAGAAGATGGTGGTGGGCAGGGCATTCATCATGAGGGGGGCTTTATAGCAAAATGATCTCTTGCCTTGAGTAGTTCAAAAGCGGGGAATCAGGAGAGAGGGTTTGGTGGAGCTGTGAGTAGGTATCAGCAAGGATGCAGGTTGTAGCAGGTTGGTGAGGCCAGGGGGGGCTAGTCCGATGGTGATCTTTTTGACTAGGAAGCATGTCTGGTACCTAAGTCTCCCATCAAGGTCAAGCCAATTGGTGAGACTGTACAGAGCACAAGTGTGTGTCAAACTAGAGCAGCCCATAGCAAGGTGACAGGCTTTGTTTAGGGAAACACAGATTCTGCAGAGGGCAGAATTATCAGCTGACCCATAAACCAGGATCCCATAATCAATAAGGGACAAGATGAATGATGAGACTGCTAGTTGGAGGGCTTCTGGAGGGAGACAATGTTTGAGCAGGTGAAGCAGACCAATTCTGACATTGACAGCCGAGCTAAGGCAGTTAATATGCTCGTGGAAGTTGAGTGCCGAGTCAAGGGTAACTCCACAGTATTTAAAGTTGTCGACCTGCTCAAGGGGTAATAGTTCGGAGTTGTGAATAATTAGTGGGTAGACTTTGCGTCGGCTCTGGTTGTGAGCGAACATCATGACTTAGTTTTTTTTGTGGTTTAGAACCAGGCAGTGGGCAGTGAACCAGGATTCGGTGTCTTTGAAGGACTTCTGGAAGGACAGTTGTAGTGAGTGCAGATCGGGGTGGGTGTAGAAGAGAACTGCAACGTTGGCATATAGGAGTAATTGCCCAGAGCAGGCCTTGGGAAGGGTGTTCACAAACAGACTTAAGAATGGGGGGCCTAGGATGGAACCCTAGGACACCCCTGACTTAACCAGGAGGCAGAAGGAGAGTGTGTCATTAATTTTAACTTGTTGTGACCTACCAGCTAGGTAGTCAGCAAATCACTTGGTGGCATCCTGGGAGAGACCTGTGTGGGAGAGAGCAGATAAAAAGGGAGTGTTTCATGGTGTCAAAGGCGTCTGACAAATCCACAAAGACCGAGCCAAACAGACACCCTCTGTCTAAGCCAGTATAGACAGTACTGGAGAACTCCAGCAGGGCAGTATTGGTGCTGTGCCCTTTGTGAAATCCGTGTTGTTCCCGGCAGAGTAGGTCACATTTCATGAGGTGGTCTGTGAGTTGATCAGAGATGATTTTTTCAAGGGCCTTTTTCTGGGGGGGGGATGGAGATGGGGCAGTAGTTCCTGGGGGAAGTGCAGTTGACATTTTTGTGGATGGGGTAATAACAGCATTTTTCCATTTTTAGGGGAATTCACCATGTCAAAGGGAGCAATTAAGAATCTTGGTTAGCGGGGTGAGGAGTACATCCAGGGTCATGTGGAGAAGTCTAAGGTCCAGCAAATCATGACTTTAACGTGACTTACCTAAGACTTTTAGGATGTAGGGTTCAGCCTCACAAGGAGTGAGGGTTTTGAAGTGAAAAGGTGGGGGCAATGGATAGGGGGAGGGGTTGGGGTATGGGGATCAAAGAAATTTGCAGGGAATACATTATTGAGGTCAGAAAAGGAGGAGTTGAGTGAGTTAGCAATGGCCTGTGGGTTAGTGGAGATACCACCATTGATTGTGAGCTGGGTGGGGGGGAGCCGATACAGTTTTCCCATTGAGCTCCTTCAAGTTATCCCAAAATTTGCGGACAGAGCCCCAGGAGGTGGTGAGGGCTGCCCTGTAGTGGTCAGCTTTGGCCTTGCGTATGTCCCAGGTGCATTTATTCCTAGCAGCCCGATAGCATTGTCTATCAGACAATTTCCCTGATTCAAGGGCTAAGTGCCATACAGTGTCTCTGTGGTGCATTTGATCTAGGAGAGCCTGAGATATCCACGGGGAGTTAGGGCCTTTGATAACATGTTTAGTAAGCAGGGTAAATATGTCCCAGGCAGTGTTGAAGGTACGTATAAAGTAGTCAAGAGCCGTGTCAATGTCAGGGGCCAGATCAAGAGGTGACCAGTCCCAGTGGGCTAGGTAGTTTTTGAGGTAGCCCAACTTACTCAGTTTGAGAGGATGCTGAAGAATGGTTTTAGGGGCAGGATTTTTTGTCTTACAGTACCAAGTGCAGAGTACTGATGAGTGCTCACTCAGGGCATTAGGGAGGACTGAGACACCAGAGATTTTATTAGGGCAATTGGTAAGTACCAGTTCAATTAACATAGAGGTTCCAGTTTGGGGATTTAAATGAGTAGGGCATGTTTTGATTTGGGAGAGATCCAGGGCAGCAGTTGCATCCTTAAAGGGGGCCACAGCATTAAACAGTTAATGTTGAAGTCTCCAAGAGCAATGATCTCTGATTTGGGGGGCAGGAGGGAGAGATAGTTCAGTAGAGACTTAAATGCATGTGATTGGTTCCTAGGGGGATATAGATGGAAGATATGAAGAGGTGGGCCCTGGCCATGCTAGTGGTGATCTTCAGAGAGAGTGCCTGGGCACCGAAATCCAGCAGGGCAGGTGAGAGTGCATGGCCCTGCAAAGAGTCCCGGATGTAAACAGCACAGCCACCCCCGCACTTCCCAACTCTGTCCTCATGGAAGAGGGTGTACCTGGGATAGAGACAGCTGAATCAGGGGTGTCCTTAGAAAGCCAGGTCTCAACAATGGATAAAATGTCTGGCTGGTGTTGGGCTAGCCAACCCTGGAGGGTAGCAACTTTTTTCAGCAGGCTGCAGATATTAATGAACATGATACAGAGCCCATTTCTGTTAAAGGAGTTTGGGTTATGGAGGGAGGGGGGGCCCAGGGTTCAGGTGAACATCCCCCAACATTAGCAGCAGGAGTAGGATGGCTCTTAGGAAGATATACTTGAGCTGCTTGAAAAGGTCGGCACCAACACAGAAGGGGCAGGTTGATTTGGTGCAGATGATTGGGATGGGGAGGGCACGTAGGTGGGGTATGGCAAGGAAGAAGGTAGGCAGAAGGGAGGCAAGTCTGAGGAGGGTGTTGCCAGGGGCAAGTGGGGGGGCAGGCAAGAGTAGAGAAGGTGTGGATAAAAAAGTTGACATTTAGGGTGGGTGTGACAGGTGAGCAGTTTAGGGTAGTGGGGGCCAGGGTGGGGGTGATATGGGAGTAGTGTATAATACAGAAGGTGGCAAGGGGGGGTAGTGGGGGAGGTGAGGTGGGATGAGGCCATAGTAATCAACATGCGAGGCGAGGGTAGGAGGTCGACAGAGAAAGAAGATTCACAAAAATGGGGACATGGGATAAGAGGGACTAAAAGGCACTTAATAACAGGACAGTCCAGTTGAAGCAGTGGTAGCATCCCAGACTATAGTGCTGAGGGTGCAAGGTTCAAGTCTGGGAGACTAAGTAGTTCACTCAGCAAGTGAGGAAACAGAGCCAGAGAATTAGGGAGAGAGGAGGTGGAATGTTGGTCTAGAGGGGCCAGGGATGATGGGAAAAACCTGGGGTTGCAAGGGGACTGCAGTGACTCCTAGTGGCCAGAGAAGGTAACAAGCAAAGGGAAAAACAGGCACTTAGAAAAAAGTAGAAGAGATCACGAGACCTGATGAGGTCAGTAAATTAAGGGACAGCCTTGGGTGGGTGGCTGGGGAGAGTGGGGGCAGTCGACACAAAGCGTCGATGAGCTAACACCCTCAGGTTGAGTTCATCAGGAAGGGAGATGATTTACCTTTAGGGGCTTCCACTGTCCACGCTGTCCCAGCCTAGTGTGCTATGCGCAGGCTTGTCGAGGTGTGGTGGGACTGGGGTTCCGGGGAGGCCTATGTAGGAACAGCAAACAATAGCATTCATTAGTATGTAGTTGGGGAGGGGGAAGGGGAGAGGGAGGGGGATGCTCTTACCAGAACAAAAGCCACAGTACAATCTAGTGCAAGCAGTCACACATAAAATCTACCAAAGTTGACAATCATGTAACCCCTACTGGGGGAATTATGAGTAAAAAAATGGATACATATTTTTTTATGTTTATTTATTTTTCAGCCTGGAAAATAGACTTATAATGGGTATTTGACCGAAAAACTTTAAGTGCAGGCTATTTAAGTGGTTTAACATGGTAAACAATGTTTAATGTAAATACAGGTCTTTAAAGTTATTTGAATTTTATTTAGAATGGACTATTTATTAATTTTCAGATTCCCTGAAGATGGGGTAACTAGACCCTGAAACAGTGTAATTGTTACATATATATATGGAAGTTGTGTAATAAAACAGAATTGATTAATTCATATGTGGTGAGTGAGCCTTTGATTCCAGTCATCTTTAGAGTACCTTAGTGCCTCAGATTGGATTGGGCTCCTCCCCTTAATTAGTTTTTCTGTTTAAACCGAAAAAGAGCTGGGCTGGAGGGTTTATACTTTCTTTACTTCCACCAGACTCTGGGCAACCAACACTGAGCTGTCTTTAAAACTGAGGCATGGTTCCAATACATATAGAAACATAGAGTTGACAGCAGATGAGGACCTCAAGGCCCATCTAGTCTGCCCATTTTTTCTACCTTATGAATGTCCCATAGGCCTTTACTCTGTCAATGGCCTATCTAGTCATACTCATCTGTATTGCTCCTTTATGCCTATCCCATGCCTGTTTGAAGCCCTGTGCTTTATTTATATCCACTACTTCCTGAGGTAGGCTGTTCCATGCATTCAGCACCCTTTCTGTGAAAAAGAACTCCTTCGCATTACCCCTTAATTGGCCTCCCTCTAATCTCATGCTGTGTCCTCTTGTCCTGCTATTTTTCTTATATTTAAATGTTAGACTCCTTCATCTTGTTAATGCCCTTAAGATGTTTGAATGTTTCGATCATATCACCTCTCTCCCTCCTTTGCTCTAGGGTATACACATTGAGCTCCATTAATCTGTCCTCATATGTGTTCTGATGCAGTCCCTCCACCATTTTGGTTGCCCTTCTCTGGACTGCCTCCATTTTATTAATGTCCTTGTGCAGGTGTGGCCTCCAGTACTGCATGCAGTACTCCAGATGGGGCCTAACCAGTGTCTTGTAAAGAGGGATTATTACCTCCCTCTTATGACTTGTGATACCCCTACTAATACACCCCAACATCCCCCTAGCCTTACCTACTGCTTTAGTAGTCTGCTTGTATTGCAGTATAGTCCTGTCCTCAGATTCCCAATTTTGGCCTTGCAAAGGAGTCTCTGCCCCGGGCTCAGTTGAACTGCCTGTGTGTTGGCTGCTGCACCTTGCCAGTCTCTCCCTCACTGTTACAA
The DNA here is from genome assembly GCA_016271365.2 of Neoceratodus forsteri. NCBI lineage: Eukaryota > Metazoa > Chordata > Ceratodontiformes > Ceratodontidae > Neoceratodus > Neoceratodus forsteri. The sequence goes on from CM057454.1 coordinate 639,930,785, forward strand.
ACTGCCAATGACTCTGTATTAAGTTAATGGTTTGCTGCTAGGCACACCTCTCAGGTTTGGGCAGTTGAATTGTCTGCTGCCTCAGGACACCAGATAGTTCTTGAGAGCAATGCTGCAGAAAGTTTATCCCCACAATGATGGGTGGCAAGTTATCGGTAGAAGTACTGCTGATGAGTCCTGGATCCCAATACGTGGTGTCTCCCAATTAATACTAGCTTCCAAGTATACCAACTAGGGTATTGCAAGGCCACTGCTGGTGACCCAGTTGATCCATTTCTGTGGTGGGTTCTGAAGTTGAGCCCTCAGCCAGTGTCATAGAATAAGCTTACTCTGGATTGCCATTACTTGTGAGCCCATGTCCAAGAGTGCCCAGAACTCTATACCATCAATGCACACAGGTACTATTGGACATCTTCCTACGAACTGCACCTGTTGGGATATGCTGGACCTAGTTCTGCTCTTCCCAAGAGTTGGTTCTCTGCCTCAGGGACTCCCTGTTCAAACTCACCATGGATGGCCTCTGGTTGCACCTCCATTTGATGTGGCCACTGACTCCACATCACCTGCAGATCATTGAATTGGTTACTGGGCCATCGTCCATAGCCTCATCTGTCTCTTGGAGTTGGATGTCAGTTTTCTCCTCTTCAATCCAGTCCACAATCCTGTTCTCTCCTCCCACCATCTTTCAGGATCCTCACCTTGTGACACACAACTCTCATCTTTTTAGTCAGTTCAGTCAGCTGTTCCTGCATTGCCCTGGTGTTATCCGTTGTAAGGTTCCTTTCTGTCCTGGTAGGTCTCTCCAACATCTGAGCCATATGGTGATCTGTATAGTCATTTCTGGCATGCTCATTTCTCAAAGTGTAGCACTTATTGGACTGAGGAAATTTGGTATATCCTACTCATCAGAATTTGGGGATGGGGCAGTCCTGAGCATGGGATTTCATTTTGGATTTGCTATCATGCATCAAGAGAAAGACATAGATGTCTTTATTTGTTAATACTTTTCATTTATCCCCCTTGGTGGGACTAGAACCTGTGTAACTACCTATACGTATATTCTTCCTTAAATCTACATTTGTGGTAACTTCTGACAAACAGATTTATGAATATATGTATTATTCTTGATATATTTTTACGTTTGTCTTTCAGGTTACAGGAAATAAGTGCTTTTCCTCATGCTTATCACTCCATAGTCTCAAATTTATTAAGGACATAGAATTCATGGTGAATCTTTGGTGGTAATGTTAAAACATTAAATATAATTTCTAATATACTGCTATATATATAATTGTAAGGTGTACACTATGCACATCTTTTTTCCTGAGGGTATAATTTATTAAGGCCTCAATTCTGTGCTTTATAATCATTAGCAGTATGAAATACACCAATGTGTTATACCTATTAACAATTCTTTTTCTTTGTCATATTTATAGTCTTTTTTTTTTTTGCTCCGAATTCTTCTTTAGAGTGTATGAAATGTGTACTGTTTCTTTTAAATAGTGATATATGCTGATCCTGTGTTTTATGTATTTAGTCTAATTGTAGTACTGGCACTTTAAATTCATTGAGCCTCTTTGGCTATGAAAGGGTCCATGTATCTGAATGGTCATCCTCCTGATGACGCATATTGTGCGAAACCGGTAGAGGTTGATTGTGTTCACACACCTGAAGCGTTTTAGTGTTTGTTGCGGTGTTTCTATATAAAAGTATTGCCTTATACTAGGTCCTCTGAGTGGTGCAGTTTATTGTTGTTTCACTACCTCCCAGTGGGCTGTTCCTCCTAATTTCCCAATGAGGATGTTGACCTTTTGGTGCTCTGGTATCTTGTATAGTCTGAACATTGCCTTCATCTTAGCCCTGAATTCCCCTAAGCTACTGGCAGTGGAGTCTACCTTTGCCTTTGAAAAAGCACTTTTAGAGTGTGAAACGCATCATGTAAATGGTGTCAAGTGGAGCCTGACTTTTTAATTCTTTTATATCTGTGACATGCATTAATAAAATAATCTGCATTTGCTGGTGTGTTTTTTGCTCGTTTCTCTGTAGTGAGTGCTCTGATTTCCCATTTTCACATCTTTCTGAATGGGTATCAGAATTTAAATGGTAAGGATGTTTTTATCAGTATCGCTGCTAAAACAGACTGGATGTCTCTGGAGAGTGTTAACAATCTCTTTGGCCAGTTTATGGGAGAGTTTCAAAAGGGAAACGGTCATTTCATGGTTTTAAACAGGCATTTCTGCTGTACTAGACAGGCCAGGGGCAAAAACAGATATATCTGTGTACACAAAGTCTGAAGTCCAAATCAGAACTGATTTTTTATGAGGACCCAGCTCAGGATTCAAAGAATGTCAAATCTGTGATGTCAGAGTGATATACTGGATAACATGTCATGGGGGGGCAACTGGAGGGTCTTAAGATCTGAAAGAGACAGTCAGGTCTGGGACTACAAATGGCATACATCTAAGGTTCAAGTCTGCTCTGATTCACCAAAGTGCCTTGTGTGGTAAGCTAGTCTACCTTGCTTAATAAAGACAGTGTGAGAGAAATACAGAGAGGAAGGTTTTTCTTGGTTGTAACCTACTGTTCAAAACAAATTTCTTTTTTTTTCTGTAGAATTACTGTTCCCCACAGTCTTTGTGTAATATCCTGTATCATATGTGTAAATATCTTGAAGTATTAAAAATATTCTGTGACTGAGTCCTTTGAGGTACAGCTAACCAGTTTATAACAGACAAAACCTGTATGTTCGCCTCTAAAGAGAAGGCTACAGTTACATATTCTGTTTCAAAAGTAAGGAGTTCTCAGCTGTGACAGAGAGGGGTGGGTTGGTTGCCCTTGAGCAAGAAGCACTGTACTATGTGAACAGTGGCTCTGGAGGGACTCAGACTTAGAGATACCTTGACAGAAAGTCTATGCTTCATGGTGGCAGCATCTGATTACCCTTGCAGGCTTCTGAAGGGTTTGAGAAAGCTGGTAACAGTGTTGCAGACTGAGTCTGTGAAATACCAGTTTGCCACAAACTGGAGGCAGCAGTTGGGATCTGAAATTGTTTTGACAGTATAAAGGTTATTTGTACAGTCACAGAACATGATATAAAAAGAAGGCTGCATATTCTATCAGGATTTTTTTTTGTTAAGCAAGAGCAGATAGATAGAAGACATTATGTCTCAGCCATACGAGAAGAGCACACTGCTATGCCTGCAGGAGCAGTGCCAAAAGAAAGAATTGGGCTATAAAGAGGCCCAAACACAGGCAGAACTGATAGCCATCCTCAAAAAAAGTGACCAGGAAAGCTATGCCAAAGTGGTCACTGCTAGCCAAAGTTGTGAGGTGGAGGCTAGAGAGAATGCAGATGAGACAGAGCCTGTGACTGGGGCAGCTGCCCAAGCAGACCAAGTACAATTCTTGGAGCTGGAGCTTGCCCTGGTTAAGGTGAAGGCAAAAATTTAGATTTAGAAGACAAAACTTGAAGCAGAGGAGCAAGAAAAGCAGTGCCATCATGAGTGAGGGGAGGAAGCAAAGGAGGAGAAGCGAAAAGCAGATGCAAAGAAGTGAAAGGCTGAGAAGCAAGAGAAAGAGCACCAACATTAGATCCAGTTTTGTGAGGAGCCAAAAAAGCAGTGTCAGCATGAATTCCAGATGAAGAATCTTGAGCATAAGAGTCAGATGGAGATTCCTTGCCAGAGGACATCACCCCAAACTGTGAGTAATGGCATGAGGGGTTCATCCCATGAAGCCAAAATTAATTCTAAAATGTTTCCTAGATACTAGGAGGGGGATGAACTTGATTTGTGTTAAGAACATTTGAAAGAATCTGAGAGCAACTTGAATTGGGCAGGGCTTCTTGGATGACTCACCTATTTCCACTGTTTACAGGCAAGGCATTAGAAGCTTTTGCCAGAATGGACACTGAGGACTGCATGGATTATGATAACGTGAAAAATGCCTTGCTAAAGCATTTGAGTTAACCCCCAAGGCCCATAGGTCAAAATGTAGAGGGTTAAGAAACGCACGGGACGGGGAGGGGTGGCTATGCTGAAATGATTGTGCAGATAAGTAACTTGTTAGAATACTGGGTACAGAATGCAAAAGTTCACTCTGCAGAAGAAATAAAAGATTTATTTCTTTTGGAACAGTTCTTAAAAACTTGCCTGAGGAACTGAGAATATGGTTGTTAGATAGAACTCCGAACTGTGAAAGGTAGGCAGCCAGGAGGGCTAATCAGTTCATATCCAGCCGACCATCCTCTCTTTGTGAAGGTAATGGTGGAGAGACATCAGGTGGTTATAAGGGAACCTGGTGGGGCAGGCAACCTAAAAGAAGCCAGCCTCTGTCATAACCAAAAGGGAAGCAACCTGGTTTCCAAAGAATGGAGATGGGTGAACACAGGTGCTATATCTTCCAGAAACTGGGGCATTTGTTTAATGATTGACCAGAACATGTGAAAAAAGGTGTGAGTGCAGTTGGAGGGAGTAGCTTGGGAAGCTCATAGCCTGTACACAAAGTGCAGTGCCCTCTAATTCCACTGCACACATGCACCTTGTGTTCGAAAATGAGATGGTGACCCAGTGACTGAGGGACACTGAGGCCTCCATTTATTTGGTGAAGCAGGGTTTTATTCAAGAGGAACAGATACTACCTGGCCAGTTAAGGAGTGACGGGTCCTGCAGTCTCAGTGCCACTGGCCAAATCTTTCAAAGCTGGGAAGGTGGCCAGGGTGTACAGGAGGTGGGAGTTGTACCAGACCTACCCATGGATGCAATCATGTGTAATGACACTGATATTAGAGCCAGTATTGTATGTGCGTCACTAGCCATAGCAAAGTAAGAGAACCCATTCCTAAGGACTCAGAAGGGGCAGTACACAAGGGAGCAAACCCTACTTCAGTGGCAGAAACAGTTGCAGCTGAAGAACCAGCTAGATGCAGCAGTTCAGAGCCACAATTACAGACTGAGAAGAGCCCAGCCATGGGCAGTTCTCCCACAGCAGAGTGTGTTTTGGGGAAGTTAGGCATGCAGAGCTAGAAAGAGTTCAGCAAGCTGACCCATCCCTGCAAAAATTAAGGGAGTTAGCCACAATTTAAAGAATAAATATAAAATCAAATAAAAGAAAATTATTTTATACTGTAAGATCAGCAAACCTCTGGAACAGACTCCCCGAAGAAATTATTATTAGTAAAAACAAAGAATCATTCAAAAATAAGCTTGATAAGTATATAGCAAACGGGGAAAGCTTGAACTACTATACTATGTCCTAAGGAGCTACACATGGGCCTCGGTCTCCTTTTGCTCCTCATATTCTAAGTGAAGTCTAAGTGTGGAAGGTGACTGTCCGAGTTCTGGGAAAATGAGTGTACCAGGAGAAGGGGCTCCAGTACCATGAGTGGGTTCCTAAGGGAGGATCAGAGGAAGGGGTACTCCAGGAGGTAGTGGTTCCTAGAGAGTATGAGAAGCAACTTCAGGCTTTAGCCCATGACATATCCTTTTCAGGACACCTAGGGGTCAGCTGTACAAAAAGGTGGCTGAATAACCTTTTTTACTGTCCAGCAATTTTAAGTATGTGGCAACCTACTGCTGAAATTGCTTGTAGTGCCAGAGGGTGGGAAAGGTTGGGGACAAGGCTAAAGCAGCTTTGAGTCCCCTACCCCTTATAAAAGAGCCATTTTGTTGAGTTGCCATAGACACTGTGGAGCTACTTAGCATCCCAAGTCACACTGGCAAGAGGTACATTTTGGTGGTTGTAGATTATGCCACAAGGTACACAGAGGCAGTGCTCTTGTCCTCCATCAAGGCTGAGAAAGTGGCCCAACAGTTGTTCGGGATATTTAGCCAGGTGAGTTCCCCAAGGAAATTCTATTGGACCAGGTTACTAACTTCATGTCTGATCTGATGGTTAGTCTTTAGAAGAGACATGGGGGTACCACCCACAGACTAACGGTCTGGTTGAGCAATTCAATGGGTCTCTTAAGACCATGTTAGAGGCATTCACTGACCAGTATGCAAGACAGTGAAACAACTATCTACTCTATATCCAGTTCACATATAGGGAAGTCCCCCTGCAGTCCTCAGAGTTCTCACCCTTTGAGCTTCTGTTTGACCATAGGGAAAGGGACCCCTTTGATTTGGTAAGGGATGAATGTTAGGATGAGCTTGCTCACCCGGGGAATCTGTTGGGGAGTATGTCCTGAATTTCAAGTCATAGCTCAAGGAGCTCATGGGGTTTGCCCAGGAGTAGGTAGCAGCTGCAAAATAGAGGCATTAAGACAGGTTACAACCATGGGGCAGAGCCAGGGAGTACGAAGTTGGGCAACAGGTGATGGTGCTCATACCTGTCCAACAGAACAAATTACAGATGACCTGGGAGGGGCCTTACTCGGTGGTCTGGAGGATGAATGATGTCAATTATGTGGTGAAGCTACAAGAAAGGAGGTGCAAACAGAGAGCTTACCATGTAAGCATGATGAAGCCCTACCATGACTGGGACAAGATGGCCCTGGCTGTGTGCAGCTATCCAGAGTAAGACAGACTGCCTGGTGGATCTCCTGGGAGAGGTTAAAGAGCTGCTGATGTACCAAAGAAGACTTTAAAAAACATAATATTTAGGGATGATTCAGCTTGCATTCCATATATATTCTGTTGATTTCTCCTCCCTATTTGTTACTGAGGAAATTTGCATGACTACATGATCCTTGTCCCTTAGAGTTCATGTGCCTCTGTAGCTTACTCCCTACTTGAAGTCATAATCCTCTGCTGTGACATCACAGTCTGTTGCCATGGGAGTAACTCTCATGTCACATGCTGTGCATTATGACTGCAGGCAGGGAGAAAGCAACAAGAACAGATAAGCACTTCAGGAGCAAAGATCCTATTTTCATGCAGATTATGTCAGCAATAGATAACAGGAAGGAGAAATATGAAACTAATGTGAAATACCAGCTGAACTGTGCCTAAATATTATGTTTTGTTAACGTGCTTCTGAAGGCGTCAATTGCTCTTTAAGGAAGAATCCTCAGTGGATACTGTTACCCTCTCAGAGCAGATGACATCAGCCCAAGTTGCCGAAGTGAGTGGCATGCTGCATACATTTGGTGAAACGTTCACGGGGAAACTGGGGTATACCACACTGGCAGAGCACCATATGGATACAGGGTCCCAAGTCCCACCGAGGCAGCCACCCTACAGAGTCCCAGAAGGAGTAAGAAATGCCATGGGGGGGGGAGATCAAGAAGATGCTGGCTGTCCTGGTGATCCAAGAATCCAGTAGTCCCTGGGCCTCCCCATTGGTACTGAGTCCCAAAACAGATGGGACTATGGGATTCTGTGTCGAGTAATGCAAACTCAACAGTCGCACAGAGAAGAATGCATACCTCATGCCCAGGATGGATGAGGGTTTAGAGAGGTTAGGAGGAGCCCCCTACCTGTCCACCATAGACCTGACAAAGGGCTATTGGCAGGTACCCCTGACCCCTGAGGACAGAGAAAGATCAGCCCTTGTCACCCCATTTGGATTATTTGAGTTCAGGGTAATGCCATTTGGGATGAAAAATGCACCAGCCACCTTTCAGCAGCTCATGGACTGCATTCTGAATGGGGCAGGAGACTTTACTCTGGCATATGTGGATGACATCGCCATCTATATGCAGACCTGAGAGGGTAATTTCAAGCATTTTACCAAGGTGTTCTGATATGCAGGTCACTGGGCTGACAGTCAAGGTGGAGAAGTTCAGGACAGGAATTTCAGAAGTGTCATACCTTGGGCACAGGATGGAAAGTGGGTATCTGTACATCTGGCCTGAGCCAGTGAAAACTGAGATGATCCAGGGATGGGCCATGCCCATGACACAAGAGGAAAGTATGGGCCTTCCTAGAGACAGCAGGGTACTATCTTAGGTTTGTGCTGAATTTCAGCAGCATTGCTAAATCACTGTCTGATCTCACCAGGATGAGAATGCAGAAAAAGGTTCAGTGGACACAAATCTGTGATACCGCATTCTGCCAGCTGAAGGAGGTACTGTGTCGGCACTTGTGCTCGCCAGCCCAGGCTATTCTCTTAGGTTTATTGTGCATGTAAATGCTTCTGATCATGGTCTAGGTGCAAATCTGAGTCAATTGGCACATCCAAGAGAGAAACACCCAGTCATGTACCTGAGCAGGAAGCTGCTGCTCAGAGAGGAGGCCTACACCACAAAAGAGAAGGAATGTCTAGAGATTGTCTGGGCTCTGCAAAAGCTGCAACCATATCTGTATAGAAGGGAGTTCACCCTGGTTGCTTATCACAACCCCCTTACATGGTTGCATAAGGCCAGCAGACAGAACTTAAAATTGTTAAGGTGGAACCTGGTGATGCAGTCCTATCATAAGGCCATCAGGCACCACAGCTGGTTGTAGCATGGCAGTACAGATAGGCTGTCCAGACAATAGCTAATACCCTTCTTTTTCCTTAACTAGGAGAGATGCTAGGAGAAACTAATGTTGAGGCAACTTTAAAATACACGCTATCTATGGTTAAACTAGCTTGAAGGTGGACAAGCAAAACAGGCATTTGAGGGGTGGGAAAGACGGAAAGAATCAAAAGGTGAGAGAATAATTAATAAACAGATGATAGCTTGCCATTATGTCAGAATAACTGAACCCTATAGGTTGCATATTTAAAAACCTTTCACTGCACAAAGAAAAGTATGCCTTATTATTGCAGACACATTAAATGTCAGGTTTACATTTTATTAAAGACTCATCAGTAAGACCGTGCATGCAGTCAGTATATTGTGACATGGGATTTCAACTGTTGGGGATACATGCATCAGAAATATGAACTAAGCAGGATATCAGAGTTGGGCATTCAGCTGTCAGGATTTTGAGAGTCTGGCAATCAAATGGATCCCAGGAAAACATATACTCAAGTAAAAAGCAAGCTACAGAGTGCATTTGATTCCCTTCAGGTTTTTTTTTAATGAACACAAGCTAGTATTAAATACAATGAAATCAAGTGTTATGGTTTTTAGACACTCGGATAGAGTAGTTGATGAGAATGAAGGTGTGGAAATCAAAACATTTGACAATAAAAAATTGGAGCAATTCTACTCCTATACAGTGAAGATTTGTAAGAAAACCCCTGAACCTTGGACAAATATGCAATTGGTTAACAGAACAAGCTGGTCAACTTTTACCCTGCTGTAACAAGCATAAAAATGGTTAGTCTAATTGCATTTTAAATAAAAGGGATAATTAGTATCGATATAAGTGTAGTATGTGTACCAAATAGCATTTTTTACCATCTGTATAAAAATAGGATATGTTCTAATATCGACTGAATGAATGAATGAATGAATGAATGAATGACTATATAGTAGCATAAGTGATTATATATGTAAAGGAAAACTGTTTAAATAATGAAGTCCCGCTCCTGAAAGTTCCCCCCCCCCCAATTAAGCTTTTCACACCAAAAAGCCTTTCTTTATGTGCTCGCCACCTATTGTATTTTTATTTTGTTAAATCCATGAACCGGGAATATGGCAGACACTGGGGGCTCCATTTAGTGTGAAGTGTGGTGTCAAGATCGCTCACTTCAATACATATGTATTGAAACAAGTGGTAGTGTGCTGCATTTTTACACTAATGGAGCCCCCCATGTCCGCCATATTCCCGGTTCATGGATTTAACAAAATAAAAATACAGTTAAGTGGCACTTCAGAGAAAAAAAAGGCTTTTCAGTACAAAAAGCTTAATCAGGGTAAGCCTTTCGGGGGAGGAGTTTTCATTATTTAGACAATTTTCCATTAAGGCATTTACATATATGGAATTTGAATGTATTATGTATCTTTCTTTTTTGCGGTAACCAGATACTGAATGTAATGGTACCCATTGAAAATAAGCTTGCAGCTCAATGGGGGACTCGTCATGTTCTTGTACATGCTTTACGTAACAAAGAATAACAGTTTTACTACTTATACTTCATCGGACTCTGTGGGCATCGATGAGGAAGTCATTGCAGACTGCTGAAAAGGGTCTTCACAAGAAACACCAATTGTATTCCACACATCTAGCCATTTGTGTTGCTCCTGGATCTGGTCACTTTCGTTATTCCTGGATCTGACCATTTTTATTGTTCCTGAAAAGGAAGCCCCACCCCACTGTATGTTGATGTCCCAAGTTATTGAGCTGGTGTGGCTCCTAAGCTACCTTCACTTCCTAACAGGGATGGGCTGAAGCAATGAAGAAGCAGGAGGTGACCTCACCTGACTACTGCCCTAGTTTCTACCTCTATGGCCAGCAACAGAACAGAAGCATGCATGGGACTGAGGAAGAAGGTTGAGGCAGTACAATAAAATTCTTGGAGAACAGAAGTTGTCCCTTTCTTGTACACACTAGAATGTCTTGATACAGGTACTGACTTTACATGTTATACAGGTTAACGCAGTTTGTTAGAGAGCGCATGCCCCATTAGCAGTTAGTCCACAAACTAGGGTGGTTCACACAGTAAGACTCTATTTAATAGAGTCCTGAGTGATAGGCTGAGTCACACAATATAGTGATGTCAATTTAGTCATTAATTGCAGGGCTAGCCCAGATAGCCCACTCAGTAGGAAAAGTTACTTTACTGGTCCTGAAAGGAAGGTTTGCAGTGCTCACAGTAAACCCTGGAGCCTTCTTCGTACTAGTACTCCAACAGACAAAACTCCACAGAAGGAAGAAGCACTCAGACCAAAGCTGCAAATTATCTGTTTATTTCAGTAGTATTCTGCAGCAGTTGTTACAGATTCAGAACCCCAGCACTTTGAGGTTTAACCAACCTCCTCATCAGGGGGAAGCTTCGTTCCTGGTCTGACATGTGAAATTGTAACACTTAGTGCAGAATACTACTGAAATAAATGTATAATTTGCAGCTTTGTTCTGAGAGCTTCTTCCTTCTGTGGAGTTTTGTCAGGAACAGTTACTTGCAGTTGCAGTATACAGGGCTAAGTCACTTTGCAAATTTACTTTAACTGTGATGCAAGGCAATAGGTCACACAGTACTGAGGCGTAGCTTGACTGCAGCAACAGGACTAGTTTACATAGTACTGCAAAGACACTTTAACTTTGGTGCAGGGGGAATAGGTCACACAGTACTGAGGCATAGCTTGACTGCAGCAACAGGACTAGTTTATATAGTACTGCAAGGCCACTTTAACTTTGGTGCAAGGGGACTAGGTCACACAGTACTGAGGAGTAGCTTTAAGCCATGTTTACATGGCAGCAGCACTCTGACCTTTGCACCGATCTATTGCTGATGTGCTCACCATTGCAGCTCAATTCTGCCTTTACACAGCCTGCCCTTGTGCCAATGCAGGTTGCATTAGAGAGAGGCTGTTGGGTTGGGTTGGGAGCAGTGGAGGAGTCTGGGAGTGTCTGCTTTTATCTGAGCAAGAGTCGCAGTGCATTTACACTGCCACATAATATGCTCCCTCTGACAAATGTACCCACTCCTGCACTGGTGCAGAAAATGGATCCAAAGCACTCCTAACATACTCCGGTGAGCTTCCACACTGCTGACTTTACAGCACATCAACCCATGTGCATGGGTTGATGTGCTGCAAAGGCAGCAGTGTAAACATGGCTTTAGACTGCAGCAACAGGACTAGTTCACATAATATTGCAACGTCATTAACTGGTGCAAGGGTTATTCAGTCAGTAAACACTACAGCAACAGGGATTATTCATTCAGTAGTGCAAGGTCAGTACACACATCAGTATTTTTCCCTTTAACTTTTGTAGCTCCTATGGAGTGCTCTGAGTCATGCCCTATGGGCAGGTTTACAAGTGCTGTTTCCCTTTTTGTTAATATTAGATCTCATGGCGCTATTCTGCAATCCCACTCCATGGGCATCAAATCCTCCCTTCAGCCACCCCTTTTCATCCACAGCTGTGGAGCTGCACTAATAACCCACCCCATAGGTGGTCTCACCATTGGGTTAAACCCAGCCTCCATGCTGGCTCACAAGGAGCCCTACACTGTCTCCATGGGCAGTCACTTAGAGGGTGTCCCTCCCACATGTGTCCTTGGCTGCTTCTTAGGCGCCTGATGGCATGGTTCACCTGGGGAACAGAACTGTCTAACAACTCAACAGCAGTTGGCACCTAGCCATGTTGCTGTCTACTCACCACCATTGCTTGTAGACAGGAACAGGGGATGAATATTGGCAAACATACTGAGGGAACGGGGTAATGTGGATCTTCACTGCCACTCTGCTGTGGATCGACTGACTCACTGCCTTGACCTGAAGGAGGCTGTCTTTTAGGAGGGACACTTCAAGAGCTCATGAGACTTCTTCACCTCTTAGGTAAGCCTGGTCCTCAGCTGCTCAGTGTCCCCTTCTTCCTGCACCACTTCTTTGCTCGAACTTGCTCAACGGCCGTTGGCCATTCTTTGTCTGAATTCAGCTTAGGGTTCTGTTCTCAAACCCTAAGCTGACATGTGTGGCCATGAATCAGGCCATGGCAAAGGCCCCAGTGAAGGGAAGATGCTACTAAGGTGGGGAACTGGACAATCTAGTGACTAGCCACTAGTGTTAGAACTGTTTATAATTGCAGGGCCACATTCATGGATGGCCCTGGCTAAATTGGGTCTCTCTCCCTGTCTTTTCTACAGTTAGACCAAGGTGGGCTCAGGGAGGGAGAGAGTGGTGAAACAGAGGTGCAGCCCTCCAGTTGTACCTCTTTACAATTCATATGCTGTTCTGGCAAACAGTGGTTCTTCTATGGAGGCACCTGCAGTGGAGACCAAGGAGGATGCTGGGAACCTCCACAAAGGAGACCCACAGGAGGGTGGCACAAGACTCCACAGGGGAAGGAAACAACTCCTGCTGGGAGATTCAATCATTAGGGGGTAGAAGTGGGGAAGGAAGGGGATAGGGAGGTAAGGTGCCTGCCAGGTGCCACAGCTTGGAGGGACAGGAAGCGAATCCTCAGGATTGCAGGAGCAGCTACATGAGGGAGGGGGCTGGATGTCATTGTCCTCCTAGGGACAAATGACCTGGCTATGAATGGGATCAGAGCAGTGCAAGAGAAGTTTGTAGAGTTGGGGAGGGACCTTAGACAAGTAGCATGTACGGTAACCTTCTCGGAGGTGCTGTCTGTCTATGGCAAGAATGATGCTAGGGTATTCCGCACCATGGGATTCAATAAATGGTTGAAAACCTGGTGTGGAGCTCAGGGTTTTGGCTTCACTGGGGACTGGGGAGCCACCTGGAGAGATGCAGACCTATACCAGCACGATGGTCTACATCTGTCCAGGGGGGGACCAGGATCCTAGGTGATAGGTTTAAATGCTTCATTGGCAAGCATTTAAACTAGCCAAAGGGGGAGGCACTGAAAAGGAGCAGGGAAATCCCAGTCTCCCCCCCACAAAACACAGTAGTTAGAGAGGTAAACACCAAGGTACAGAAGTCAGTAAAAAGCAGGACAGGAGTAAATGCAGAAAAAGGCAGTAAGAACAGGAATGGGGTTAAACGGGGTAAGGCCATCAAAAAATGGAAGGCAATAAGTACCAGAGCCCACAGTCTGTGTAACAAGCTCCCTGAACTAGTGGCCTTGATGGAAGAGGGATGCCTGGATATTGTGGCAGTCACTGAAGCATGGTACACAGAGAACCATGACTGGGATGTCAACATACCAGGATACACAATCTACAGGAGGGACAGGGTGGGTAAAAGAGGAGGAGGAGTAGTTCTCTATATAAGGGAAGGGATTAAAGCAACAGAATTAAAGAGTAAACAGGAAGTTGATGAGTCACTATGGGTCACCCTGGAGAGAGGAAATGGCACTACAATCTGCATCTCAGGGGAATGAAATGGACAAGAAAATGATAGAAGGCATCCTTAAAATGGCAGAAAAAGGGGAAATATTGTTGATGGGGGACCTGAATATGTCAGATGTTAACTGGAGTACCTTTGCTGCAGGCACACCCAAGAGCAGGGTCATTCTTGATGCCCTACAGGGGGCATGCCTCAGACAGCTAGTGTTGGAATCCACTCAGAAGGGAGCGATCTTAGATCTGGTACTCTCAAATGGGGAAGCAGAAAGGATCTCAGATTTAGAAGTGGGTAGCCATCTGGGAACAAGTGACCACCAAACAGTGTGGTTCACAATAAACACAGCCAAAGCAAGTCAAGCCATACAAAAACAAGAGTATTGGACTTTAGGAGGGCTGACTTTGGGAAAATGAGAGAGTGCCTGAGAAAAGCACTAGTCAATGGGCAAGAAGGAGGGGTGTAGGAACAATGGGGGATAATCAAAACAGCCATCACAGAGGCAACAAGCTTTTGTGTGAAGCAAATCAACAAAACAAAATGAAGGAAAAAACCACTATGGTTCTCGAAAGAGGTGGAAGGGAAGGTTAAGGAGAAAAGGATAGCATTCAGGAAATAAGGAAACACAGAAGGAGCAGGACAGAGAACTTTATCAGTTAAAGCAGAAGGAGGCAGGGAAGGCAGTCAGAATAGCAAAGGCACAAACTAAGGAAAAGATAGCCAACTCTGTTAAGAAGGAAGATAAAATCTTTTATAGGTACATTAGGGAAGGAAGAAAGACAAAGGGAGGGATACAGAGACTTAATAAAGGGGAGGGAATGTGGGCAGAGGGTGACAGTGAAAAAGGAGGTGTTAAGTGCTATGTCCCGTCTGCCAATACTGCCTTATCTTCGCACCTAGGGTATTCTGCAGTGTGTTCCTTGTGGGTGTAGGTGTCAAAGAACTCCTTGCCCTAAGGATCAATAGAAAATGCAACCAGAAAGAACTTAAAACTAAACATAACTATATACATTACAGAGCTATCATGCAGATCATGAATTGTTTATGCTCATGGCATTCAACCACCCCTTTCAGGATGTCAATGGAAGGGGGGATAAGGCCCCTTTACTAGCAGTTAACCTATCCTTGTTCTTGGCTTGAGGAATGATTCAAATGGGTGCCAACAGTTTTGATAAGCTGTAAGATTATTTGCAGCAGAGTAGGATAATCTGTCTAGTGTAGCTGCCTTGGTTAAGGAAGTGAGGAGTTCCTGCATGCTGGTGTAACCCCTAGATGGTGCTATCTCTAGAGCTACTACCCCTGACTGTCTTCCTAATAACAGGTTGAGGGGCCTGGGTTCAATTTTAAGGTGCCTCCACCCAGGGTAACAATAGTGGGGATATTTATCTAACCTGATATAGCCCTCTGGGAAACTATAACTACCAACAAGCCCACCTAGTGACCAATTACCCAGATAATAACAGTGACCCTTAACAGCATTCAATAAACAGTTTGCAACAGGCAGTAAAAGTATGCTCACAATTGTCCCACTTACCCGCAGGGTCTCTGATCCTGGCGCATACCCTGCAACCCCCTGGAAAAGACAGTTTAGCAATACAGTATGCACTTTTTAGCACACCCAATTTCAAGTCCATCACTCCAAACCCAGTAATAATATGCTCATGAACTGGTTTAATCATGAAACAACAAACAGTTTTATTTAGGGGAATGTGAACAAGGAGAGGGAGCAAATTTAGGCACGTGATTATTATTTGGTAAATCAGATTAATAAACACAGTTATTTTAGTCCCTTTGACAGACCGTCCCTTAGCTACTGGGTACCCAGATTTTATGCTGGCTGGCCAGAAACGTTACCCGAGGTTGCAGCTGTCACTGGGGTCTTTGAAGAAAATGATTATGAAATTTAGGTAAAGTGAAGCAAATTATCTGTATCCACAACCGTTTTGTCCCAGTCTATTGAAATGATTAAAGTTAAGTATGAAACAATTAGATGATAACATAGAAAACACAAGTTGCCAGTTTCAGGGAGCTACCCTGAATTTACTTACTGTACCAGTCGATTGCGAATGATGACATAGTGAAATGAAGACCTGGCACTGGAAGTTGATGCACATGGGGAAGCTGGACCCACACGACTTACCTCCACTTCACGACCTTTCCCTGAAGGTGGCCGCAACCTGTGATGGCTTTCTGCACAGGGGCTGGATCCCCAAAGCTGGTCTCTCGCTGGTGATGCTGAGACTGGCACAAAAACAGGTCGTGTGGGCCAGTATGAGCAAAGGCCCAAGGCTGGATCAACACTTTTGGCAAAGTTCAGTTTATTTGCTGGTGACCTTTCCAGCTGGCAGATAGTTCGATCACTGGTAAATGTGGGCTCCTTTCTGGCAATCAGGAGTCCCTGGGCAGCAGACTTTGATCCACAATAAACATTCAGCACATTTAAGGAAAATAGCATTTAAGTCTCTACCTCTCAGTTTAGTTTCAGGCTGGTTCGCAATTGCAGTCGATTCACTGAGCAAAACCTCTGAATCCAATAAAGCAGTCCCTCACACTCTCTTGGCCAATCACGTCACAGGAGCTTCTCGTTGGTCCAAAATCTCAAGCGACACTTTCAAATATTTTGGAGCTTTCTGCCACAAGTAAAAGTTCCTTTTCGAATTATTCTGATTACTGCAATCAGGTAGTCCCAAAAAGGAGAACTACAGCAGGAAGGCAAGTCAGGCCTCTCCCCATTGATTCTTCTAGGCTCCTTTCTGGAGCAGCTTCTCAATAGCTCAAGCTGCTCACTCTTCAAGTTCTAAATCAAACTGCTCACTGTTCTCTAACAGTTCTGGGCTTTCCCAGGGTTTTCTGAGTTCTGATTGCCTGGGGGGAGCTGTCAGTCACAGTTTGGATGCCCCCTTCAGTTCAGTTTAGGAGTCAATCTAAAAAAACTACAAAAACTAGTTTTTCCTTCCCACAAGGCATTGGAGCTAAGGACCCTTAGAGGTCCCCTGAGTCCTATTGGTCCAATTACTGGAAGTCCCAAATCAAACATGGTGCCTCCCATTCAGTTCAGTATATCTCCAAGAAGGCAGGTTAGAACAAACACTCTATTTCAAATACAACAGCAAGCTAGCAGTAAATAATCACAGTACTAGTTAAAGCTCCCTGTGCTTTACTATCGACAGCAGAGTGGAGCAAATTAAAGCGTTTGTCTTGCCAGTGGTGAGCTTTGAAGCACTCAAACCCAGCCCAGACCATTCACTATACACACACTGGATAATGTCTTAAAGGGACAGGCACAGAAGCACATCATGGCACTCTCACAGGAATCAACAGGATTAACAAACAACCATGGGCTTACCATCTATGAATAACGGCTGCCTGGCAGTGGGCATTACTGGAGCCCAGGAAGACACGTAAGGTAAGCCCCCAAAATTGGAGAGGGGGGCGGCTACACCAAGAATGTCCATACTGCACTATTTGTACAGAATTAACCCTTTGGCCTGCACAGCTAACAAAGCAACCCATCAGCATTCCTGAGGGGTGAAGTGTGGGGTATCCAATGTTATTCCCAAAAGTAGAAGAGTGGCTGATTGGGGTACCTCTTTGTGGAGTACTTGGGTGCCTAAATGGCACACTTGTCTCCAGAAGGTCTAGAGAATAGGGCAGGACCATAAGATATGATACAGCCCTCCCCCAGTTAATCTGGCACCTTCAGCATTGGTCTGTATTAAGCAATTTGGCTGCACGGAAGAATGCAGGGGTTCTGTACCAAGAGTGGAGTCTTGTTTTGAATTAGTCTGCTCCTAGTATCTGGGTACAGAATGTGCTCTAATCTCTAGCATTTACACCACTGTTGATCAGTTATCGTAATATGCATTGCTCTTTCACACCTATTTTTGGATGCCTGTGACTGGGTGAGCAGAATATAGTACGCTAGCTTGCCTTTTAGTAGGGTTAGCCAGGAAAGGAGAGGAGAGGAACTGATTTGGCAAGTTGGCCTCTGGAGCGAAGATACAGTAGGTTTGAACTGCACTCCTAATTTGCAAATATCTCCAAAAGTCTGTGAATGGAATCTGCCATTGGGACTGCAGTGTTCAGAAGGTGGTTATCAAGGGGTGATCTGTTTCCAGGACATCTTTGACACACTGAATGCCTCTGGCAATCCAGTGGGGCCACATGAAGGCCTTTCTATCTATCAAGATACCTGGGTTGTTCCATACTAGGGCAAGGAGTGATTGTATTGGGTCTGCTTCCAACCTGCAGTGCAACTGAGACCAGTAGCAGATTGTGGGTTGAATGGTAGGATGACCCAATAGGTCTGGAGAGAGGCTGGAGTAGAGTAAAAGAGGAAGTGAATGCACTCCACTGCATTCCAACTCCATGTTTAGCCACTGAGAAGAGGATTCAGATTTAGGTCTGAACCAATGCTTGGTCTGTACTGTTTGAAATGCCATTTTATGTCCCTCCACCCAGGGAAGACTCCAGCCTCCTTCTTTCCAATGGGCCCTTAACTTGTTGTGGCTATATCTAGGTATCTTACCTTCCCACAGAAAGTCATCAAATAATGCATCAATTTTATTGCACCAGTGTTTGGGAAGTTCCAGTGGGATATAGGAGAGCAGGTAGAACAGCTTTGAGGTGGTGACCATTTTTATGGCTGCAGTTTTCCCAGCCATGGTCAGCTTAAGAAAATGCCAGTGATCAAATTCTATTTTGATGGTCACCAAAAGGGGGTGTAGATGTATATCCCACATCTGTTTGACATATGGTGCTATAGTAATTCCCAAATAGGTGATTCCTGCCGGGGCCCATTGCAACCTGTGTAAGGACACTGCATCTAGGTGACAGTGCAGGTTTAATGGAAGAACTTCTGTTTTAGATTGATTTACTTTCAACCCAGAGCAGAGTTTAAGGTGATGGAGTAGGTGTAAGAGGGGCTGTAGTGATTTAGTTATGTCAGCTAGTGGTATTAACCAGTAATCTGAGTACACAAGGGTAGGGTATTGTTGGTTACCAACTTTTACGCCTTGGATTTCTTTATGCTTTCTTTAGCCGAGTGGCGGCTGTCTTCTGGGGCGAGTGTTGGGGGGTTCCCCTCCCTGGTTTTTGAATCCAGCACTCTTGTCTTGCCTGCTACAGCATGGTACCCATGATGGCTGCAGAGGTGGCTATCATTGGCTAAGGGCCATATAAGGTAGCAGGCTGCTCCTGCAAGAATTCTGGCCTGAAGAAATGATGGAGAGACAAATTATTGGAGAAGAGTAGTGGAGGCCCAGGGCAGGAGCATTTAGAAGAATTTATATCAGCCTACTGCCAGTCAGACCTTTGGGGCTATTATAATTCCATAATTGTTCAGGCAATGAAAGTGCCTATAAAGTTTTTTCTATTTCAAGTAAAATCTGCCTGCTTACTGTTAGGGTCAAAGTGAGAGTTTGACCCTGGCTTGAGCTATTACTCAGTTATTGCCCAAATCATCTAAGAGAATTGAATGACTGTCTTTAATCTATAAACATAGACATTCTGCCATAAGACTTTTATTTAATTTCTATATAGTTATTGTTTGTAAATAATTTTGAGTTTGTGAGGCAGAGGGTAGAAGTTATTATTTGTTTTGTTAGAATTTGTGGGATTATTGTTAGGGCTGTGTGGGGTATGATTGTGTGTGTGGTATTGTGGGGTGCTTGTTGTTTGTGTGTGCTGCTGGAAATCAGAATGTGCTGGTATGTTGAGCGGACGGTCAGGCACTATTCCCCTGCCAGACTCTGGGACCTCCACCCTTTTAGCTGTCCCCCTTTATCAGCGGAGGTATACACACATTGTCATGCCTTAGGGATAGCCAGGAGGAGGAGGAGGAAGATGGGGGGCTGGGCCTGGTGGGGGACTGGAGGGGAGTGGGCGGTTTGGGGTTGCAGAGATAAGGAGACACCCTGGGGCAAAATGGGATCAGGATAGGGGTTTTCCTGTCTGGTTTCCATATCCAAGGGCTCTGTTTTAAGTTGGCATGTAACACAGTCTTCTTCAGTTGCCCAGCCTTAATTGGGCAGTGTTATGCAATGCCAGGTCTATAAAAAACAAGACCGCAGTGATAGAGAATCTTGTTGGTACATCAGACCTGGCTTGTATCACTTAGAGCTAGCTGGATGAAAATGCTGGCCCAGTATTGGCTTCAGCAGTTCCGGCTGGGTACTTGGTGATACACTGCCCGAGGGTGAATCGTAGGGGCGGCAGTATAGCCATTTGTTTCAAATCGGAACTGGGCCTTGTGGATGTTCCAGTGGGGGTGACCAGATCCTTTGAATGTATCTTGTATGCGGGTGTAGGTTGCAGGATACTCCTCATTTACCATCCACCCAGTGATGAGAAAGAGTTCCTGCAGGAAGTCGCAGACTTCATTGTCAACATGGTGTTGGGGTCCCCCAGATGGTTAATTCTGGTGGATTTCAATGCCTGGATCGACGAACTCTCACAATTTGGTAAAGAGTTCCTCCAACTGATGACTTTGTTGGGCCTCACACAGGTAATTACCTCCACAACCCACATTCATGGTCACTCACTGAACCTGGTGTTCCTCCTGGGAATGGAGATCTTCAACTTGGTGGAGGAACCAGTCAGGTCATTGGACCATCACATCATAATGTTCAGTTTCATGGCTCCCTCCAATAGGCCTGCCCCTACGGAGATAGTCCAGTACTGCCCTTTGAGGGGTGTGACCCCAGATGGCCTAATGACAGTACTGGACCTATTGGGTATACCAAATGAATGCTTGGATCTGGAGGATGTGGTACAGGCCCATGATAAGGTGATGACAGAGGCCCTAGATTCCACAGCTCCTGTCTGTGTTGGCCCCTCACTCTTCACCAAAGACCCCCATGGTTTGATGGGACCTTGAAGGAGTTGAGAAAAGTGGGGGCAAAGGTTGGAGAGGTGCTGGCAGAGATCAGGTCTATCTGTTGACAAACTTAGATTGATGGATCATTATATGGTCCTTCAATCAGCAATCACCCGTAAGAAGGCAGAGTTCCTGTCCAGGAAGATTGCCGCGGCGCAAAATCGACCAGATCAGCTCTTCCAGACTGTCAACAGATTGTGCAATCCAATCTGTCTTCAGCCTGGAGGAGCCTTTTCCAAGATAAGTGTGAAACGTTTGCTCAGTTTTTTTACAGATAAGGTTGCCACCATCAGATCTGGTATCTGCTTAGCCCCCCTCTACTGGGCGTTGCGGAGGTTGGCAGGAGGTTGTGAGCACCCAGTTTACCTGGTCTGACTTCGGCCAGCTGGCGATTACTGACATTGTGAGGATCATCCAGACTTTGCGACCAACCTGCTGTAGTTTGGACCTGGGCCCAACACGCCTCCTTATGGGGTCCATTGAGGAAATTGGTCCTGTCCTGGCTGAGATAATCTGGAGGTCATTGGAGAGGGTTTTTTTTCAGACCCCCTAAAGGAGGCAGTTGTCTGACCACTTCTTAAAAAGCCCTCCCTTGACCCGAACTGTCTTGCTAATTACAGACCTGTCTCTAACCTGCCCATTGTGGGTAAGGTTATTGAGAAGGTAGTTGCGTTGTAGCTGGCCATGATGTCTATGATCCTCTCAAGTCTGGATTTAAGAAGAGGCATAGTACCGAGACGGCACTTGTTTGGGTACTTATGATCTCCTAATAGTGAGGGATCGGAGGACTTCTTTGATCTTGGTCTTCCTTGATCTCTCTGCAGCATTTGAAACTGTGGACCATGGTGTGCTATTGGAGCAGCTGCAGTTCATCTGTGGACTGTCTGGTACAGTCCTCAGTTGGTTCAATCCTTCCTCGAGGGTAGGACTCAGAGAGTGGTGTCGGGGATTTATTCCTCTGCCCCCCTCCCCCTATGATGCAGGGTACTGCAGGGCTCCATTTTATCACCCATGTTGTTAGCAGTGTATATGCTGCCATTAGGAGACATTATTAGGTGGTATGGTCTGAGTTTTCACTGCTATGCAGATGATACTCAGCTGTACATGTCCTTTTGGTCTTTCACAACTGCCTCTCTGAGATCCAGGATTGGATGAGTGCCAGTTGGCTGTGGTTGAACCTGGCTAAAAAGGAGGTGTTGGTGGTGGACCCAGGTCATCACGGTATGGGTTCACTGTTTGAACAGCCCACCGGGCTCTGGCTCAGTGGTGTTCAGCTGACGACCTCTGACCGGGTGCAGAATCTGCGTGTTATTTCTGATGATGGACTGACGCTTAAATCTCAGGTGTCAGCCATCGTCAAGACCTCATTTTACCGTCTGAGGAATATCGCCCAGGTAAAGCACCTGGTACTGCTAGACGATCTTCCAGCTTTGGTCCACACCTTTGTGACCCCCTGCCTTGACTACTGTAATGCCCTCTACCTAAGGCTATTGGGGGTTGATATCCTCCATTTGCAACTGGTGCAGAATGCAGCGGCCAGGTTGTTGACTGGCACTTTAAGATCTAGCCATATCATACCTGTGCTCCACAGACTGCACTGGCTGCTGGTACAGTGGCAGATCACCTTCAAGGTTGGATTACTGACCTACAAAGCCCTACATGAACAGGATACTTGCAAGATCTACTTTTTCCCTACCACCCCCTCTGCTCACTCCACTCCTCCGATGAGGGACTGCCAGAGATTCCCAGGGTTCGACTTAAAACTTAAGGCACCCATTCTTTGCCTTTTGTGGCCCCACCCAGTGGAACTCTCTACCTCATCGGGTGAAAGAGTGTCTGACCATCGAGAGTTTTAAGACTGCATTAAAAATATATCTTTCCAGCATGGCCTTTCTGGAATGTCCTTAGCACTTTAGAACCGATATGATAAGCTGCTAGTTTATGGTCAGGTTTTTAGATACGAATGGTTTTTAGATTTTGGTATTGTTTTAATTAATATTATTACATTTGTGTATGTTTTAAATACTGTACAAGTGCTTTGAACAGTCCCTTGGAACTGCGCTTTTTAGAAATAAAATTGATTTGATGCTGCCTGATGGCTTTAGTCAGAGGTCCCACCACCAGCACAAAAAGAAGTGGGGATAGAGGACAGCCCTGCCTAGTGCCCCTGGCTAATAAGAATGGGTCAAATAATAGGGAGTTGGTAAGAACATGGGTTGTAGGGGAGGTATACATGGCACACATCCAGGACTGGAACTTTTCTCCAAATCCCAGGTATTTTCAACATGGTGTGAAGGTAGTCCCACTCAACAAGTCAAAGACCTTCTCAAAATCTGTGGCTATTGCCACAGCAGGAGAAGGCAGATTTGTGACTGAGTGGATGAGATTAAGTAGGGAGCAGATATGGTCCATGCTGACTCGACCTTGGACAAACCCCACCTGCGAGGAGTGTACAAGATTTGGGAGAAGGGAATTAAGTCTTGTGGCCAAGGCTTTGGTGTAGACTTTATTATCTACATTTATTAATGATATTGGCCTATAGCTTGTAGGGGATGTAGGGTCTTTCCCTTTCTGGGGAGCACCATTATGATAGCCTCCCTGAGAGTGGAAGGAAATACTCCCTGGAATTCAGCTTCAGAGTATACCTTGTAGAGTATTGGAGAGATTATAGGTGCTAAAGGTTGCAGAAGCTCCACCAGGAATCTGTCTCCACCTGGTGATTTATCCTTGATCAGGGAAAGGAAGGCTTGTGTGATTTCAGACACAATTAGTGGGGTCTCTTAAGAGCTCGGCTTGCTGTGGTGTCAGCCTGGGTAGGTTAACTTCCTCTAGGAACGTTTGGATACCCGCAGGGGTCTGTGTGTGGAAAGTCGCATATAGGGCTGCACAGAAGGACTGGATATCATTAATTTCTTGTGGTTTGTTTAGGACATGCCCCATGGGGCCCCAAAGGCCAGCTATGAATCTTTCCATTTGTTGTTTACGTAGTCAGTAAGCTAATACTTCCCCTTCCCAGTATTTATGTTTTATTCGAAGGATAGATATCGCCACCTTCCTGGAGAGTAGTGTGTTAATTTCTATCCTCAGGCCTATAATGCTGCGGCCAAAGGGGGAGTTTGGGTTAGGCTTAGCTAAGGCTTTGAACTGTGTTTCGGCTGACTGCGGGGCTGTCTCCAGCTGATTTAGTTGCTGCTCCCTGGCTTTGCGCCTATGGGCTGCATAGCCAATGATTTTCCCCCAACAGTCTACTTATATTCTTCCCAAGTGCTACCCACTGATGTGTCCTCAATATGTTTTTTTTAAAGAAAAGTGAGGTTTCTGCTTTGACCCATGGAATGAATTTGGGGTCTTGCAGTAGTAGAGGATCCAGCCTCCGGGCAGGAGAGGTAACTGAGGTGGGGCCCCAAGTGAGATTAATTTAAACTGGGGCATCGTCTGATAGAATCAGGGAGAGTATAGTGGAGTCAAGGGTTGCCTGAGACAGTGACACGGATGTCAGCCACATATTCAGACAGCTGTAAGAGCCATGAACCACAGAGTGATAGGTGCAGTCCCGATCCCGGGTGTGAAGCATCTGCCAGATGTCTTTTAGGCCAAGGTCCTGCATCATATGATGCACTGCTTGCACTTCTCGGTGGTGGGATTTGATACCTGTGGAGCATCTATCCAGTAGAGGTGTCAGTGTAAGGTTAAAGTCCCCTCCTATTAGCACAGGGGTACTGTTTGAGGTTAAATTCCTCAGCCAGCTGGCAATGTTGTGGAAGAAGAGAGGGTTATCTTCATTGGGGGCATAAAAATTACCAAGGAGCAGGGGTCCAGAGGCGGTATCTAGAAATGCCAGGGCCCACCTGCCTTGGGGTCACAGTCTTGTTTGATGGAGGTCCATTTGAAGATTTTATGGATGAGGATAGCTATGCCTCATTTGTGACTGTGAGCATTTGCGTGGATCTCCAGCCTCACTCAGTCACGTACCAACGTGGCATGGTCTTCCTTAATCAGTTTTGTTTCTTGCAAAAAAGCTACTTGAGATTTCAGCCTCTTAAAGGGAAGCTCCTATAGGCTCAGGAAGTGCAGCAGCTGCTGCAATAATGCCCGATTAGGGCTTTCGGCAGTAAAACTATTTTTTATGTACCTGCTGCATTCTGAGTTTAGTTTTAAAGAGTCACATAATGTCTGAAGAGCTGCCCATGGCCATATCATGCATCCAGGCAGCTTCTGCTGCACGGTTTATATTGAGGGCTACCAATTAATGGCAACATTTGGCAGCCTTCATTAGCATAACCTGTGTGGCAGAATCTGCCCGGGTGTGTGACAATGGCCACGGGTGGCTCTCCAGACATTATGGACAGCGTGATTCTTTAAAACTAAATTCAGAACGCAGCACATACATAAAAAAATAATTTTAATAATAAAAGCCCTAATCAGGCATAACTGCAGCAGCTGCTGCACTTTCTGGGCTTATATAAGTTTCCCTTTAAGGTGAGACAGTGCTTTTTCCACTTAACTGGGGTATTAAGTCCATGAACGTTCCATGTATGGCAAGTAACCTCACCCATGATCTATGTTGGGGTGGGAGATGGGACTGTGTGTGTGGGTTTAACTATAGGAAGCTGAATTAAGTATCAATGTTAGGTGAGGCAGCAGCAAGTTAATGGTTCCATACCTGCACTACAGTTAAGAAGGGTGGTGTTACCAGGCTTTAGTTATTCTCATATGAATTTCCACATCTACATCAACATCGCTATTACACATTAACTTAACTTTACTGTATTCTAACTTGAAACTGTTTACAAACTTAACTACACAGTACTTGGAGGAGAATGCTAGGCTAAGGGCCAGCAGTAAATAGCTGATCAAGGCCCTTCTAGCTTCTCTGAGGGGTTTGACCTGAACAGGGTCCCCTGTCTGGCCCGGCTCTATGTCATAATAGTGATCACCAAATACAGTAGTCATTGATATTATGGTGAGTGTATTTCACTGAAAAGCAAATTGATGATATACACTTGCCGGTGACCCGACATCCGGCAAAATAAAAAGTTTTTTTTGGGGGGGCCTGTATCCCCTCTCATGGGAGGCTTTGCTCTCCTGCACCCCCCTGAATAAAGATAACTAACCCCAGGTGGGTGTATGTTGGGGAAGAGGCACAGCCTGCATTTGCGGGAAAAATTAAGTGCTGCACCCACAGGCAGTGGAAAAATTGCAACCCTTCCAATCCCCAGCCCCGAACCCTGTACCTGCTCAGCCAGAGCTAGCCACCCTCACCACCATGCCAAAGGGCCAGCTTGGCTGCAGCAAGCACAGCAGTCCACTGTGTACCCTCCTCCCTATCCCTCCCCTTGCAGGTGCTATGTGAAATGTTAGATGTCATCCTGTGATATTATCAATACACTACCATCACAGTATAACCACCTAGCTCTGTATGTAGTAGTTGTAAAAGTTAATTTTTATACAGGTAAGAATGGTTTGTCACATCATTGGGTCACTGACCCTTTTTCAACATGTACCTGTCTTCTTCAAGGTTTTTAAAAGTACATAAAAGTACACTCCATTCATTTTTACAACATACGTTTTATATAATTTCACTAAACAACATGCTTATATATAATCCCCCATTCAAAAACACCGCATTTTTTATATTATAACATTAATTCCACAGTTTAAAAAATCCACAATGTTTCAAACACTCATTATTTACAGTTTATATTCCCCTCCGAAAGTCTTCTTTCACCCGTTACACATACATCTTATTTCCAATCCATTATCAACTGATCTCATAAAAAGTTTAGATTTTTGAATCTGCTTCGTTTCCAGGTCAGTGGGTGCCCACAAATTTATAACTTTTATACCAAAGGTCATTTCACCATATTTATTATTTATTCTGGGCATTACATATTTACTTCCCACCTTACCTTTTAAATTATATTGGTGAACATGCATTAAACATGGAATTTTATCCACAAGATACTTGGGACTTTGTTTATGAACTACCCTATGTATTTGTTTTAACCATTTTTGGTCTCTTTTTTGTTCTATCCGATCCCATTTTAAGATCTTAAACATTTCACAATGGTGAGTATAATTTTCACAATTTAAAGTAAATCTAGCTAAATTATTATAAAGGACATGTATTGCCCTCAAATTTGACTTATTGGCCATACCATATATGTGAATTCCATACAGGGAATAATCAATTGATTTATTATATCTTTTCTCATTTGGTAATCCAAACAATATTTAGATCTACTAAAAGCCCCTAATTTGTTATTTGTTTTATGAACAAGATTTTTTATATGGAAGTTAAAGCTCAGACTACTATTTACAGTAATCCCCAGATACTTGTATGAATCAACCTGGTTTAAAGATTCATTTTTAACTGTTTTAATTGAAATTTTGGGGGAATTTTTATTATTTCTTCCTTTACTGTAAAATACTATTGAATTTGTTTTTTTACTGTTCAGTACCAACCCCAATTTATATAACCATGTTTCCATCCTACTAAAATCATTCTGAAGAATTTTCTCCATTTCCTGAGTTGTAGCACCTCTAGCCAGCAGTAAAGTGTCGTCAGCATACATACTCAAAACTGAGTTCTGTACCACTCTTGAGAGTTCATTTACATACATTAAGAACAACAGAGGGCCCAAAATCGAACCCTGAGGGACTGCTCTACTTACAAGTGCTGGTTTAGATGAAATATCACCAATATAAACTTGTTGAAATCTACCTGACAAATAAGACCCGGGGGAGCAGGCTGAGGTACTAAATGAGTACTTCACCTCAGTTTCCACCAAGGAAAATGGGGGTGCTGCATCATACATGGGAGGAGACAGAAATACTGAGGAGGGGGACCCTTACCGATCAGCGGGTCTGGGGAGAGAGGGAGGCATCACTGGCAGGAGGGGGGAGGGATAAGCAGGGAGAAGAGGTACTGGAAGTGGAAATCACAGCAGAGAGAGTGAGGAAAGCCCTCAGCTCCCTTAAGATGGAGAAAGCACCGGGGCCGGATAAATTACATCCCAGAATGCTGGAGGAACTTGCGGATGTCCTGGTGAAACCCCTGGTGGAGCTTTTCACCATCTCTCTGAGGACAGGGTGGGTGCCCTAGGACTGGAAGGTGGCGCATATAGTGCCTATCCACAAGGGGGGATCAAGGGAGGTGGCAGAGAACTACAGGCCTGTCAGCCTGACATCGGTGGTGGGCAAGGTGATGGAAGGCATTGTCAAGGAGAGGCTAGGGGGGACCTGTAAAAGTCAGGGTGCCTGGACGATAGACAGCATGGATTGCCTCGGGAAATCATGTCAGACAAACCTTGTGGAGTTCTATGACTGGGAGGAGAGTGCCTTGGACCTTGGTAGACCAGTGGACGCTCCTCTTCTAGACTTCAGAAAGGCATTTGACTCTGTTCCTCACATGGGCCTGTTGGATAAGCTGGGAGAAATGGGGTGGGGAACCAGATGATCAGATGGATAGGCAATTGGCTCCAGGACCGGACCCAGAGGGTCGTGAGTTGGAGGATAGTCTCATCCCCAAAGAGGGTCATTAGTGGGGTCCCACAGGGTCAGTTCTTGGCCACTCCTGTTCAACGCCTATGTCTCTGACATAAGGACAGGAATCAGGAGTGAGATGAGTCTCTTTGCAGATGACTCAAAACTGGGGGCGGTGGTGGATGGGGAGGAGGGGAGGGTGGCCCTACAGGGGGACCTGGAGGCTCTGGAAAGATGGTCTAGAAAGTGGAAGCTGAGGTTCAATGCAGGGAAATGCAAGGTACTCCACCTGGGGGCCAGAAACCCGGGCCAAGTGTACACCTTGGGGGGAATGCTACAAGTCTCGATGGCTGAGAGGGACCTGGGGGTGGTGGTGGATGTCAAAATGAACAACTCAGAGACTTGTAGGAGGGCAGCAGCCAAGGACAACAGGATGCTGGGATGCATCGCTAGGGGGATCACCTCCAGAAGGAGGGAAGTGATGCTCCCTCTGTATAACTGCTTGGTGAGGCCACACCTGAGTACTGCGTGCAGTTTTGGAGGCCACACTTAAAGAGGGACATTAAACTCCTGGAGAGGGTCCAGAGGAGGGCAACCAAAATGATTTGGGGCTTGGGGACAGGACCTATGAGGAGAGGCTCGAAGAGCTAAATATGTACACATTGGAAGAGAGAAGGGACCGGGGGACATGATAGAGGTCTTCAAGTACATGAAGAGGGTAAATAGGGAGGAACAGTCAGGGTGCTTCAAGGAAGGAGGAGGGGCCACTAGAGGCATGGGTGGAAGCTGGAGGGAAGATTCAGGGAGAAAGGAGGAGGTGCTACTTCACTGAGAGGGTGGTGGAGCCAAGGAATGCACTGCCTAGGGGCTGGTGGAGGCAGAGATGGTGGAGGGGTTCAAGATGGGCTGGGACAGGTACAGGGGAAGGGTTCTGGAAGCAAAATCCAATGCAGCAAGAATATCCAGAACTGGGAATGGAGAAGCCAGAGAAGGCGAGGGGGGCAGCAAGGTCAGCCCCCAGGGTGGGGGCTGACCAATCGAGCAGACTCAAAAGACCATTAGGCCTATTCTGCTGGCATTTTAGTATGTTAGTATGTAAATAGGAATCAAACCAGGGAAGGGTTTCTCTATCCATTCCCAACGCTATCATTCTCCCAATCAATTTACCATGGTCTATGGTGTCAAAGGCCTTGGAGAGATCCACGAACACCGCCCCCACCGATCCTCCCCCATTTAACTGGGAAGTGATGTTATCAATTAAATCAGTGAGTGCAGTGTCCGTGGAATGCCCTTTACGAAATCCTGACTGGCAAGGAGACAGGAGAGAACTTGTTTCCAAATATCTACTCAACTGCCCCCTTATCAGTCCCTCCAAGACCTTTGACAAACATGACAATAATGAAATTGGCCTATAGTTTGTTGGTTCCACTGGGGATGTACCTTTATAAATTGGTACAATCTTTGCCTGTTTTCACAGGGTTGGAAATTTATTGTCCATCAGACTCCAGTTAAAAAATCTTACTAGAATTGGAGCAATTACCTCGAGAGAATATTTTAAAAACCTTTTCTCTGTTTTATCCAAACCTGAGGCTTTGTTTAGTTTAAGTTTCCTTAATTCACTCTTTACCTCTCTACAAGTTATTGCTTTAAACCTAAACCTCATTTTATTTCATGGCCATTTATCCCCTTGGCCTGCATCTATATGAAGCTGCTTTGGGGTTTCTATGTCAGGTAACAAAACAAAATATTGATTCAACCTTTCTGCAGATTCTAGTGTTGGTAATAAAATACCCCCCTCCCTGATCTGGATAGGCCATCTGTTTTCCACAACAGTGTCAAATGATTTTATCAATTTCCAATATTGTCTTGGATCAGTACTATGTGCCACCTTATTTTTATAGTATTGTTTTTTTGAAGTTTTAATTTTATCTTTAAGCTTATTCCATTCATTCTTATATTTAATCCAATCATCAGGGTCCAATGTTTTATTAGCCTTTTTCCATAATTTATTTTTATATCTTATGTTATATTTTATCTTATCTGTAATCCAAGGAACATTTACTTTCTTACAAACACCATTTTCAAAAGAGGCAACCTTATCACAAGTCTGGACAAACATTTTGGAAAAATCCTCTATGGCCCAATCCAGATCAGGGATTAAAAACAGCCTATCCCACCTGAATTTTCTTAATTCATGCAGAAGGGCATCTTTATTATATCTTTTAAAATTTTGATGCCTAATTTTTCTTGGGCCTAAATTTACAGGTGTTTCCCTTTTATTAATCACTTCCCCCACACAAACAATAGAGGAATGATCTCCAAATATAGGTTGCTTCACTTCCATGGAAATAACTTTAATTCCGTCTGAAGAAAAAACTAAATCAAATATATTCCTCTCATTTGTGATGTATGTTTTTCTAGCAGAAACTGCAATATTTTGATGCAAGTTTAATGGATTGAGACTTGTCCTTAGGGCATTACCCCTTGGTTTATTCCATGCTGCATTGAAATCACCTACCATTAATAAATCCAGCCCCACTGTATGTTGTTGTATTAAATAAGCCAATTTATCAAAATCCACTGTTTTAACTTTTGGGGGAGAATATACTAAACTCAGAACCATGTTTAAGTTCTTTACTAACACTAATAGACATTCTGTCATCCCTACTTCTCCTGAGTATATCATCACAGTTTCACCCAATTCCCATCTTAGATACATCAACAACCCCCACCTTCTTTTCCCTATCTCTCCTATACATAGTATATCCCTGTAGCTCAATTTCCCTTTCACTTATACTAGGGGTCAACCAGGTCTATGTCAAGACTATAGTATTGGGGTTTTCCAAAATCTCCCAAGCTCTCAGCATATCTAATTTATTTTTTAAACTCCTTGCATTGTCATAAGCTACTTTAAATAAGCGGGGGTCCTGGATTTATTTCAATATCCCCTCCCATCAATAAAATAAGACAAACATTAGTTTGTAAATCTTGTTTCTTAAAGTGCATAAATATTCTACATTTATTTATCCCTGCTATAGAGTCTCTAGTACAGGAAAAAGAATTCCTTCTCCTAGAGCCCATATACTGTGTTTTGTTATCCTGAAACCCCTTCCACTGATGTCTTAAATAAACTGCAGGAAGCAAATCCTCCTCATTCTGCACTATTATGTTATTTCCAAGCACTGGGCATATTGCTAAACATGCTAGAAGGAAACAAAACCAAACTTTTAAAACCCCCATTTTCCAAAAGCTCTATAAAATAACTCCCCAAAGAAAGAAAACTCTGGTCCGTTCAGCAACCCGGCTAGAAATTTCTCGGTGAGACAGAAACCAATTGCAGTACTCAAACAATTTAAATACTTGCTCACCACAGAAACCCAGTCAGGAAATGCTCAGATCAGAATTGGATGATGTGTTTTGAATTTTGCACAGTTTGCACGGTCACTTTGAAATAAAATGGTAAACTGAACAATAATCTTTGACTGATTTGGTGTAGGTGTTTGTTTCAGATTTGTGATTTCAGTTCATACATTAACTATAGCACTAAACTATTCCTCAGTGCTAGCCTGCTGTTTTCTCTGGTATTACTTGTAACGTTAGTAGTTTTCAATATTTTGATCCTGAATGTTCAACATAGCTATTTTTTTCACGCCACCTCATGAACCTGACAGATGTCATTTTCAAATCCTGCTTGAAAAGTGATTTTGCAGTCACTCCATGAAATCACTGTTTGGTGAGGATTTGAACATTTTCACCTACTAGCTTCATCAAGTGAGGTCATAAAAAGACTAGGTTTAAAAACCAAGGTCAACATCTTGACAAAAAAAACAAAGTTATGATGGTATATTGACATATTTCAACAGTCACATATGTCTTTAGTAATTATCTATGTTTTGACCCAAACTTTTCGACTTAACCATTTTTTTTCACACCACCTCATGAACAGGACAGGTGTCATTTTTAAAATCCTGTCCAAAACATGTTTTCGAGCTTATGGGGCAAAATGATGTTTCAGGCAGTATTTTAAAAATGACACCTGTCATGTTCAGAAGGGGAGTGGTCATAAAAAGATTATACTGAAAATGGGGTGGGTCAAACTATAAAAAAAAAGTTATGAAGAAAAGTTGTGTGCAGGGCCAGCTGTTGGCCCAGTGGATAGCGGACAAGCAAGTAAACATTTGGCATTGACAAATATTTGTTGAGTGGTGAGACTGGAGAAACAGGCCGAGAGTGGTGCTTAGCCCACATCACCAGACACCTGGCTACAGCCTCTTCATTTCAAACTAAAGGCAGGTAATTGTTTACCCACCACTTTTTTTATCCTTTGTTGCTATTCCCTTACCTTTACCTCCTTAAACCTTTACCGCTGCTTTTGGCAATGTCAGTGGCTCAGCAGGTAGCACACTCACCTCTCAGGCCGGGAGATCAGAAGACTGTGGGTTCTATCCCCACACCAGGCACTTGGGTTAATATCTCAATACTGACACTATAGTGCAGCATGAGTGGGGTGCTGCACTCCTGAGGTGCCGTCTTTTGGATGAGACGTTAAACCAAGGTCCCATCTGCCTATTCTGGTGGTAGTTCAGGTGGATGTTAAAGATCCCATTGTACTTTTCAAAAAGAGTAGAGGAATTTCCCTGGTGCCCTGGCCAAATTTCCCTCATTCACTAAAAATACCACCAACAGCTTACTCTGGTTCAAGGTCAGTTGGCATGTCATCTATATCCCCCCTCCCCCGGGTCGTGCCTGAAAATAGGCAGAATCTGCCTAGTGCACTTACCTGGTCAACAAAAACTAAATAAAAATAAATAAAGGGACACTGCCAACCCCATTTGGCCTCAAAGTGTCCTTAGTTTAAAAAATACATTTTATGATTGTTTTCATTCTATAGAGACTGCTGATGTAGCTGGTTGTTTGAGTCAAACTCATTTTCCCCTTTTAAAAAGTAAAAAACTGAGTGCCAGCCATACTGGTATTACCACACCAAAACATGTTTGTTTACATTTTTTGACCTACAACAACTGCATCTTTCCTAGACTCAGGAACACCCCAACACTATTTAGTTACTCATTGTGCAGTGGGAGTAGATGAGACTATTGTATCATGGGTGACTGCACTGTTTGAGGGTGTTTCTAATGTTCAGGAAGTATGCAGTAAGCTTAGGTAAACAATTTGGAGCAAAACAAGGCTGTATATAACTATACATTCCCATGCATTTCAGTTCTAATAAGCAAGGAGGCAGATTAAACAACCAGCAACACCAATGCATTTTAGAGAAGGTAAGCAATCATAAAATGTGAGTATTTACCCAGAAATAATATGAAGCAAAAAAGTCAAAGTCAAAGTTTATTGGCAGGAGATACTCCGTTAAGCAAGCTCATTTACAAGGAGGTCCTGAGCGAATAAGAAGGCTCAAAACAAAATCAACAACTACACATTCAGTAGGGAGGGTAACAACAGTAGGGTTTACAAGTGAGTAACAATGAGTAACAATAACAATAGCAACAGGTTTCACAAGGATATGTACAGTAAATCCCTATATACACAAGTTCAGGCCACTGTGTGTTGAACAGTGGGGTTAATGAAAAGTAAAGGATGAGAAGGGTGAGAGCATGAGGTAGACATAAGGGATAAACATTTGGTATGAGACAAAGGACCAGTAGGGATTTTTAGAAGAAGAGGAGAGTGGGATGAGGTGGAGTGGGTGAATAAGGGGAGAGGGAGGTAACAGATGAGGGGAGGAGGTAATGATTGATGGGACAGGAGGCACAGAGGAGAGGTAGGAAGTGAGGGAATATTAGAGGGAGGAAAGGATGTAGAGGATGAAGGGGCAGGGTAAAGGGTGAGAAAGTGGTGGCAGAGGAGGGATTGAGAGGGTGGGAGGTGGGGCAGAAGGCATCGGGGAGAGCAGGGAAGTAGGGCAGCGGGGGAAGGGATGGAATGCTAGGGAGGGATGAGGGAGTATGAGAAGGTGAACTGGGGAGGAGGGGTGATAGTGGGGAGGTGTAGTGGGGAAAGATGTTAGAGTGAGGGGAGGGTGATAAGGGGGGAGAAAGAAAAGGGCAGGATTGAGTGGAAGCGAAGAGGGTTTAATGTCATAAGGTTGACAGTGTCCCTTTAACAAGCATGTCTGTGCAGAAATCTTTCAATTTTGGTACACTTAGTTGTTTTGTCCTCCTTTCCCAGTCTTCTGATTTTCTTTTTCTCAGGTATTCCTCTCTGTATTATGCCTCCATTTCACATTTGGGTTTTGACATTAATTCCTGTTGGTTGTCAGTTTGTATGTTGCTTAGATGTTGATTTCTGCATTTTTTCTTATGCCTTTTACTTCTAGCTAGTTGGTGATATTTTGGCTGCCTTCAGTAATTCACATGCTTAACACCAGGCAGTATGCTATTTCTCATCTCTATTTTATTTCCTGTTTCAAATTATCTCCAAATTTGTTACAGTGGGCCCTGCACCCAATGTTTCACTTTGCATTACATTTCAATGGGTTCCTTGCACATTTTCTATATCCTTCAATTAACTGCTATTATATAACAGTGTGAATGGGATTTTATATGTTGTAAATGGCTGCAGATGTGCCTTTTTCAGCATTAATATATTATTATTTAGTATAGGTTGACATGCACTGTACCTTTATCTATTGCTTCATAAATATAGAGCTTCTGTGGTTGTGCCACACACCCTGATGAAAGGTTTTATATCTGATCTGAAGCACCAGGGTTAGTGTCACACTTTTGCTGCTCTACAAACCAAGAATGAGTTTATATGAGATAGACGGACCGATAGACAGATAGATAATTTGTTTCCATTTTACTTGTTTTTTTATTTATTTTTGCTTTAGTAGTGTGGCCACTGGTGTTGTCTCTCTGCTGCTTATTCCAGCTAGCACCCACCATTTTCTGTCTCAAGTGCTCAGTGACTGTGTGGTACTCCTGATTGACTTCAGGCTTTCCCACCCCCAAGGGCTCTCCCCCTCATGCTCCCACTTTTTGTCCTGTCTCTCCTCCATCCCAACCTCAGGATTTAATTTTTAATCATATTAATAAGGCACTACTTCTAATAAATTATAGCAAAAAAGAGAAGACTGACAAAAAAGCAAGAGATTAACGGTCATCCAACCCACCATTTGACACCATCAAACACTGTCCTTCAAACCTGAGCACACTGCATGCATGCACCAAGCTTCCAAGCTGCTAACCTTGCCTAATGCTGGTCTCTGTCATGTGTGTGACATTTTGTGTGGTCAAATTGGTGACATTGGTGTTTGCTTGGTGGTATGTGCACGTACTATCATTGGGTGATCCATAAAGTTCTATGTTACCTCTGGGGCAATCACAACTGGAGGCTGGCTGCATGATACATGGGTACAGGTCTCAAAAGAAGGAGTAGACTGGCAGCTAGCTGGAAGGTGGGGAGGAAGAATAGTTCAGACACCACCCACATGGCAGGACAACTAAGACAAGCAAGTCTTTCAAGTTCAAAGGGTCAGGAGTCCAACAGTAACAACACTACACTAAAGAGCTGACTATTCCAGGATGGAAACTGGGTTTGCAATTCAAATTGGGACAAAGTGTCATTTTTAAAAATAGTGTCAAGACACCAGAACAGGGTGACAAAAATCGGGACAGTCCTGGTAAAACTGGAATGTTTGGTCACCCTATCTTAGACAGACGATGTCGGGAATCAGCACACATTTTGATGATGGGCACTAGTTTCACAGCCTGGGACGGGAGGGGTAATGCCCCACTCTAGCACCGCTGCTGTCACTACCCAACTATTTGTTGACTGGCTCAATATTAATGATTGAAGTTTACAATTTACCAGTTAAAAAAAAAAATATATATATATATATATATATATATACACACACACACATATACACCAATTCAGAAAGAAAATCAAAACTCCCTGGAACCAGGAACATAAGTGGCCATCGAGCTACTTCTCAACCATCTGCTGAGTTTAGATCATGATCACTTCAATGTGGTGGGCCCAATACCAGATTTTAAATGACATGTATTGGACTCCTATCAAACTCCAAAAGTTGGGAGGATCCCCTGATGCCCGCTGTAACAGGAGTAGGAAGCAGGAGGGTACTCTCAACCATATTTTTTGGGAATGTCCAGAAATTAGGAAGCTTTGGGACCAGATTAAGCATAGGGCAGATCCCTTGTTAGGTATAGAGGATCTGTTTACCCCTGAGATATGTTTACTAGGAGATTTTTCCCAGATTCCTGTATGGGTCTGAAGGTATCATATGGCATCCTTCTATCCTTAACTTTAAAGAAACTGGTGCTCCATCACTGGCTGGATGGGCAGGCCATATCATACTTGGAATGGTTAAATGAATTAACTTTTGTTTAATCTCCGGGTTGAGCAAATGAAAGATAACCTTTGGGGATCAGTGTCGAAGTACAAGAGAGTCTGGGATAGTTTTCACCCTCTATACTTGCTTCAAATGGGGAGATCTAAGGATGGAACTGGTACATAAAATACAGGGTTACCCACAGTATTCCACCACTCCAATTATTCGTTGCCCCCCCCTCCCCAGGGGATGAGAGTTTCCCCAAGTAATAGGGAAGAAGTAGGCAAATCCTTTGTCATCTCTTTTATGTTTTTCTTGCTTTATTTAGTAGCCAAGCTGGGGGGGATGGGCTAGGGAGGGGGGAAGGGGGTCTGGCATGGGCTGACTGTCAGTTTCTACCTTTGCATATGTATGGATACCATGTCATGGCATATTATTGTAAAAATTAATAAACTTGAATTTTAATTAACTTCAATGTGGTGGGAGGGAGGGAGCAGGAGATGTCTTCAAGGCATCACTGAAAGGAGGGAGCAGCAGAAAGTGGGGGGTGGTAGGGGTTGGAACAGCAGAAAGGGGAGGGCATGAGTTAGGAGTGGAGGGAACAGGTTGTGTCTTGAGAGAGCTGGGAGGGGCTAGAAGGAGTAGCAGAAAGAGGAGGCTGGGAAGGAGCAGGAGTCATTTTGAGAGCACTGAGAGGAGGGAGCAACAGTCAGTTAGAAATGGGTGGAAGGGGTAGGAAGGAGCATGCAGGATGGCAGTAGGTGTCTTGGAGAGTGCTGAGGGCAGGGAGGCAGAACAGACAAAGACTGGCCATTTCAGATGACAGGATTGGACTTTGGAGGAATGTGTGTGCAATATAAGGGTGGACCTGATTGGTTCAGGCAAACAAGTACCCACATGGTTCCTTCTGTAATGCTGCTGGCTACATCAGTTGCTTCTTTGTGTAGCAGACATTCAGGAAAGAAGCAGCTAGGCAGCAGCTCGGTTTGGAAAACCTGCACCAAAAAGTGATTTTGAGAGTCCTCCTTATGACACGTGGCCAGTTGGTTATGATTGTTCTATGATATTTGTAATATAGAATGTGGTATGTGAGTGTCTCACATGAGACATCCTGTACTATGGGTGCCCTCCCCCGGTCAGTAAAGTGCCAAGTGACCTGAAACCAGGAGGTAATTAAAAGACTTGAGAGACTTAATTATGGGTCTCCTGTTTCCCAGTCTTAGTTAGAACTTACCCAGCTGCCAGGATACAGGGCTCATAAACTTTTATGACATCTTAGAGGAAACACATGTTATAGCACCATGGTGTGAAAAGTTGTAAAATCTTTGATCTACCGTGGGAACAGGAAACCACACAAGATCAAAGGAAAAGCTTGATTAAAAACTGTCATAATTTTGGAAATTAATTTTGCTGAAGTCACAGTATTTAAAATATCTCCTGACAGGAAGAGCATTGTTTGTACAATTTTTATATTCTAAAAGGAGGAGCTAGATGACATCAAAGAAGGGGTGTGCAAACCCAGATTTTTAAACTGTATACTGTGGCTGAACTTAGTGACACTTCTTTTTGGGCTCTTAAGAAACAAGATCTAACTTAGGCAGTTAGAGGTAATACATTAGATAGAAAAGATCTAAATGTACTTTGGTAGGAGTTAGTTTTCTGTGTTTTCTTTTACGTGATTGTATGCTTTTTGTTATAGTGTTCTGTGTTTACATTTTACATATTTTTATCTGTGATAGGGCGTAGGATTTGTGGACAGAAACAGGTAGCGTGACTCAATATTTGATTTTCTTTATAGTCTAAAATTTATTTCAGAAGTGATTTTCTTCATAAGCAGGATACTTTACATACAGTGTACATCACCCAATTTATAACACTGGAGCACTTCCTCAGTTCATATCTTTCTTGGAATTAACATCGCTCCCTGGAGTTCCCTCCAGACCTTAATCCTTTCCACTTACTCTCTGGATCACATCTAACATCTCTAGAGGCTATCTTCCCTTTTATACAGCTCAATGCCCATGTGACAGGGTAACTCTACCCACCAGAATATTTCAAACATAAATTCCTTATATACAAAGTACTTTATTTCACAATTTCTAAACACTCCTAATACAATTTCATTCAATACTGGGACGTTCTGCAATGGTTTTATATGTTTTTAAATGTTTCAAACAATCTCCCAGCATCAGGTAGCACCACCCACCTCTGACTACAGGATAAAAGTAGTCTAAAGATGGCCGGCCAGCTCTAAAGGGAACTGAGGCATGATAGAGTGAAGAAGGAACAGGACCACTCCTCAAACATTTCCAGACACAGGCATAACAACAGCTACTTTGTTTAACAAAACCCATGTAACCCTGTATCACTTTATATATTACCTAAAACTTGGTTGTATTCAAAATATATATGTATTTGTTTATTTTACTACAGAGCCTAACACCATCTGTGACTGTAACATTTTAACCTTAAAGATAACAAGCATTCAGTCTAACAAGAACAGGGCTGCAATTTTTGTTTTCTTTTTTATTTTTCCTTACTTGGCTACTGCATTTTACCTTCTAATCTTAAAAGTGACAAACATTCAGGAGCACAAATGCTGCATATTTACTTAGGTGCTTTTTCCTGTTACTTTTACCTTTAATCACATAATCCCCCTTATTTGCAAACCTTTACATACCTATTTACTCATTTTAAAATAAACAAACCAAACTAGGGGGTTTGAAATGATTAAAAGCCTTCATCTGCTACGACTGAGATTGACCAGTCTTAACATACAGCCAGTAGCTCATTTGTGTCTTTCTTCACTACAGCAACCCCCAAATTTATATAGTAAAATGGGTTCATTTAGGCAGCACCATGCATGCACAAAGGAATCACCTTTTGTTTTCATTTCCTTTCCTTCTCGGGGTGAGGGCTGACAGTTAAACTTTATCAAAAGCAGTTCATACGAATTCAGAATTTTCACTACTGCTTCTAAAGCACTAGGCGTGGCAGTTAAATTTACAAAACCCACAGTTCAGCTGCTGACTCCCTTTTTAGGCATTTTAACTGTTCTGTCATGCTACAACTACAGTAGGGTGTAATTAACTACAGGGCATAACCCAAGTCCAGCTACCCTTTCAGTTAATAGGCACCTCATAATAGCAGGACTACACTAATACAGACATTTCACCAAATGCCTAAACCATAAAGGCAAAGTAAAAGTAGAGAAGCCACCATAAAGCAAACACATTTAGTGTTGCTTTCTTTTCTCCATGTGGGTCATTTAGATTTTGTTTCTTGCCCCTTTCTCACCTTACTGAACTGTGCGACAATGCGCACCATCGCAGCTCCTTAAAGCAGCAGCTAGCAGGGCACTCATAATTACCTGGGGGGGAGAATACTGAAGAACTCGTTCTAACTTTGGCCCCCTCCTTTTGTTACCTCGTTGCTCTCCACTACTCCTTCATTTACTAAAAAAGGGCTTTAAATAAAGAACCAAGCCAAAACTTCCAAGGCTTCTAATCCTTCACAGAGCCACTCTGTGATATTATCCATTCTAGTAAAAATATTATTTTGAAAGACTGCCTGGGTGTGTCTTCGAAGTTCTTTTTGCATGTGACATTGAGAGGGTTAAGACTGACAAGAACTGTTCATGAGCTCAATGGTGTTACTAAACTGGGAAAAGGTAAGAATATACCTAAGGTCTTTTATAGAGTTTTAAGGGTTCACTTTGGATACCTGGTTAGGTGCCCTTAGGCAAAAGATATCTGGCATCCCCTCGAAGAGCAGATTATCTGAACTTGTACATTTGGGTACGCTAGCATAAGGGTCACAGTTTGAACCCCCCCAGAGCTTGACACCAAAGGTGACTCGGACCCACAAGCAGACAGGAGGATTATCCTGTCTGTTACCTGTTCACAATACTGTGCTCAGAGGTTGGCACTGTGGGAGCAGAGGGCCTGACCTGCTGAGTGAGTTTGTGACACTCCTGACTCATCTATTTCTCATCTACAGAAAAAAGAGAGACAAAGACGAGGGGGGGGGCGGAAGGGAAGGGAAAGCAGCTAGTGCCTATGAGGTGGGCAGGCTGCTACCTGTAATATATTTCGTCTGCAAGTGCTGTTATCGCTCTCTATTCTCAAATCTCAATTCTCATCTTAAGTCTTTTATGCAGAGAATACTAGTGTGGTGGAGACTGGAAACAGCTTCAGCTCAGCTGCAGCTAGTGCTTGCAGCTGCAGTCAAGACAGACAGAGCAGGCATTAAAAAAATTATTAGCAGCTGCAGAATTTAGTTTCTTTGGTAGTGGGTGGCACTGGCAAGCACCAGCCCTTTAGCTTCATTGTCTGAGCACCAGTGTGAACTAGAATAATTATAGCAGACCTATACCGAAAAAAATTCCACACTCATCATCCACTTGCATACTGTCTGTAAGACCCTGAACAAGTCCCTTAAGTACCTTGCTGTGCTCGTGAGGTACACCACCTATAATCTTTGGCTCAGTGTGCCATTTGTGGATGACTAAAAATAGAATAATGGATAGTTTACAGTGTATTACCAGTTAGTAATACCATCGAGAGGTTCAGGACATGTAAGAACCTCGAGAGCGAAGCTCGATAGGTTCCTACATGTCCTGAACCTCGAGATGGTATTCTGACCGGTAGCACTCTAAACTATTGATTATTTTTTTTTAATATATGGATCCAAGTTTTTTTAGTCTGCAGTCGGCTGCTGCCATGAAGGACTGTGTCAGTCGTAGCCGACCGCAGCACTGCCTCGCTCAATCTGTTTCTCCCTCACCCGCTTGCCCACATAGAACACTGCCTCGCTCCACCTCTTTCTGCTCTGCTGGCTTGCACACACACACAGGGCAGTAAAAAAATGACCTTTTTTTCTTTTTGTTGGGGGTGCAGGATCAGCCAGATAAGTCATTTTATAAAACAAAAATGGAAACTGCCATGGACACTGCACTCTCGCTAAGCGAGAAATGACCGTCATGTTTTAAAAACTGTTTTGGCCGCCCACAGACAGAGAGTGGCCAATCATTAGCTGCGTTAGTGAGCATCAATGGTTGAGTGACATTTTAAAGGTTTACTGATATGGGGAGTTGTGGGCTTGCACTGTTTAACTTGGCTGGTAATACTATCGTTCAAGTCCCAAACGATACTATTATTGGACGTGAACGATAGTATTATCACTCTCGAAGTGTGGTATTATCACTTCGGGAGTGATAGTATTACAGAAAAAAAATTGTATGCTTTAGTAGCATATTAAATCTGCTATCCATATATTAAAAAAACATAATTCTTACTTGGGAAGGACTTGTAGAAACTAGAAAGAGTTAGGCCAACTTGGTGACCCTCAATAAAAAATGTTGTGGTTGATTAAAAAAGAAAAATCTTTGGAAGGACTTGGAGAGGCTTAGATCAAACTTGCTGACCCATAATTGTTTCTGAACTCTAGTACAACTCACAGTGGAGTTGCTCGATTTGCAACACATGTATTTTGAATAAATCTGTGTCCAAGTAACGGTGCTAGCACTACTGAATATAGTGATGATGGCCATGGTCACTGGGATAATGATGACATGGAAATTTTAAGTCTGACTTTACCTGTTTCTGACTGTGACAATGCTAATAATATAGAGGACAGTACTGCTACTACAGCATCAAAAAGGACAGGGAAAATTTCTAAGGCACAGGCCAAACAAAGTCTGGCAGTAGTGATGAGGGCACTGGTGCTGATGCAGTACAGCACAACAGAAAGAGCACTACAAAAACTGCACTGTGTGAAGCGAGGAAATATCTGCAGCAACAGGGGTATAACAGCAGTAGGGAATTACCACTACCCCATCGCTGACCAGGAAGTAGATGAAGGGATGAAGAATGCTG
Organism: Neoceratodus forsteri; assembly: GCA_016271365.2. Taxonomy (NCBI): domain Eukaryota; kingdom Metazoa; phylum Chordata; order Ceratodontiformes; family Ceratodontidae; genus Neoceratodus; species Neoceratodus forsteri. The sequence goes on from CM057454.1 coordinate 639,973,117, forward strand.
TGCTGCTGGGTCTGGCCAAGCCATTGCCATGGTGCAGTGGCTAAGGCACCAGCACCCAACAGTGAAGAAGACCTGGGACTGCAGTTTGGTTCCTCCCAGGTCGCCTGGTGTTGCAACTTATTTAAAAAAAATTAATTCCCCCCCCCTCCTGACTCAAACACCCCGCCAAAATCCACCACCCCCAGAGTTGGTTATTTAAAATCCGGGGGGTGTGGCGGGCTCCCAAAAAACGTAAAGTCCCATTGCCGCTAATGGGGTGTGCGCATTTGTGTGTTCGGTATTTTCACTGACCTTATTTCGACAAGTCACTGTTTTGACTGCGGCATTTAGTGGTGCACGGTTTCATCTGCGCGACATTATGACCTCATGCTGTGCTAATGCAGAGGATTTTATAATCATTTCACCTGATGAACCTCTATCCTCCACCAATGTCTTCCTCAGTTAAACCCAGCCAATCGACTACTACTGAGCTCGTTACTAAAAACAGACATTCCACCTCTACTGTTTGGAATCATTTTTACATAAACCCCAAGGATGTTTGCCAAGCAATATGTTTGCACTGCATCACTCATGTGAGTCAGGGGGGTGAATAAAGGTCACCTTGGAGCCACAACAATGATGCAACATCCAACAAATTCATCCTATCATTATATATGGTTCAAACAATCTAACATTAATACATGGAAATCTAGAAGGGCTCTTCATAAACAAGAACATTCTTCTGTAACAGTGGGAGACAGCAGTCACCAGCCAAGGTGCAAAAGTCCACTTTTGTCTTGAGAAAATTCTTCTGTAAGGTGTTCTGTTTTACCAGTCAGGGCATGCAACACCCCAGCCAAGATCAACTTTACTCCTGATAAGAGGCAGTTAATGTTGCAAGAGGTTTAGAAAGGCTAAATATTCACAAAATCATCCAGAAACAGTGACAGTCAATCATAAAATAACAGAAATTATTGTACTTGACCTGTAGCCATACTCTATTGTAGAAGATGTGGGTTTCCAGATTCTTATAGAATACTTAGACCCATGATATTTAATGCCAAGTAGAAAATACTTTTCAGTCACTACTGCTCCCAGGATGTACGACAATGTAGTGCTTCAAGTGAGGCATGCTCTCAAAGAGGCAGAGGACAAGGTAATTCACTTTACTACCGACGTGAAAAAGTACCCAAACTATTGCCTGTCTGTCTCTTACTGCACATTGGGTCACTTTTGCAGGTAACTCATTCTCACACACCACTCTAACTGTTACCACTCCAACTGCTACTATCACTACCCTCTCACGGGGGAAAAAAAACCTTATTTCAGAAAATGGCAGTACTCCATGTACCTCACTTTCAAGATACACACACAGCACAGCACATTCAGCAAGAACTTGAAAGATTAGTGCCTGGGTCACCTCACAGGGTTTGAAAGTTGGCATTTTTGTTGTCGACAATGGTTCAAATCTAAGAAAAGCACTTCATCATGGCAATGTTGTACATGTCCATTGTTTCACACACTGTCTTAATAGTCCAAAGCTTCCTGAATGATGACCACCATAGGCACAGTTTGCAAAGTGTATGGCCACTTCAACCACTCTGTTAAAGCCTGTAACATCCTAGCTGATCTTGAGAACAAAGGTCCTGCTCAGTTTACTTTATGAATGAACACATCCTTGAACAAAAGGTAGCTATCATTGAATATATCAGTGATACTGGAGTGGGGATTGTACTCCATTCTATTCAATGGTCTCTGATGGAACAGTTGTTTCACATTCTGAAACCATTTATGAGTGCTACAAAGGAGGTCAGTGCAGGTGTAACCCCCCCCTGCAAATGGGGGTTCCCAAAAGTCTTCCAGGAGCTTGCCTGAATGCTCCAAGTCTGGAGGTGTTCAGCGTCTGAGCTGTTTAAATGTGGTTCCAAGTGAGTGCTATTTGAGCCTCCACATACTGTCTCTTTAAGAGCTGTCTGCCTGCTGATATAATTAATTTGGATGGGGGTCTGTGTGTTTCCTTGCTTGAGTCCTGATTGAGCTACTGCCAAATCACTCCATTTCTGCCATCACTAAAAGTGCAGAGGGAGCTCTTTCAAAAGTTGTAACTGTCTGCTGGTAATCTGTTAGAGTGATAATGAAAATACAGTTTGTCTAACCTGCTTTCCCTTCAGCAAGGACTGTGTAGTGTAACTCTTTCATTTTAGTCCCAGACTGCCGAGTGGGACCAATCAATATGTGAGAGCCCTAAGATGGAGAGTGCTTGGGCCAACCAGAATACGGACTACAAGCTGGGGCATGCTCAAAAGGAGGCTGGATGGAAGAAGCCTCTGGGTAATGTAGTTTTGGAATCCTTGGCACCTTTTTTCACCAATAGAGGGAGTCTGTAGTGACTGACAAGGAGGATCAGCCAACTGGAACCTTTTGGATTTGGAGGAAATGCCCCGCTCTGTTACTGGGAAGCTCAGATCAGTTGTGACAGTGAAGAGAGAAGGAACTCTGTGCTTCTGCGGTGTGTAGTTTCGCATGGGAAGCACGTGTGAGGCCCTGAGTTTCAGCCTGCAGCCGTTGTGAGTGCCACTTTGGAATGAATCCAAGTTGTGAGGAGAAAGAAGCACCAGAAGTGTGGAAACCAGGCTCACCCTGTAGAAGACTGGAGAAACTGTTGAATCACGCTCAGTCTGTCAGGAACTGAAGTTGCTGTGTGTGCTCCCGGGTATTTCGCACTAAGTGCGATTGGGATCGAGGAGCAGCCTGCCTGGTATAGTACTTTCCTTTTACATATGAATGTGCATAGTGCTTGTGGGGAATCGCTATTTCCAATCCCCTGTGCTGTGTGCTGTGTGTTGAAGCTGGAAGCAAACCCCAGCTTGTCCTGGACTAAATCCGTTTGCTATAAACTGCAGTGGGGTCCAGTCACAAGGACCTTGTCTCCATGCCCTGTTGTTTCTGACAATCCAGAAGAACATCCACCATCCGGTTCTCAGCTTGGGTATTGTGAGTACAAATCAGGGTATTCCCCTGCAGTGTGTTTTCAATCACAAGTGTGTCATCTAATTCTTGTTTCTTTGCTTCATGGACTGAGCCATCCAGCTCCGGATTACAATTGGGTGTTGTGCATATATTTTCTTCTACAGGGCCCTATCCATCTGCATCTGCCGGCCAACCCCAGGCAACAGACCTGGCTAGCCCCCCCCCCAACCTGGGTACCCAGAGTGTGACTTTTCAGACCCTGTATGTGTGCACAGTACTGTGATTTAATGCCACCAATTAACCTGATTTCCCCCTCCCATGTTACTGTCCTCTAAATAAATCAGATTTGTTGTTGTTATATTATATACTGTCTGTGGTGTTGGTACTTATGGAAACAGTATTGTATTTCGCTGTGTATGTTGTTTAACCTTATTTTACAGGGGGTCCTCAGAGACGTGCTGCAGAATCAGTCTCGAGGGTAAGTGGTGCTTTATGAGTGAACAGTGTGTATACGTGGGGTATTGGGGCTGTAACTCCTGTGTATGGTGTGAGCCACTAGAGGGAACCAAAGGGGGTCACGGTGTCCCAGAGGGCTGTGATCAAGCTAGTCTAACCAATAGAAACCCAGACCTCTGGGTGGAGGCGCCCGCCATAGAACCTAGGCCCCTCAACCTGTCAGTAGTCAAGCAGGCAGGGGTAGTAGCCCTTGGGATAGCGCCACCTGGGGGTTACACAGAAAAGGCTTCCCTTAGCCAAGTTATTCCACTCATTCTACTTCTCAAAAAAAAAAAAAATTGGACAAAATGAATAACAACTTATATATGAACCAATCTCTAGTAACATACTTACCAGACTTAACAATGATGACAAATCAGCCATGACATGGACAAAGAGTATATCTTAGCAAATCTGCTACACCCATGTTTCTGGAACAGACACCTTTCCAGTTTTACTTCTCATTATATGGAGAAGCTGGACAACAGGCAACTTTTGACTGATACAGTAGATGAGATTTTATTAGGAAGCAGTACTACAACAATGACACCATCTCAGCAAACTGCACCAAAAAATACTGCAGAAGCAGACAATGAGGAACATGGCATTTGGTGCTAGCTGCAAAATATTGAAATTCCAAAAGGAGAAAATGCGTGCCCAGTAGTAAGCATGGTAGATTCACAGCTGTCTGATCCCAACACTAGTGTGAAGGAAGATCCTTTACGTTACTGGAAAAAAATCATGCTGGGCTGGCCCAGTGGTGCTAAGGGTTGAGGCACTGGACGCCACACCTTGCACCATGCCAGCGATCCGGGTTTGGAAATGAGCCCGGGCCGGCAGGGGAGGGAGAGGATTGAGCATCCGGAGGACAGCTCTCCTCTCCCGGGAGGGAGAGGGGTTCTGAGTTGGCACTTGACTGGCTTCTGGCGGAAGCCGGAGGCACAGCAAGAGCACAAGCACACAAAGAGGGTCGGGAGTGAGGACGTCGGCGGAGATGCCTTGATGTCAGGGCATAGCCACTCCCTTAGAATAGGGAAAAATTACACCAGAGCACCGAGGGGAAGAAGCACTGGGAATGGACCCTGATAGCTGCTGCCTACCTGACCACCGAGGGACCCAACAAAATGATAATTGATCGGGGTGTATGGGCCCCACCTCGTACCCACTTGGGAGGTATAGCCACAGCTCGATGGGGGTCTTCCAGGGATCCAGGTAAGGCAGCAGTGGGGTAATTCCTTTGGCATCTGGTGTAGGGAGGAGACAAAAACTACAATTTCAAAAAAAAAGTCATGCTGGCCAAAGCTGGCTATCCTGGCTTGTAAGTATACTGGATACCCATTCTCCAGTGTCTGTTCTAAACATTTATTTAACTCTGCTGGGGATGTCGTATCTAATAATCTTGTTCAAGATTAACACCAGACAATGTAGAGAAACTAACATTCATGAAGGTTAATGTATCAAACTTTGGCTACATACAGTACATGACGCTAATGAAGAAGTAGCAGTAAATGTGACTGGCAGCAGTACCTATGATGCATCTGTGGACTAACTGACAATAATATCAGCTTCCAATTTTCTCTAAAGATGCTTGTTAAATGCTGACCCAGTGGCACTGAGAGGTGAGGTGCTCAATGCCACACCTCGGGCCATGCCGGCAAACCAAGTTCAGAGGCGATCTTGGGCTGCCGGGAGTCAGCAGGGGGGAGGTCTGGGAGATGATTGTAGTGACTGCTGGGCTGCTTTCTCTCCCAAACTGGGGAGGTACAGTTCTTCACTCTCGGCTGACTCCTGGTGGAGGCCAGATGTCAGAGCAGAGTAGGGGGCTGATGTAACATAGGGGAGGTGGAAAGAGCAATTGGCTTCCGGAAGTATGCGCACACCTCCACATGGGTGCACTTGCCATGCACATCACTGTTCTGGGAGGGCAGGGAGAAACCAGAGAAAACTCCATGTCTCTCCTTGGCCACATGGGACAGCTCCTGCCATTCTCAGACTCTGCTCCTTGTGGATCCCCACCAGTATGACTGTGGAGGGAGAGGCTGATGGGGTTGGGGGTGGCAGGGGGCCCCATGACAGGAGCAGGTGGCCACAGAGGAGCAAAAAGCTATATAAAAAAAAGAGGTGTGTTAAAGATGTGAGATTTGCCTGCCTTTGACTTGCATGAACAATGCAGCTGGCACATTAAAATAAAATATATAGTTACATTAACAACTGAGTATGGGGTGCACACTGGGCAGGCAAGTCTCAGTTCTTATTAGCCGATTCTCTGGGCCACTCAGACACAATTTCTTCCAATGTTTTTGTCTACTGCTGATTGTGGATGGGAGCATTAGCAATGCATCACGCTACACATCTCAGAATAACATAGTGCAGGCAGGTCTTGCATCTTTTGAGAACAGAGAAGAAAGCCTTTATTATATAACATTACGGCCTTTTTTCATTTTTGGAATATGACTGCCTTCTCCTACTGTTTCAGACTTCAGTTCCTTTCCCATTTAACAGTGATTGTGATACTAGCCCCAGACAATAATAAAGACAGGGTTTGCCTTTGCCTACAGTCTCGTTGTATCTCTTGTGGCCCCAGAGGCAGGGTTTACTGTCTACGTTGTAGCTGCTTTATTGCCTCCAGTCTTGGGGTATCATTTCTCCTGGCTCCAGAGGCAGGATTTGCTGTCACATAGTTGCTTTCTTGCCTCCTATCTCAGAGTATAATTTCTCCTTGCCTCAGAGGCAGGGTTTACTGTCTTGTAGTTGCTTTACTGACTCCAGTCTTGGGGGTTTGTCATTTCTTCAGGCCCTAGTAACTAAGAAAGGCCGGGTCTGCCATCACAACAAATTGCGTTATTGCTTAGTGAAGTGGTGACTGGGTGCTGCTTCTTTTTGTTTCTCCCTAATGGTGGCGTGTGCCTTCTTCACAATTGCTAATCAAAGTGGTGTCTGTGACTGTTGAGAAAAAGAACCAGCTACCGACATAATACTACTACCTTTCTTGCCTGCCTTTGGACCAAATCATCATCCATGTTGGGGGTGCAGCCAGTACATGACACTGTACTAGCAGCAATTGTGGTAGACAAGTCCCTGTTCTCAATCATCAGTCTCTTTCTCATTTTGAACAGATCTTTTTGGTAACTGTGCCTTAAAGGAGTAGTCCACCCAGAATGTGCAAAAAACGTATGTTATGTAGAGTGTTTAGATATGTATGTTAAATCCTAGTGTGTCCTTCCCTCTGTCTGCTATTTGGAGTTTTTCCTAAATTGCCTGCTAGCTGTATGGTAGTTTTATGACCCCTGGGGATCTCCATAACAAATAGTTTTATTGGCTTTCATTCTCCCAGGATGCCCCGTCTCATGTAACAGTGATGTAGCCATGCCCTTAGATTTAGCATGTGTATTGTTTTAAAATTAGTTTAACAACAGCAGAGCCTTGTAACTTCTTATCCAGGGAGCACAAATGGCAACAATTAGTTTAGCAGATACATGAGATCAAGCTAACTGGGGTTTCTGTAAGACAACAGCTACTAAATAGCTCTAATTCATTATTTGTATTTTTTGATGTTACAACACTCCTGCTAGCTAGACCTGCTGCACAGAGAAAACAAAAATAGTGAATTAGAGCTATTTAGTAGCTGTTTTCTTACAGAAACCCCAGTTAGCTTGCTCTCAGGTATCTGCTAAACTAACTGTTGCCATTTGTGCTCCCTGGACAAGAAGTTACAAGACTCTGCTGTTGCTAAACTAATTTTAAAGCAATACACATGCTAAATCTAAGGGCATGGCTACATCACTGTCACAGGAGACAGGGGGCATCCTGGGAGAAAGAAAGCTAATAAAACTATTTGTTATGGAGATCCCCAGGGGTCGTATAAAACTACCATACAGCTAGCAGGCAATTTAGGAAAAACTCCAAATAGCAGACAGAGGGAAGGACACACCAGGATTTAACATACATATCAAAACACACTACATAACATATGTTTTTGCACATTCTAGGTGTACTACTCCTTTAACCGGATTGATTTAAATGCTGTTGTAACACGGAGAAAATGAGAGGAGCAGAAACAAAGAAGGCAATTGGGTGAATCAAGTCAGGTGGCTGAAGACGAACACGGCATTAATCCATGATAGATGCCGTGTTCGCATCGTGAGCGAGCAGAGAAAATGATTAGAGCACAGTTATCGCTGTGCACAAGCTGCAGAAATGTGGAGTGCGCTCCGTGGGACACGTCATAAACGGATGAGTACAGCTACCGATGCACTAAAAGAGTATAATACAATGCCGGCTAAAGAAGTAGGAGGTGTAGCAAGATTGACCGTGGCACCGGGACTCTGAGTGGTACGAGTGGGCATGGGGGAGAACTGAAAAACAATCAGAGCACTGTGGGAAGATAAGTACTATTTGCATACCATGTTGTGTGCAATGAACTAACGTCAGACATATGTAAATATTCGTTATCTTGCCACAGTGCTATATTGAAGTACAAATGGAAACCTAACAAAAGACGGAAAACAGCCGTCAACATCAAAATGAAACCGACCATATGACGTTAGATGTGCCGCAATAGTCGTGTTAAACAGAAGTTGTTAATCATGAAGAAACACCAGTAGCAATATAAATAGATACCTGCTTCGGAACGTAAACATGCCCGTAACACATACACATGTAGTAACAGAAGTAGAGACTTCAACAACACAAAATATAGCAGCACGCAATATTATAAAGTGGTGTTACTGTATCTGGGATAAGAATGTGATAATTAACAGTAGTCAATCAGCACTTCCCATGTTACAAGCACATTAATGCCCTCTGAAGGAGGCTTCTACTGGGGAAATAATGCATGGCTGGGATGGTTGGGTGGTTGTAGGCACTCGGCCTTCAGCCTCTTACCACAACCCCCCCAACCATGCATTAATTCCCCAGTAGAAGCCTCCTTCATCAGGCATTAATACTTATGTAGTTCTGTTTTTTCCCCCGATTGTAGTGGTAGTAGCAGTGGTTAAGTGGTAACTTTCTGACTGGCTGGTGATCAAACTTAAATTCTGTTTTTCTTAATAATGGTCATGCGTTTCTTCTTCATAACTGAGAGCCATTGCTAAAAAAAGTGGTGCCTGTGACTGTTGAGAAATAGAACCAGCTACAAACATAATATTACCTTCTAAAAAATCTGACATAGGAGAGTTGTTACAAAGAGATATCTGGGACTTGTCTGCCTTTGGACCAAATCATCATACTGGTGGTGGGTGGCAGGTGCAGCCAGTAAATGACACTGTAGTGGCAGCAAATGTGGCAGACAACCCCTGCTCTCAATCATCGGTATCTTTCTCTTTTTGAGCAGACAATTTTGGTAAATGTGCCTTGAGGACTGATCTAGGTGCTGGTAGTTCTATTTTTCCTCCTGACGTAGGGGTAGTAGCAGTAATGAAGTGGTGGTTGACTGGCTGTCTGGTGCTGTTTCTTACACTCTGAATCTCCCCAATACTGGTGTGTTCATTCCTCATTGATTCATTCATAACTGAGAGACATTTCTAAACATGCACAGTGGTGCCTGCTGAGAAACAGAAGTAACTATTAGCTATACCTATACATAGTATTGCCTTCTAAAAAGTTAGAAACAGAAGAGTGGTGCCTCCCTCCCTACCTTTTCTACCCCCGTCCTCCCCTATTTTCCTTCCACTGCCCCTTCCCCTTCTCCTCTACCTGGTCTTATTTTCTGTATGTAGGGTTCTCAACACTTGGAAGGGGTTTGGGTCTAGGCTGCCCCCTTCGCCCCATCCCTTCCCCCACTCCCTCCCCATTCTTCGTACCTACCCCTCCTTTCACCGTGATCTGCCCAAACCTACCCTCCCATGGCCAACTCAGCACTTCTCAACCCCATACTCTATCTACTCCTACTGCTCTTATCCTGTGTCTGCCCCCTCTATTCCAAAGTACATGACTGGCAGTAATCCACAGTCCCTCTCTACTTAGGTTTCTCTTCAGGTTTCTTTGGTTCCTCTTTCCAGACAGATGCCACCCTGGTATGTTTTTGATCTTTGCACTTGTTATACATTTCTGTGTAATTTTAAAGTGTTTGCTTGTTCTCCTAGCATTATAATCCCCCCAACAGGATGCTTCTGGAAACAAGCTGTTCTACAGCTCATGATGTCTTTCCTGCTGAAACATTTTCTAAATAAATAAAATAAGAGAGCAGTCTGAGACTAACCTGCCTTTGTTTTGACAAAATCATTGTGGGCGACTGTCGGAGATAGCACACACACACACACATACACAGGTCTGCTAACTGCTCTATATTATTGTCATTCACACTGGTGCTTTAATTACAAAACTATAAGTGCTGATCAGAGATCTGGGACTTGACTACCTTCGAACCAAATCATTATCCAGGGGAGTGGGTGCTGGGAATTCAGCATGTGTAATGTATAATACAGCATTGGCACTTCCAATAAGCACATCCACAGTTTAAGTCATTTCATTTCACTAGTCATGCTGTTTACTAATAAACAGTGGTTTAATTGTTTTTTTTCTATAGACATGTGGGTTAAAAGCTGTTTAAAGCTATTTCTAGCATAATGTTACTATGCCATTCAGCAGCCTCTTGCACTGTTTTGGGATCTCGGTCCTCCAGCCAGGTTTTCAGCTGTGCTGGGCATGCCCAAAAAAACTGTTCTAACAATATAACATTTTCAATTTTATCTACAGAGTTTGCCTCAATTCCTTCCCACCAACGTTTTAAACACTGACGTTGTTTCATGGCTAGCTCCTCATAGCTCATGTCAGGGCTTCTCCTGAGCTTACAGAATTTAGCTCTGTATGCTTCTGCAGTTAAATCAAACTTTTTTTAAAAGTGCAGCTTTAAGTTTGCTGTAATCATTACTGTCCTCATTGCTCATTTGACCCATTGCATCCCGAGCATTTCTCAGTAAGTAGTGGGGATAGCTGGAAGCTCCAGAACCCACTAGGCATCTTTGCCTGAATACAAACTTTTTCAAAGGAATTTAAAAAGGCATCCATATCCACACCCTCTTTAAATTCAGCTATCAATCTGGAATTTAATTTGTAACCTAGTCCTGTATTTCCAGTTAAACCCAAGCCACTTACCTGCTCTGGTGCTGGTGGCTGGAGTCATAACTTCTCCAGTTCATGTCGCCTCTGGCGCTCACACTCTTCAGGGTCTGCCTCTCACTGTTCACACTCAGCTTCTCACTGTACTCACTCCCTCTTCTCTTCTGCGGCTCGCTGGCACTCATGCTCTTCACGGTCAGCTTCTCACTGTTCTCACTCTCTCTTCTCCACTGCAGCTCACTGCACTCACTTCTCTTCTCTCTGAAACTCCAGCTCCATCCTCCGCAACACCATCTGCAGCCTGATGGCTTCTGGCTCCAGAATGCTGGTGACCTTCCCCTCCTGCTGTGGTCCTTGGCTTGCACTGGCCTTGCTGTCCTCCTCACTGGATCTGGACACTCCACTGGCCACTGACCCCTCCATGCTCAAGGTTTGGTCCTTTACAGTCACAGTCTGTGACTCAACACTCTGGGCATCAGCGGCCATCAGAGCATCCACAGAGGTTCTGCTTGGTGACTCTCCCCTTGTGCAGGACTCCTTCCTCCTTGCACAACTACTTCAGGTAATCTGCAGTGTGCTCACTGTAGTTGGAAGCCATCTTCTTCCCTAACTATGGTGACTCTAACTTGCACTTTGAAAGAAAATAAAACAGGTAGGAACTTTGTAAGCAAAATTATATTGTTCTGTTTTCTCTTTAAAAAAAAACATCACTGCCTTATTTTGCAAGTAAGATGTACAGTATTAAGCTGACACACTGAAGAGTTAAAGCTTGTGTTACCAAATTTATCACACTGCTGCCAACCAGATCTGTCACAAACGCACTCCGCAGGTCAGGCCCTCTGCTCCCACAGTGCCAACCTCAGAGCACAATAGTGTGAACAGGTAACAGACAGAGTAACCCTCCTTTTGGGTCTGATTCACCTTTAGTCTCAAGTTCTGGGGGGATTCAAACTGTGAACCTTATGCCAGCATACCCAAATGTACAGGTTCAGATAGTATACTCTTCAGGGGGATGCAATATATCTTTCACCTAAGGGCACCTAACCAGGTATCCAAAATGAACCCTTAAAACTCTATAAGAGACCTTAGGTATATTCTTACCTTTTTGCAGTTTAGTAACACCATCAATCCCTTGAACAGTTGTCAGACTTAATATCCGTTTAGCAATAACATGCAAAAACATGACAGAGAAGACCCAGGCAGTATCTTAAGAAATTGTTTACTAAAAATGGATAAAACAGTAAGATAAAATACAGAACAAATATCAAAGAGCATCACAATCACATAAAAGAAAAAAGGAAAACTACAGAACAAACTCCTACAGCAGTACCTTTCGATCTTTTCTATATAATGTATTACCTCTGTAAGTGCCTTTAAATAA